>CM034156.1:382202576-383402576 GCA_019776745.2 Taxus chinensis | reverse complement strand
CAAAAATGAGAGAGGACTCATACTGCAGCCCACTTATAGGGTTGGGGGGTTACATGCCAAACTATACATATTAATCATGTATAATATGCGTAGCTACTAGCTCACAGTCTATCAATAAGATTTAAGGATCCCATAGATGTGTCTTTAAGTATGTATATGCTAAGTCACATAGTTCGTGCTCGTGTCTACCCTCCCCTCGGAGTCAATTAGATGGCAAAACAAATTCACCAGCCAAAACTCAAGAATTTGGTAAAACAGGGGTGTGGCATCAAGGTGTGGGATCAGCCATATGTAGAAGTGCTGTGTGTGTTTATTGATACAATCACTGACCAAGATCTGGTACTGCAGCAATAGAGGAAGCTGACAATGGAGAAAATAAATAAATATGCACTAGATCAAAGCTTCAAAAACTTCCTATAGCAATACTAAGAAAATGCTAAATTAGGGTAAAAACAAATCTGCTAAAACTAAATAGTAGATAATCCCTAGTTTGATATATCAATGATCAATCACTTGCAAAAGGATAACATATTGTATTAAACTGTAAATACTGATACATTACTAACTAAATACAAGTAATTAAACCCATAAAATTTAAGGTTAAGTAATCCTAATGTAGTATAACTAATCTATAAATACTAATGTGAAAGTTACAGTAATACCTAAATGCTCTAATACTCGTAACTATTGGACATTACATGTAAAATGACTATTGCCGAAGTATGCATGCTAATGAATCCCATATGGTAATTATAACATATTATATACTAAAATCTAACGAGTAGCAACATAGCTTTTTGCAAAGTAAATTTATACACATGCTTCAATGCTGTCATCTGCAGAGATGTCCTCGACTGGCACTTCCTCCATCCCACATATGCTTCCAAGCTCCTCACATGATCATGCACTCAGCAACAGGGCTTTGCACAGCAGCATTACAGATGCACACAAACCAGGTCTTCATAGACACCGAACAACACAGACAAATGAATGTAAATCCATTTCAGGTTTTGACAAATGACAGTCCATGAGCTTAAACCCGGGCAGCAGAAGAGCTTATTCGAGCCAATCACCGTATTTCCCCAACTTAGCATGTGTATACCAAATTCCTGTCCTATATAGGATCTGAAGGCTATGACATCTCATTAAATGACTCATCAGCCGACCCAAAAAGAAACACATTTTCTTAGGGTTTGAATAAGTCAAAAAATGGATTTAGTGTGATCTAAAAGGTCCATCAAGTGTCTTAGGATGAAGAGAAGGTGTATATTGATTTGTAGCCTTTGAATGTTAAAATTATCCAGTTAAATCTAGATTTTTTTTCCTTCGAATTCAACGACTTTTGTAACTTAGTCTTTACAGTATGCTAAAGCATCACATATGAGGGGATTGCAAAGGTGATTTCAGCAATTTTAAGATGTTTCAATGGGATGCTCCAATATTGTCTAAACCCCAAGGTTCGGCATGCAGCAGAATTTTGTCCAGAACTATTCAGTGCCTAAAAATATCTGTCTGGGAAAATGACCTCACGAACAATAACCAGCTACATAGTTGGCTAGCAAAGGTTTACCAACTACAATATCTAACTTCGTAAATTTGAAAACCTTTATGCAAGCAACTATGAATTGCAGATACTTTCCACTACGTCAAAAACTTAGGAGCTGAAGCAGATTACTAAATCAAAATCCTATTTCTTTATGTCATTTTGACTCCACAAGGATGAAGAAGCAGTCAAGGCCGAAGATCTAATTCTCCATGATAACTGTTTTTTCCTATATTTACCCTTTCTCCTATGTTTTCTCTAGCTAGTTGGAATGAGGAGAAGAGGGAATATAAATAGGAAATCATAAATAAACACTCTCCCCTCTTTTATGGGACGAGTCATTGTAGGAGTAGGAAGTGTTGTCTAATACACCACGTTCTCTTTATATTTTACTTATTGTTAATAAATCTGCACAAGAATCTCGTTAGTTCCATTTTCTTTGGGCAAAACATCATACACTCATCATAAATGTATCATCATACACTCAGAAAAGTATTAGATTTTCGTAATAACAATTTGACAATCAATAGTATCCCAGAAACATTTGCAGAGTAGCTTGTGTCTGAGTGTTAGTTTCCAAGTCCAAGGGAGGAGCAAGGGCCCACTCTCGCCCAAGGAGGACGATAGTTCGTATTTCTTAGAATAAATTTTTGTTGCATTGATATTTAGATAGTTGTTTAAACTACTGTTTCATATTTGTACACGCTTTCAATATACAGGCATTGTGTTTAGATTAGATGTTTGATTTCAATCTTGTTTACTTTAGAATGATTAACTTAGTTTCCCCTTCAAGTTGATAACTCTAGATGAGATTAGTTGTTAGATTTCCTTTCAGGTTAATTTCACTACTAGATAACTGTTTTTAAGGTGATATTTTTGTCTGCCATACTACATATAGCTTTGAGCACCACCCAAATTTGACAAAATATTAGACGAAATTGCAGCATTAAGGACAACCACTCATTGATGCTATGTTTCTGAACTTCGAAAGAACTACATTGCTTGATTACGAGAATTTGTGGGAGATCTCAATAGATATATAGCAACCTATTTTTAGACATCATTACAAGATAGTGGGAGACAATGGGCACTACTCCCTAATGAGCTCAACAAAAGGGAGATTATTTCTCCAAACATTTTGAGATGGGCTTTGAGAAGGGAACAAGCTCTGGTTAGGATGATAAATCATTTTCAGCATGAATGCATAAGCATGAGGTACAAACCACCTCTTCTACTAGCACATGTTCCCTCGTGGTAGTCAAATGAAGAGCGGTCTCAAATTTTCTTTGACCAGTGGGAGTCCACAATCCCAGAGTATAGAGGTCACCTAAGTTGCCGCATTCGAATTCGTGTTCGAATTCGCCAATGATTAAATTCGTGAAAAATTCGCTGGTAAAAAAATCAGCGATTAAATTCGTGATTAAATTCGACTATGAGAAATATACATTTTTATTACATATATAAAAACAAAAGATAAATTCACATTTCAAAAGAGAGATAATATCACATTTCATTGATTTCATAAGTAGCTATTACAATAATGTTATTGAAAGCAAAAACTTCAAAAAACATGTGCTCGCAGGTTGCGACCAAGTTGGCAGGTGGGACGATTAGTCCGAGCACGGGAGAATACTCGCTGAGTTTTGGAAAGCTATCCAGTATTTTTAATTACTAATCTGTCTACAGGCGATCAAAACTCATGATTCTTTCAGAAGATTGCAAGAAGTTGCTTGGTCCAAAAAGATGCAAAAATGGATTTTATGAAAATAAGAAAAATATTGCCATCAATGCATAGAGCTTGAGAAAATATGCACTTTTAGAGAAAACAACACCTGAAACGGAGCTACAAAATGAAAGTTATGGCACATGCAAGTTTTTGCTGCTACATCTTCTCGGACCCTTTCCAAAAATGGCATTCTATCCTTGCGATTTTTCACCAAAAATCCAAAAACGGAAAAAAATGCCAAAAAAGGAAAAAAAACGCGAATTAAATCGCGATTTTCAACCCACTGTTAAAATTCGGCGAATTTCGAATTTTTTCCTTCAAGTTCGCCGAATGCGGCAACTTAGGAGGTCACAATGAGTCATGTAAATAAACATGGAAGACCTTCATTGATGAGTATGACTACAACAAGATTTTGGAGACATTTAATCAAAGAAGGGAAAGGAGATATGTAGGAGAACCTGCAAGGTCTTAAGTTTGGGGAAGTGATGAGGCCATTAAATGCCACATCATTTACGTAAAAAGAAACATTTTTCCTTCCCTTTGAGTAAGTCTTAAGATGGATTTAGTGTGATTAAGAGGTCTTTTACCTGTTGTAATGTCCCTTTTGGGGGGACTTATGGAAAATAGCTAGGGTTGAACGAGAGATGAATGAAGTTAATTTTTAGATGGCTGTAATCAAACTCCCGAGGACTGGATATGACTGAAAATGCACACTGAAACCTGCAATTTTTCCCTTCTCGGGGCAGAAATCTGTTTTGATAACTCCCACTCACTTTTGGATGCCTTGAACTTGCTGAAAAATGTGCCCAATCAAGCTCAAAAATTCTGATTAATTACCAACAATCAAAATATGAAGCAAAACTGATTTTTAGTGCCCTAGAAAGGAAGATATGAATTTTCTATAAACACTTTGTCTGCAGAATTTATGTATCACTTCAAAAATCCATAACTTTGCCTAGGAAGCTCCAAAATTCACGAATCTTGGGATCTTGAGGTTTAAAAATATGAAGAATGCAATTATCAAATCAGCTTGCCCAAACATCCACCAAACATGTCAGACCTGCCCTACAAAAAACTCAGCCCTCTTAGAAATGCCCTAGAAACCATGCGATATCACTCCAAATATTTCAAAAATTATGATTTAAACTCAGCAATCAAATTGGTGAAGGAATTATAACTTTTCAAATCCTAGAGATGTTGGAATGAATTTCCTTCAAACCCTAGTTGCTGCAAAAATAAATAAATATGTTCAGATCTGATTATGCAAGCCAAAACCCTCTTTATTTCAATGTAAAACCAGATTTCACCCTTATAAATTATGTGCAATGAGATGATGTAATCCAAACACAAAGAAGACCCTTGAGTACTTCGAAACGCCATACAATGTTGGTCACCCTTTTTAGAACAGCCAAATAATGTACCAAATCACTCCACAAATGGGTCGCTCCACTTTAAAGGGAGCCAATTTTGCATCAATAACAAAAAGGAAAGCAATATCTTCACTATTTGACACAAAGAACTCCTTACGGAAACTCGCATAGGGCTAGAATTAAGATAACAGCAGCACCGAGATCCCTCAACGAGGTGGAGACTCCCGTGTTGAAGCCTTCCATGGTCTTGGTGAAGGGTTTCGTCCTCACACAAGGCTCTCCAATGGTTTTTGGCCTTAGAAGAGGGAGAGAGATGCTTCACAAGCAATCTTTTTGAAATAATAGAATTCATGCATATTCATCAAAATGGCCAAGCAACCTCCTTTTATAACAATAAGGGGTGTTACATTTCAAACGATGGCTGACCCAATTAAAAAGTACTTTTTAATTATTTAATTTGTATTTAGAGCCTACATGCTCGAAATACTTTATTTTCTACCTAAATAAGTTTTTCTATTGGAGCGCATGGCTTCCCAATTGGAATACATGATAATAATGAAAATATCTACTTAGAAAATGCCATCCAAGTCTTCCCCTTGCTTCCTTCCTTAAACCCATGGGGAGGAGGAATAGGTTAACCTCTTCAATTCCACTAGTCTCCAAAAAGGGACATGATTCCCCGCTTCCCAAGAAAGATTTCCCCCAAGCAATTACAAATCCTCGGATCCCAAAGAAATCTTAGCTACTCCTTTGATGTACCTGCACATGAAGCAAACTTATTAAAGAAAACATGTGTTCCCTTCTTCATCCACTCATATGCTTTGTGGATATGATGACCAGCTCTTCTTCTTTGCTTTTCAAGGCCTTACAATTACCATCCAAATGTTGGCTTCCCAAAACTATAGTAATGTAATTCCAAACACAGCTATAACCTTGCATTTTTCTCTCGAAAATCTGAATGTTAGTTGATGGAAACCTCCTTAAATCAGCCATGAACATGCCAATGTTTGTAGTAAATCGGAACTCCTTCAACCATATGATTGGGAGCTCTTTTTCCAGTGTCTTATAAGTAGGAACGTAGATGGAAAAGTTGTGAACAGCAGATGAAAGAAAGGTACAACAGTTGTAGGTATGACATCTCTTCAAAAATTTCCACACTATCAATGAGATGGGGGCTGGAAACAACCCAACATTGACGGAATGTGTCCCAACAACGTCCAAGAACCTTTATTTACTAACTCCAATAATTGAAACTATTTGTGTGACATCAAATACAAAAATATCATATGGCTTACCCGCTTTCCAAATCAAGCATCTCACTGCCTTGGTAATAGTGACTATCCTTCTACCACTGTTTTCAAGTGTGACGCTTGGTTTCGAAAAGTGATCCATTTTGCACCTCCAAAGACCATCCAGATTCCTAATATTCATGTACAAACAACTTGAATTATGTACGAGGAGATGTATGCATTTTTTTGACCTTCAACATGTTCTCCCAATGAGCTGATATATGGAAAAGGAACCAAAACAACATTCCCTCTTCCTAGCTACCATGTTCCCTTCATTCACTATGCCTTGAAGTCTAATGTTTTTTATTCTAATCCAGAATTTCAGTCTTCTATTATGGTAGTTGATGGTGAGTTCCCCCAATGATTGCAACCAATGTATCTCAAGAATAATTTTTGTTTCAGTTAGCTTAATTAAAGAAAATTCATGACATACTTCATACCTTTCTATGAGGATGAGCAGCTGGAATATCTTTTTGTGCATAGTGCATTCTTCAAAAAACATGGAGCATCAATTTTCCTTATGTCTGAAATATGTACAGCTGCAATTCCATCATGATGGCTCCTCTTTTTCCACCTTCTCTCTTGTCCTTCCATAGAACTATGGGATAGCAATCTATGGAAAGGATGATCAGAATTTTCATCATGTCCTAGATGCCAAAAACATACCATGATAATATTTTTTCCCATACTGATTTTGCAATCAGCAACTCCTTTTTTATAGGGCTCAACACATCACTTATATTTCCTACGTGAAAACAATCTTGAGATTGAGTCCAAACATCCGTATGTTCTTTTCCACAAGATGTACTTCTTACCTCATCATCCCTTGACAAATTTTGTGCATGATGATGTCCCATTGGCAGTCTCGTAAGACTTAACAAGCATGAATTATGATCACTCCCCCATATCTGAAATGATAAAGTGGTAAGCAGCGAATTCGAGATACTTACATCCATTGGGTTTCTTACAACAATCTTGCAACTTAGAGATTCCAAGTTAGGTGCAACACTATTGTAGGTAACATCTTTGGGCTCCTTTCCCCAGCTGAAAATGTACAAAAATTTCTTGTTATTAACTGTTGTTAGGAACAGTCCAGTAAGCTAAATGTTATTAATTTCACTTCCCAATTTTCGTAAACCAAGCTCTTTCTCTTCCCACTCGGTACCCTTCATCTTCACAAAGTGGTTAGGGTATTCTTTAAGATGACCCAAACATTGTAAAGACATAGAATGAAGGTGAGGTAGCAAATCCTTGCTAAGAAGATGATGAAATGGCTTACCATAGGTCGTTGTCCTGAAATTTCCAGCGAGCTGAAGATTAACATGAGCATCAAAAGAGACCCTCATTACATGGGCATGTCTCCGAACAAGGTCACCCAGAATGCTAGCTTCATCAAACCCATATGATCCTAATTTTCCTCCATTCTTAGCACCATGAGGATTGCCCCTTTGCCATGATTTGATTTACTATGGAGCATCAAACTTGCCCCAAGGTCATCTTTTCCAACAAATTGCCTAAGAACGTAAATCTGAAATGGCATGATAGAAAGTAATAAATCTGAATTATCCTCATACCTTTGGTGGTCTTCATGAGAAATTTTTGTATCCTTCTTATCCTTTGGCAATTAAGCTTCTTCAACACCTTGTAAATCTTATTTTTCTTCAAATCATCGTGTCTTTGTGGTTTTGCCTAGATAATTTGTCAAGAGTTCCACTTGGGCGAGAGTGTTGGGAGTTTTTAGGACTCTCAAGGGCTGCTCCATCTTGGTAACCAATCATTGTGATAGATCTTCCATCATGTAGCTGATTCGCCAC
Organism: Taxus chinensis; assembly: GCA_019776745.2. Taxonomy (NCBI): domain Eukaryota; kingdom Viridiplantae; phylum Streptophyta; class Pinopsida; order Cupressales; family Taxaceae; genus Taxus; species Taxus chinensis. Next base: position 383,394,834 of record CM034156.1, on the reverse strand, counting down.
ATGCTCTTTGACTTGTTTCTTCATGAGGGAAGGGTTTTCCCTTTTAGCGTTGAGTGGCTCCTTGGTGTGGTTCGGTTCTTAGGCCTTGTGCCAATTCCTCGAAGGAAAAGCCAACGCGAATCCTTTTCGAAAGGGCTTGGTACTCTTCTATCGATTTGTCAACCCTTGAAACCCTTTTCTCCTTGAATGAACCACCACCCAACATATTTTGGATGGCTAGGTTTAGCCTCTTTAATGCCTCAGCTATCCCTTCTTGTGTTCTCACGATCCTTTTTAACTTGTTTTCCATGTTTTGCAAGCTGGGAGCAAGATGCTTTGATACCACTTTAATGTCTCTTTTTGGGGGACTTCTCGAAAATAGCTAGGGCTCAATGAGAGATGACTGAAATTAATTTTTAGATGGTTGTAATTAGATTCCCGAGGGATGGATATGACTAAAAATGCACACTGAAACCTACAATTTTTCCCTTCCTAGGGAAGCAACCTGTTTTGAGAACTCCCACTCAGTTTTGGATTCCCTAAACTCATTGAAAATGTGCCCAATCAAGCTCAAAAATTTTGATTAATTACCAACAATCAAAATATGAAGGAAAACTGATTTTTTGTGCCCTAGAAATAAAGATATGAATTTTCTATTAACCCTTTGTCTGCAAGATTTATGTATCACTTCAAAAATTCATAACTTTGCCTAAGAAGCTCCAAAATTCACAAAACTTTGGGATCTTGGTGTTTAAAAATATGAAGAATGAAAATATCAAATCAGCTTGCCCAAACATCCACCAAACATGCCAAACCTGCCCTACAAGCAACTCGCCCCTCTTGGAAATGACCTAGAAACCATGTGAGATCACTCCAAATATATTCAAAAATTATTGTTTAAGCTCGGCAATCAATTGAAGGAATTATAATTTTTCGAAGCTTGGAGATGCTCAAAAGAATTTTGTTGAAACCCTAGTTACTACAGAAATAGATAAATATTTTTTACATCTGATTATGCATGCCAAAACCCTCCTAATTTCAGTGTAAAACCAGATTTCACCCTTCTAAATTATGTGCAATGAGATGATGTAATCCAAACACATAGAATACCCTTGAGTACTTCAAAAGACCATGCAATGTTGGTCGCTCTTTTTAGAATAGCCGAATAATGTACCAAATTGTAATATCCCCTTTTTTTAATTAATAGAAAGTAAAGGATTCGTTGCCTTTCCTCTTTTCAAAGGCAAGCAATGGATGAACAAGGGAAGATCATGGATTATATTTCAAGTTTCCTTCATTCATATTTATGTTTTTAATCTTTGTAATTCCCATTATAAGGGGTCAGTAGGATATGGTGCATTTTAAAATCCAATTAAAAGATTATAATGACTTTATATGGGTCAGCCTTACCTTTTTGGCCTTTGGTGCCATGTTGGCGATATAAAAGAAGATTAGAGACTTCATTTGCATGCATCTACTTTTTGGGAATTTTATCTAATTTAGAAATTTGGGTTGTTTGCTCATTGTCTTTCACTTTTGGGAAAAAATTCAATAGTGTGGTTTTCCAAGAAGGACGAAAACCCTTCTTGTGGTTGGTTAGAGGACGAAAACCTTCCATCCTTGGTTGAAACAAGTTATATAGAAGACCTTTTTGTAGATTTGAGGCATTAGAGAATAAGGAAAGAGATCTACAAATATTTGCATGCATTTTAGAGCCATTCCTGGTTGGAGCGACTAGGGTTTGATGGTGTTTGAGTGCCTTCTAGGGCACAAATTAAAATTTTGATTAACCCCTTCTAGAACAATCGATTAACTAGTTTTATCCATTTTTAGTCCCAAAAGGGATATTACACAAATCAGTCTAGACAAATGGGTCGCTCTACTTTGAAGGGAGCCAATTTTGCATCAATAACAAAAAGGGAAAGCAATATCTTCAATATTTGAACCAAAGAGCTCCTTGGGGCAACTCGCCTAGAGATAGAATTAAGATAACAACAAAAAAATCCCTAGAGGGGGAGGAGACTCTCGTGTTTAATTCTTCCTTCATCTTGGTGAAGGGTTTCGTCCTCACACAAGGTTGTCCTAGGGTTTTCATCCTTAGGAGAGGGAGAGAGATGCTTCACAAGCAATCTTTCCGAAATAATTGAATTCACATATATTCATCAAATCGCCAAGCAACCTCCTTTTATAACAATAAGGGATGTTACATTTCAAATGATGGCTAAACCAATTAAAAACTACTTTTAATTATTTAATTTGTATTCAGAGCCTACATGCTCAAAATACTTTATTTTCTAACTAAATAAGTTCTTCTATTAGAGCACTTGGCTTCCCAATAGAAATGCATGATAATAATGAAAATTTTTGCTAAGAAAATGTCATTCAAGTCTTCCTCTTGCTTCCTTCCTTAAACCCATGGGGAGGAAGAATGGGTTAAGGTCTTCAATTCCTCTAGTCTCCAAAAAGGGACAGAACACCTGTATTAGAATGAAGATGTGTATATTAATTTGTTCTTTAAACGTCATGGTTATCCATTTAAAACTAATGTTTCCTTTTAAATAGGTGTTTTACTTGTTGAAGCAGTAGGTTAAAGCATCAAATGGGGTATTGCTAAAGCATTTTAGCAATTTTGGGATGTTTCAGGCTATGCTCCAATATTGTCTTAACCTCAAGATTCAACATGCATCAGAAACTACAGAGTATTCCTACCTACAATTTTCCATGGGAAAACAACGGATTGTTCCATCCCATAGCTTTTGTAAAGGTTTTGCTCCAGAACTCAACCACGGGTTCTAACCATCATGAAAACAGCTAAGGAGTATAAATGTATCATCATACACTCAAAAAAGTGTTTGATTTTTGTAATAGAAATTTGACAAGAAACATTATCCCAGAAATATTTGCAGAGCAACTTATGTCTAAGTGTTAGTTTCCACGTCCAAGGGAGGAGCAAATGCCCACTCTTGCCCAAGGAGGAGGATAGTTGGTATTTCTTAGAATAGATTTCTGTTGCATTAATATTTAGATAGTTGAAAATACTTCAATATAATGCAATTTACCCTTACGTAAACAACAGTGTCTAGGAGTCCATGGATCCTTGCAAGAGAAGCACAAATTTTTCTTTCATAACTCATTTCTGGACTCTCCTTCATTGCTGGTTTTGGGCAGCTCCTTGGGAATAATAGGCATCCTTTTAAAGGAATTCCTTGGCTGGTCAAAGGGAGGGCTTCTAGGCTATCCTAATGATCTATTTGGCTGTCCACTCGAATTACCCTTGAGATGTCTATTGATCGCGGTTATTTTTGGGGTAGCATCTTCAAGGTCCAAAGCCTTCTTGATTGCCTCTTGAAGTGACAAAGGATCAAAGGCCCTAATCAAACCCTTGAGTGGTTTGGTCAAACCCTCAATGAAAAGAAGCACAAGTCTCCACTCTGTGACATCAGTAATCATGATGGAAAGTCTCTGAAACTCGGCCACATACTCATCCACCGTGCCCTGTTGTCTCAACTGTGGAAGCTCCTAGGTCAACTCTATTGAATCTATCCATGAGCCTTTTACAAAACTTATCATAGGAATGGATCTAATCGTGCCCTTGTGTCACTAGTCCATGGAACTACCACTCATGAGCAATCCCCGCTAGGAGAAGGGTTGTAGATTTGATGGCGTCATCCTCCATCATAGGCTTCAAGGACAAATATGTATCCAACTTTTGATCCATGCCCTAGTTGTCCCCTTGGTCGATCCATCAAAAGTAGAGATCATCTTCCCCAACACATTCTGCACCTCCTTATGTGGCATATGTTGTCTTAGCTCTGGCCTAGACCTTTCTCTTCTCACGGAAATGAGCTCGGCAAGTGTGATGGCCTCACGTATCTCCCTTGGAAGTGCCATATACTCTTCATAGCTTGAGGCAAAGCTTTGCCCCATAGAGGTCCTTTCTCCCGCCTCCAGAATGGTTTCTTCCCTTGGAAGGAAAGTAGGCCTCGTGGTTGATGCATGAGCCGATCCCAAAGGTCGTCGTGAATTATTTGCTCCAAATGAGTTGTCTCCACTATGAACCCTATGTTCATGAAATCTCTAAAGGGATAGGGTTAGGAGGTCCATGGTGTCTGCCTATCTCTATTTCCCTTCAATAAGCTTGTCTATCTTGACTTCTTGAGAATCCTGGTGAGTCATAATATCCTCCTCTCTTGGTTGGTCCAATTTATTTTCTTTCCTCTGATAGTAGAGGAAACCCTTGTTGCCCTCTTCTATGAAAACTCTATGCGAAGACCGAAAATCTGATACCACTTCTATTTCAAGGGTTGAAACTGAAAAACAAGGAAACCACACAAACCCAAGTGAAGTGAAATCTGATTTTTTATAACAGCAATTGTAATATTCTTTAAAACTCTATGGAAAATTGTATACGAGCTTAGAATTCGCCGAATAACCATGCGAAACTGAAAATTACTTCTAAATAATTATTTCCACTATGGCAATCAATATCCATCCAATTGGCAACAAATAAAAGGAGAAAATCAGCAAAGATACACTGTTGTAATTCAATTTGTAACATCAGCAGGACAGCCTCAAACAAAGGCTGAAAATAATAGATAAACCCCTCCAAAAATCATCAAAATGTAGATTTTGGCCTTATATATTATGGAGATTTGAAATATAAAATCATATATGAATTTTATGCCCTAGAAAGCACCAAACCAACATCAAACGCTAGTCGTTCCCCTAGGGAAGAGCTCCAAAAATTATGTAAAGCTTTTACAATCCTTCCTCTTTAAGTATCTAACCCAAATTATCCAGAAAATCTTCAAGAGATGTCTTAAATTCATCCAAATGAAAATATTCCGTTCTCCACCAAACCACAAGGAACGTTTTCGTCTTCCTTGGATGCCACACAAGAGGGTTTTCATCCTCAAGTGGAAAGGTATTGAGCAACTTGCTCAAAAAACCAATTGTAGATGTAAAATGCGCCTGAGATGATTTGCAAATGAAGTCCTTAAATCCCTTTTATACTCCTTGTTTGATGCCAAATGTCAATTAGAAGAGGACCAACCTCTTAAGCTTCCCTTTATCTTTTGAATGCTTCTGTAATCTCTCCAAAGATAGCCGACTTGCCTCCTAAAGGAAAACACTAAAAGAAAACATTAAATCTAATAAAAGAAAACTGAAATTAAATGCAATTCCTTCCCTTGTTCAAGTATTCTTCTTTACCACAGAAAGGGAATGGCAAGAAGTCCACATTTAGGCCTCATTTCGGAAAAGGGAACATTATACTCTTGTTGTTGTAATCTTCATTTCCGGTCTTAGGAAAATTGATATAAGGAGCTATTTGTTTGTCAATTGAAGGATCTTTGTCCTATTTCTGATTGTGCGTGCATAATTGCTTATTTGAGGTGGAGCGACCTACATTGTGGAGTATTTTTGCATGTTTATTGGTTGTTCTAAGTGGAGCGACCCACCTAGGGGAGCATTTCAGTACTTTCTTGCAAAAAATTCATGATTATGAGGTTGGCATAATATTCTTCATATTTTTAAAGGCCAAGTGCTGAAGTTTCATTAATTTTTTAGGTGTTTTGTTATTTTTCCAAGCTCGTAGAAGTTAGTTACAGTTCTGGAATAATAAATTAATTCCTGCAGTCTAAAGGCTTTAATTAAAAATCAGATCTCTTATTCCCAAGCTTGCAAAATCAATGTTTCTTGCATGATGTGATTGTTGGACATTAATAATAAGTTTAGAGAATCAGAAGTTCGCATTTTCAGCAGTGTTGAAGGCCCAAAAGTGAGCTTCAAGTCTCCAAAGGGGTCGCTACCCTAGGAGGAAGTCTTCTAGCAGCTAGTGAAGGTTTCTACATAGTTATTTCAGTCACTAACAACCTGGTCATAAATCTGAAAATTGTATTTTGTGATCAGCTTGCATAGTTTCCTGAGAATCCCCAAAAAGAGACATTAGAGTGGTATCAGAGCTTCATCCTACCAGCCTATGAAGCGTGGAAGACAAGTTTGAAAGGATCGTTAGGACACTACATGATCTTACCCTAGCCATCCAAGATATGTTGAGTGGTGGTCCATTCAAGGAGAAAGGGGTTTGAAGGATTGACAAATTGACAAAAGAATACCAAGCTCTTCCAAAAAGGGATGTGTGATGCACTTTTCTTTGAGGATTTCATGGAGATAGAAAATAATAGAGTGGGAATTGGCACTAGGCCTAAGACTCGCACCACATCAAAGGACCATGATAGAAAGGTCTCAGCCCTAGAAGGGAAAAAACCTCCCATCATGAAGAAAAAAGTCAAAGAGCATATGGCAGATCATCTACATTTTGGAGAGGTTGCCATGGTGAAATTCAAAGATGCAACTTCTCTCTATACTGATGAAGATGGTCATCCTTCTAAGGCTAGGAAGGAAAAAAATCTATTGCAGAAACATGTTACCAAGAGAGAGCATCCCTTGGGAGTCTTAGAAACCCCCAACACTCTTGCCAAAGTGGAGCTCTTGATTGATTTTCCGAACAGAACTATAAAGACACACGGGTTTGGAGAGATCATTAAGGCCGAGCCCAAGAGGGATGAAAAATCAAATTTACAAGGTGTTGAAAAGAAGTTTAAGGTTGAAGCTCAATCGTCAAAGGACAAGGAGAAGGCTACAACAAATTCTCATCAAGACCACCAAAGGTATGAGGGTAATTCAGATTTGTTGCTTTCTATCATGTCATTTCAGACTCATGGTCATGGGCAATTTGTTGAAAATCACAGAAAATGGGTAATCATCATGATGCTAAGAATGAAGAAAAATCATAATTGCAAGGGTTCGATGGAGCAAGAATTTCGGGTGACCTTGTTGGAAGTCATACATATGAAGAATGGGCTTTTCCATGTGCCCATAATCACTTTCAATCCACTGTAATTTTCAGGACAACAACTAAGGGTAAGCAAATTAATTCTTTTTGTGATCATAGCAAGATTCTATAGCATCACCCTATGTCATTAAAATGCTTTGGTTATCATGAAGGCTATTCTAACAATGATGAGAAGGTGAAGGAGAAATAATAGGAGAAGGATCTTTGCCAAGAAGTTACTATCCATCTCCCAAGCATTACCTATGAGTTGGATTTTCATGACAGCCAAAGGTATGATGGTCATTACCCATATTCAATCCTCCACACTACGGCACTTTCACAGTCTTGGCAAGAGGGACAGCACCCTCATAATTTCAGTTCAAGGTGTGATAACAACAAAAATGGTCTACTCCAATTTTGCCATCACTCTATTGAATATAAGGAAGTTGGATCCGTTGTATCAAAATGGTTTGTACACATGGGTATGGGATCCTAGTAATGTTTTTAGGCCAAAGGGCGGTGTAGTTACGAATGTTGAAATCATTATTAATAGGAATTTCATCATCCCGTACCAAGGAGCAAGGGAAAAATCAGAAGAACATTAGGAAAATATTGTGGAAGATAATAAGGTTCAATGGTTGAAGTTTTCTCACAAAAAGAACCACTCACAATGGGGAGAGTGTTTATCATCACAAGTTGGATTTCGAAGAACTCTTTGGGGTAAACATCATAACTTCCTGCTGTAAATATGGAACTGATTGGAATTCAATCCAAACTAATTATAATGTGGAGTCTCATAAGTCACAACAGCGTGAGGTGATATGTTGGAGTGACAACATGGGAAAACATTTGTACCCCATGAGTACATTGTTATGGACAGCTGCCCAAGATCTAAAAGGAAATTATCACATCATCAATGGGATTTCAGCTGAAGCTTTGGAACAAAGGGAGCAAGGCTTTGGAATGGTGGAATAAAAAGTTCTTCATTTCCCATGAACGTTTTGGCATGGAAAGTTGCCCAAGGTACAGAAAGGAATCAACACATTGTGAAGGCACTTTCAACTCAAGCATTAGGAACCACACGTGAATGGGTAAGTCTTACATGCTTGTGTGTATTACAATATCATCCACAAGTGTCATTTTAGTTCTCTTCTAATTCACAATCTCCTAGAAGAATTTTTTTGATAGAATTCATGGGATTCACATGGGACATCAAGAAAGATAGAGATTATCTTGTTATCATTAGTTTGGGAGGTCAGTTAGTAATGGGTGGCATGATGATGGGTGGTAGAAATGATGATTGGAGGATTTCCAAGCATGCTGTCATAAAATTTTGCATGATTGTCATAGGAACTTCCAGGAGCAGCTGAGATTCATTTGGGATCTAGGTACGTGCATTTGCTTGAGGACAAGCAATCTTGGGGAGGGGGACTGTCATGTCCCTTTTCGGAGACTAGCGCACTTAAAGAGCTTGTCCCATTTCTTCCTCACGGGATTAAGGGTTGGAGCAAGAGGAACGTTTCTGAAAATATCTGATGATAGTTTAGGAATTGATTTTAATTTATTGATGTATTCCTATTGGGAAGCCTAGCGCTCCAATAGAGGAATTTAATTAAGTAATTAGTTAATTTGGTGAGCATGTAGGCTTAAGTTGTACAAGATTAATAAAGTACTTTATGTGGTCAACCATTATTGAAGTGTAGCACCCATTATGATATAAAACGAGGTTGTTTGGACATTTGATTATTATGTGAATTCTATCTCTCTCTTCTGGAAAAACTTCTTGTCAAGCGTCTCTCTCCCTCTCCTAAGGACGAAAACCCTTGGAGAGTCTTGTGTGAGGAAGAAACACCTCACCAAGTCTAGGGAAGACTTCAACACGAGATTCTCCACCCCCTTGAGAGATCTCTTGTTGCTGTAATCTTCATTTCCAGCCCAACGTGAATTAATCTAAGGAGCTATTTGTCTATCAATTGAAGGATCTTTGCCCTATTGTTGATTGTGCGTGCATAATTTCTTATTTGATGTGGAGCGACCTACTTGGTGGAGTGATTTTACATGTTTATTGGTTGTTCTAAGTGGAATGACCCACCTAGGGGAGCATTTCAGTACTTTCTTGCAATAAATTCATGATTTTGAGGTTGGCACAATATTCTTCATATTTTTAAAGGCCAAGTTCTGAAGTTTCATTGATTTTTGAGGTGTTTTACTATTTTTCCAATCTCGTGGACATTAGTCAAAGTTTTGGAATAATAAACTAATTCTTGCAGTCTGAGGGTTTTAACTAAAAATCAAATCTCCTATTCTCAAACTTGCAAAATCAGTTTTTCTTGAATGATGTGATTGTTGGACATTTATAATAATTTTAGAAAACCACAAGTTTGCATTTTCAACAGTGTTGAAGGCCCAAAATTGAGCTTGAAGTCTTCAAAGGGGTCGCTACCCTAGGAGGAAGTCTTCCAACAGTTAGTGAAGCTTTCTACATAGTTATTTCAGTCACTAACAACCTGCTCATAAATCTGAAAATTGTATTTTGTGATCAACTTGCATAGTTTCCTGAGAGTCCCCAAAAAGGGACATTACAATATCTTTGTCTATAGCATTATTCAGTTCATCCCTTGCCTATTATCTGCTACCTGGCATTACAACCCTTAGTTTAGATATCTTGTAGCACTTACTTATTACCTTAATTCTTGCAACCATAGGATTCGAGTAAGATCGCATCCCCTATTCTACACATACGTTTTGGACCACTACACCTTTGATAGATTATAGACTACTAGTAACTAGACACACGAAAAATAATGTCCCGTAACATTCTATTTTTGGCTTGTGTGTTGGCCCTAGAATGGTCTTTCACTTATATCCTAAGAAAGATATGTTAATGAGAAGAGAAACAGGATAATCATTCTTCACTTATATCCTAATATATACTATTGAGAAGAGAGGATAATCATATTGACCATCTTAGCTAACATTCATTTTGTTTTCTTGCATGCACATTATCGGGTCTACAACTCTACAATGTATTTTGACAACATCTTGCCATTGTGTATTCAAGTGAATCTAGTCATGAGATCAATGTGATCGCTGAATGTTGGAGGCAATTTCAGCCCACATTCATGAAATTTTGTTAGCAATACTCAATTTTGAGAAATGAGATTGTTTGACTACAAACCAAAGCAGATTTTCAAGACAAACAAGTTAAGCCTCCAGTGTTGTCAAACCTATTTTCGAACCAATTGTCAAACATGTTGTCTAGGTTGTGGTCAAATCTGGTGCACCAACTACCAATGTTCCACATTTTGTTGATGTCAATAAAAATGTCATTGAATATGTACTAAGTGTATGTTTGCTTGACGCCTAAGGGATATTTTTCCATAACTTTTGTTGCAATTTCTTACTTCATAATTTGAGTGATGTTAATATTATAAAATAGCAATATTAAATTGTGTGCATCTTCCAAATTTTTAAAAAAACAAAGAAAAAGCATTCATGTTCTACAATATCCATCTCCATATTCAGTGTGTTACTTTTGTTTTGAATTTGATTTCCTTTGTCACTAAAGCAAAATAATCCCACTCAAAACAAGATGGTAAGCTTCGTTTAATTACTTGGACATGAGATTAATGCACTTTTCCTAGCTATTGGAGCATAAAAAGTAAGTTGCACAAAATTTGGAAATGTCTTTGGTTTCTAAAACAGATATGGCATTTGAAATGCAATCTCCCAAATCCTCTAGAAACAGGGAAATAATGTAGGCAAACGAATATATATATATATATATATACACTCATGCTTTATGCAAACAAATAACACTCGGAACATTAAAAATTGGACTTTAAACCCCTTTTGGCCAAATACATTAGACAATGTCGTCACTCCATGCAAGAAACCATTTTTATGGATGTGGACAACACTTGTGATTTGAGGCTTTAACAACCCATAATACATACACACAAATGCTTCTAGATAAACCTATGTACAAGCAATATAAATATATCAATGACTTGGATTACACATAGTGCCCATATCAACATGTAGTGGTGATACAAATTTAAAGCTAATGATCTAGATAGCTCCTTTCAAATGCATGAGATGTAGCAACCATAATACCCAAAGTGGAACATTAATTAAAACTCAATTTAACTAACTACATATTGGCGTAATTAATGATAATTAACTGGTCACTAGCCATTCTAAACTAGTTAGTGCCCCTCATTAATTAATTGATTTTACCCATAATTATGTCAATTAAATTCAAATTATTGAACATGGCTTCTATGGCCTTCTCCAAGATTTAGAATAATCAGCCTCCATAAATGGCTAAGATTCAAGTTTTCATCCGTATTCAAGTTGTTTGGATGTTTACTGAGTTACACCGCTTCTCTCAGCTTCCTTTTGCACAAGTGGTCCTCATCAGCAATAAATTCAGCCTTTTGAATGTGTAATAACCCTTTTGAGGGTTTTAATCAAATATTCTAGTTGCAGATCTGAAAATAAAATTGCAGCAGACTGAAGAATAAAATCAGCGACTTGTACTTGCACCAAAAAATGCCAAAATCACCATAAAACACCACAAATCAATTTGCCACTATTTTTTTATATATTTTATGGAATTTTAGAAGCCAAAATAACAAAGAAACACTGAAGAATACTCTGCTGAAAATATAATATGCACTGGAAATTGCAGCCACAAGATAAATATGAAATATGGGTCTAGAAACCCTCTAAATTCATATAACTTCATATTCCGGCCTTTATAAATATTACAAATCAGATTGTGAAACCAAATTTGTCAAATTCTTCACTAATGTCTCCAAACCCTACCCTGGGTAGGTCGCTCCACCCTAAACAGTTCAAATATCAACTAGAAATTACAAATAGATCATCAAATCATCTCTTCTCTTCAAGACTCAACAATGATGAAGGTTTTTCGTCCTTCAATGAGGCCTCACAAGGGGGTTTTCGTCCTCAAGTGGATGAACAAGGAGCAACTAGCTCTCAATGCCCAAGTAGAATGAAATGCGCCAAGACTAGCTGCAAATGAAGTCTCTAATCTCCTTTTATATCCTCCTTTTTGGTGTCAATGCTCAAACTAGAATGAAATGCACCAAGACTAGCTGCAAATGAAGTCTCTAATCTCCTTTTATATCCTCCTTTTTGGCGCCAATGCTCAATTAGACAAGACCAACTTGTATAATACAAGAAAACACTAAAGAAAATATAATAATATTAAATAAAATATATTATAAAGGTGCTCAAGAGTCTTCTCCTTCATTTTTGCTTCTTTTCCATGGAGAAGGAATGACAAGAAGACCAATTTCCAACTCTTAAGTCAAAAAACAGGGCATTACACAATGCAAAAATTTATGTTTGGTCTTATCCGAATGCTCTACCAATCCTGAGTTCTCAACCTTATTTAGAAAAATATTAGTGTTGTGTTCTTGTCTTAGTTTGGATTGATCTCCTTGTCTCATCAATATATGGTCTCCCACAAAAGCACTTAATGCTATAAACACCGCTATTTAAGTTCAATTTATGCATGTATTGTTAGGAAATAAGGGATAAAATATGCGTAACAATCCCACACAGAATCACAATAGTAGAAACTAATATGCAGAATAATATCATAGATCTGAACAAAAGTGCAAAAAATAAAAGAACACCACACAGACACAGTATTTAACGTGGTTCACCCAAATTGGGCTACATCCACCACGAATCACTTGCTTAGATATTATTACAACTCTTTCTCTCAATACAATACCCAGATTTGTTTGGAGTTGTGCTCAACAAACTCTCCTGAATTCACACTTGAACTCACACATCTACAAAAATGTTCTATCTTCCTACTATATGCCCATCTATATATAAGCACATCAATAGGCAACTGCTTAAGAAGTTTTACAATACCGTGGGTACCAAAACCATGGGCCAAAACCGCCCCATAAACCTATGGATCAAAATACCACCCATATGAGAAGAGCACATTTCCCAAGGTATCGAGCACATTTTTTGAAGCCAAAAAATTGTGGAGAGTGTACCGTACTTTTAGCGTACATTTTTCAACACTTCCACACATGAAAACAGGGTCCACAACATAACATGTACTTTGTAGTTTTGAGATTTAACCGGATATTGTTGCAAGAGACAAGGTTGTATTGCTACTCGAACACTTCAAAATTTTCCCTATGTTATTAGATATCCCTTCAATGTAGCGGATGAAATCCTTAGGACATTCTACCACATCCTCATTATTTTATCAACTTACCTTTGTCTCACCAGCTTTTTTAAATGCTCTTGAAATTTGTTTGCCAACATATCCATATTTCTTGAAAGCCATGCCCAAGTGCCTTCTTTCTTTCTCCAGGTGGTCCTCATCTACAATCCTAAAGGGAGAAGAGCACCTTCATCCTATAATTCTTTAGTCAACTTTATGTAGGGCATAATATTGTACAAGTGGTCATGAATTCTTCGAACTTAGCCTTGGAGTTGATATAACCATCCAAAAGTAATAGAAAGGCTCAATGAAATATGTAGATCCAAATTATATTGCAAATAAGGGTTATAGCACATGTAAATGATGATGCTCCAAATAGAAATTTACAAATAAATTCATTTTTTAATAACTTCCATGATATTATGAACTCTTCAAACTTATCTTTAGGATTGATATTAACATCCAAAAGTAATAGAAAGGTTCAATGAACTATGTCGGTCCAAATTAAATTGCAAATAAGGTTTTTAGCACGTGAATGATGATGCTCCAAATAGAAATTTACAAATAAATTCATTTTGTAATAACTTCCATAGGAACTGCTGTGTTTTTTTTTCATGTTAAAAGAGAATTCTTGACCACTTTATAAAACAAACAAATTGCATTCCACACTCAATAATCATATGACAATTTTCAACAAACATTCTTGGCAATTTATAATTCTAGAACTCCAAACTTGTTGATCCTTTGCAATTGTAATACACGTGCAGATTTTGTAATAAATTGTGCAGATTCAATGACATGTACAGATTGTATAAACAAAAGGCCTATTCAGTGACATATGAAAAACCTGTGTACAGATTCTCTATCCTTGCCTAGCATTTCGCCATGATAAAGACCCGCCTTAATGCCTGCATACCGTACTGACTCAAAAACCTGAAAATAAAGTACAAGTCATTTAAAAATCCTTTTTTTGGCACTAAATTGGCCACTTAAACTATTTAAACAATTCCAAGGAAATATATAAGTTTATACAGAGTACAAGTTTATAAAGAAATGAATTAGTCATCCCCAATCTACTGTTTCAGTTTGAATGAGATAGAATGCTGGGTAGGAGAAATAAACGTCCATGTGAAGTGGCATAATAAATAACATTAATTCCCATTGATCACATCAAGAACGTTCCATTCCAAAAATGGCTGCCATAATATTACTATAGCAACTGATATTTAACCAAACACTCCATGTTGTATTATGAATGATTATTCTAGGACACCATAGAATGTGCAACCTTCAATTCTACCATTACTATCTGCAATACATTCTAGAAATGAATGGCATACTTTCCTGTAAGGACTTGCATATGGTTCACCAAAATTGTGCAACAACAAACCTCATGATCAAACATGAGAACCTATTAGCATAGCATATCTCATTTTACCATTGTTGTTTCTCAGTTAGACGGTGTTACATTCAGAAAATAAGCAATATACTTGTCATACAATAACCCACTCTTGTTTGACCTTAATTCCGTGCTACCATCCCATTTTATGTTTCTCAAGGGAAATTGAATTAAAATCTCTACATGAAAGCCTCCATTGTTTGACTTCTAAGAAATAACAAAAGAAATGATACTGTGTTGCAAAGTTGGATGCAACTTCCTATTTAATAAACCCATTGCATGCCATCAAAATCGAAAAAAGTATCATGAATCGTTGATTTCCACAACCTTTTTAGAGGAAAAGGGTGCAATTTCAAATAGGACAGCTTACTTATTCCTAACACCAAAGCCTAAATTAATTAATAGGGAAAGTAATAATTTAGAAACAAATACAATCGAAGAAAAAATGGAAACAAATAGGCAGCAGTCCTAATCAAATCTGAATTATATAGATTTAGTAAATTAGAACAGTCCTCTTATTCTAAAACTAGTAAAACAAGGATTATGGCTAAAAAACGGAACAAGCTGACCCAAAACAGAATTTTGGAAGTGAATCGGTGTGCTCAGATGTTGGACAAGAGCTAGAAATACAGTTGTCATAATGTGCAAAAAAAAAATGGCAGTCTGAAACATGATTACAACATCCAGAATGTCTTCTCCTTGTGCCAAACCTTAGCTTTGCATGCTTGACCTGAAAAAGGGGTTAGCTCTTTGGGTCGGACTAGCCTCAAAACACTCCCCGTAATGGTTTAGCATTGCCTATGTACCACTCCAGAGAGGGCTCAAACCGCAAATAGCATCTAGTAAATAGAATATGCAACTTTGATTGAATCCCTTTGTTTGGTCTTAACACTTGACAACATGCACTTTGAGCATTCCCATCCGACTGGTATATATCCCCACACCATTCCAGAGTGGAAGTGGGACGTGGTTTCGATGGATTTTGTTGTTGGTCTCCCTATGTCCACCCACCATCATGGTGATGGTGGACAAGTTGACCAAGGTCACCCACTTCTCTCCCACAAAGACGACATATACTGTTGTCACGATTGCTAGAATGTACCTTGATGACATTGTAAGACTGCCTGGTATTCCAAGGACGATTATTTCTAATCGGGACACTATTTATATGCCAGACTTCTGGACTACCTTTCAAACAGCGTTGGGCACTCAACTCAAATTCAGTTCCGCCAATCACCTACAAACAGATGGTCAAACAGAGAGGCTGAATCAAGTATTAGAGGATATGTTGAGGATGTATATGATGGACCAGCAGAGCAGATGGGACGATTACCTTTACCTGGTTGAGTTCGTTCGCATACAACAGTTTTCACAGCTCGATTGGTATGGTGCCATATGAGGCACTGTTTAATAGACCCTACAAGACACCATTGAGTTGGGATAAGCTTCAGGACAAGTTACTTCTGGGACCAGCCCATTTGCAGGATATGGCACTGCAGGTTGTTTTGATTAGACAACGTCTAGAGCAGGCTTGTGCGCAGTAGAAGGCATACACGGATACGAAGAGGGTGGAGCGTCACTATTCCATTGGTGACAAGGTTTTTCTTAGAGTGCGCCCACACAAGATCCCTATCCATTTTTGGCAAGGCTCTAAGCTTGCCGCTCGTTTTGTTGGACTCTTTGTGATCTTGGAGATCATTGGCCCGGTTGCCTACCGTCTAGCTTTGCCACTAAACCTATCTCACGTCCATTATGTTTTTCATGTTTCTTTGTTACGAAGATATGTTCCGGATAGATCTCATGTTTTGGATTAGTCGGCTTTATAGGTGGAGGCCAACGGGCAGCGGATGTTGGAGCCCGTGCGCATACTGGAGCACAGGAGGCTGGCCCTAGATCGTGTTAGAGTCCAATGGGACAAATATGACGAAATAGCCGCCACTTGGGAGGATGCAGGGCCTTTGAGGGCGCAGTACCCTTATTTGTTTCAGTGACTTCTAGGAAGAAGTCTGATTCTAGGAGAGGGGGATGTAGTACCCACGTCTTTTTGACACTGTATTCTGGATTAGACTGACTTATATTTTGAGCTATCAAGTTGGTATTGAGAATCAAACTATGTTGATTATCACTCAAGTACATCAAGTTTAGACTATGAGAGATATATGATGTATATTGTGGTCTTTACTAACTTGTTGATAGGATGTATCATTAGTTGATATTACATATTTGCATCATATTTTGTTTATCACTAACTTATTGGCATAATGTGTGATTATTAATTGACACTTTGATCCGTATGAAGAATATGAGATCGGTGTTATTTTACGATGATTTGGTTTTATATGTTTTGACTTCTTTGATGTTTATGGTAGCATATATGATGTTTAGTATTGTGTGTAGCTTGTTATGGGGACATATGCACCTTCCGTATTGCATTGATGTTGATTGCATTATGTCGAGATTTGGTTGATTGACATGCTTGGATGTTGTGTTCGTCGGTTATATTTTATTGGGAAGATATGATTCATGTGCATTGAGTGTGCAGAGATTACAAGGCTGGCCAATGTGGGATTCAAGAGATCGCTCTCGTGATTGGCAAAATTGACCGTTGGCCAAATTTTATCCCTTCTTTATATTATTGTCGTCGTATGATTGGCATATTTCATTTGTAGCCTTTGTAGTAGTTTGATCTTTCGAATTGTTCTTATTGTGGTTAATTAATCACTTTATGTGTATTGTTATTTCATATTGGGATGTTACTTTGATTTATATTGTTGGTGTTAAGCTTGTTTAATTTATCTAATTTCTCGTCTTAAGTTTCATAAATTTTATTTGAGTTTAATGTTGGTTTAACTTGCCTAATTTTGCATTTGGATTGTTTAATCATGCTTAGGATGAGGATACACTCTTCCCAAGAAATCCATTCACCCAAATTCGGATTTGGGAAGAATGATATTTTGGGGAAGTGTGCAAAGCTTGGAAAAGGCTATTTTTGCCTTGAAAAGAGTCCCCAAACTCTACCCATGGATAGGAAAGGCTCTTTTCAATGCAAAGGGGTCCTTACCTCTTTCCTATGAGCATTTACTCCCCCCCTTTTTCCATTGTGGTTTTTATGTTTTCCAAGTTTTCATGGGGGCGAATGGATTCACCTCAAGTGGGAGAATGATTCACCTTGGTTTTGGGGAATCCACTTGATTGCTCCATTTATGTTGCTTTGGGTTTGGGGTGAGAGGAGTGACATGGCATCTAGTAGGATGGTGACTAGATGCCACTTAGGCCTCTTCCCATTGGCTTGCTTGTTGGTGGATTTTGATTATTTATCTTCCAAATTTGGAGGGATTGGCATTCCAATTTGTTTTGGTCTTATTCCAAATTTTGAATTTGGAGAGCTTTGTCTCTAGTTGGAGATTGATTTTGGACTTACTTTGGATTGGATTGGAGCTTGGAAAGCTTGGAGTTTTGCTTGGATTTTGAGGTAGGTTTTCTATCATGGAAGCCTTTGAATTTTTGTTGGTTTTATGGTAATTTTTGTGAGAATTAAAACTTGTGTTTTATTTTATCCAATCCTCACCTTTTGGGTTGTGGATTTTAGGACTTCGTGAGGGATTTGAGAAGCTTCCATACATAAGTGCTTTCTCTCCCAACAAAATTAGAAGAAACATTTAAACACATGTAGTGACTTTGGGACTCTACCAGAGGCCACAAAAGAACAATGACACAAGGTCGACCGTAATGCACAAAACTGAAGGCGCCATCTTCAACAAGCAACTACTAGAAAGAAACATAAAAACAGAATTTTCACAAAATTAATATATTGCTCCAGCTACTATTGAGGTTTTTAATAAGAAATAAAGGGTTCCCATTTACTGATTTGATCATTCATAAATTATTATATCTAACCGGAAAATTCTCATATAACATGTCTATTTTACATTCAATCAGCTAATTCATACATCTCTTGTAATGTCGCCTTTTTGGGACATTAATTAATTAAAAATATGGGAAATCATTAATCCACTCGTCCCATGGATTAAAGGGTAAAAATAGGAAGAAGTGTCATTACTCCTTTTATTTTAGAATTAAATATTTTATTCTCCTCTCATGTTTTAATTTTAAAATATTA
This sequence comes from Taxus chinensis, assembly GCA_019776745.2. Taxonomy (NCBI): domain Eukaryota; kingdom Viridiplantae; phylum Streptophyta; class Pinopsida; order Cupressales; family Taxaceae; genus Taxus; species Taxus chinensis. Next base: position 383,376,278 of record CM034156.1, on the reverse strand, counting down.
AAAGAGGGAATTAATATTCTTTTTGGAGTTTAACTTTTTAGGGAACGAGACCCAGATTAAAAGTGACCCTTCTACATGAGAAAACGTGCTAAAGGGAAGGAAACTTGGAGATTTCAAATGCTAAAACTATATAAGGAGAAATGGCGACCACTTGGGGGCATATTGAGAATTTTATCAAAAATATTTTCATGCTTGAAGAGGGATGTGTGTGCCCATATGTGATCACAAACAAAGGTGTTCTTCAACACCACCATTATTGTGGAGAGTGTGAGACCTTCTAAGCTTTCATTGAGTGAATGTTACTTGATATATTCATTCCATGATTGGCGCCATTATTTGATAAGGAAATCTGCATTTTATTGATGATCTTTGGAAAGTTTTATGGAGTTTTATGATCTGCCTTTAATGTTGCAATTATTCCATCCATAGTGACTTGCTTGGGTGGTTGTTTTAGGCATATTTGGGGTGTCTTTGAGGTAATTATTAAATCTGATCTGAATCTGCATTTATTCCAGCTATGGTGACTTGATTTGGGTGTTGTTTTGGCATGTTGCAAGGGTTAATAAGCAATGTTTACAATCTGATCTGTTTTGGCCTATTTTTCCAAGTGTGAGATTGATATTTTGAAGGTTATTGGGTTCTTAGTCACTGCTACAAATTATTTGGGGCAAATCGACTGGGTTTGGTGTTTATTCCATCACATTTTGAGGTTTTTTTGATAAATCTACATGCTGCTGCAATTTATTAATCATTTTAGATGAATGAGTTGATCGTTTGATGGTTTGGAAAGGGTTTAAGTGCTGCAAATAATTTATGCAAACTATCCTAACCCTAGCAACTGGTTTTCAGATTTTGGGGTCTTTTTGAGGTGGTTACAGTGATCCAAAAATTCATATTTATAGCTCTTTGGAAAGGCCTTGATTTATGGAATAATCTGCATTTTATTTGGTGGGAAAATATTGAGTTTTGAGCAAGATATTAATTTTGGAAGTTTCCAGTTGTTCTAAGTGTTTATTTAATTAATTAATTGTTGTTAAAAATCAGATTTGGATGATATTAGCATTCTAATTAGTTTTTCCATCTAACCCACCACTTTGGCATACTCCAACCCCATTTTGGGTTGTAGTATTGCCGGCATTGGGTTATTTGAGGTCAAACTAAGAAGATCTAATATTCCTAGGATTGATTTGGTTAATTAATTTTTGCAGATTTAAATAATATCCCAAAACGGGATATTACAACTCTTGTAAGAGACAACGCAAAACGCTTCATATTTAATGTGAATTAAATTAAAATTGAATCTTAAAGAAGGTTAACCTTATCATGTTCTAAAATAACACAGAAATCAAACTCTATAAAGTCTTTTGAGGATCATGTGAGTTGTGCTGTGAAATTCCAGGTTGAAACAAAAGTGATACTAAGCAAATCCAAAATTTACCAACAAGAAAGCTCAATGTTTTATATGTTAAATTTTGACAATTTTGCGGTTACACACTAAAACCATGTAGTTGTAATCTTGAAGCACGATATTGATCACAATGCATCAAGTGGGCTTATGGCCATGAATATGTCAAGAACATGATAAAGAACAATGGCATAAGATTTATAGAAAATATATGAGATTGCACTTTTTATTATTGGAGGTGCAATGATTACAAGGAACCAAGGTTATTAACCAAAGTCAATGATGATCACTAGGTTTGATAACGGGTAATTTATTTATAGTCCTAAGACGTTACAAGACCTTCGTAATATTCTCATGCCACTAAGAACCACCGATTCGCAAATACAATAAAATATGTTGTCTTCTCACAATCATCTCCCAAGTGTTCCCAATACATTCATAGTCAATCATGGGATTTAAATATTGTGCAATGATACACATACCACCTTATGTCAATCATTTGGATGTTAAAGACCTCTAAACTTTCCTTTTATTTAATCTTTTGGTAGCCATTACCTGAGAGTTCACAAAAAATTGGCAAAATTTATGCTTTATTTTGGTGAAAAATTCAAGTAGTAGGGACAATCCACAAAGATAGTGTAATGTCCCATTTTTTGAATAGAGGCCTAATGAAGACTTCATGCCATTCCCTTTCCATAGTGAAAAAGAATAAGTGAATGAGGGAAGGAATTGCACTTCATTTTAGTTTTTTTTTATTAGATTTAATGTTTTCTTTTGGTGGTTTCCTTTAGGAGGCAGGTCAGTTGGGTTTGGGGGAATTAAAGAGGCAATTAAAAGATAAAGTAAAGCTTAAGAGGTTGGTCCTCTTCTAATTGGCCTTTGACACAAAGAAAGGAATATAAAAGGGATTGTGTGACTTTATTTGTAAACCATATCTTGTGCATTTTACATCTACATATGATTTGTTTGGGCTAGTTGTTCAATACCATTCTACTTGAGGATAAAACCTCTCTTGTGTGCCATCCAAGGAGGACGGAAACCTTCCTTATGGCTTGGTGGAGAACAAAAACTCTCCATGCTAGTTCATTGAAGAAATCTCTTGAAGACTTGCAAAAAGCTTTGCATGATTTTTGGAACTCTAACCTAGGAGAGCAACTTGGGTTTGGTGCTTTTTAGGGCACATAATTCATATCTATTTTATATTCTAATTCTCCATAATCTATAAGCTCGGAATCCATAATTTGGCTATTTTTTGAGAGGTTTATCTATTGGTTTCAGCCCTTGTTTATGACTGCCATGTTGTTGTCATAAATTTAATTACAATAGTGTATCATCGCTGATTTTCTGTGTTTAATTATTGCAAATTGGATGGATATTGATTGTCATAATTGAAATAATTATCCAGAAGTAATTGTGCATGGTTTTATGGCATATTTGAGTCCCTATACAATTCACTGCTAGGGTTTAAGGAATATTATAGCTGCTGTTATTAAAATCAGATTATACTTCACTTGGGTTTGTGTGGTTTCCTTCTTTTTCAATTTCAGCCCTTAAAACGGATATTACAATGGTATAAGAGCATCTATCCTCCCAACCTGGAGGATTTCATTCAAAAAACTTGGGTTTGGTGCTTTTTAGGGCACATAATTCATATCTAATTTTATATTCTAATTCTCCATAATTTATAAGCTCGGAATCCATAATTTGGCTATTTTTTGAGAGGTTTATCTATTGGTTTCAGCCCTTGTTTATGACTGCCATGTTGTTGTCATAAATTTAATTACAATAGTGTATCATAGCTGATTTTCTGTGTTTAATTATTGCAAATTGGATGGATATTGATTGTCATAATTGAAATAATTATCCAGAAGTAATTGTGCATGGTTTTATGGCATATTTGAGTCCCTATACAATTCACTGCTAGGGTTTAAGGAATCTTATAGCTGCTGTTATTAAAAATCAGATTATACTTCACTTGGGTTTGTGTGGTTTCCTTCTTTTTCAATTTCAGCCCTTAAAACGGATATTACAATGGTATAAGAGCATCTATCCTCCCAACCTGGAGGATTTCATTCAAAAGAGCAGATAAATGGCAAACATACATTTTGATGATGTTAGGGTTGAGAGGCTTGCCCTAGGGCAAGAAAGATTGGCGAATAGGATGACAAAGTTAATCCAGGCCATGCAGAACCACAATGGAGAAGGAAGTTCTTCGGGAATTCATAGTGTGAGGCAGCCCTTAGGGTTCAATTTTGGAGTTCCTGCTAGGCCATTCCAGCCTACCTTCCTCCCTAGGAAAGAAGCCATTCCAAAGTTTGAAACATGACATTCAGGGAGCCATAACATTACTAGCATCTATGAGGAGTACACTCACTAAATTCATGATTAGTGATGCCATCACACTCACTAAGTTCATAGGGTTGAATAATGGTAGAGTGGGAATGGGACCAAGGTCAAAATCCCGAGATATACCTAAGGAAAATGGGAAAGATGTCCCAGCCCTAAAGGGTAAGAATCCTGTAATATCCCCCTTCTAGGATCAATAGAAAATACAACACTCACAAAGTAAACCACACCACCAATGATTAAAAATCAGATTCAAACTTGTATAAAATCAGACCCCAAATTATCAATACAACCCAAGCATGACCCAGCTGTAAAAACACTCAACAATATGTATTAAACACATGGATCTGAGTCCTCCTAACACAGTTTGCTGCCACAGACCTCAAACATTGCTTGATGAAGTATAAAATGTATTGCAACAATACTCAGTATTCTACAAAACATCCACCAACAAATTGCTGTCAAAGAGGAGACTTAATCACATCCTAAATCCATGCCTCTGCCAGTCGAATTACTCAGAAATATTTCATAGTAAAATCTGCACTCAGAACTTCTTATATCTCCTTCATCTTATGCAAATCAGTCACTGTTGTAAGGAGAGATCAGCAGCTTACTTTAATCCTAAATCAGGTCACAATACACCCAATATCATCGCTGTTAGCTTAGCAAACCAATACTAACAAATTCGCTGATGTTTGGAAGATCAAAACAGGCATTTAAAAGCTCACATTCACCCTTGAATAAAGTCGGAGATTTTAAATGAAGAACAGCAGTTATAACTTAACCACTGTCAACCATTATACATCCAATATAATCGCTGTAGCTAGAGGACACAGTCACAAAACCAGCCAATTGAATTACACAGCAAATTGTATTTAATTGAGTCCTTGAATCATCATAATTCCAATCGCTGCAAAATAAAGACGGAAACATACCAAATCAAGTACATATATCAAGTCGTACCATCCTCATAAATGCACAGCAAATCGGTCTGCAAAAGTACTCCAAAGAAACACTATTTTTTATCACAACCATACTCAGAAATAACAATCACATAGAAGACATGCAAATGAGATGTCAAATCGCTGCTAATATGTTCACTTTGCACTCAGCTTTATCCTCTAAACCAGTCACCAACAAAGCATGCAATTCGCTAGGGTTTTCGTTGGGTTATAGAACAAAATATTGCATTCAAACCAACAGCTTCAGTCAACAGATAAGCACCATAAAAGTCGCTGGGCATAAGAGACTTTTACTACAATGAAAATCAACTTGATAAGGCACTCATAAATCCTTTAATTTGCTATTCAAAACAGTTGCTACAGTGACGTTGCTACAGTAAAAGGGCAGATTTCAATAGTAAACTTCATCTAAATATTTGCTAAAGCCAAAGACATGGATCTCACAAATAGATACTTCAAATAAATCTCAAAACCAGCTCGATCCAACCTCGCACGCAAGAGAGATAGAACATCAAAGGGCATACATCCCAACTCCAAGCATGGAGTATCAAAATAAGTTCATCATAGCATAATAATAATAATGGTCCTAGCACTCCTTTTATAGGCAAGGCGGCACAAAATTCGAAAACCCTAGGAGAAGGAAAATATTAAATAAAAGCAATTGTCTTCCCTAGGTGTGGTGTCCCCTTTGCAAAGGGTGATTTAATAAATTAAAAGCCACCTAACTTTTTTTATTTAATTAATTCCCCATTTAATTTTATATATTTTGGGAATTAAATTAAATAATTATTGCTCCAGGCAATAATATTTAATTATTTAATAAAAATGTTCCCCTTGCACATCCCGAAGCCCACGGGGACGTATAGGCTAAGGGTCTTCAGAAATGGGGACATTACAAATCCCTCCATCATGATCAAGGATGACGAAAAACAAGTGAAGTTGTTGGACATTGCGAGGGAGCAGCCCATTGAATTCATAGAAGCACCCATCACTCTTCCCAAGGATGAGCCCTTGACTGATTTTCAAAACAGCAGTATGAAGGGACAAGGGTTTGATGAAATCTTGAAGCACAAGCCTAGAGAAGAGAAGGAAATCGAGAAGCACGAGTTGGAAGGTGATCTCATCCTTTGATATTTATTGAAGATTCATTGATTTCTAATGATGGCATGCTACAGGAAAATAAAGAAGAAAAATCAGATTTTCAAGATGGTGAAGAGAAGTTGAAGGTTGAAGCTCAATTGCCAAAGAACAAGGAGAACCTTCCGGACAACAAGCAACGAAAGACAAATTGGTGACATTCATGATTCTAACAAGATTCATGATGTGCTTCCTTAATGTATTAACAAAATGAGAAGGCTTCAACGAACTCTCATAGGCGAAGAAAGATGAACACTATGAAGACAACCGAAGCAAATCACAGAAAATGGGAAGTCTTCATGATGCTAAGGATGGAGAAATCAGAATTGCATAGGGCCAATGAGCCAAGACTTTTGGGTAACCTTGTTGGGGGCCATATAGATGAAGAGACTGCTTTTCCAGGAGCCTATAATCACTGTCATTTCACTGGAAATTTCAGGACAACAGCTATGCTAAGCAATTTCATCATCTTCTTAAGGAATTGCTACATCACCTTCATGCTATGTCTTTGCAATATTTTGGTCGTCATAAGAAATATTCTAACAACTCTATGAAGATCAAGGGTACCAAATGGGAAGAGGATGCTACTTTATCCCTAAGAAGGGAACTCTTAGTGGGCAGCCCTAGACATGACCATCATATCCCAAATTTGTTGATTCCTCCTATGTCGCTTTCATATTTGTATCATGGAGGGCAGCAGGATCAAATTGATAAGAGGAAGAACATATTGACAGACAATGGACACATAAATTCTTCCTTGCAAATGTCAGGTTGTTGGCACCTAGAAGTTTGGGATCCTAGGAACCTTTGAAAGGATGTTGATACAAACTTGATGACCATTGTTTGCATCCTTATGGAAGCCATAAGAAAATTGGTAATCACAAGAAAAATGCATTTCTCCTCCACAGTAGAAGATATAGTGTTTGCATGGGCCACAAGATGGTCTTCCACCACCATCATGTCAATTTTGCATGAGACAACACAATGCTACAGCCAACATAAAATGCTCTTTCTAAATTTGCATTTTGGATGGATAGTACTCTCCTTGGACAGCTATAGGTTGACATTTTTTATGAAGATGTTTTGGGTTTAATATGATGTGTGGAAGGGATTTCAAGTATTACGGTTATTGCACCCTTCCTATGTCAATAACATCTAAGAATTTTGAGTTAGCAATGCTACACTACAACCATGATGGGATTTCCTCTTTAAAATTGTGCATGGGGTTGTGCATACTTTTTATGGACAGCCAGAAAGAGGAAGATTTGTAGACACTCGTTCCATTTAATATGATGGCTAAAAGGGTTTACACATGGAGATTGAGCAAAGCCAACATCCCAACATCCTTGGCGTTGCTTATGAAGAAATGTAGACCTATACATAGACACGACACCCACTCATTTGCACTTCTATGGTCTGATCCAAACTGACAATTGAAGGACATGAAAATTTGTTGCTGCAATTCAAGTCAACAATTGAAAAAGTAAATGCAGCAAGAACAACCTTCCAAAGAGGAAGTGAAGCATAAGTTTTAGATGTGTTGTTTGCATCTTATGGAAAAAGTGCTAAAGGAGCTGAAGGCAAGGTTTCCAAGTGTGGAATATGAAGAAGGAAGAAGCATATCTTCGAGGGCCTTGCAATGCGTAGAGATAAGGGATTTACTCTTGGTAAGATGCTTCATGTCGATAATTTCAGCTTGCTAGAATTTTGGGCAAAACATAGCAACCTATATGCAAAATGATTGTGTTCATGACTTTAGCAAGAATCGTGAAGATGCTTTATTGGAGCTTTCTAATGTTGATGTGATCCTTAATCCATCTTCTATGCCAAATTGGGACAAGGATATGCTGCAAGAATCTTGACTTAAGGGCCAGTTATCTGCTGATGCCAACCATAGACTTGGGGATGTTGAGGATATTTTGCAATCTTAAAGTAAGACATTTTGAAGTCAGCCTACAGATATGAAATTGTTTTCCATAAGATTTATTGCTTCTGGTGCTATGTCATGTGCCATGGCTTATCATGAGTTGCAGCGTGCTAAAAATCAGATTTGGGATTGACATTATGCAGTCATGAACAGTGGCAAACCTTGCGTATCAAAGGGAATTCAATCATGGTTTGATGATAAAAAATGGGATCCGGCTGATCTTTGGAAGAAACAAGATCAGACTTCACTAGCCTTGAATTGGATAAGGTTCCATGACATTTGATGACAATGGTGAATTGTTAGTCAGCCATTCCACAATTTGATTTGCATTGATGTGGATAAGAGTGATAAGCTAGTCAATTGCTGTTGTTGTGTTGTCCATTTCTTGCTTTATGCATGATTTTGGTACAGTTGAGTCATGCCACTTACGAGGATGGCCACCATTGTTGTCTGAAGTAGAAAACGAAGAAGACTTCAATGTAGAGGTTGTGTTTCTTCAAGAAGGCTTCACTATACAGACAGGGATGTAGATTATAGGAGCATCCAGCATTTCCACCTTGCCCAATAGTTTGATATGCAGCCATACAAGTGCTTCCCAGCATATGACTTTGCAAGTAGTGGTGTCCCTAGATTTCATCCTGAAATCTGTGACTACCCTATCCGAAAAAAATTTCGTACTTTTAAAATAATGGGTCGTTTTGTGTTTTTATTGCCTGAAAATTCTTGTATTGCGTCAAGATATTCCCAGAGAGCCATATTAGCCCTTTTCGCCAAATACCCAGATGCCCAAAATTGTTATATTCTGTTGTCGGGATTTGTCTGCGGGAAATTTGTATTTAATTATTTTGAGCCCCGTATGAGGCTATTTGCGCTCCGTTTTAACTCTGTTATGATCGAACATATCATTATTCCTATGTACCAGAAGGATTTTAACTTAGGAATAAGTTCTGGGCTTTATTTGTGACTTTTGGCAATTTTTCGTGTTTTTGTGTTTTCCCGTTTTGTTTTCTGTGAAATTTCTCTAGATCAATTCCTTTGCCGGGTTAGCCCGATTCTTGGCCTGGAGCAGCTGGAGAACATATACGCACGTTATGCCCGGAGGAAGTCACCATCGGAGGTCTGGATTCACTGGGAAAAAGCGAAGTCGTGCACTATAAAAGCCCCTGCTGGGGTTGGGCGCATTTTTGGAAAACAAAGAATTTAAGTGGATCATGGAAAAAATAGAAGCAGCAAGCAGGTGGGATTTTACTGCCTGCCTTGCAGGTACTTTTTCCCATGATGGAAAAGTCACTTAAGTTGCAGTGGGAAAATTAGAGGCAGCAAGCAAGCGGGAATTTATTGCCTGCCTTGCAGGGTAAAAATTCCCATGGTGAAATAAAAGAAAAGTGACTTAAGTGAAATCATAGGATTTTATTGCCTGCCTTGCAGGGTAAATAATCCCATTGTCAAAGTCAAATCACTTAAGTGGATCATGTGATTTCCGGGGCTGCCTTGCAGGGTAAAAATTCCCATTGCCATGTATTTTTAAAAATAGAATTCTATTATGCTAAAAAGTGCGACCCACCTTGAGTGAATAATAATGCATTAAATAAATATTTGTTAATATTTATTCACTCAATTTTGGCACCCAGGCTTGTGGAAAAGTCAACAAAGGCAAAGGGGAATAAAGAAATTTAAAAATAGAATTCCAAAATTAAATAAATTTAATTTATTTAATGCAGCCCCTTTTGAGAAGGAATTAATACTTTTTAAAGTATTAAATGATTATATTAATTCCTATTTTCAGTGGCTATGGTCAAAGCACACTGTGAAGCTTAAGTGAAGTGAAGTGTGGATGATTAAATTGAATTAATTTAATTTATTGGATGGTTGTCCTTAAACATGCTATTTTTACACCGATTAAAGAAGAAGATCATGATTTTTAATTAATTAATTGCCAGGAATAGGAAGGGCAATTATTAATTATAGAATTATGAGGTTATATAAGCATGGGCTGTCATAAGGGTGAATTATTTAATTCACAGGTAAAGAATTGCAGCCAGAGGAAAAGTGCGCCCCATTTGAAGAGGATTTTTGCTCAGACAAAGGTGAAACAAGGCTAAAAGCTTCCAATTTTGGCGCATGCTTTGAAGGAGGTTGATTTTTTCTGCATAATTGTTTGCAGAAGTGTTACAGGATGCTCAGGTGATGTTGGTAAAATTCATGTTTGCTTTGCATGCAAATAAAACGTCAATTTTTTGGGCAGCAGGCTTAAATTATGCAGATTTTTGTGATTAAAATTCACTATGCATGCTCCGGTTGCCATCTTTGTCTGAATTAATTGCAGGAGTTAGATACAGGTGCTTTTATAAAGAAAAATGAACTTATATCAATGTCCAATACATTGAATATTTCCTCCGAATCTGAAGGATTATCCAGATCTGCACCAGTATTGAAGAATTCCAGTCAAATAAGAAGAAAAAGAATTGTTCAGACAAAGATAGACAAAGCTATGGCGAAGAAAGATGAAAAAAAAAGCACAACGGAGTCATGCATCACTTCTAAATTTGCAGATATTGGAGACACGGATCTAGGCTCGGAACCTCTTGCTGAATTGATAGACAGATATCAGAGCAGGAAAGACTTCACTCATGCGTGCAGGAAAAACTTCACTCATGCGTGCAGATTAAAAGCAGTGGAATTATTCGAGCTGCAGCTTTTCCATCCACAGCCCAGTTGCCAGAGTTTGTTATGCAAGTGCAGATCCTTATCCACATGAGATGCAGATGCAGATGCAAATCCATATGCAAATCTAGATCCAGATCTCATAGTTGCAAAAGCTTCCAGCACAAAGGCTTCATCCTCTTGTTTCGAATGCAGCCCGTGAAGAAGACAGTGCGTGGAAAATTCCTTCCAAGATCTTGTGCATGTGCTCCCATCTTCCAGTTGAAGCCTTCATTGAATTTTCGTTCATCCCGTGCTTTCCAGAATTTTTAATTGCTCATATGCAATTAAAAATAAGGATGATGAGTTATCTACGGCCAACATTGCACTGATGCATGTACTGGAGAAGAACTGCAAAAGCTTCAAGGATAAAAGAGAAGACAAGGCGAAGGCAAAATTCCAGCTTGCTTCCAATTCCAACTGCTTGCAATTCCAGCTTGTTTCCAGATCCAGCCGCTTCCAGATCCAACTAATTCCAGCTTGTTTCCAGATCCAGTTTGAATTAGTTACATGCAGACATCAAAAAAGACAAAAGTTAACTTTCAACTGCATGCAGACATGAAAAAGGACAAAACTCAGCTTTCCTCTTTCTTCTTCTTTCCTTCGACAAAGTAATTGAGCGATCAATTAAATTATACAACTTAAGTGATTGGTTTAAAAGCCATTACTTGAAGAAGTCAACTACTTGGAGATAGGTGGCGGACGTGCAAAATAGAAGGTTCTATTTTCAGTTGCAAATCATACATGTCACGCAAAGAGGAATTCCAGGAGAAAGATTGCCAGTTGTTTCTTTCCAACTTCCACATGTGCCAGTTCAACTAAAGCTTTCAACTTGTAATTGCCCCTCTACATTCTATAACTAGAGAAAGAACCTTCGGGTTAATGATCAATCAGAATTTGTGAGAAGCAATTTTGTGTTCTAGACTTTGTGCTGAACCCCTAAGAGCAACTTGGAGCAAAGGAATACAAAAGAGCAGGTTTCCGGAGAACTTTGTGTCACGGTGTACTGTGTTTCTTGCTTTTAATCTTAGATCTTTTATAGACTGTGTTATTTTAGATCTGGATCTAGAGCTGCCTTTGTTTTATAATTCTGCGTGTTCATATCTATTAAGTTTCTTCTATGTGCATGCAATTAGCTCTGCTATCTACTAATTGGGATGCACATCTTTCTCATTTCTTCTCTGTAATTCATTTACTTCTATAATTTTCCTTTCTTAAACAGTTGCTTACTTGCTGCAGAACTTCTTAGTTATGGTTCATGAACTAAGTGGTTAAAGTAAAACCCCTGATAGATAATAACACGTTTTTATTGACAAATCTGACATGGGAGCCTCACCGGTTAAATGAGGGAGATTTATCTCATGACTGCCTAGGTTTGATGCTATGCAGAAAATCTAGCAGTCCTCCCTTTTCGAATTGAGGACTAATGAAGACTTCTTGTCATTCCTTTTCCGTGGCGAAGAAGAATAAGTGAACAAGGGAAGGAATTGCACTTCATTTTAGTTTTCTTTTATTACATTTAATGTTTTCTTTTAGTGTTTTCCTTTACGAGGAAGGTCGACTGAGTTGGGAGGAATTAAAGAGGCAATTAAAAGATAAAGTGAAACTTAATAGGTTGGTCCTCTTCTAATTGGTCTTTGGCACCAAACAAGAAGTATAAAAGGGATTGTGAGACTTCATTTGCGAAACATCATTGGCACATTTTAAATCTACATTTGGTTTGTTGGGCTAGTTGCTCAATACCATTCCACTTGAGGACGAAAACCCTCTTGTGTGGAATCCAAGGAGGATGGAAACCTTCCTCGTGGCTTGGTGGAAAACGAAAACTCTCCATAGTGGTTCATTTAAGAAATATCTTGTAGACTTGCTCGTTGATTTGGATCAGAGACATCAAGAAGAAGGATTTCAAAAGCTTTGCATGATTTTTGGAGCTCTTTACTAGGGGAGCGACTAGGGTTTGGTGTTGGTTAAATGCTTTCTAGGGCACATAATACATATCTGATTTTATATTCTGATTCTCCATAATTTATAAGGCCGAAATCCATAATTTGGCTATTTTTGGAAGGGTTTATCAATTGTTTTCAGCCCTTGTTTATGGCTGCCCTGCTGCTGTCATAAATTTAATTACAGCAATGTATCATCGCTGATTTCCTATATTTATTTATTGCAAATTGGATGGATATTGGTTGTCGTGAAAGAAATAATTATTTAGAAGTAATTGTGCATGGTTTTATGGCATATTTGAGTCTCTATACAGTTCATTGCTAGGGTTTAAGGAATATTACAGTTGTTATAAAAATCAGATTATACTTCACTTGGGTTTGTGTGGTTTCCTTTTTTTTCATTTTCATCCCTTGAAAGGGATATTACAGGTAGTCACAAAAAAAGAGATAATCGCATTTCACAACTCCTTGATAAAGTTTTCCACAGCTAGCAAAAGATTTTCTAATTTGCACAAAACTATGTTCATTGAAAAATTATGGGCAGAACTGGAAATTATGTGAGAATTCCTAGTGTGTAAGCTCAACAATGTACGCAAGGGATCAACCATGCGACCTTGCTGAAAGGTGAATGATTGGATGTTTTTTAAAACTTCATAATCTTGTATACAAAATGGCAATAATGCAACCAAATCTAAATGATGGAAGTAATCATTTCTTTTCTTACAACATCTAAAGCAAACAAAATTGATAGTGTAACTGTTACAAAGAGATTTAGCATAATGGTGCATGTAAATGTACAATGTTGGATGATTGTACTCAAAATGAAAAAACAGCAAACGGCTTTATGAAGTATGGGGAAAAAAAACAACAAGAACAGAAAGCCACTATTTCTTAGTGGAATTTTAAGCTTCATATTATCTGATCTGTTAGTTCTGTGGATCTGCACTAAAATATATTCAAATGAAAAGAAAAGGTTACTCTAGATATGCTTGCCAATATGTAAATAAAGTTAATAGGGTGTAAAATTATTATTGAACTCACTCTACCAAAAGCAAAATTATATGCTTTAACAAAAGTAGAATCTAACACTTAAGTTCAAATCACATTACAAGCACACCATGATCAAAAATGTCACCACTAATGTAAGGATTAATATATGCATCATAAATCATAGCCTCAAATATTTTCAATAAACTTAATGAATATCCAATACTAAAAAACAAAAGGTTAAGACCTCTTCAGCATCCTTGATAGTAGGGCAATATACAATAGTTGATCCACCACCCTTGACATCCTTCACAACTTCACAAGCCAACTCCTCTCGAGAAGCTGCTGTCCAACTAAAAATTTTCACACCATAATAAATATTTGGGCGATCAAAAGAACCAGTAACTTCATAAGGATTTATGAGTTTTACGGACTCCATAATATCAAGTCGAACTCTGCAAAATAAATCTTCAAGTCAAAAGAATGCTTTAAAACAATATTTTGAACAACGAAATTCTCTTTAATAGTGGAAAACAAGCCAGTAAAATCATAGCATAAGAATTACTTGTAGACAATTAGAACCTAATGCCAATAGGACAAATAAAACTTTCAAAGGTCAAGTAGAATGACAATAATAGAGATGGATGTATAATTCCAGGCATAACCTCAAGCTTTTAAACATAAGAATGCAAAAGTAATTTAACCTTTTTACCTACACCATCTAAAATAGAGATCTAACAAACTGACTAAGAACTGAGAAATCGTGACAGTACATCAATAAACTAATATGATCAAATCCTAATTACTGATTGTCTCAAAATAGAACCTCTCACCAAAAGGAATAAGCCAAAAGACTATGGTTGATGCATATTATTGCAAACAATTTATCTAATGGAAAGAGAATTTCATTCTCCTAGCCCAAAAACATGTAGCAGCCTTTACTCTTTCCCAAGGCACATTTGGTTCCCCACACAGGATAGAAGAATCGCAACCCATGTGCAAGTCTAAGGAAGTAATTGATATTTACCAAACAAAACTGGAATTATATAGAGGATGCTATAAAATCGCAAGAATGAACTATTTCCGTGTATTATTTACATGAAGTAGCTTAAGGATTTTGTAAATGACATGTTCTCACTAATGAAAAGGTAATACGAGACATGCCTTCTTCACCACAAGCGAGTAAGAAAGAACTCAACAAATCCTAATGAATGCCTTACTACTAAAAACTGCCTAAACAAAACAAGAAACAGTCAGACCCTAATTGCTGGCTATGAATTCCAACAAGCTAGTAAGACAATATTTATTGAAACATGCTAATCTAATCAGAACAATATCTTGCTACTCTTCCTGAAAACATATGAATTGTAAACCTATGATAGGTATAGCACAAGCATAAAGTGATAATATCCAAGTGAAACAGAAGAACATAAGATGGATAAATAATATACCAAAAGATCAAGTAAGAAACAGATTGCATAAATAAATCCAAAGGTTGTGTAAGATCCCTTTCAAGGGATGAAACCACAACCAAGGAAATTAGCTTAAACACTAAAATAACCAATCTGATTTTTATAACCAGCTGACTGAAATTAGAAACCAGCAATCAGATTTCTCCAAACAGCAGTATAATAATGTATGTAAAACACGGAAAACACTCCAAATATCCTTCCCACAATTTAGATATGTATTTGAGGCATCCAATACACCAATAATCAATGGAAATTCTGAGTCAACACACGGCTGGAAATTAATTAATAACCAGCGAAGAGCAGCCACAACTAAATTATGAAAAACGGGTCTAGAAACCCTCAAAATTCATAAGAATGAAGATTCCAGCTTTATAAAATATGTTAAATCAGATTATGAAATGAAAGATCAACTTTAAGCCCTCCAAATCATCAAACCCTACACCGAGGTAGGTCGCTCCACCTAGAAAAAGCAAATAAAAATCTGAAAATGGATGATTCTCCTCAAATCTGCAATTTACTTCAAGCTCATGCAATGTTGAAGGGCTTTCGCCCTCCAATAAAACCACTAGAAGGGTTTTTGTCCTTCTAGAAAGCCACACAAGAGGGTTTTCGTCCTCAAGTGGAAGAACATGGAGCAACAAGCTCCAAATGCCCAAAATAAAAAATGCGCCAACCTAGATGATTACAAAATGAGGACTTCACTTCACTTTATATCCCTCCTTTGGCGCCAAGGCTAAGAAAGGCTAGGCCGACCCATAGGAGATGTTAGATTTCTTCATTAAGCTTCTTTTATTTTCCTTTAACCCAGCCAGCCTGCTTCAAGAGGGAAAACACTAATAAAGAAAACATAAAAAAATTGAAAAACAAATGCAAACAAAAGCTCAATGTTCTTCTCCGACTCTACTTCTTTGCCATGGAGAAGGAATGGCAAGAAGTCTAATTTTTTATCCTTAAGTGGGATAAAGGGACATTACAGGTTGTTGCAAGGAGTCTGTAAATCATAGATGTAAGATCATAACATGGATAAACAACATACCAAAACATCAAGGAAAACGCAAATGGTAGAAATAAATCCAAAAGATGTCATAGGGAATAAGTAAATCATAGAACTAGGATGTAAAGGGGTAGCATACATATGTGAACTAACCGGCCTATGCTTAAAGAGATTGTGTAGGGTATTAACAAGTAGCTGAGACGTAAGGTTAATTGGCATGTGCTAAAAGTAAGGATTTTAAGAGGTAGCTCAAACATTGAACTAATCGACAAGTGCTAAAATATAGGATTTTAAGGGGTAGTAAAAATATCAAACTAACTGACTTGTGCTAAACTATGGAATTTAACTTAGGAGTATAAGTAGTAAATGTAGGAAAATAAAAGGTAGTATGGGGAATCGAAAATGAGGTCAGAGAAGGCATGCAAGGTAATTGCAAGCATCCTCGATAACCTCGTGAACCTATTGCTCGATGTCATTACATGTGTGTATCATGATGTCCTCAACATCTTTGAGGACACCAGAGATCTTTTGATGGATCTCAAGATGCGCAATATCCATATATTCCTCTACTTATGTAAATTTGTGATAGGATCTCCTGATGCATGTCCATTATAAAGGATGAAAGGGTAGGGATGAAAGGAGAAGGGATCTCCACCTAAGGAAGATAAAAGTGAGGATGTGGTACCTCAACTAGTCTAAACGACGAGTGTGTAGACGGTGATCCATAGGAAGAAGAACCGAAGTAGGTAATATAGGGGACACCAAACTCATGGCTCAAGGTGGAGGACAAGGTAACTGCTATTATTGTTGCCAAAGTACCTAATAGTCGGCGGATGAATCAAAGAAAACACCATGATAAGATCAATAATGTTTAGGATAGGAAGCAGAACAAGATGGTCGTTGAATAGGAAGTAGAACAAGAATAATGTTTGGATTAATTAAACCAAACGGAATACAGTTATATGCAAAGGTACCTTTCCGTGTGGTAAAAGTGGTTTTGTGTCAGTCATCTGGGTTCACAGAGATTTGATTATAACATGAAAATCCGTCTAAAAGAGACATCATTTTTGAACCGGCAACCTGTTATAAAATTTGATCAATGTTTGGCAAAGTGAAATTATCTTTAGTAATTGCACGATTTAAATTTCTAAAATCAACACAAAGACGGATGTCCCCATTTTTCTTTTGTACGGGGACTAAGTTGGCAACCCATTCAAAATATCTTACAGGGTAAATGACACCACCTTCAAGCATTTTCACAAGCTCCTTGTTAATGGTGTCTTCTAATAAGGGGCTTACTCTCCTAGGTTTCTGACATACGGGCTTTATTCAAGGTTTAATGGGAATGTCATGTTTAATAATTCTAGTGTCATATCCCTTTGTCTTTGTATGACCATGCTAACACCTCAATGAATTCCATTAATAACTTTACGAAAGCCTCTTTCTCTTTTTTAGTCAAACGAGCACCAAGATAAACAAATTTTGGCTCTTCTTCCGTGCCTAACTTGACAGCAATGGTTTCACCTATGATTCTCCCAGATGGTTCAGCAAAAGAAAAAATCTTGGGTTGATCATGTGGAGAAAACATGGACTCTAGACTTACCAAACCAGGAGGCATTTTATTACTTGACAACTGCAAATAATCGCCACAATTGAGCACACAATAATCTGAATCAAAGTAATCTCCCTTCAAAAAGGTATCCATTTTCTCATCACAAGAGAAAACTAGCCAATTAGTTTCTAGATCAGGTATTATAGGCATGTATATTTTTTTGAAAATGCAATCAATTTGATCAACATACTTGGGATTATAAGCAAAAACAGCAAGCTTGTTAGTTCTACAATTGAATTCTCTGAAAACATGATTAATGTTAAAAGCTTCAAAGTATTCAATCAGAGACCAGACCTTTTGTGTATAATAATGAAGACGAGTTTCATTAGTCTTATAAATCTTTTTTACTTGTCTTATTACCAGTTCTGAATCTCCAAATATTGTTAACTTCTTAATGTTTAAACTTAAAGCTTGTTGTAATGTAATGTCCCCAAATGGACATTGATCCACACTTGGATTTCTGGCAAATCCCAACCTCAAAATACACTTTATGGAAAATATATATAAATGTTATCACACAAATCTGAATATTCTAAAGAAATGGCAACTGAAGACCCGGACACCTTTTTGTTCGAGTTTGACGTTTTATGCAAGAGCTATGATTATGCCATTAATGCACATAAATTGAAGTTATTCCCTGCTACATTCAAGGATGCAGCCTTGAGATGGTTCAAGGGTTTAGGAAGAGATACTATCACCACATGGGCACAGATGAAGGAGAAGTTTCTCACTAAGTACCAGGACTATTGCAGACCGAGTAGCAGAGGAGGTGAGGAAATCTACAAGATGGCATGAAGGAGGATGAACCATTGGAAGACTATCTAGAAAGATTCATGTTCTGCGTTCAGAAGACAAGACACACAAGACTACCTCCTGAATCTCTCAAATTACTCTTTTTGAAGGGACTCAATGAGGAGGACATGGATTCTCTAGATCAGATACGAGCTGGAGACATTTTATAAGCTTCCTTTGAGGAGATTTGTGAAACCTGCAAGAATTACTCTAGAGCCATTATGAAGAGAATAAGACATGTAAGATCAAGAGGTGGATCAGCTACCAACACCATTGGGGACATAGCCAAGTCAGAAATTGTCAACATGTTCAAGAACATGAAGCGGGAGATTGTCAATGACATGGCCACTCAATTAGATGTTCTGCATGCCAAGAAGAAAAGATAAGATGCAAAGGCAACACTCAACGAGTTATGCCATGCATACAGAAGGAAGAAATCTGACTATCGATGCAGAGGATTAGCTAGCATTGCACAAGAAAGGGAGGCTTTACCTGAATTCAAGATGTTGAAGACAGAGGATGGAATAGTCTTCTATGTTGCTCAAAGAAAATGTGGCCGCCAAGACAAGGAGGTATGTCACAAGACCCTTTGCCAGCATTTCAAAATTAGTCTAATAATCCATATATGCAACCCCCACCTTGGGCTAATCCACAGCAAGGTTGGTCTTCATACCCTAGCCAATACCAGCAACAATGGCAACCTCAATTTGCAAGCCAACAACAATGGCAGAAGATGGGCTTGTGAAGAGGTATGCTTATGAAGGAAGAACACCATGGGATGCTTATGGTAATTTTCAGTTCGCTGTAATTTTCCAAACAGCAATCCCCAACGGGCAAATGAATGAGATTTTTCACCTAAGCACGGGTCTTATGAATGTCCCAAGTCATCACCCACCAAGTATGAAAGCTTGCGAGGAAGAAAAAGGGGCTTTAGATAAAGAAAATGGTAAAGGAAAGAGTGTTGTCCCAATCTCAAAAATTCTGAGTTTTGTAGATGTTGGGAGCAACCCAAGGTATGCTATTCTATATTTTATTTCTCCTTCCATATTGAGTTTTGATGGGTATGATTTTGAGCATGATAGGGAGATGGATATGGTGTGTCACATGGGGTATAATGGTCACATTCTTGTTGGTACTTTTGCTCCTAACAATTGGGTGCATGATGGAAGAAAAGAAAGAGTGACTATCGCTCTTCCAAATGAAGGAAGCCATAATAGTAAGCTTGTTGGTCCGTATGAAGAAATCATCATTAGAGGACACAAAAGCATGATTGATTCCTATATTTCTCTTTCTTTCATAAGGGAAAGTCATTTTCACAAAGAAAGGTACAAAGTTCTTTGGTCTATCTATGATAATATTCATACATGCATGCACTATATTTCAGTTTTCTCCTCTTCTTATGAGCATAGAAAAAGGGGAAATTTGGGGTATCTTCTTGCACATATTGCTCCATGTGGAATGAGAATAAAAGGATTTGAGTTTTGCAAGTTCGGTGTGGATACAAGGAAATCATTTCATTTCCTTTGTCAAATGATGCTAACCCCCTATCTCTTTAGAAGACTTGAAAGAAAGGTGGATCACATGGACTACACTTGGCATGGTAAAAAGTTCATTTTCAAATTTTGAGCTACAATTATGTCTTTCATTTGAATGTTTGATTGATGTGTTTCCAAAAGCTATGTGTTGGGAATGTTTGGTTGTTGTTGCTTACATTTGGGCTTCAATGGAAAGTTTGGAAAAGGTGAAGGAACATGGTATGAATTCTTCTAAAAGCATTTCATTTTCAGCTATACATGTGGATAATTTTCAGTTGATTATGGTTGAGGATGAAATTTCAGTTATATGGAAGCCACTTGTATTCACTAGATTGATGTTCTTTCATGTAGGGGAAAAGATTTTGAAACATGCTAGTTGTTGCCCCATCATTTTTTATGATTGACAATCACTATGACCAGCCTCCCTATCACATCTATAATTCAGATTTTTGCCATGCATTTGATGATATGGTTGTTGGTGCTTGATTGTGGCTCATGGTTGAATATTTGGGGGTGGAAACCAGCCACTCCAATTCTGATGTTTTAGAGATTACAGCAGCACTTGTGGCCACATAACAGAGTTTGGGGTCAGCCCATACACAGAGAAGTTGTACATGCCATGGAGACACATTGGAAAAGTGTTCTTCAACACTTATTTTTCTAATTTGTTTGCTTCATGTGCAGGTTTGAACAAGAAATTACAGCAGACTACACTCCTAACTTTTAGGAGAATGAAACGGTCCAAGATATTGCAAATGCTACTTCACTTGAGTGGTATGGGAGCACGGCTTTTGGAGTACCACACTTTTGGACACGGACACATGAGCTTGCTATTGCTTGAGGGCAAGCAATCTTGGGAAGGGAAGACTGTAATGTCCCCATTTTTGAAGACCCTTAGCTTATTATTCCCCGTGGGCTTTAGGGATGTTGCAAGGGGAAAATTATATTAAATAATTTTATAATATTGCCTGGAGAGTGATTTTTATCATTTGACATTATAAAGCAATATTTATTTAATTATTTAATATTTATGGAGCAAGTAATTATTTAATTAAATTCCCAAAATGCAAATTAAAAAGGGGAATTAATTAAATAATATTTAGGTGGCTTTTAAATATTAAAATCACCCTTTTAAAAAGGGGACGCCACACCTAGGGAAAATAAACTGCTTTTATTTAATAATTTCCCTCTCCTAGGGATTTCGAAGTTTGTGCCTCCTTGCTTATAAAAGGAGTGCTAGGATCATTGTTAGGATTATGTTATGATGATATTTATTTTATGCTCCATGCTTGGAGTTGGGATGTATGCCCATTGATGCTTTCTCTCTCTCTCTCTTTTGCGTGGGAAGTTAGTGAGCTGGTTTTGATATTCAATTGAAGTATTTTCATTAGATTTGCAAATCTACTTGTTGGTGATTCTCTTTCTAGCTTTGGCGCCTTTCATTGAGAGTAAAATCTGCATGTTATTGAATATGATGAAGGGTTTTATGGTGTTTTAGATCTGCTGGTTATTGCTGGTTTTATTCTAACTATGGCGACTTGAATAGGGCATCTTTTAGCATGTTTTAAGGGTGAACAAGCTTTATTCAAAATCTGATTTGTGTTGGCTTATTTTTGCTGAGTTTGGGCAGCTGTTTTAAGTGTATTGAAGGGCTATTGAGTGCCGGAAATCATTTATGCCATTTACTCAAACCCTAGCGACTGGTTTGGGGACTTTGGGGGCTGTTTTGGAGGGATTTCGGTTATCATAAAATTCAGATCTGTATTTCTGCTGAAAGATCTTAATTTATAGAACTATTTGCATTTTATTTGAAGAGAAAACATGGAATATTGAAGGAGTTATCAATTTTAGAAGATTTCAGCTGTTTGCATGCTTCCCGGTTGTTATAAATTAGTATTTATTTCAGATCTGCAGTTTTGGGGTTGATTTAATATTGAATGTGATTGTAGAAATTAGGAGGAATAAGGAGAGGGTGATTTCATAATTTTTGGAGTAGTTTTTGTGCCCTAAAAGTGCTGGGCGACCTACTTTTTAGGTCAAAATTAGGGTTTCGAGTTGGCTGTGCAAAATCTGATTTTTGCATATTGTTCCTCATATTTTTATGGTCCATCATCCAAAAATTCAGCTCATTTGGACTTCCCTAGCCAAAGATATGAATTTTTGAAGTTTGCAGCAGTTAGGGTTTGAAAATTAATTATTTTCAGATGTGTGTGATCAGATTTGTATTAATTCCTAACTTATTCTAGAAGGGGATATTACAGAAGAAAGGAAAAAAAGCCAACAATCATAGGGTACTCGATAGTTGCTCGCTAGGATAGCTCGTGGTTGAGAATAGAGGTGCTTACAACCCTTTGTCGAGGGCACGACCAGTCTCAGAGATGTGTGGTATGAAACAGGAGGGATCAAGGGGGAGCCAAAACACCCTCGACACTAGACCGATTTTTTAGCAAGCAACAACAAACGCAAAACAATGGGCTAGAGCTCAGGAGACATAGTCAAGTGCAAGGGCACACCAAATGTCGAGGTCGCAGAGGGCAAGCCACGTCAAACACGGAGCTCGTGGGATTTTAGCTACGAGGGCACAAACCAGAGGGAGAATACCAACAAAGGTCGTTAGGAGAATACCATGAGTGATTTCCCATAACTAAGCTCGGGCATTGAAGCTTAGATATTTATAAAATATATTAACAGTCTGCGAATTCCTACAATACTTGTGAAAGTTAATGGCCCTTGTAAGGGACTGGAATGGGACATGTTCTCATAGAAAACTTCCACTTAGTATTAGAATTACACCTTGGATGCTTAGAGGTCCCAACATGAATTAGAGAAATTCATAAAGAGTACAATATACGAGCATAATTGGGACTCACATGTTTGGTTTGGTTTTTTTTGGTAAAAGATTGACCGTTTTTTAGTAGTTAGTGATAGTTTTGGGCATTTCCCTTGTGTTACTGGTTGAATTACATTATCCCTTTGTAGGTATACCTTGTAGTTGTTTGATACCTTGTTGTTCATATTTTCATAACATGTAGAAAGTGGAGGTTGGGTAACACTTGCACGAGAGTTTTTTTGATTGATTCTATCCTTCTGGTGGGATCATAGGTATGGGGTCTTGATAGAACCTTGTGACAATTGCATTTGCCTTTAAATTGGTAGAAGTACTGAGACAAGACTTCAACAATGCTCTTGGTTGGCTTTAAAATTGGAGATAATTGTTTTTTATTTTCTACAATTGTATCCTGTGGGATTTTCACTCTAATGTTTTTTAGTCATTATCCGAATTTGACATCCATGAGCCAATCATTACCCTTATGATATTTTTCCTTATGTTTATGCCTTTAGGGTAATAATCACAATGGCAAGTGTACCCATTTCACACATCAACATTGAGTTGTTTGTGAGTCCGGGGGAGGAATGGAGAATATAATTCACCACTTTGGGCTTCACATCCACTAGAAGCTTCTTTCCCATTGGCAAAAAACTTTTGGATCAAGTAGTGCCTTGTAAAGTACCCGTATCAAAGAACAATTGTTACCAATGTGGGATTAACAATTGCGACCAATTGATGTATTTTTGTGTTAAGTTGAAGGCTTTCACAAGGGAGATTTAGTTAGGTAGTCGATTTATTTTTTGGAATTTTTACTCTTTGTTTTTAGTCATTAACCAAATGACATCCATGAGTAGTCATTAGCTTGAAATGACAATTTTCGTCATGTTTTATTTTGTAATAATCTCAAGGCAAGGGGACCCACCTAATACACAAACATTATAAGCATTTGTTAGGAACGGGAGTATGGCAAATATAATTCATCACTTTGAGCTTCTCTCTAGCTTCCTTTCCCATTGGTGAAAGTTTTTGGAGCATGTAGAGCCTTATTAACCACCCTTGTCCTTTTAAATCCATTTATAAGGGTTGCCTGGGGGTCCCTTTCCTGATATATTGATCATCCAAAAAATGATATGCATTTGCAATTAGCATGATAGCCACAAGTGAGAACACCTTGGAACACCAAGATTAAAACCAGAGGCAGTCTATGCCTTCCAACAATATTACCTGATTTTGTCTTACTAAATCATCCCACTTTACATACATATCATAATGACACTGATAATCTACTTTCATAATCCATAAATATAGAAAGCCCTACGGGTGGGTACAAAATGTTATACTAACCCCATTGTTGACTAGAAAAACCTCAAAATACAGTCAATGCCAAACTACTAGTAAACAATACCACGTTGACCAACATCACCATCAACATGTGACCATGCACTATCACCAACTGAAGCAAGACGCATTTCATCATGCAACTCTATTCAGCCATGATAGATTGCTGTTGAAGCTCGAGAGCCCACATAAATGTATCAACATCTTCATTGCTTTCCTAGCCAGGTCCACGTTCTAGAGTTTCTCTCCATGAGGAAATAGGTTGGCAAATTCCTAGAGAGGTGGAAGGCAAAAAGATAAATTGTCATTGTAGGAGCCACCCCATCTTTTGTTGGTTCAAAATTGAGCCGAGAGGCTAGATCTTCCAAAATGCATTGCTTTTCCAGTAGGACCGGGAAATAGGTTTCATGTTCACAAAATGAAGCCATAGATTCTAAACCCTCGACTCTCGCCCCCAAGGTAGGAACTTTTTGCCTGAGGAGCAATTAAAATTCTCACTATGAGTGCCTTATGTAGATACGCACCTGAGCTCCACACAAATGAAATGTAAGCAATTGTTTGAACAATATGCTTGTCCATATGAGATAAAGAATGTTAAAAAACAATTATTGAATGCGACTTCGGAGTTAGCATGGCTTCACATGTCCAATTCGATGTAGTCAACGCCCAAAATTTCCTCGATCACATCTGTTAAGAAACTCCCCTGACTAAACTATAAAGATGATTTTAATTGCTCTCATCGTTTAACACAAAACTAAATTCCCATCTCCCTCTTCTTGCAAATCCTAGGAAAACAATTTAGCAACGGATAAGAACACATGGTTGCAGAGCTTGTTTCAAGAAAGAAACACTGACAACAAACAGATAAAGAAATTTTGTCGTTATATGGCAAATTTACCATGCTAGAAAAGCTCAAGGCCTGAACAACATTGGTATTGTTCAACAACATGCGAGAGGTCATCCTTTTCCTTAATGCCAACCATCCCCTTACATCCAAGGAAGGTGCCAAAATGTTTTTTTGAGAAACTTACACACCCGCATCCCTTAATCATTTAAAGAGATCAGTCACTAGGCCAGGAAATGACTAAACCAATTCACCCATATTAATAGTATGTATTTGTTGATATGTGAGAAAGGATTCGAATCGAGTTTTAAATATAGGCCATATACTGAATCATAGCTATGAAGGTCCCAATCTATGCTACTTTAGGGGCAAGACGTTTGAGGTCAATCCTTTTCCCTACATTCTGCAAGGCCCAACTTCCCATTTAACACATTATCGACTCTGAATGGAGTTATCTGATCAATGCTGACAATTGATCCAAAATATTGTGCCATTCTATTGACCTGCAGCGTAAGCAATGCCGAGGTTCCCAAGTAGAAAGTTTATTAAGAAGAGGTCAAATCTGTCTGAAAACACCCCTAGTTTTCCAAAGCTTTGATTATCACCATTGAGTCCCCTATTTGGTCAATGCATAGTTAATCTTT
Source organism: Taxus chinensis (assembly GCA_019776745.2). NCBI lineage: Eukaryota > Viridiplantae > Streptophyta > Pinopsida > Cupressales > Taxaceae > Taxus > Taxus chinensis. The sequence goes on along the minus strand of CM034156.1, from coordinate 383,350,807 downwards.
TCAATACGGCAAGCGATTGCTAGCTGAATTCTGGACTACGAATACTTTAGACTCCACATTGATTGTGGAACGTTAGTAACATCTAGAAGAAGTACAAGAAGCTTGCCCATGCAAGTAGAGACCCAATGCAATGTCTTTGAATCACACAACTAGCAACAAAAGCACATCAAGTTATGCACATGCTGCATCACCAAAGCTTACTTTGAAGAAACCTAGCATGTTGGGGGAAGCCAGCATTTGAATTTAAATGGCTAATTGTCATTCAAGAATATGTCTAGAGTAGAATCTCGTGGTCAATTACCAGTTTGTAGGGACATGGCAACATGTTGGCTAGATTTTCTGCATAGCTGAAAACCTAGGCAGTCATGAAATAAATCTTCCTCATTTACCGGTGAGACTCTCGTGTAAGATTTTTGTTAATTATATATCCTAAACTATCTGTGGGTCATTTTAACTGCAAAGCTCATAACCATTGCTAAGAAATTTGTAGCAAGTAAACAACTGTAAGAGAAAGGAAATATTTGTAGAGGGGGAAATAGTTGAAATACGGGAAGAAGGTGATAGGATGTGTAACCCAATCAATAATTTACAGAGTTGGTCTCATACACAGATTAAAACAAATAGATCATTACAATAGCAAAATTTAAAGCAAAGGAAAGTTTTACATCTAAATCTTAGAATAATGCAAAGTTTATGAAAGATCTATAGAGAAGTAAACGCAAGCATGAATGCACTGTTAACACAAAGTTTTCTGGAAATCCACTTCTTTAATTCCTCTAGCTTTCAGAAAAGACTATCAAGGGTTTCAACACAAAGTTTGGAACACAAGAAATGTTGATTACAAATTCTGATCATTTAACCGGTAGGCTCTTCCTCTATTTATAGTATATAAAGGGCAATTACAAATAAGAAAGCTTTAAATGAATTGCCACATGCGGAAGCTATGAAAAAGGGAAACAGCTGACAATCTTCCTCCTAGAATTCCTCTTTGCATGACATGCATGATTTATAACTAAAAAAAAGAACCTTCTATTTTGCATGTCTGCCACCTATTTCCAAGTAATTGACTTCTTCCAGTAGAAGTAATGACTTTTAAACCAATTACCTAAGTTTTATAATTTTAATTGATTGTTGAATTGTTTTGTCGGAGAAAATAAGAGAAAGAAGAAAAGAAATAAGAAGAAAGTTGTTGCAACACTCCCAGTCTTGTTTTTCTTCCATACTCTGCATGCTGATCCAACCTGATTGCATCTCTACCTTGAATGATTTGATTATATCTCACCAAATCCGGATGTTTTTTCTTTTTCATATGCTGTTGAAGATTCTCACCAAACTGGATGTGGAAGCAGTGATTGAGATATGCTTGCGGGTGCTACCTTTGACCTAACTTCCCCTCTTATCCTTGAAGATTTTGCAATTCTTCTCCAGTATATGCACCAATAAAATGCTTGCCATAAACAATTCAAACAAAACTCATTATCTTTTATTTTTAAATTGCATATGAGCAATTTTAAATTCTGGAAAGCACTCTGGGTGAATGCAAATACAAGTAAATTCAATGAAAGTTTCAACTGGAAGATTGGGAGCACATGCACAAGATCCTGGAAGGAATTTCCAATGCACTGACTTTCTACACGGGCTGCATTAGAAACAAGAGGATGAATTTTGCCAAAAGTCTTTCCAATTATGAGATCTGGATCTATCAATTAAATCGGTGATACGTTCAGGGCCTATGTCTGTATCATTGACTTCAGCAAATCTGGAAGCTATACATGATTCTACTGATCTTTCTCTTTCATCATGCTTCAACATGGCTGAAACAATCTTTGTCTGAACTATTTTTCTTTTAATTTTGTTGGAATCCCTTGCAATTGGATCCATTTGTGCAGATCTGGCAACTTCTTCAGATTTGGAAGATATATTCAATGTACTAGACATTGATTTGAGCACCTGTGATGAATACCTGCAATTTTATTCAGACAAAGATGGAGTCCATGGCACGAATACTTGATTTTTATCACCAAAATCTACATATAAAGTCTGCTGCCTTAAATTTTGAGGTTTTGCTTGCATGCAAAGCAAGAAAATTATTATTTAATTCACCCGGGAACATATACCAACATACAAATGCTCATAATGACCAAAATTAGGCCATTCCAACCCTAGGGGCCAAAACTGGAAGCTTCCCGACAATGGAAAATAAACTTTAATACAAAATCCTCCTTTTGGCGCCGAAACCTGTCTGGGCTACAATCCTCATCAAAAAGAATTAATTGCTTCTTTATTATGGCAACCGAATGCTTATATAACCCTCAGTATTCTATTTTTAATAATTGCCCTTCCTATTTCTGGCAATTTAATTAATAAACAATCATGTTTATTCACCCAAATTGGGCGCCCAATTAAGCATGTCGCTGGTTGTTTTTAAATAAATTTATTTTATTAATTTTTAGCATGCATCCTTGACTTCTCCTTAGCTTTTCCACTTGCATTGACTTTCCTTCTATTTATGGCGCCAAAATTGGGTGAATAAACCATTAATAAATATTATTAACTGCATTGTTATTCACCCAAGGTGGGTCGCATTTTTTAGCAAGGGTAATTTCCAAAAATAGGAAGTCAACTTTGATGGGAATTTCTACCCTGCATTGCAACTCCAAAAATCCCCTCTTTCACTTAAGTTGTTTGACTTTTATAATGAGAAATTTTACCCTGCAAGGCAGGTAAGAAATTCCCACCTGTCTACCACCTCTAATATTCCCATTGCAACTTAAGTGACTTTGACTTCATGGGGAAAAGGTACCCTACAAGGTAGGTAAGAAATTCCCGCCTGCCTGCCACTACCAAAAATCTCATTGCAGCTTACATTCATTAATTCCAAAAAATGTGAATTGCCTGGGAGAGGCTTTTTGTGCATGACTTCATCTTTTTTGGTCAGAAGTTTGCATTTTGAGGCTGATTCCTTCTGGTGTTGCATCAATAGATGATCTCCAGATCCTTCAGGCAATTAAACAGACTATACTGGACAAGGAACAGACCTAGGGGAATTTTACAGAGAAACTGTGGAGAAGACCGAAGAAAAATGCAAAAGAAATAAATAAAAGCGAAAAATGTTGTCAGAAGTCAAAGACAAGGCTCTAAATTCATTCCCGGTGAAAACCCTATTGAGATGTGTGAATACTAGCATGCAAAACATCAACAGGATTCAACTTTACCACAATTTACTTCAGACGGGGCATTATCTATTTAATAAATAATTAAATAAAAATTTCCCACAGACAAAACCTGGCGGAGGGATAAAATGAGTTTGGGCATCTGGGTATTTTTCAAAATTGGCTCACATGATTCACTGGGAATATCTTAACGTAATACAGACATCTTCTGGCAAAAAAAACACGAAAAGACCCGTTATTTTTAAAGAACCAAAATTTTTAAACATAGGGAGTCCCAGATTTCAGGGTAAAATTTGGGGACACCACAACACAAACATCGTTGTTGGATTACTAGGTGTATCAATTTGAAACCTATGTTAATAGGTTACAAGGCAAATGGGAAAGAGAAAAGGAAGAACTCATCTTCAAACACCAACAAGAAATTGAGGAAAAAGACAGGGAACTTAAGGAAAAGGACAAAGGAATTGGAAGGCTAAAGAAGAAGCAGGAAGAGACAGTTAAGGTGGCCCATGAGATATTCAAACACAGGCCTCCTTCTAATGTCTATGTTATTTTCTTAAAAGAAAAGTATTTGCAACTCAAACTTACCTGTATCAACTTTGAAATGCCATTTGACATCAATGGAGCTAGGAACTTTTTTAGGTTATATTTGAACAATACTCATGAAATTCAATTTCTACTTTGTGAACTATTCATGTATAACTATGTTCTTGAGTATGATAGGGAATGGATTCCAATTCTCTACAATGGAGATGTTCCACTTAAAGCACTTTGTTCTTATTTTCTGAATGAGTTGGATAGGGAGAGAGAGATGGAAGAGTACAGGCACTTGCCAAAGGTACATTGATGATCAGAGCAGAAGCTAATAATACTAAGGCGGTTATTGAAGAATATGGCAAGTATAGGGAGAACAGGAAATCAGAAACAGGGTATGGCAGATGCGGAAAGAAGCTCATGAGGAAGTCAGGGACAAGATCAAATACAATGCAAGAGAGATAGTATAAGACAGTAAGATGCGCTGGAATGAGATGTCCCCTGAGATGCAAAAGAAAGAAATGCACTCTTATCATAATATCACTCCAACTTTAAGAAGAGTGAATGCATACATTGATCTTTCTATTGCATGTGAAGAAACTTGGTTTTCAATTGTCTATCACCCACCAATCTTCCGCTTTCCTATACCACATTGGATGAATGGAGGTTGTTTCTTCATAGAGGCTAAAGGGTCAACTACTCCAGTAGATTTCAGATGCTTATGCAGCACCATTCAGGTAAGAACCTAAGAAACCTTAAGAACCTCAAAAACCTTAAAAGCCTAAGAAACCTGAATGAGGACATTCAAGAAGTTAAGTTTGGGGGTGTGATGAGTTGTTTAAATCCCTTTCTAAATAACACATCTTCTATAATTTGTTGAAAGATTTGAAGCCTTGTACTTGTATTCCCCTGTTATACTGCTAAGACACTTCATTATAAATTGAACTTATGGCATGAATATTAATTAATATAGGTATGAGTAGTTAACTTCATTTTGTGGTATTGTGAGTACGCATTTATTCTTTTGATTACAATAAGGTGTTTGAATGATGTTTTGTTCAATGCCAACCTTGTTTGCAAGAAACTTGTTATATGCAGCAACTCACATGCAGCCAAAGGATACGTATGCAACAACCCATCCGCAACCAAAAGGAATCATCTACATATAAGGGATCACCCACAACAACTTGCATGCAACAAAGGGACTTGTCTGTAGAAAAGCGTCCGCAGCCAAAGGAAGTCAAACACATTAAAGAAGCCGTGATCCTGAGAAGCTCATGGAACGTGGACATAACACTAGAGTTTGCACATGTCGATGAAGGAAACAATTACAATTATAACATGAGAACTAGGAGATGACTCAACTCCAGCATCTGATTATGTATTGTAACTTAATAAGGAACTAGAAGCTCGTGGAACGTGGACATAACACTAGAGTTTGCACATGTCGATGGAGGAAACAATTACAATTATAACATGAGAACTAGGAGATGACTCAACTTCGACATCTGATTATGCATTGCAACTTAATAAGGAACTAATTGATTAAATTCATGGTTTGGGAACTAATTGATTACACTGATCGGTTACTTAAGTTATGTGATTGACATCTAAATACCTATTGGTTAAATCATGTTGCACGCATTGAGTCTTTGGATTATTTGGTTAAGATCTTTTACTTGATCTATTCGAACTCCTATTCAAACTTTGTTTCCTCATGTTTTTGGTGTAATGAGATGTATAAAAAGAAAAGGATTAATGCTAAAGAGGCGGTTAATGTATGAAGATCTAGATAGAGATTAGAGAGTAGGAGATATCCAAAATACAAAGGTTGCCTTGTATGCAAATGTAATCTTCATGCCAAGATTAGTAGAATTGAATTTGAGTTATGTTCAGTAACTTCTAGGAACAAGCCTTATGGAGGGATTTAGGCACCCAAGGCAAGGCCCACTTGTGGTTTGCTAACCCCCTCCATAGTTTGTTGCATTTGTTTATTGCATGAGTAGAATTAGCAGCAATTGAAATTCTTTATCTGCATTCTGAGTTTACACGCTTTACCTTAACCATAACATTTATCTTTAAGTGCGAGTGTTAGTTTATTTCCAAGCATTGTTATTTCCAGTATTGTAGTGACAGGAATTCACCATTGTCTTATAGCTCCTAAAATACATGTAACTGTGCATATAGTGACTGCCACCAACATTGAAAGTCTCTGTCCCTTGGTTTGATAATCAAATGACTGTAACAAGATTAATGAACAGCATATTAATTGCTACAATTTGTATTTGCACCACCAATGACTATCAATTTGCATTTATCTCGAGATTAAAATGAAGACCAGACATTCAAATGTCTGCTTTGGATATGACAGATTAAAATCTGCAATCATCTTATTAGATAAAAAACAAAATAATAGAGGAATCAGATAAATTGTGTTACTAAAATAATATTAAAACTACCCATACTCCTGATATTTCAGAGGATTCATACACAAACCTCAAAACAATTTGCACCTATAAGATCACTTATCTCAGAAAACCATTTGCACAGAAATATTCCTTATGAAATAAGCTTCACAAATTGCTACAATACCTTATTTCTCATCATCAAAAATGTATCTTCAAAGTCCTTTTAGAAGAAACCTCCCATATGCCAAATCAGTTGCAACCGATAATGGCTCTGAACTAATGAAAATAAATTATTGAAGAGGTGGAAACTCCATTTAAAGCTACACTTGGTAATATGTGCATTAAATATCAGAGTGATAAAGCATTTTAGTAGTATATTTGTAATTTATATAATGACTAAGACTCTTACAGTTTTCAGGTATGAGACATGCATTTATAAAGGGCCCACTTCATAGTTAAAACAGTGAATAAAATACTATAGACAGCAACCATACATCATTCAAATCAATGTGTTGGGAATGGAATATCCTCCATCCTATAGTGAGTCCAAAATGACTTATTAGACACATACATGAAACACAAAACAATTTTTCACCATTAGGACCAGGGGCGTGAGGGTGGAGGCAATGGGTTTTATAAATCTAGAATTGTCACATGTCATCAAATATAAATCCAAAATGTTGTTTAAGTATTGAAAATATGTGATTAAATCACATATGTAAATGAGTTAAAGTTATAGAGAAGTGAGTATCTTGATGGAAGAATTAGTCATCTCCAGTATGATCAGACAATGAGTATTGAAAATACTCCATCAGGTAAGTGAAAATACCTACTCAAAAGGAATGACTATTTCAAAGTCATCACATTTCCATAAAATCAAACTTAACTTCTTCTAGGCTATATATTCATATTAATATAATCAAAACAGAGTGCATATTGAATTGACCCATGCACAAACAAAATTTCCATATAAAACCGACAACACTGCCCTTGGTTTGCCATTATCCACAACCCATTTCAATTGTGTCATTCTTTTATTACTTGATGCGTATTCACAAGACTTGTTGTAGGAGAACAAATCTAATACCAACCAAAAATATAAAACTCAGCATATCATATTATTTCCATCTAGTCTGCAAGTTTACATTTCAATCAAAATGTCATACGCAGGCACAAAACACGGCTTTTCCACGAATAACTTCAAAAAAATCATTTGAGAATCTTATCAAACTCGTTAAAACAAGAGATTCGATGAAAAATATTAGAACGACACTTCACAAGTTTCTTTCTCATTTTCTTTAGCAACCGGAGCTCGAACTGAGTCTTGGAAACCAACCGTATATGACTAAAATCAAATTTATTGCCCAGAAAATCACTCTTCTCCAATAAAATATTACCCTCTTCATTATTTATAGCAATAGAATTTTTTAACAAGTGGGTATTGAAAATGATAGGTTAATGCGAGCAGATTGTTTCAATGATTTCGCTGTATAAGCTTCATCAAATGATATGAAATCATAGACTTTCAAAAATGCATGCATGCAAAACAAACAAAACCGACCTAGATGGAGTAACCTTTCTGCTTTAATCAAGAGCAACATACTTGTGAAGCCTTGCAACTTGCTCACTTGCAATGGCGGAGTCCAAAACGAATAGCTACGCAGCCGACAGCTCAATAAAGCACCCAAAACCAGACTTCCTGCACAAGCAAAAAAAAAACACAAAAATGACCCAAACCTCCAAGATTTCCCTAGCTCGAGCCCATTAACGAGGCAAAATCAATGCACACGTACACATTCAATACGCCACTATGGGCCAAGCACTACACACCCACCACCTCAAACTTAACAATTACCAATGTCCTCAATACTTCGAAAATCAAAGTATACACATGTTAGCATATGGATTTGCATGCATGCAAATGACATGAAACAGTAAGGGAATGAAGTCCCTCTTCAATGAAGGTGAGGCTGCCTTTATTGAAAACCAAAACGGTATTTACATCTGTACATTCAAATTGTATGTGGGGGGTGTTTTGGAACATCAAATGGAAAGAAATGTGAATGAGGGAGATGGAATGGAATGAAGGAAAGAAATGGAAAGGAATGGAAGGGAAGGAACATGCAATAGTTAGGTAAAAGCAGAGCCTAATATCGCATAGAGGAGAACAATGAATAACTAACTCAAATAAAGCAGAAGTTCGAATCAGCTAAACAAGAATAAGTAAAAGGGAACACACATGAGCAAGTAAATATCAGAGCTTGATCACTGTGAACAAGAACAACAGATTAATAGCATTGACAATAAGATCAAAGACAATATTTGCATGCAAGATTTAAACACTAACATCTAATGAACATAAGAACATCAAATGCTACAAGAGATAATGAATGGGACACAAAGTTCATATTTCATTAACTCCAAAATGTCTTCACAAAAGAACACAAAGTTTCTTTCTTGAAACAAATCTTGCACACAAAAGTATTTTCTTCTCCTCTCTCAAAGTCACCCTTACAAATGAGCCCCTAACTTCCTTTTATAACCCAAAAGTTGGTTACAAAGTAGTTAGGGTTTACATGAACATTAAATAGGGCATCTTAAGTGACTTTAACTTTTTCAACCAACTATAAAAATTAACTTGAAAATAGAAACCACTTAAGTTATCAAAAAATTGTCAAAAGTGAGTTTAACAATAACATCACTTTATAACAATTTTAAAGTCATTTTAGGAAAAGTACATAAATAAAAGAAATGGGTACATGTGGACCCCACTTAAATGACTTGGACACACACATAGACATCCTAGTCAGCAATGCGCCACCTAGATCAAGACACCTAGGATCAGTGCCTTATCCATTGGGCCAAGAGTCTGCCTATCCTGGTCGTACAAGAATGAACTCATTGACCGTGCTCCACAATCCTCCAGATGACAAGAGAGCCAGCTTGAAACTTGAGCAATTCATCCACCTCTCTGTTTGAGCAACATCCTGGTGTGAGCAATTTTGTCTTTATTCACATTCACATTCACAATTACACACAATTCTCCACATGCTCTGAATACCTTTCCATGGTGAATTCTTCATCTATCGTGACCATAGTCGTTACGCCACCTTGGCTTGTCAGAATCCAACTCTTGATCTTTCAAGATCAAGAAGATCTTCCAAGAGTCAAGATTGCAATTCACTTCCTAGAGTTATGTTTTTCGTCTTTGTCACCATCCCGAAGTGTTGTCATTCTGATTCGGTCACGATCATCTAATTCAAGAACGCTCCAACTTTAAGACTGGCCTATGAAGTATCACACCCACTGCTAACTGACAGGGACACGCTTGAATGATGTGGCCTTGCTTGATGATCTGCACAACCGCACTTGTTTGAAGATGACATGATTGTGAAGACATGACAGAAACTTGATTTCTGGCTATTACTTCCAGACTTCAAAACTAAACAAATCAATGATGTTATCATTCTAAAACTGCCCTGGGAAAAATAGCAAATCTTGTTCTGAGAAGCTCTCACTGGATGAGGGAGTCTATTAAGGTATCAGAAGTCTGCATGTCAGAGGGTTTTTTCCCAAATCAAATTCTTCAGTCAAATATTAAAGGTCAAAGATGACTTCTCTGAAACTGTCAGGAAAATGCAGGTGTGAAACTGTGAAAACTCCGTTTTATTTTAGCCTGGGAAAAATACCAAACGTCACTCTGGGAATCTACAACTTAGCAGGGGGCACATGAAGTTAGGAGAATTCAAAGAACCAATCCTTTTCTTTTCACGATCACCCAAGTTCAAAATATTGACTCTCCAAGTGAGTCCCCTTGACAGGGTGAAAACTACGTGCACAGCGAAATCAAACAAACTGCGTTTTATTTGGCTCCGTGAAAAATACCAAATGAGGTGCTGCGCATTTGTAACTTGGCAAAGAAGTACACAAAGATGGGGAGAATTCAAAGGAACAAACCGTTCTTCTCGACAATCACTCAGGCCCGAAATACGGATTCTCAAAGTAGGCCTTCTGACAAGCTAAAACTATGTGCGCAACGAAATTCAAACGAACTGCGTTTTATTTGGGTTCATGAAAAATATCAAATGAGGTGTTGTGCATTTGCAAATGAGTATAAAAGCACCTTAACATGAGAAAAATTGTGGGCAATGATTGGTTTTTCACAAGAATCGAGATATCAAGCTCCAAAGTTGACTACTTTGACAAATACAACCCGCGACAGCCTTTGTTCTCATTTCATTTTTCTGCTCAAATTTGGCATTTTTTTGACTGTTGGCTATATGGGCTTGTTTCATTGAGTGCAAACGAGTTCATGCGTGATTTCTTGGACTGTGACAGTCCTCCTTTTCTTGCAATTGCGTGGCTGTATTCTTGGTTGAAAGATACATTGAACAAGGTGATTTCTGCTTTTCTTTTGTTTTTTTGGCTTCTGGTTGAGCATCCAGCAACAAAGATACTAAGAGTCGTTCCTCCTGCTAAGATTATTAAAAGAATAAATCTTCAAACTCTTTCAAACGACCCAGCTGTCACTATAGTTATCAAGATCCGATACTTTTGCCTTGGGTTGATGTTTCAATATATCCACTCCCTTCAGTGATGTATTGCAAAAGACATTTTTAATTCACCATATACAGTGGGGTGAACGAATGTATTAGATGATGCAACTAACAAATCTCATAATACCAAAAGTTCTTGGCTTTCTCCAACAGGTGTGGCTCCCTCCAACTGCGTATTGCTTTTTTTTGACTTTGTGTTTGGACTGTTTTAGCTGCATGGAGAGTATTACCTCTTGTGGACAGCGTATTTTCCTCCTCCTTGGATAAATGTGTGGCTTTTCTATCCTTTGGATTGCAGTTTACTTCCTTCAACGTGGACTATGAATGCGTGGATTTTAATCTTTCCTCTTGCCTGTGTGGACAGCTGATTGCATGGCCTTTTCTACTCTGACTGGTGAGTGGGCTCCCCTCTATATCCTTTCCTTCAACTGCATGCATTGCATGGATTTTTGAATGGCCTGTTTGTTTTATTCAAAAAATGCGTGAATCTGCAATCTTCTTTAGCGTGGAAACTTCGCTTGGAAAATGTGTGACAGTCTTCCTTATTTTTACCTTGGCGTGGACTTCCCAACATGGCCTGCAAATGAATTTCCTTTCTCTTTTGTCCCTCACGTGAACAGCTGCCTCGAGCTTTTTTTTATATCTTTGACAGCATATGGGATGTGAATGAGAGATAACAATGACTGTGTGGACTTTTAATTCTTTCACAATTCCTCCTCTGGAAATGCGTGAAAAGATCAATCTTTTGGGCTGTGAATGAATGCGTGAATACTTTGAAAAATTCTTTCTCGAAAACGTTTCTACACAGTGGAAAAAGTAAGAAGTTGAAATAATAATAAGAATTTGGAAATAAAGAGCCCCAACTTCTTACTCATGACTTTTTCCACAGAGTTTCACGGAGGAGAGTAAGGAGGATCAAAGAAGTTTTCTCGTAACCGTTTATTTCTTTTCGTTGAATAACAAATTTCCACCTTCTTCGGGTAGTGGGCATTAATTGTCAGCAAAATGTGGGAAAAAGTTTAACCATTTGCCCGTGACAATGGCAAAGCCGGCTGGCAATTCCCATCCATTTCCCCACATGGGAAAATGGGAGATATTTTGCCATTTTGACATCCAATTGGGTTGGCAATCAACAAGGAAATATCCAACAAGCAGGGAAAAATGGAAACTTTGCCAGAAAAGGGAAAATCAGGAGCGGAAAGCCAACTTGGCATTCCCGGCCATTGGAGGCGGAATTTTAATTGCCCACGACAATGGGGAAGCGAGAAAACTTCTTCCAAATTTGTCAATCAATTTTAATGAAGATTAAATTAATATTTATTTAATTAAAAACCCCAAAATTTAATAAAATTAATTTTATTAAATAAAAGAGTAAGAAATTAGTTAAATATTAATTAATTAATTTTAAACATGGTTTGCGACATGGCGGGAGAATTTCTTACCCGAAATGGACAAAACGAAAAGAAAAACGATCGGGAGAATAAAACGATCGTGACAAAAGTGAAAAATCACGAGAAATGACACTTCGGAAAAATTTTGAAATTTTACGTTGTAATTTTGTGAAGTCAAAATTAGCTGATAACAACTGGCTCTAATTGGGGACAAGGACTTCACGGACGCAACAACGGACCCAAACCCAAAAATTTAATGAACATGATCCCAAAAAGATGATGCACAAAAACAGGATGACAAAAGAGAGGAAACCGAAAAATAAGGAAAAGGAAACAAACCAAAATCCTAATTACCTATGTACATACGGGGGACAACCCGTTTTCAATTTTGATAGTGCTTGAGATATTGCCCATTGTAGGGCAAAGGAAAATGAGTTCCATCAGGATATGCCAAGTAATATGTGTTATCTCCACAGAAATGTCTAATTTTGAAAGGGCCTAACCACAGTGAATCAAACTTCCCGTGTTTTCCTTTTGGTTCACGCCTTTTGTCCCAAAGAAGAACTAAGTCATTGATTTGAAATTGTCTCTCCTTAGTTTTTCTGTCAAACAATTTCTTACCTTTGATTGGTGTTCCTCAATCCTATGTTTAACAATTGACTTCTTTGCTCTTCAAGCTTGTTTAGGAACATGATCCTTTTATCCAACGCATTGGCGAAACATTCATCGTCAACTGCTTGAGCCAATCGTAATGTCGGTAACTCCAATGTAATGGGAATTTGAGCATCAGTTCCATACAAGAAGTTGGAATGGAGACATTCCAATTGCTCTTTTGGGAGTTATGCGGTCAGCCCACAATGCATCATATAACTTTTTGTGCCAAGTTCTTTGATTTTCTTCAACTAACTTGCGCACGATAGTAATGATGTTTTTGTTACTGGATTCTACTTGACTGTTTCCCTGAGGGTAGTAATCTGCTGAATGAGATAAAGATATCCCATACCCATAACAAAAACCTATCATCTCTGCAGAAGAGAAATTGGTGGCATTGTCTGTCACGATCTTTTGTGGAATTCCCTAACGAACCAATATATTCTCTTTGATGAAGTCACAGATTACCGCAGTAGATGTTTGTTTCACTGGAATAGCTTCTACCCACTTCGTAATGTAGTCAGTTGTCCATCAGCAAATGAGTATAACCAGCACTAGAATTTGGATTCAAGACCCTCAATGAAATCTAACCCCCATTGTTGAAAGGGTTCTTCAATGACAACTGGTTTTAGAGGCAAAGCCGCCAATTTAGGTCTTCCAACAAATTGTTGACAAGCTTCACATTTGGCTACCCATTTTTGGGCATCAGAAAACATAGTGGGCCAGTAATAATGTGCTTGCAAAATCTTATGAGTTGTTACTGGTCCAAAGAAATGACCACCGCAAGCATGATTGTGAAAAGCTTCAAGCAACCTGGGTTGTTGTTCCTTATCAACACATCTGAGGAACATGCCATCAATACCTTTCTTGAATAAGGTGTTGTCCCAAATAATGTACCTGGCAGCTCTTAATTTGATAGCTCTTTTTTCCTTAGCTGTCAGATTCTCAGGACATTCGCCATATGTGAGAAAGTACGCTATATCAGAATACCATTCATTTGTGGTACTGACGAAAACTACCAATGGTAAACTTTCTTCAACTGGTTCTCCTTCGGAGTCATCTTGTGGCTCGTTCTCTGCGATGAGTTGGCAGAGTCCTCTTCCTTGAACTAACTTGGTAGGCTTGATATCCAAGTCATATTCCTGGATCTTGGAGACCCAGTTACCTCTTTTAGATCTTGGTTCCTGTTGTGTCAACATTGATTTAACTGCGATGTCCAGAACTAAGACTTTGGTGTGAGAATTCAATACATAGTACCTGAAATGTTTCAAGGCTCTAACCACTGTGTACGCATGCCTCTCAAGGGGAGTGTAATTCAGTTCATGTTTCTTGAATCCGGAACTCATGAATGCAATAGGAGATTCAATTCCCTCTTGATTATGTTGAGTCAGGATGGTGGAGATCGTGTGTGGGGAAGCATAGCAATAGACTATGAAATCCTTTTTAAAATCAGGACACACCAATGTAGGAGCTTTTGCAATAGCATCCTTGATTTGTTCAAATGCTTCTCTACCTTCCTTTGACCATTTGAAGGATTCTTTGCCTTTCATCATATCAGCAATTTCTTTGGTTAGCTTAGCAAAATTTGGCACAAACCTTCTCAAAAATTTCACCTTCCCAAAGAAAGAGTGGACTCCAGGCTTACTTGTGGGTAAGGAAAGATTCTTGATAGCTTGAACGCGCTCAGGATCGATCTTAGTTCCTTCTTTAGAAACAATATGACCTAGGAGTTTCCCTTCCGTAACTCCAAACACTGATTTCTTTGGATTCAGGGAGATCCTGTGAAGCCTGCATCTTTGCAATATTTTCTCCAAATCTCTTAGATGATCTTCTCGCTTCTTTGAGAAAACCGTCAAGTCATCTAGGTATATCACGATGATCTTGTCTTTATAATCTGCAAATGCCATGTCCATAGCCCTTTGAAAGGTTGCGCCGGCATTGATCAAACCAAAAGGCATTCTTCTATACGTGAACGTACCCCAAGGGGTGGTGAACGTGGTTTTATGTTGGTCTTCTCTAGCCACTTCAATCTGATTATAACCAGAGAAACCGTCTAACATGGATAGCATTTCCAATCCAGTTACTGCCTACAGAATATGGTCCATGACCGGCAATGGATAGTTATCCTTCAAGGATGCTTGATTAAGATTGCAGAAATCCACACAAATCCTAATTTCTCTGTTTTTCTTGCGAACCGGGACAATATTAGCTATCCAAGTTAAATGTTGAATAGGAAAAACTATTCGTGCATCCAACATCTTTTAACCTTCATGGAATATCGTCCCTGCAATTTTGGGGTTCTACTGTCTTTGCTTCTGCATAAATGGAGTTGCACTTATGTCACCTTGAACAACTCATTTCCAGAATGGGAAGAAGAAATATACCATGACACGAGCTTTCAAACAAAAAAAATGATATCACAAAACGAAACTTGATCTCCATCGTTGAAACCATACATTCTAATTTAACAAATCAAGATGGCATACATATGATTTCCACAAATCAAAAGCCAGCAAACAGTAAAAAATGCCACGAAACCACTTAATGTTATATAAATTAAATAATGCATTAAATATCAAATGGCCCCCGCCTAACTTATCGTAAATGCATGCAGGTATGATGTAGTAAAATGGGGATAGGGAATTTTATAAAAGATATTCAAAAAAAGGGTTAACAGCTGGGAAAGGGCATGACTATTAGATGTTGGAACGGGATTGGCTCCTTTTGATCCTCACTGGGCCCATTCTTAATGCTCTTAGTTTTGCTGACATCCTCTTCATCATAGAGACTCACGGGAGTCCAGTGAGGCCTCTTCCTGATATCACAGGCTGTCATTGGTACTCTGCGCACAGGCAGGAGACTAGGAACTTGGGTGGCATGAAAGATTCTCAAGGGGTGGCCTGCTTCTACAGAGATTCGCTCCATAGCAGGATCTCTTTGGTTGTCATAGATGATGTTTCCAGGTTCCTATGGGTTCGTATTCAGGGTGTGGGTCCCCATTGTATGGATATCTACATTGGAATGTGTTACTTCCCCCTGACATCCTCCCTTTATGCCATTCATAATGGTCCCAATAGTGATCCCTATACCGACTTGTATGACAGTATTGCCCATTACTCAGTGGTCGGAGAAATCATCCTTCAGGCTGATTTCAATGCTTGCACCAAAGCACTCCAGGTTCCTATTCATGACCGCACGGAGGATATGTTCGGCACTCGAACAATTGATCCAGAGACAATGGGCTTGCATAGGACTTCAGAGGGTGATTCAGGGCCTCTCACTACTTATGGTCGTCACTTCCCGCGGGTTGGAGAATCACACAAGCTAATTATCCTCAATGGGATTACCAACTTTCCTAATTTGAATCTCTTCACTTGTCAGCCACATGATTGTGGTGCGAGTGTGGTGGATTATGTCCTTTCTAGTCAGAGCGCCTTGTCACTGATCAGCCACTTCTCTATTTCTCCTATTCCCCTTGTCGATCATGTTATTCTCTCTATGTCCTTCCATTTCAACACTTCCCCCTCCCGTCACTGCTCCCCCCTTCATGGCCTCCCTGGTACCACTTATTGTTTCAACAAAGGGGATCCTAATACCTTCTCCTCCAATCTTCGGCAACTTCTCCCCCTGAGTCCCAGTTCTTTTCTATGGGTAATGTTGTTGCCAAATACACCCTCCTTTCCTCCATCATCTAGGAGGCCTCCCTCAGGTCCTTCCCTAGTTCTACCTGACCTTCCTTTGCCTCCCACCAACGGAAAACTTGTCCTATGAACAAACGGTATGATGACGAGTGCAAAATCTTCCACACATAGTTATGGCATGCCTTTAACCAAGCGCATCCCTCCTATCTCACCTTGAAAGCCTCCTACCGTTGTCTCCTTCGCTGAAAAAAATGCCTCTTCCTCTCCCAGCGTAGACGAAATTTATGTGAGTCTCTTCGGCACACTTCTAAGCATTTCTGGCACATCATTTTCCCCCGCCATTCATCACTTCCCTTTGAGTTTAATCCCAATTCCACATTCTCTCACACCTCTAGTCTTTATGATATTCCCGGACAACCACATCCAAGTTGGCAACCCACCTTCCTTGTGCCACCTTTTCACCTACACTACAATCAGAGAGGCAATCAGGGTGATTAACTGTAGCAAGGCAGTGGATGAGGAGGGTTTTCAAAAAGAATTCTTCAAACTTGCTCAAGGGGTTCTTTGTAGTTATTGACTGACCTCTTAAATCACGTGGTTTTCTCGGGTTTTCCGCTATCCTAGTCACGTCATATCATTCATCCGATTCAAAAATTGGGTCCCATCTCTGACCCCAACTACTACAGTACCATTATGGTGGATTATACATTCTCCAAACTTTATGCTACAATTTTACATATGCAATTATCCGAGGAGTTAGAGTGCGGGAACCTTAGAGCCAAGGGCAAGCTGGTTTTCGACCTGATCACCAAACTACTAACCATATATTCACTCTATAGGCCATCATTGAGGTGCCACGTCATCGCTCATTGAAGGTCTATTGTTGCTTTGTGGATTTTCAAAAAACATTTGGCTCAGTTCCACGTGATGCACCTTTTTAGAGGCTCTGTGACATTAGCATTTCCAAGACCCTTTTCACATCCATCATGCGCTTATACGAGACTGCTTTGGGCCACCTCCGCACCTCTCACGGAGAGTCAGAGTTCATCAAGAGTACCATTGGGGTTAAGCAAGGGTGCCCTTATCCCCAACTCTATTTGGGATTTACATGGACAAGTTAGAGTCTTTTCTCCATGAGTATATTCAGGACAGTGATGGGTGCCTTCTGCACCAGGTTTTGATATCCATTCTTTTGTTTGCAGATGATGTGGTTCTCCAAGCTTCTTCTCCTAAGGGATTACAGAGACAGCTAGATGCCTTAGCCTTGTGTTGTGATTTTTGGCAGTTAACAGTTAACCCGGGTAACACCAAGGTTATGGTCTTTAATGGTTTGAGGACATCACATCTCCACTTCTTCAGGGGTGAGGAGATTGAGATCACCAGCTCTTATACCTACTTGGGGATTCTGTTCTCTGGCCCTCGTTTCAATTTGAGACAAGCACTTCAGCTGTCAAGAAGGGATTTGGGTCCTTAGTTCTTCTAGAGAGACAGTGCTTCTGCCATCACCTTCAGGACATCTCCTCCAAAATGTCCCTCATGAACTCCCTCATCAAACCCACGGTTTTATTACTTGGGGACCCTCTTTACTGGGAACTGACTGGGCCTCCGTTGAGATGGTCCAGACACTTCTCCTTCGCTGCTCCATCAGGTGTAAGAAAATTGTGCCTCAGCACATTATTTTAACAAAGTTTGGAGCCCATCCTTTTAGATTGGAGACCATATTTGACTTGATTTCTTTATTTCACCACATTCGGGGCTCCGCGGACACTGCCAAGGGGCAAGACAGGTACCCGTACTTGGCATGTTGTTCATCAAAGGCTATTTCTCTTTCAAACGCCCCGTGTTGGGATCGTGATTGGTATGTTGAAGTCCACAAACTTTTAGGGGCAGTTTGTATTCAGATGGACCATCTTCCACCTTTTCGGTACTCCTTAGACACACCGAGCCACCTAGTGCCTGCTAAACATGAGATGAACAGGATCATCAGAGAGGATATTTACAGACATTTCATCCATACCACTTGGGTAAATCCCCAAGGGGTTTACGTCCCAAGATGACACTTTACGCTGAGCATTTGTTGGAGTTGGGGAACAATCTCATTATCTGTCCTCAATACACCCTTCGGCACTGGATGCATGCCCTTCGCGATCCCACTTAGTCAGTTCAGGGTTGGTTCTCATAGACTCCATTGTGAGACGAATCACCATCTTGATTGTTCGGACAGGATTTTTCAGCTGTGTAATCTCCAGGAGACCGAGATGGAAACACACTTCATATTTCGGTGCCCCATTTATTACAATATCAAAGGGAGGTTCCATTGTTTATTTAGGAGGACGCAAGATCTTTCTGACTTCTTCAGGTTTGAGGATCAGAGGTGTCTGGCTTTATAGTTATTGGAGGCTTTGAAGCTTCGTGAGCAAACTCTTCAGCCACATCCTAGACCGGACTCTAACTGACAGATCACTTCCTTCTTCATAATGTTACCTTCGGAGAGAAGCACTAAGCGCCCTTGTGGGACCGGCCTCGCTTTTGTAATATCCCCTTCCCAATCGAAGACCCTTAGCCTATTTTGTCTACCCAACGGCTAAGGGAAGAAAATAAGGGTGACTTAAGTTATAATATTTTATTATAAAGTGCAAAAGTGAAAATAAAATAAAAGAAAAATATCATATGCACTTATAATAAATTATTATTAACTTAAAAATAGAAAAAGCAAATAAAAAGTAAAAGCACTTAATAAAAATGTATTTCTCATGGAAAAGTGCGACTAGCTTAGGGAGCAAAAGTTAGTGATTAAAAAGGGCAACATAAGCAAAAAGCATATGGGCCAAATGATTATTTCTAGAAAAATACGACTTGCATGACGAAGAAACGTTGGTGGGAAAAGCATTTACTGAAAAGGTAAATCTAATTGGTTGATTGGAAGTGACCATTTGGCCCAATTCTTCTATTTAAGCAATGAGATTTGATTGGAGAAGACGCACTTAAATATTTCTCCATTTCTGATTTTGTATGAAGCTTTCAACTTTGTCTATATTATTTCTCAGGACGAAACCACCCTTTAGAAATACCTCTTAAGGACGAAAACCCTCCGAGAGTTGAGAGGATTCTTCATACGGGGGTTTCCATTGGTCATCAAGGAGTTAGCTATGTTTTCTATCATTTTTCTAGCAGTATGAAGGTTGTAATTTTGCAGATTTCTACAAGGGTTTGAAGAAGGGAATTGTTGTTGTGTCTCTTCTTCATTTCCAGCAGTATTCTAGGTGGAGCAACCTTTATAGGGAGCTGGTTTGGGAGATTTTGGAGCCGTCAAGAAGCTGATTTCTATTGTTGTTTACAAGACTGATTTTTAGTGATTAAATCAGCCAACTTTCAGAATTTTTCCAGCCCAAAACCCTAAGGGCAAATTGGTGTTTTGGCTGTTTATGGCACTTGTGGTGATCATTTGCGTGAATGGGTAACATCATTGCATTCTCCCTATTTTTCTGAATCCATGAATAGTTTATTTATGTGGATTGAAGCATTTTTCAGTGAGTTATGAATTTTTGAAGTTGCCATAATTTTCTGCAGATTGGGGTTTCAAAATAAATTCATTTCAACTGTATATGGGCTCTAAAAATTCAGATCTTTGCACGAATATATTGAGGGTGAAATATTATAAGTTTTAGCTTTGTTTATGGGAAAATATCATAATTTATTTCTGATTTTTGTAAGTTTCAAAATCTACCCTACTCGCCATTTCTGGATTTAATTCAGATCTGCATTAGATATTTTGAAATAATTTCTATAAATTGCATTTGGGTATTTGGATTTGCCTAAAAACCAAGTGGGGGTCAAATATGTCCATTTGGGGACATTACAACTTCTTCCTCCATATTCGTTTGGCCCAGGGAAACCATCCATAGTTCCCCGAGCCATCACAGGCATGCCCGTACTAGGTCTGGCCTCTGGAGACAAACTAGATACACCATGCATCAGAGGGATAGTATTGTGTCTAGACAACAGCATAGTAGGCAAACTCTCTTCAGCGGGTCGGCATTTTATCCTTAGCTTTTCCCAGTCTCCCTCGGATGTTAGGAGAGATGGATCTACCATTCCTTGATGGGCCTTCCTCTTTTCTTCTCCTTGGTTGTCTTTCCCCCTTTCTTCCTCTCACTTATATTTCCACCTCGATTTTAGATGAGTGTGATTTCTCCTTCTGGTTGACCACCTCTTCTAGCTTTGGTACTTGTCTTTCTCGGGAACTATTTGGTTTTCCCGCTTTGTATCAGTGCTCGTTGTTGTCTGTGGTCCCTTTGACATACTTTTGTGGTCGTTTGTTGGACATTAACATTATTATCTTATCTTATCTAGATTGTTTCACGTAATTGTTGCCCTAGTGGTTTCCCAGTCTACATCATCAACATATCATCTTTTCATTGTTTTTTGGGGTATTTGAACACATGAAAAATGACCCCACTCCTTGCATTTCTCACATTGCACAATGGGTCTAACTCTCAAGTTGCGTTATATATGTTTTTTGTTGCTGCCACCTTGATTGTTCTATTGTCAATTAATTTTTCGTTTGCTCTGGCTCTGATTTCACACAATGGAAGCTCCTTTCAACAAGGGGCTAGTACTTTTGCCCTATGTTAATAGGAATTGTGCACCTTTTTTCATCTCAAACTGGAAGTTCTTGAGTGAATGTCCCATCACTTGAATAATATCCACTAAAAACATTCTTGGGGCAATTAGCATTGGTGTTACCCTCCATCCTATAGGTTATAAGCCATACCTTTTAGATGTCCTTCAGTTCTTCCATGAATTCTCTAAAGCATTTGCACCTTATCCTTGCAAAGTGCCTCCATCAATATTGTTGTCTTTAGTGACACCATCATCCAAGTCACTCACAACTTGGCCTCAGGTGCTAGACTTGTATTCACTTTTAATGTTCATTACTCATCCATAAGCTTCTTGGCATGTCAATAGCACAACTTTCATCTTCCTCTACAACTTCAAAGAAATTCCTTTAATAAAACATCACTTTTTTAAACCGTCAAATACTGGTTTCTCCAACTCTCAAGTAACCCTTTCAAGTATGAGTGAACACATTCCCTTTTTACTTTCCTACTATTGTAGATCTATGTGACAATCACATTATCATCATCCAACAATTTGGACTTGTCCCGGAAACCCTTCTTCAATTTATCCAATGTATCAAAATTGATTCTTGAACTGAGGTGCTATGTATGCCAATCAATCGCTATCCCTTTGAGGGTCTCCTGAAAGGCATAGAGCCCATATGATTTGATGGTTTGACTGTTGGTCATCAAGATAGTTTCACAGTTTCTTCCTTCCAACTGACATATAATTTTGGCATCTTTAGCCAAGCAGAAAATGGACTTGTGCAGAACCTTGTGTTATGATTATTCAAGCAGACTCGCTGATGCAGAAGCATCTGGGATCGCACGCAATCTCACATCCGCCAAAACTATGCTAAATCGAAGGAATCAACTGAGTTCAGCAGATGTATAGTTTTTTCTGAGCAAAAAAAATATTTTTGCATAATTACGCATGCATAAACTATGTTGGTATTTTGGGCCTGTCTGTTTTGTTCACATGTGTGTATTGTGTCTGCTCTTATCCATGTGTGCAGCATTGTCAACATGTCTCAAGGAGATCCACGGTATTGTTTTCAATCCAGCAAAAACCCTTTTAGAGATGGTGTAACCAATCAAAGTCAAGGTGCAGAACTGGAAATCTTCTAAGCATGCACAGAACTAGAAGATACATTCCAAAAGGTCCAAGTTATGGGTGGAGACTAGTTATGATACCACAAACCCACATATGAAACCATGAAGCCATTGGACTTCTGCTCAAAGAGCTCCTAAAAAATCCTGCGCTATGGCACATAAGGTTCTTTGATGGCATGAAGGGCAGAATCATTGAAGTAGCGCATTAGGATCATAAGTGAAGGCCAACAAGGATTAACCTACTTTCAAATTATGTCTATTGGACCAATTTTTTGGTGCATCGAGTTTGTCTATGTATGGGTTCTTTAGGGCCTTATTCTCCATTAAATGTTTGTAAAGCATTCAATTGTTTATAGGCAGGATGTCTCAGGGATTACATCGTAAGTATATAAGCATATCGCTGCATTAGTAAGAGGAGCTCGATCTAGAAGGGGTTTAAGGAGGATTTTGTGTAGTACCATTCCGTTTGTGGAATGCGGTTCTAGATCACAAATCTCGTAGAATAATGACCTACAAGCAGTTTGTAAGGAGTACTGCATAAGATCTCTATGCAAGTTTGGGGAAAGGTCAAAGGGGAGATTGAATCATAGAGACAACGCTGCGGTGTTGAGTGTTTTGCTTTCAAGCATTGTATATCGTGTGACTAAATCATTGGCAATCAATCTTGATTGCATCGTTGTTGTAAACAAATTGTTATTGTTAATCCATTACGTAATTGTGTAAGCGCTCGGCTAAAGGATTTCTTTCATTAGGACCGCTAACTGTAGTTGCATCACTTGCCTTCATTGTCTTCAATGCTCCTCATGCAAGATACTCATTGGTCAGTAGACTATGTCTCACACTCCTATGTTGAAGCCTATAATGTCCCTTTTGGGGGGACCTCAGGGAATGGCAAAAAGCTCTCAAATCAGATTTAAAACACTGCTGTTATAACCCTGCAAAAACTGATCCCAAACCCTTCCTAGGGCAGCGACCTTCCTAGGGAAGAACAGCCCTTTCAAATGGGGTTAGACCTTGCAAAATACTTCCAAACTTGTGCTAAAATTAATAGAAAACCATTATCACTCAATTGCAGCTATTAGAAATCAGATTTGAATGATAAATTAATTAATTACAGAACCCTAACCATTGAACATTCTCACTTGCTAATAATAGTAGAACATCACCAAAAATCACCAAACTCGAGATATTGGCTTAATAAACTATATAGAATAGGATGATGATTTCAGATTTGCCAAAATGTCATCACACATACCAAAAGACCACTTCAATATAGGTCACTCCATTTGAAATAAAATATAATTTGCACCAAAGAGACAACACATGCAAGAGAAAGATACTTTATTTCCTTTCAAACCAGCTTGCACACCAAAAAACCTCATGAAGGGTTTTCGTCCTTCACAAGTTTCCCAACCAACGGTTTCCATCCTTGGAATAGATTCTCAACCCAAGGGGTTTCATCCTTGAGTGAGAGAGTATAAGGGCTACACTAGCCAACTTTCACCAAAATAAGAATAATCTCCAAAACATGAATCATTAATGCCCAAGCAACCTCCTTAAATAGCCATAAGGAGTGCTTAAACAATCATAAACATTATGGCTGACCCCTTAGGTAGGTGTTTATAAATATTAGAATGGATATTTGGAGCCTACATGCTCGCCATACCTTTATTACTAAACTACTTAAGATTCTCTATTGAAGCATAAAGCTTCCAATAGGATAAATGATAATAAATGAAAACAACTATCTAAGCAACAATAAAAATATAATTTGGATTCCCCCTCACTTTTCTCCTTAGACTCATGGGGAAAGAATGGGTTAAGGTCTCTAGAAATCAGCCTCCAAAAAGGGACATGATAAAGTCCCCTCCCAAACAGTGTTGGATGTGTAGACAAGAGGTACTTTGTGCTCTCATGTTAAAGTTCTCCCCAGCCACCGCCTAACACATATGGGGATTGCTCTCCTTTCAAACTATGAGCAATCCTTACAGTCTAGTCTTCTATGTCTACAACTACCTCAGGTTATACCTCTCGATTGTCACCCACATAACACTCAACCAAATTCAAATGGGAGAACCATAGTTCCTCATCACTAAAGATAAAATATTCTAGTATTGTGATATTTGCTCAATACTTGTTCTTCTTTTTGTTGGAGAAGCATGTCTTACTTCATGTATGTAGACTTCCCTCCGCCAAAGAGGGCTCAGCAACTACTTTGATGGTCTCAATAACTTTTGCACTTCCTTTTTCTAAAACAAGAA
The DNA here is from genome assembly GCA_019776745.2 of Taxus chinensis. NCBI lineage: Eukaryota > Viridiplantae > Streptophyta > Pinopsida > Cupressales > Taxaceae > Taxus > Taxus chinensis. The sequence continues at coordinate 383,326,460 of CM034156.1, read as the reverse complement.
CTTTTTGGGTTGCCCCAAGTAACCTAGCTTTTAGAGCTCTTTGTTCTTATGGTTGTGTGCAACTTCTTTAACTCCCTAGAGTCAATATCTTCTTGTCTATTAAAGACTCGTCATGGAAAACCTTCTTCAGCACCACTTCATAGTTTATCCTTTGATCAAAATTGCTCTTTGTAACATGTACTATCCTAGAATCTCCGTGGAGTTACCAGAAGTTGTAAATCATGTTCGCACTCATTTCGCCCATCTTGCACCAATAGCTTGTGGCAGCCAAGAGTCAAAGAAGGTTGGTCACTAATCAGCCAAACTATGACTAGTAAAACAATAAACTCAAATTAATAGCATGAATCCAAAGCAGAAAATGCATACAATAGGCTTCAATGAATAATACAAACTCATTTCACTAAATTAATGTAGTATAAATTGAGTTTTAATAGAGCAAATGAATGGAACTTTAAATATATTCGTAAGCAAAAGATTTCCAATACTCTTTGAGAATTTATTAGAGCTTTACAGAAATTTAATGTTGTGAATAACACATACTTCTCAGTGGCTGTTGCAGTTAAGGCAACAAATGGTACATGTGGAAGAACATAACGCAATTTATCCAATTTCTTGTACTCTTCTCTGAAAAAATCAGAAGGAAGAGAGTTGTCAATTGTCAATTAAGGACTAAAAAAACAGCCAAATTATTGGTTATGCAAAAGATCATAAACAATATCAGGAGAGTAAGTCTTAAAAAGTGGTTGTATTATTGTAAACAAGTCGAACATTCTAACATGTATTATTTGTCAAAAGACAATGATCATTTGTACTAAAAATATACTAGGTGAAATGCGAAGACATATCTTACTGGGGCCATATGGAACAACTATGTCTTGATGGGATCTCTCTAAATATTAGTCTATAAGACTGTTGGATGATGTAACTCTAGAAATTGACAAGCAATAGTTCGATCAAGAAAACGAAAGCAGCAATATTATATTCGGATTCCTTACATGTTTCAGCAAGGGTTGTATAATAGTGGATTGTCTGAAAAGATACCAGTTTGGAAGAATCCCAAGCAATATCACAAGAGAAAAAAACAAAGAGTTCCATAACCTTGAAATGAAAAATGGTATGGATGAAATAGAAAAGGCCATGCAAAGAATAGAAACATAAAAAACAAGATTTGTGAAATGAACTAGAAATCTAAATTAATCAGAAAACAAGTAGTATAACATTTGATAATTGGGGAACATTGATAATGTGGTGTTCGCACTATGGATTTTTTTTTTAACCAAAAAAACAGCCAGCCTTATATTAATCTGAAATACTCAATTACATATTTGACCATGCCAAGCATGGAAGCTATTAGCCATATCAGTAGCCTTATGATCTATAATATCAATATTCACATTCATTAAACAGAGTCTAAATTAAGGATTGTCCTAATATCTTCTTGAACCTTAGTAGACCACCATAAGGGAGGTGAGCCATAGCAAAGGATATCATTGTTGTCAAGGGCCCAGTTCGCTAATCCATTAGCAACCTTATTTTGTTGGCAGGGAATGTGTCTAAACGGAATTTCTTGGAAGTTCTGCTGCAAGGGCCCATTTTGTATTTTACCAATCTTCTTTGTAATCCGCCAATTAGGAGGACAACCATTAGTAGAGTCACTTAGTAAATTCATCACGATTCTTGAGTCCGATTGAACCTTAATCTTTTGCCATCCAATTTTTATAGCTTCTTGCATTCCTCTTCGAATGGCTCTGATTTCAACCAAGTTATTCTTCGAAATACCCAGATTTTCCGCAAAGATGAAGCATACTTCTCCTTCTCCATTACGATCAATCCCTCCCATAACTGTTCTTCCAGGATTACCCCTTGAAGCACCATCGGTATTGAGTATACCATGATAATTTTTTGTATCTCTCTTTGAAACTTTAGTCTCTGTTTTGCTCTTAGCATGAAAGCGAGGCATAGTGGCATCCTTAGGGTTTATAGAGAGTTGTTTGTATATATGATGTCATTCTTGAGATGGCTGAGCTAGAAGTGAGACCTTTTGGTTAAGAATTTCTGTCAAATTGGATTTGATTCTTTCCCAAACATATATAGCTTCTCTGCTGGTTTGATGAAATATTGTATAGTTTCTTTCTTTCCATGTATTCCATAGTAGAAGGGAAATGCCACTCCACAAAGCTGGAAGCAAATTTTGTCCTCTAGGAATGGCTGCCTTCCATGTGCCTGTAATCTGTGCTAGGGATCCAAAACTATTCCATTGAAGCTTAAACAACCAGGGCAGATGTTGTCATAAAGGAGAGATCTGTGGGCTAAAGAAAGAAAAGATGATCCATTGTTTCCTCATCTTGTGTACAAAGCTCACATCTAAATGGACCTCTGAATTCTCTTTTTTTGAGCCTATCACCTATTAAGAGCCTTTTGTGAGTAAGAAGCCAAAGGAAGAAACTTACCTTGGGCCATATTGTTGGCTGTCAAATATGCATAAACAAAGCTTGATCTGGATGGACTGTGATTAAAAAGGTATACCCCGAAGACACCGCATATCTCCCTGAAGAGCTACATCCACAACATAACTCATCAAGCTCAGAGGAAGAAAGAAGAGGTTGGTCAAGCAAGAATCTTAGGTTCAACAAATTCTGATGTTCGTGGTCAATCCTTGTGGGCCATTCGCTGATAGGAGTCCAACGATTTGTCAACTCCCCAAGGATGTATGTTTGATTGAACATACTGTGCTATCTTAATCCATCCATGGGCTTGCATACGCTCCTTTATAGGTTTAAGTTGAGGAAAGAGTGTTATAATTGGTGGTTACCATCCCATGAATCCATCCAAAAATTTGCTAATTGTCCATTGTGAACAATCCAGAAAAGTTGCTTTTTAATTAGATTTTCCCCACTTTTGATAAACATTAGTGTTGGAGAGCCATTATTAGGAAAGGTTGTTCATGTAATCCTCTCTGGACAACTGTTTTCTGCTTATTTACCACAAAAATAAACATCCCATAGATCATTAGGATAAACAATAAGCCTCCAATAGAGTTTAGTTGCTAAGGCTATATTCTAGTGAATGGAGGACCGAAAGCCCAATCCCTCTTCTTTTTTTGGTTTACAAAGAGATGCCCATTTGACCAATATCCACTTTTTCTTTTCCTGTATCCCACTCCATAGAAACCTTTGACAGATAGAATCCATCTTTTTTAATATTATACCAGGGATATTCACCACCGAAGCCACATAAATCGACATCGCTTGGAGAACTGATTTGATGAGAGACATCCTTCCTCCTGTCGAGAACCACTTATTTGTCCATTTTTGCAATTTTTGTTCAAATTTCTCAACTAACCAATGCCAATCCTTCAACTTTTTTGGGGATAAAGGAACACCCAAATATTTCAAAGGGAATATTCCTTTATGAAATTGGAATATATTCAGGATTTGATCTTCTTGTCTTTCAGAATAGTAGAAAAAGAAAATATTGGATTTAACATTGTTTATAGTCTGACCTGTAGCAGAAAAAAAAGTTTGGATGATCTTGTGAATTTGTTTAGCTTCTGTCACATTAGCTCTCCCCATCATAGAAGAATCATCTACAAACTGAAGATATGATGAAAGTGGTTGAACAGTTTTGGCCAATTGCACTCCATTAATTATTTTTTCCTGACATGCTTTTTTACTCATTCTACCCAAACAATCAACTAGTATGAATCAAAAGAAAAGGGGATAACGGATCTCCTTTCCTTATACCCCTTAAAGCGCCAAAAAAATCTGAAGGAGAATCATTAACTAGAACAGCAAAAGATGCAGAAGAGAAGCAAGGCTCTAACCCATTGGATCCAATCAAGGGAGAAGAACCAAACCATTCCAAAACTTTACATAGAAAGTTCCAATCCACCCTTTCATATGCCTTGGATAAATCTAAACTGATGAACATTGCCGGCTTTTTCTAGATTTCCATTGAATGTAGAATTTCCTGGAAATCCATAAAAAGTCGGCAATGTTCATCAAGTTAGATTAAAATCATAGTTACCTAAGACTCCTGGACGGAGGGACGTCGGGACATAGAGACGGGGCTTCCAAGACGGCAAAAAATTTCCAGATTTTGGGGACGGTGAGGGAAAGGTTGGGGGACGGCTATTAAAATAATATATAAAGATTAGAAATATACAATGGGTCCCCTAACCCTAAAAACAAACATGAAAGGTTATAATTTCAGCACCATAGCCAGTAATGTTACCAAAGGGCCTATAACATGCCAACATCTCTTTATCATGACACCTATATGATTATATCCTCGAATTTAAAAAATAGCTTTTTGGAACAGTAGAGGCCATGCAAACTACATGAATAACCATCCATAGACAAAACTAGCTAAGTTAACTAAAAAACACTAAAAAATTAAATACAAAGTTGTGCTCTAGAACATCCTAATATACGGGTAAAGCCTCCAATATTATACCAAAAGAGGCAGAAAGAATTGCACAACAAAATTTTGAAACCAAAGAAATCCTTAAAAGTATGCATATGAATTTATTGATCCTATCAGTATGTATAAAAAAGACTTTAAAATGTAAAATAACAGCGACCTCTCATTAGAATGTCTTCTTTTAGAACCTACATAAAACAACAAAAGTCCATTTCTTTGGAAGGTAAGTTTGCATGGGAAAAAGATTAGTTTTCATTTTCCTCTTTTCAAAGTCATAATCCTTTATGTTTTTTATATTGTTATGTTTTTTGGGACTCCGGGAACTTTGGGGACTTCGGGATGTCCCCTAGCTGTCCCCTAGCCGTCTCAAGGACGTTATGGCGTCCCTGTTAAAGTCCCTAAAGTCTCGAAGCACCCGAGACGTCCCAAGAGCATTCTCTAAAGTTAGGGAACGCCCCCTTCATTTTTGCATTTGGGGGGTGCGTGGGGGGTGTTTCGTCCATGTCCCCAAGCACCTGGGACTTCTCGGACGTCCGGGACGGCTTGGGAACGGGGGATGCGCATCCCCACGTAACACTAATTAAAATAGACCCTTTCATTTTGAAAAAAGTATCCATTACTGAAATTATTTTCATGGAAATCCTAACTTATTCATCTTCACATGTTGACCTTTTTAAATATCATAGACATCCATTGTTTAGTTATTCCATATATATTTGGATTTGGTTTTAAAGCATATCATACCATTTAAAGTAATTTCTTTAGGTATCTCATACCATATTGTGTAATGTCCCTTTCTAGGAATAAAACTAAAAATAAGGGTTTTGGCTCAAACTCAAATGACAACTTCTGATTTTTATTACAGTCACCGGTTAATCACTTTAACCTTAAAGGAACAAACTGAAAATGGCATTAGCAACAAAGAAAAATTTGAATATTTATGACAGCAAAGGAATTCATATGGCAGCCAACAATATCACCACTTAGCCCTAGTGATAAACTTGATTTTCTATTTCCTAGGGAAACGAACTGTATGGGCTTTTCAAGATAATATCCTCATGCAATATAGACTAAAAATCAATATAGAAATATCCCAAACACTTCATAAGTCCAGCAAGATGAAATCTGGAGCAAATATATATTTTATAATTTTAATTAAAATGCAAACACAACTGCAACTTTGAAAATTCATAACTCCGTCAATATTTAGAGTTTCAACACAAACAAATGCTCAAAATGATCTCGAAGAGACCAGCTATCAAATAAAAGTGAAATCACGGTTTTCCAACCATAGAAACCCTTTCAAAAGTGATCCCGAACATCTCAGGTGGGTAGATTAAGTGGAGGAAGGATGCCAACACCCTTGAAAGTGCCCTAGATGGAGTAGAAGTGCCCTAGATGGAGTAGAAGTACCCTATGCATGGATAAACACCTTGATGTTCTAGAAATCTGCCATTGAAGTCCACTTGTGACTCCCTAATGAAGCCACCAATGCACACAAGAGGGTTTCCGTCCCCAGGTGTTATCCTATTGAAGGTTTTCGTCCTCAATAGGTAACCAAAGAAGGGCTTTCATCCTTCAATAGCAAGACGAGAAGCTACACTAGCTCCAAATCCAAGTAAATGCCAAAATGATGAATGATAATGATCCCCCTCCATTCAATCCTCCTTAAGTATCCTTCTTTGGCACCAAGGATGAATTAGAAGATCAATCAATCTTCATGGCCGACCTCTTAATGAAGGGGGAAGTGCACATTTAATCTTCACTTAAGAGGACCGACCTCATAAAAAGGGAAAGAGTATTTCTTTATCTCCATTGTAGCTCTCAAGAAGACCGACCTTAATGTAGGAGAAGATAAAAGTTTCTTTTTTCTTGGTCATTCACTTATCACCTAATTGAATCACTCCAAACCATAATTAGTAATCATATAACTAAGGAAAATACAATCACTTGTAATTATGACAATGTTCACCTCCCTTGCTTTCCTTCCTTTAAGCACACGGAAGGTGGAATGGGCCCAAGGCCTTCATAGTGACTAGTGTGGAAAGGGGGACATTACAATCCTCCCTTCCCAAATTTGTTTGCCCTCAAGCAAATGCAAACTCATATGCCCAAGTATCATCATATCAAGGTGGAGGAACATGTTGTAGTAATCCCATAATCTAGATCCCATGCCTGTTAGATGAAAAAGTTTTAATCCAAACAAACTCATACCTCTGTTGCCCCTCTCTTCATTGAAGTCTTATTTATCTTCCACTTTAAAAACAGGAGTGACATCTCTTTCCTTTGCATACTAAGTTGTACCAAAATCTCTCCACACTGTTGTAGTTTCCATCATAGAGGAGGGGGATCATTATCATTCACCATTTTGACATTTACTTGGAATTGGAGCTAGTGTAGCTTCTCTTCTTGCCATTGAAGGACAAAACCCCCCTTCATTGGTTACCTATTGAGGACAAAAAACCTTCAATAGGATCACACTTGGGGGCAGAAACCCTTGTGTGTGCATTGATGGCTTCATTCAAGAATCACAAGTGGACTTCATTGGCAGATTTCTAAAACAACAAGGTGTTTATCCGTGAATAGGGCACTTCTACTCCAACTAGAACACTTTCAAGGGTGTCGGCATCCTTCCTCCACTTGATCTACCCACCTGGGAAGTTCAGGATCACTTTTGGAGGTGTTTCCGTGGTTGGAAAATTGTGATTTCACTTTTATTTGATAGCTGGTCTCTCCGAGATTATTTTGAACATATGTTTGTGTTGTAACTCTAGTATTGATGGAGTTATGAGTTTTCGAAGTTTTAGTTGTGTTTGCACTTGAATTAAAATTATAAAATATATATTTGCTCCAAATTTCATCTTGCTGGATTTATGAAGTGTTTGGGATATTTCTATATTGATTTTCAGTCTATATTGCATGAGAATATTGTCTTGAAAAGCCCATACAATTCACTACCCTAGGAAATAGAAAATCAAGTTCGTCGCTAGAGCTAAGTGTTGATATTGTTGGCTGCCATATAATTTCCTTTATTGTCATAAATATTCATATTTTTCTTTGTTGCTAATGTCATTTTCAATTTGTTCCTCTAAGGTTAAAGTGATTGACAGGTGGCTGTAATAAAAATCAGAAGTTGTCATTTGGGTTTGAGCCAAAACCCTTATTTTCAGTTTCAGCCCTAGAGAGGGACCTTACAATGGACTGTGTAAGAGATGATTTTTTCTTCATGTAATGTTCAATAAGCCTGTAAAGGCCATTGGGTGTGAGAGTATGTGTCTATGTATAAATCTCTGTAACTTTCACCAAATCTTTAATAAAGAGAAGTGCATTTGAATCTATGGTGGTTCTCAAGTCTTTCTTTGTCCATTAGGGAGTGAGTATGACTGCAAGTCCTAGCTATGGAGTAGTTAAGGCTGCCATTAATTATATATCCTCATTCCAGTCTGCATCAAGTGTATAGCTAATAAGCATTGTAATAGGCATAAAGGGGTGCAATATGGGCAGTTCATGGGCAGAAGTGCGCTCCTATTATCTAAGCTTCAACACTTTTCCAGCAGTGGGAAGAGATACCCATTTTATATGTTTAGATGGGCTTCTAGCCTTCTAGGACCTCTCTTCTAGATCAAAACTGATCAAGGTGGTCACCAGGCAGTGGGAAACACAAAAGTGTTAGGGTTGGTATGGATGCCAAGTCATGTTTTTTTCTTTTTGAAACATCAGTGCATCAGGACAACACAGCCTCTTGCAGGGGAAGTTTTATCTGAGTGACTTATGGTTGTTTGAGTGCAGAAGCCCTAAAAATTAAAATGGACATGACTTGGTCATACGAATTCAAAATTAGGTGGTTTTTAATTTTGGCTTTTTTATTTTTGGAAAGAATCTATTGGTGTAATAAACTTGGGAAAATAATGCTTCAAGCCTTAAACAATTTGGAAAACTCATCAGATTTAGCTTGATCCTTAGATAAGGGCCATCAATGATGCTATATAATGTAGATCTTGACAAATCTATGTGACAACAAAGAGAAACCATAGACGGGGTTTACTTCAAGTCTGAGTGGGCAATTCTATGGTAATATTGTGGAGAAGCTTCATCAAAACACCAAATATTACATTGCCGGATACAATTCCAGGTGTGTATAGTTACCCGTAATTTATCCAGCATTTCCTCTGATTTTTCATGTTTGAAATGGTTTCCCAGGGGGACATTTCCCATAACATAGCTTCATTCCATATTGCTTGTTTGTCAATACTCATTTTTATGGATCTAAGATGACAGAACAACTTAACCTCGTCTGCTGAATGAATTTCCTTGGCATGATGCCTTTATGTAATCTCTTATCATATGAACATTGCATTTAAGCATTAGCCTCAGGGTAAAAAGATGTTATTTTTACCAAGAACACAAATTATAATATCGAAAGTTCCTTAAAATACATTAAATACAGTTTATATCCCTAAATTGTCATTTGATGAAAGTATTAATTTTCAAATATGTAATTTTTAAAGCCATTATTCTAATAGCCATCCCCAAAATTTAAGGAAATTTTTTTGCCGTCCTGTAAACAACTCCCATTATGTACCCCCTGTCCCTGAGACTTAGGTAACTATGGAAAATCTCAAGTTTTGTTGTATTTTCTAGTTGAGGAGTCATGACAAAGCCTATCCACTTCTTAGGGGAAACTTGTCACATACTGTCACGATAAGAGAGCTGTATTTTTCATATTTATTGTGAGACCCATGGTATCGTGCATGCTAAAAAGTAGCAAAGCAATTGCATCTGAATAACAAATTTCTGAGTATTCTGCATAGTTTCACATGATACTGCTCAAGATTAAAATTTATCATTAAACCCTTGTCTTTAATAAACCTATCATTTGACATTGCATATTGGTTATGACCCAAATTAGAATATGGTTCCAGACTCTTTGGTTTGCTTCTGGATTTACAATAAATTAGAGGTTCTGCAATTGCTTAGCTTTTGTCCCATGAATTCCGGTCATGTTTTGGAATAGGCTCGAATCACTAGGAAGTGATCTTCTGGGCCCCCTGATTAGAACTTTCAGGGTGCAACTTTAGGGATTGTGGCTGGTAGGTCCCTGGAGTTGCAAAAAAGTTGCAAGGCAAGTTATTTATGTATCTTGAATGGGTTGACTAGACTTTAAGATATTGCTCCATCACCATATTTATGGCATACATCTATTACATCTATTTTTCTCCTAAAGTAGAATGTAAATTTTCCTGAAGTTCAAATCCCAATCAGTAACAAGTTATTATGGGGAAGATCTGTGCTATGTTGCTAGGATAAGGGGTACAGAGTAGGGTTGGGTTCGGATACGCAGATACGTCAGATTTTAAAAAACCCTTGGGTACGATACGTCTTGGATACGTCCGTACATATATATTAAAAAATTAACAATAAAAAATAAAAAATATCCCATATATTATATATATTTATATATATATTGATATATATGTACACTCATTTTACTCATTTTTTAGTCCATAAGAAATACAAATTGGGTTGAAAAATATAGTACAATCAATGTTCAAAACATTCAATATACTTAAGATTTTTTAGCATGTTTTACATTTGCTATGATATACGAATATTGTAGTCCTTTGTGTTTCACCGATTTCCTTTGAGATTAATTTTTGTGTTACGATTTGGCCATCAAAGATGTATATAGAGAGCTCCTAAAAGACCTATTTAATGAGATTGACTCTAACTTGGCAATGATAACTAAAGAGGTCAGTCAAATGGTTGGTTCTTGCATTCATATTATCAAAAATCACCTTCTAATCCCCCTTAAGGATGCGGGAAGGAGTCAATGTTGTGCTCGTAGATAGTTTCTCAGGAAAGGATACTCTTTGAAACTTTAAGATATGCAATTTGTGGTTCCAAATTTTTCTATTAGTATTGAACATCACCTAAGATGTGATCTCATAAATAACTTGTATGGAGGCTCAAATATATGTCCAAATTTCTATGAATAGCTTCTTTCCTTGGCCAATTGTGACATGATCCCAAATAATTACTCTCGAACATTCTTGATATCCTTTGAATATTTTCTCTTCAATAAACTAGAGGGATTTTAAATAATCTCCAGGTTTCCTTGTGGTTGCCATGCCCTCCTAGTCTAGTCCTCAATAAAACTGAAGTTTGTTTGAGTCAAAATAATATAAAAAAACTTTTTTAGAGCACCCCCACTACCAACCCTGCGGGTATGTCCAGGTTCGTCCCGAGTACGCCCCGGGTACATCAAAACGTACCCGGTATGTACCTGGACATACCCGGGACATATCACTACCGTACCCAGGGTGTATCTGTACCAGATACATACCCAAGGGGGTACTGGAGGGTGGGGGATGAACCCTGTAACATAGTAGGGGACCATACAGCAAGATTTTTTTCCGGATTATGGAGCCTAAGTTTCTGAAACACTGACTTTTTTTATTTGATAATTGCAACCATAATGTTGATTGGACAGTTTTGTAAGGTTGACTATGAGGATGAGGATATAAGGTGGGAGTGTCAAGGAAATCCACTATATTTGTGGTAGGAGGGATTGAGTGATCAATTTCTGATTGTGCCTATCAAATGCCTTCAGTATATCATTTTTAATTCATGATGTTTGTGCCTGAGCATTTGTGGAGCTCGACAAAGTACAATTTCTTGTGCTTCTATAACGTTGTCAGTTTTTGTCTCCCATAGAAGAAAGCTAATTTTATATTTAAAAATTTGGTCAAAAATGAGTAGATGTCACATAGTGCTGAGGTAGGACTTGAAGAGATCTTTAAGCCAGCTTAATATTTTGTAAGGTGCATGCATATAAACCATGCTTCAAAAGAAACTTGGGTTAGCTTATAACCATGGTTATATAAAGGAGGGTTAGGGTCCTTCCAATAAATGTGAGTTTGTTCTGTAACCGTGATCAACTGTGTCGATAAGTGGTTGCTCTAAGTCCACTAGTGTTCTGATTCTGGTTGGGAGCTCTCGGCTACACTGGAATAACCAGAAGTCGGTGTCATTACTGTGATTCATTGCAAGACTGGGCAAAAGATCTGTTGTTCAACTGTGATGTCACTTTTGATGTTGAAAGGTGACCTCAGATTAGGTAGCATAACCTTGTTCCTGGTATTGCATGAGGTCAATATGTTGGATGGTGTTGTTCATCCTTCAATTATAACCACACGTCTGTGTTAAATCAAGACTCAATGAACTTTGTTTCTGTGTGTCCCTGCTTTGGGAAATCAAATTTACATTTATCTTGGAGTCTCCTTTACACCTGTGTAAGATGTAATCGATGCTTAGCTCGCAGATTGATTCCTCTGTACAAAGCAAGAAGCTTGGCAAAATTGTTTGTCTGTGTCCCATATGTATTGGGTGTAACTGAAGTGGATTGCCTCGGGAGTCTCTTATTACACCTCCAATACGAGCTTCTCTCAAGTTTCCTCTAGATGCCCCATCGAAATTTAACTTATAGTGACTGGGAAGAAATGGGACCCATCTGGACTTTCAAGAAACTTTTTGAGTAATGAGAAGTGTACTGGAATGGGATGTTCCAAACATGTGCCAGTCAGCATTATAATATGTTGGCTGAATCAAAGGACCCCAGTTTACTTTTTGCAACATTAGAGTTGTACTTCTGATTTGAGTTTGAATTGTCTACAAATTTCACCAATTCATTGCTTATTATTATGAAAAATACGGGCATTTCTTTTTCGCTACAAACTCCACATTACAAATCACAGAGTTATTTGAGCATTTGTTTGTTGCAGCTCGTGCTTGTTTTGATTCCTTCCCATTTGAAGATTGTCTTGGAAATCTGTATAAGATTTAGGGTTAAAATATTGATAAGGTGACTATCTCCCTCCAAAGTTTTTTGCTAGGGGGGCATTGGAAACAGAGCTATTGAATGGTCTCTTCTGCTTGAAAATGATTTGTGCATATATTTGGCCCACACAAACCCATTGTTTACAGATTATTTGTTGTCAAGAGCATGTTGTGTGCCAATAACCAGAGGAGTCCTTTGATTTTGGGCCAAATTTGAATATGCCAAAGTTGATTCCATTTGATATGAGTAACTGATGCATATGGACTCAGGTTATTATATCCTGAGGCAATAGTGCATTCTTCATGTGTAGTATGCTGCCATATCTGTTCATCTTGATGAAGTGAGTGGAAAATTGGCCTTGAAGCCAAGATCTGCAGCAGCTGTTATGTTTGAGATTATTCTTGGATGGTGTGACTTGAGATTTTTTCCTTGTACCAAGATAGCTGGTTTGGGTAGCAACGATGAAAATAATTGGCTCTATATCAGAGACTCTTTGATTGGAGGAGGTGTTGCAACTCATTGAATTTTTGATGTTGACGAGGTGGTTTCCCATTCCAACTGTGTTCCCATAAGAGAATGCTTTTTCCATCTCCCACCTTCAATGTGAGGTGATTGGAGACAAAATTTAATCCTACTTTCAAAAGCTTTTCTGGTTTCGGAAGGGTTGTTCTCTATGGATCTGTGAATATATTATCTAGAATGCCAAAGAGTTTTTCTTTTATTATGATGCTCCATAAATTAATTGAATGTTTTCATAGCGTCTAGGCTGCCAACATAGCCAGTGCTTGGTTTAAGAGTTTGACATCTCTGATATATAGGCCGCCTTTGTGTTTAGGCTTATAAAATTCTTTCCACGAGACTAAGGATTATTTATGTTCTTTTTGAACTCCCTTCCAGAGAAGCATACACAGATTTTTTGTTAATGACTCCTCAACCGGCAAAGATCAAGGGAGTAGAGTATGCAAATAGATTCATACCACCTGTAAAACTTACTTTAACAACTGAATTTTGCCTGCAAATGACAGCCACCTATCTATCCAGTTAGCCAATTTCAGCTGTAGTAGTGTAAACACGCCCTCCCAGGTGTGTCTGCTGTAATTAGTATACAGTGGGAAACCCAAGTATCTCATGCATAAAACTTCCTGGAATTTAGAATCTAAAGAACATCTATTTGTCTAGGAGCTTTGATGTGAAGAATATAACATGAGATTTACATTTATTTCATTTCTTTCAAGAAGCCAGTTGGAAAGTGTTAAGAAGTTGGTTAAGTTTTTTTATCTCTCCAAGGATGTGTACTGAAAAAAGGTATTTCATCAGCATAGTAGAAATGTGTGTATCTATTCTCATTTTGATGTTGGAAATCCACTGATTTGTCCATGAGTCTTGGCTTACTCCAGAAGCTTGCATAGTGTTTCCCCCAATATTATGAATAAATATGGATTGAGAGGATTGCCTTGTCTTAGTCTCTAAGACAAGAGAAATGCCTGTCCTGGATTGCAATTTGGTAAATAGTGTAGAGATTGGGGTGCTGACAAAACTGTTAATTCATAATAGAACTTCTAGACTAAAGACAAAATCGCAGAGGTTGTAAGTGATTAATTGCTAATTGCAGCAATAAAATGTCTTGGACATATCAAGTTTGATTATACCCGAGCATTTGAACTTTGTGGAGCTTTAAAGAGTACAATTTCTTGTGCTGCTAAATATTGTCAATTATTTGTCTCCTAGAGATCAATGTTGATTGTATATCAGATTATTTATGGCAGCAAAGGCTTAAGCCTGGAGGTTATTAGCTTAGAGAGAATTTTGTAAACAGGGCTTGAGCCTCCAACATAAATACACAATTATAACAAAAAATTACTTGTTTTAAGGCTCGTCCAAACTAACCATTTGCCTCTCCTTGGGGCTAGTGAAAGCTGGAGCTGGAATCAGATGCGTTGTCGTCCATGGCTACAGGGGCATTCTCTTGGGGATTCCAATGAGGACCAGTAGGCTTAGGGAGGGACCTGTGAGGAGGGTTAAACAGATCTGGATGGACAACATGGTGTTTGTTGCTTGATTGTTAGGCAATTTTATGCATCACTTCAGCCAGTTTCTATTTTGCCCTTTTAGTGGTTAGGGTTTGTTCTATCGATTCAGTCCAAAACTGAAGATTTTGATACTTAATACTGAGGTAATTCACACAGTCCTATAGTTGTAGACATTTCTACGTAGCTTGAATACATGCTTTTGGTCGTTGAATATGGTTAGCGATTAGTGTCGTGCATTTTACAACAAAAAATGTCAACACCTTGTTCCTCAATTTTTCCCCTACACTGTGAATGCTTTCAGTGGTTGTGGACAGAGCGATCGTCAGAATATTCTTTTCAGCACTTTCATCCCTGACTTTATGTGCAGGGGTATCTCCTTCAGCTTGGTTGCGTGGGCTTCCGTGGGCAAAGGAAGAGGGCTCAAGAAATGAAGCAGCAGAACAAGCATTTGTTATGGAAGGTACCTCCTTGCATATTGGAATGCTGAAATCCAGCGAGTAGATTTGGAATTTGTGAAAATTAAAAGGAGCCGTGTTTCAGAAATTGGGATGACTTATGATATAATATGAATAGCTTAGAGGCAGAAAGGACCTGAGTAGGTAGAGGGATTCTTGGAGGTAAAGAAGGGAGTCCAGTCCCCGCAACAGAAAATGCAGATTGACAGTAAGAAATACCTTATGAGCTTCCTTCTGCTGAATACGGATATTTTACAAGTATCTGGGCATTTCAGAGACAAGGACGTGCTCCTCGTCATCAATCCTTATGGGTTGAATTTTCCTTGCAAGGAAAGGAGCCCTAGAAGCTCCCTGCTGACTGTTGAAGTTTGGAATGTTTATATGCTTAAATCACTCTTTTTGTTTGCCCCTGCAATACACTCTGTGAAATGTCCCTCTTTCTAAAATAATCATGGCGAAGACACTTGGCCTATTTTGTCTACCCGACGACCAAAGGGGGAACATAAGGGTGACTTAAGTTATTTATAATTATTATAAAATGCCATTAGAAAAAAAAATTATGTAAGCACTTATAGTAATTTAAGTAACTTAATATCATGTCATGTCTAAGTTATAAAAAGGTGCAATCACATTTTATGTTGGCTCTAGGGGAAAATGCGACTTGACCCTGTAGTAAGGGGTGGGTGGGGGGGGTGGGTGCGCTTTTAAAAACATTAAAAAGAGTCTTTTATATTTTTTATGTCCTCCCAAGGAAAAGTACAACTTGGTCTAGGAAGGCCATGGGGGAGGGAAAAGACATAAAAATTGTTTGTAAGCTAATTGGTGGATGTTGGAGGTTACTTTAAGGTCACTTCTTTCCATTTAGGGAAAAAGGGATTTGCTTTGGGGCTCATTCTATCATTGCATAATTTCTAGATTTGTCTATGAGCTTGAGAGTTGCTGCTGCAATTTTCTGAGAACGAAAACCCTCAGTAAAAAGGTTAAGGAAGAACAAAAACTCTTCCTTGGGTTTGTTATTTTGTTGGTGAAAAGATTCAGAGCAAAAATCAGATTGTTACAACCAGTTATTCTCAGCTGGAGCGACCCAGTTTGGAGTTGTTTTGCAAGGATTAAGGAAGCAAAAAATATCAGTTTTATTGCTGATTTGTGGAGTGCATTTCCAGAACTTTATTCAACCCTTTTTGGGTATTTTTGTGGGGTTTCAAACCCTTTTCCTACTGCTGTAACACTCAGGTTAGATCTGCAATATTTTATTGATGAAATCAAGTTTTGGAGCTTCCATGTTGGTACCTTTTTATTGCATTGTTCTCTAAAAATCAACTTCTATTGAAAAATACAAAAAAAGGAAGTGTTTTAGCATTGTTGTGGTATTTGCATTCTCTTGTACAAATCATATTTTTCTAGGTTATTTATTTCTGCAGTATATATTTCAGTTGGGTTTTATTTTAGTTGGTTATTAGCACATTCCACTCTATATTCTATATTGGTCCTTTAAGGGACATTACAATGGTATCAGAGCAAGTTTTCCTCCCAGCTCGTAGAAGTGAAATTCAGATTTCATATTTCATATTTGTATGGACAAGGACGAAGACTTTTTTAGAAACCAATATCAGAGGAGAACACCAAGAAGAGGAGGGATGGATGAAGAAGAAAGACCACCTTCTAATGATGGACTAAGTTACATAAATGAGATTTTTGATAGGGGCAAAAGAGAGATACAGAACAGGTTGTTAGACTTACAAAAGGATCTTAGAGATTCCATAGTTGGAGCCATTGCAAATTTGGGAAGGGCTTTAAAAGGAACAAATTTCAGTAGACAAAACCCTCAAGGGGGTCATGGCAATCAAGGTGAGGGCAACTCTTCTACATTACATATGGAAAGAGACTGACACTAGAGTTCTTCAAGGTTCTTTCGTGCAAGTTTCTTTTAGAGAGAGGAGCCACAAGAAGAGAGGGAGCAACCACTTGTTCATGGCTTTGCGGATGAAATTAATCTGTATGGGGATGAATATTGCAATCATTGAACCCTCGCACGAGAGACCTTCTAGATTCATCTTAGCTTTACTTATTGCCAACTAAAAAATAATGAATGACCAAGGAAGAGGGCGAATCATCAGATCGGAACCTCAGAATAGGACATCCAACATTAGATTGGGGAAAATCACTCTTCCTACCTATGAGGTTGGTACCGAGCAAAGGTGCTGGGCTACATAGGGCATGAGCTGCAAAAATTGGAATTTACCCACCTTTCATTGAATCCTAAATGTACGAATTGAAGAAGCTCTCAAGTAATTCACTCTTGCACTTGGAACCAGCTGTAGCTTTATGAATGGAGGTATCATGGTCATTGTAACTCAAGGGCATGGCTCCATCAAACACAATTGCAAGATGTTTAGCACATAAGGTTGGTTGAAAGGTTTCCATAGGAAGCTATCCAGAAGTGCACAATTTTTCGATGTGTAGAAGGTATGGCACAGCTAACCCACGAAGAGTCTGGAACTGTGTAGATGAAACCATGGTGGCATAATAATTCAGAAGTTGGTGGCTCATAGGTTCCCGATTGTAAGCTTGAGAGAAGACTTCATAACTATGCTCATGGAAGGCTTAACTGAACCTCTTCAAGGGGTTGGTGAAGGCTTTTGAACCTTCTATAAATCTCCAAGATGCTAATAAAAAGATCTCTAAGATCTGGAATCTTATGATGACAGTTAGCCCCTGTAAAAATCAGCCCTTTGGACAATCTGAAACCAAGTCGCTATATGGTTAGGCAGCCAAGGCATAAATTGTTTCAAGCTCAGTCAAGAACAACTTCCTAAATCAAGCATATAATCAGCCCATCCCAGCTAGAATAGAAGTTACCAAAGAGAGCTTCACTAGGAGCATAAAGCTTGTAGTCATCCCACCTTCATGGAATATATGGGAAAATGGCAATCAACAAATCAAACCAACTGATTGGAACACTGCTGCAGTTAATTAAATTGTGCATTCAATTAGATGACTCAATAAACCCAAAGAAGGGTTTAATGGCACTCAAACGAATGGCACTTCAACTAATGGTAACTCTTGGCATGCAGGCAAATAAACTCAGAGATCTCCACCAAACCTCCAAGCCAAGTCACCAACTATGTATAAATCAATATCCCAATTTTTCAATAGAACCCCCTACTATTGAAGTTATTCAAACAAGCATATTTACTTCAGCTGTAAATAAAACATGTAGAACCTTCAAAACACATGCCAATCCCAATCGATTCCACTCCAACAGTACTCAGAATTGTATAATTGATGTGCTGTTATGCTAGAAGAGCATAGATCCCATTACTCTTGAGCACTGGAGATCCAGACCTCCTACATAGATTGTTGAAGAATATGATCCTTAGCTTTTAGATATCACAACACTGTAGTTTAGATTTATCAACTAGGGTGGATGCGTACTTACCTGGTTTGATGCCAAACACCCTCAGTCCAGATTGCTGTCAAATTATAAGGCATGCTTATAATTTCCTGTTTTATTTTACATTTCAGCCAATTCGAGTGTGCCATGGATCAGATTTCATAAACAGTCATGTTGATTCATCTATCAAAGAGAGTTCAACCTAGTATAATTATGCGAAATCATTGCACCTTTTACCATTATGAGATTTTGAGGTTGCTATTCATAATACTTGGAATATGCACAATACATAGTCTGCCCAGTAACTTCCCAGATCAGATACACTGTCACACATGGACTCTAAAACCACTTCTCAACACTCATAATTAAATGACCAACTAATCCATACTAAAAAAATACACTTTTATAATAACAAATGATACCAATCAATATGCAGATTATATCTTAAAAGGTCACTTAGCATGGGATATTGGCCCTTGAAATGAGTTGCTAAGGCCAATGGGAATAAGATAGGCTACACAGTTTGCTGTCAAAAAGGGGACATTACAAATATGCATCGTTGAACCCTCACACGAGAGACCTTAATATGCATCATTGAACCACTCAAACTAGATCCACCTTTCATAAAGGAGAAGTTCGCTGCAACTAATAAAGACTGTGAATCATACCAAATCAAGCAGGGTGAATCATGTCAAGTCGTAACCATTCTCACAAATGACATCTAGCAAATCGATTTGCAAGGATAGAATAAATACTTCCAATCACACTATGATGGTACCAACAGAGTGTCGCTGCAAGGGCATGAGCATACAAAGATATGAATATTTACCATTCATTGACACTCCATAAATACTCAGGCACAGGTAGCTGCAATATAAGAGTTATAAACGTCAAGTCGTGCCACTTGGATAATGCAGCTAAACAATCATAAGTGAGTGTCATGGGGTATAAGAGATCACATCAACACCAAGGCTACTAGCAAAAGCATATGAAGAATTTAGCTTCAATGAATGGTTCAAATCAGCTCAATAGATCCCCACGCAAGAGAGAGAGAAGTGAAACATTAATGGGCATTGGCATCCCAACTCCAAGCATGGAGTGTACAAATGAGAATCATATCATAACATAATAATAATAATGATCCTAGCTCTCCTGGTTTATAATGCAAGTGAGGCACAAAATTCGAAATCCTTAGGAGAGGGAAATTATTAAATAAAAGTAGTTCAGTTTTCCCTAGGTGTGGCGTCCCCTTTTCAAAGGGTGATCTTCTATCAATAAAAGCCAGATAAATATTTATCTCTAATTAATTCCCCATTTAATTTTTAACATTTTGGGAATTAAATTAAATAATCCCCTTGGACATAGTCTAAATAAGTTATATGCTCTAGGCAAGGCATATTTAATTCATGGGCAGTCAAGAACATGTCCCCCTATGTAATCATCCCAAGAAGCCATACTGGGAAGGATAGGCTAAGGGTCTATCGAAAGATGGGCTTCATTAGGAGCAAAGATGCAAAGAGTTCGAGAAATGAGTTGAGAAGAAAGAATCTTTGCTTCCATTGCAAAGACCCATGGGCTCCAGGGCACCGTTGCTTAGGCAAGGGCCAAGTGCATTACATTGAAGTTGTTTCTAATGGAGAGGAAGAAGAAATAGACAAGGAAGAGAACCATGAAGACGAAGAGCAAGAAAGTAAAGAAGAAGAAAATCAATTGGATAGTACTCTTGCCACACCATCCGGGGCTCCAAGGTATCACCCTTTTCGTGTTAGAGGGGAACTAAAAGGTAAAAGAGTCACTGTTCTAATTGATAATGGTGCCACAGCATAATTTTATTGATGCTGATTTGGTTGCAAAAATGGGGCTTGCCATAAGAAGATTTTAAGGGATTTAATGTTACAGTAGTGGATGGCTTCACAATCCCTTGCACGAAGAAGATATCACAGCTGAAAATCATACTTAGTAAGCACATGGTGACGGATGACTTCTATGTGTTAGGTATTGGTGAAACGGATGTAGTCTTGGGTGTACAGTGGTTGCATTCTCTTGGGGAATTCACTCAAAATTACCAAATAATGGAGCTGAAATTCAGATCACCAAGACAAGAAATAGTGTTACATGGCATGGCAAATGGCGCTCCTATGGTAGTGACCGCTAAGAGAATGGAAAGAGATTTTCATAGAGGGCAGGTTTCTTGGGCAGCAGAGTTTTTTATTACATCTGCAGATTAGATTTTGGAGCAGCAACAGTACCACAAGGATATTCAAGCAATCCGTGACAAGTATGCCAAGGTATTTGACGATCTTCCACATGGGTTACCTCCAGATAGAGGCTTTGAGCATCTCATTGAATTAGAACTAGGTACTAAGGCTGTTATTAGTACTCCTTATAGCCATCCTAGAGCATACAAAGAGGAAATTGAAAAAGCCATTAAGAAGTTGTTGGAAATGGGGCACATAAGACCTAGTTCAATCCCCTTCGCATCTTCAATGGTTCTTGTGAAAAAGAAAGATGGAACCATGAGGATGTGCATTGATTATTGCTTGTTGAATAAGAAAACCATAAAAAATAGGTACCCCATACCTAGAATTGATGAGTTAATTGATGAACTACATGGAGCTATCTACTTCTCCAAGATTGACTTGAGATCCGGGTATCATCAAATCTGGGTAAGGAAAGAGGATGTTTACAAGACTGCATTTAGGTGTCATTTTGGCCACTTTGAATTCCTTGTAATGCCTTTTGGATTGACTAATGCTCCTACTACATTTCAATCTTGCATGAATCATGTCTTTAGAGAGTACTTGAAGAAGTTCGTATAAGTTTTCTTTGATGATATCTTGGTATATAGTAAATCATGGGATGAACACCTTCAACACTTGGATGTTGTGTTGGGTATTTTGGGGCAGCAATCACTGTATGCCAAAGAGTCAAAATGTGAGCTTGGTGTGACTGAAATTCTTTACTTGGGACATCATTAATGCCCAAGGTGCATGTAGACCAATAGAAGATCATGGCCATTTTGGATTGGCCTCCACCCACCACCATGACGCATTTGAGGGGATTTTTGGGACAATGCAGCTATTATAGGAGATTTGTTAAAGTTTTCTCTCAACTTGTAGCTCCTTTGACTGATTTGATGAAAAAGGGAGCCTTCAGCTGGTCTAGGACAGCCCAAGAGGCATTTGATAACTTAAAAAAAGTGATGAGTACATGCCCCATACTCGCTGTTCCAGATTTCTCTATTCCTTTTGTGGTGGAATGTGATGCATCCGATGAAGGTATTGGGGCTATTTTAATGCAAAACAAACATCCCATTGCTTTGGAGAGCAGGAAACTAAAAGAGATTGAGAAGAAATACTCCATCTATGACAAGGAAATGCTAGCCATCATGCACGCTTTGGTCAAGTTCCGACAATATCTTGTTTGTGGCAAATTCGTAGTGAAGATGAATCACAATAGCCTAAGGTATCTTCTCAGCCAATCTGATTTGAATGATAGGCAACAAAAATGGGTAAGCAAAATTCAATCCTTTGACTTTGAAATTGAATTTGTTAAAAGCAAAAACAATATTGTAGCGGATGCTTTACTTAGAAAGCCATATTGCTGCTCTATGTCAGAAATTTCAGCAGATTGGAGGGCTGTTTTAACAGCTAGATATGCAAAAAATCAGTTTTCTAGCAATGTTCTTGAGGGTGGAATTGAAGATGAGAAGTACAAGGTCGTGGATGGCTTGATTTTATACAAGGACAAGATCTTTTTGGTGCTGGAATCCAAGGTAAAGCGTAAAATATTGGAAGCAATGCATGATTCACCCTTGGCCAGTCATCCAAGTTACTTCAAAACGTACAAACAAATTAGAGAAAAGTTTGTATGGAAAGGTCTCAAAGGGGAGGTGCTCAAACACATAAGGGAGTGTTTCACATGTCAACGATGTAAGGTGGAGCACGAATTTCTAGCAGGTCTTTTGCAGCCCCTACCTATTCCAACTCAGAAACGAGAAAGTGTTTCCATGGACTTCATTATAGGACTTCCGTCAGTGCAAGGTAAAAGCATCATTTATGTTGTAGTGGATAGATTAACCAAGTATGCACATTTCTTTCCACTACCAACTAAATTTGATGGTCCATTGGTGGCTAGAATGTTTTTTAAGAAAGTCTTCAAACTTCATGGGCTGCCTAAAAATATTGTGAGTGATAGGGATAATAGATTTCAGAGTTCTTTTTGGCAAGAACTCTTCCATCTTGCAGGTACAAAATTAACCCCTAGTACTAACTACCATCCACAAACGGATGGGAAAACCGAGATTGTTAATAAATGGATAGAGGGGTATCTAAGGAGCTATGTCACAAGGCAACAGACCGCATGGATAAAATGGTTATATTTGGGGGAGTTTTGTTACAATACAACCTATCACATGTCTATAGGTATGCCTCCCTTCAAAGCTTTATATGGATACGATGCATTTTCCTTTGTGGATGTTGTTCTACCTGATAGTAGAGTGCCAAGAGCTAAGGACTTGGCGCAGCAGAGCCAAGATATATTAAAAACACTCAAAGATAACCTCTCACATGCACAAAATCAGCAGAAGTTATATGCGGACCAGCGAAGGATAGAGATGTCATTTGAGGTGGGGGACATGGTTTTCTTGGGACTACAACCATATAGACAATTTTCCCTCAAGGGGAAAGGATCGGAGAAGCTGAAGCCAAGGTTTTATGGCCCTTATAAGATTGTAAGGAAGGTTGAGAAGGTTGCCTATGAGCTTAAACTGTCGGCTCAAAGCAAAATCCATAATGTGTTTCACGTCTTATGTTTAAAGAAGGTTTTGGGGAAGCATATTTCTCCTTCCATGGAGCTGCCTCCTCTTGATGATGAAGGTAAGCTAGTGTTGGAACCGGAAGCCATCATAGAAGAGCGAGAAAGGAAGCTACGGAATAGAACTATTAGGGAGTACTTGGTTCAATGGAAGGGGCTACCTTTTGAGGATGAAACATGGGTAGGTGCTGAAATTTTAGAGCACCTAAATTTGAAGTTGCTTGTGGGCAAGCAATTCAAGGAAGGGAGTGCCGAAATGTCCCTCTTTCTAAAATAACCATGGCGAAGACCCTTGGCCTATTTTGTCTACCCGACGGTCAAAGGGGGACATAAGGGTGACTTAAGTTATTTGTAATTATTATAAAGTGTCATTAGAAAAAGAAAAAAAAATTATGTGAGCACTTATAATAATTTAAGTTAATATTATGTCACGTCTAAGTTATAAAAAGGTGCAATCACATTTTATGTCGGCTTTAGGGAAAACTGCGATTTGACCCTTTAGTAAGGGGGGGCTTTTGAAACATTAAAAAGAGCCTTTTATATTCTTTATGTCCTCCCAAGGAAAAGTACGACTTGGTCTAAGAAGGCAATGGAGGAAAAAAAAGACATAAAAATTGTTTGTAAGCTGATTGGTGTATATTGGAGGTTACTTTAGGGTCACTTCTTTCCATTTAGGGAAAAAGGGACTTGCTTAGAGGCTCAATCTATCATTGCATAATTTCCAGATTTGTCTATGAGCTTTAGAGCTGCTGCTGCAATTTTTCGAGGACGAAAACCCTCAAAAAAAAGGTGAAGGAAGAACGAAAACTCTTCCTCGGGTTTGTTATTTTGTTGGTGTAAAGATTCAGAGCAAAAATCAAACTGTTAGAACCAATTATTCTCAGCTGGAGCGACCCAGTTTGGGGCTGTTTTGCAAGGATTAAGGAAGCAAAAAATATCAGTTCTATTGCTGCTTTGTGGAGTGCATTTCCAGAATTTTATTCAACCCTTTTTGGGTATTTTTGTGGGGTTTAAAACCCTTTTCCTACTGCTGTAACACTCAAGTCAGATCTGCAATATTTTATTGATGAAATCAAGTTCTGGAGCTTCCATTTTGGTACCTTTTTATTTCATTGTTCTCTAAAAATCGACTTCGATTGAAAAATACAAAAAAAACTTATTTTAACATTGTTGTGGTATTTGCATTCTCTTGGACAAATCGCATTTTTCTGGGTTATTTATTTTTGCAGTATATATTTCAGTTGTGGCGTTTTATTTCAGCTAGTTATTAGCACATTCCACTATATATTCTATATTGGTCCTTTAGGGGACATTACACTTTGAGAGGATTGTTGGGAGTTTGCATACATTTGCATTTACAATAGATGATGGCTTTCAACCTTGAACTCATTTGAGTGTCCATGGACATGACTAATGCAGTGCTCAAACTGAGAAGCTAGACCAACTCAATTCTCATAAGGTACAAAAGGTTGGAAGACAACAAAATTTAGAAAGTGAATGGCCTTTATAGATATGGGTAGCCTACTCTAGCCATGTCGAAAGATATGTTGATAGTAGTACCACATCTTATTTTCATGATGATAAATTCGTTGAGAATGAAATGAAGAGAAGAAGCACAACTGACAACCAAGAAACTTCCAAAATGATCACCAAAAGTGTGTAATGTCCCCATTTCCGAGCAGGTGGCCTAGGAGGCCTTTCATCTGTCTTAACCTTGGTCATGCCCAAGAGGCTAGTGACGTTGATCGTTATTGGGTATGGTTTGCACCTTCATTTCACTTATATATTATGTTTTGACATTGGACACGTACTTTGAGGTGACTTAAGTGAAATAAGGTTGCATGATGCTCCCCTAAGGTACTTTATGTTATATTTTGTCGATGACTTAAGTGATGGGTGAATATATGGTACTTTATTTTCTATTTCTTCGTTGGGGGTAACTTAAATGTACTTTTGGCATAGTGGTGATAAAGTAACTCAAGCTATTTTATTATTATGTGGGTTTTCCCCAAGGAGGTCGATTAGGGTTCTTTTGGGCCCTTTGTTGCAATGAAAAGTTATAAAAGGAAGCGCTTGGGGGATAAAAGGGAATTCATTCATACACTCACTCTTTCATGATATTGAAGTCATTGCTCGTTGCATGTTTTTTGCTTGTGGAGTAAGATCCCACACAAACCCTAGCTTCGGTGGTGAGAGATCCACTCCTAGATAGCAGAGCACTCTTCGATGGTGAGAGATCCTCCCTAGTTTGTTAATTTGGAGCTTCATTAAAATCAGATTTTCATATCAAAGTTATCGGAGAATTTCAAGGGTTTGCTCAGTGCCGGAGAGAGATTATTTGGTCCATACTTCAACCATCTACAGATCATATTATTTCTAGCGTTTGAGGCAAGCTTGGCAAATTCCCAGGAGGAGTTTCATTCAGTTTGAGCTTTATTTATTTTCAGATCTACTTAGGGTTTTGCAACAGTGTTTTCTATGGTTTCTAGTTGGAGTTTTTGAGTTTTCCAGGTTGGATCTGATTCGTTATAATGTAAATATATTGTTGTCCGAATTTCAAAATTTATAAATATCATGTTAGCTCCTTGTGAATTTTTGGACTTTTTAGGCAATTTTAGCACTTTAAATAAATAAATAAAATCAGATCTAAGAGATAAAAATTATTTCTCTCTTATTTACTGTTATACATTTTTTTCTAAGTTATTTGAAGCTTGTGGGTACTTTAAGAAATTATTATTCTAGAAAATACAAATTTTTCTTTGTTTCCGCATATTGCTGTCCTAAAAATCAGAATTTCAGTTCGCTGTTATTTTTTTATATATTTTGTGAATTTCAGGGGATATCCCACAATGGATATTTCAAAGTGACAAAATTATGAGTAGTGGTCAAAGATGATGGTGAGAAGCAGCCCATAATTATTTTTAACATGCTCGAAGAACACGTCAACAACCTACAGAGCATCAAAGGTCTTGAACCACAACATACAGATTGCCACTTCGAAGAATCATCACACAAAAACAAAGATACAATCATGTTGGCATTGAGTTTGGAAGACCAATGAAATCAATAGACATGCTTTCCCGTGGCTACATCAGTACCAATGATGGCTTATACAATCTAAGATTCCAATTCGAAGGCTTAGATTGATGCAAAGAAAGCACTGACAGATGTAAAACTCAACACGCTTTCGCAAAGAAGGCCAATAAAAGTGATATTCAAGATGTTGCAACATCTTCTATACAAAAAATGTCCACCATAGGAGGACAAGTGAGACTCCTTTAGCAAACGTGAGAAGGAAGGGTTGGTAGCTATGATAAATTGATTGAACTTACATGACAAACCCATCCCACAAACTGTAGTTGAGGACACGAGTTAAGCAATCAAGATGGCAGAAGGAATAGTGATGGTGATTTGTTGTTGTTCCATGAGTTTCTTGAACAATCTTGTCATTTTCTACATAAGTTTCACTTAAAAGGCGTGTGGATCTGGCTCTTGTGCAAGAAGTGAAACCAAGTCGAGGTTTTGGATCAAACCCCAGGGACAACAAAGGCATCCAAAAAGATACATGATATTTTACTTCTTGGAGTAGAATAGAATAAAGGCACAATAAAACAAAATAACTTACAAAAAGGCATTTTTCCCCTTGTATACTAGGTTTTCAATTAAAATAAAAGTATTACAATCATAATCAAGATTATATGATGAAGAAATTCCCTTAATAAAATAAACTTATGTGAAATAATGTCGAAATACCTTAGTAAAGTAACTTTAAAAAAAGGGATGTCGTAGGTGATACATAAATACTTATAATTCCGGCTTTTAAATAATGATTCAAACAGAAGATTAACTCTTCCTACAAATCATAAAAGGCCCCTTTATTTTAGACAAAGACCTCCATATTCAAAAAAAAAGATACTCCAAAGAGTATTCAATTTTAATTGAGTTTTAAAGCTTTTGAAAAACTCATTGACATTCATTACTTATCTCTTTCTAATTTTCAGTCATAAAATCGAAGGCAAAGGATTAGTATGATAGAAAGAATTTTCAGCTGTAGGAACCATATCTAGGGAGTATGGAGCAGGGATTTGCAGCTGTCAGAACCGTAGAACACATCATTCCATCTGAGCTCGAGCAATGATGCCAGGAAATCTCCAATGAAAAAGGGCTACGAGAAGATGAATGTAAGCAAAATTAAAATCCAAGAATCTGACTCGAGTGGAACGTGGAGAACACCGTCTGAAATGCTTGAACTCAACACTTAGCATCTACTCGTACAGCCTGGAAAATGGAGGTGGTGATTAGAAACATGGGCAGTCCCAGCCTCCTTGCGAACAGATATCTGTCTACCACGAGCAGAAATACTTCTATCAGGAAAAATGCAGAGAAAGAGCAGCAAGAGAAAGGCATGGCATTTTCTCAGAATAAAGATGGAAGGCAGTAACATAGCTGAGAGCAGGCTCTAGAATCTGAATATTATAGTTCTGAAATCTATTCAAAAAACTATTTCAATTAGGGAAATGACCCAATTGCAGTCTTTGATACCAATTCATATGGCCTCTCAGTTCTCACTGCAAAAAGCTATAGAAAAAACACACAAAGAACCATAGAAAACAAAGAGAGAGCTGCCAAACCCTTATTGCTTCAGAATATTCATTAACTAGATATACAAGGATTAGGCACTGTCTTGGTTGGATGAAGCCAAGAACATGCAAAAAATAAGAAAGTTAATTTTAAAGATAGAAATATTTACAAGAAAAAACACTTCCCGTCAATAACATACTAAGAAAAATGTCTGATCCTCTACCTCATCTAAATAATAATTGATTTATTGTCATGAGTGAAGAGCCATGCATGTAGCAAGAGCGACACTAATTGCTTATTCCATTATAACATTTGCATGCATTTTGCTGCTTGGTTTTGTTTTGTGCAATTACTTGAATTTCATGTCATGTGTGAGGATACATAAAATAGTCCATTAAATAAAATACGCAACAAGCAAGGTCAAACTTGTAGCCAATTCAATTCTCTTGCGATAAAATCCTCCCAGCTGAAATTTTGACCTTAAGAGTGAATAAACCAAGATGCAAAAATCAAATGCTAGTTGCAGTAGAAAGACTATACTGTCTTAATGGAGTATTGCTTGAACGGCATTTCCAAACACAAGGCGTAAATAACATAATACAATGCATATAACATACCAATGTAGTCTTCTAACAACAATCATCAACCCACACTCAAAATGTCACATTAATAAGGTTATTATGCATAGGCATAATACAAATCAAACTAACTAGATCAACAAATAAGAATGACAAAAAGTAACAATGCATTTTCATACAAAATTTTTGAAGAATTTACATTAGAACCTCGTACGAATGAAGTTTAACAAAAAATAAATCTAACTAGATAATCTGTAACAACGACAGAAACAAGCATGCACAATTTTCATGTTGAAAGTAATGAAGTGTTTACACTGAAATTCATATGAATGAGCAGCAAAATCGAACTAGATTAATCCATAAGAATAATGTAAACAAACGCAACATATCTTTGTTATAATATTTGAATCGTGTATACAGGAAACATACCTAAAATCATGGCCCCACTCAGAGATACAATGGGCCTCATCAATAGCCAATAGTGAAACTCCCTTCTCCATCATTTTTGACCAAAACCTTCCAAACAAAAAAGGGATAAAAATTCACTGCGAAAACCATTATCTTATAACTACATATGTTAGTAATTATGTTCAATGAAATCTCTTTTAGTAATCATGTCCAACGAAACCTCTTTTGATATAAGGATTCAAAAATGCTTCCAAATAAACTGATGACAACTTGACAACAGAGGAATTGATTTTCAAACACATTTCATATGATATTTTCTTCAAGTGTGCAAAACACAACAAGAACAATTCGAGTGTAATAGTTTACCAGATATTTAGGAAAATATCTACGTTGTCAGTAAATTTATCTATGCGTCTCTCCCTGTGATCACATATAGTGATCTGGCAATAAACTAACATTGAAGAGGAAAGAGTTACTTATTAGCCTTACTCTGTGATGCAGTCTTTTACAATTTGAACTTAGAATACCTAGAATATTTTAGAGCTTAATGAAATCAGTTAAATGTTTCATGATGCATTTTGAGGAATGCCTTTAATGTGATGCTTTGGTGTCTTACTGTGATACATCACGTCAAAGTCACCAATGCAGTCAATAAATGGAATACAACAATAATATGACCCAAGTGGTTGGGGAGTAGTTGCATCCAACCATTGCGTCTTGTGTCTATTTTATGGTACTTCTAAGTCTATAAAAAGGCCTCTCCATTCAATTGGATTTCAAGGTCACATTATGATTATCGATGGAGACTAATCACAGTGTGAGCAACAAACCAAATTTGCTGACCACATTGATCCATGCATCTCCCATGCTAATAAGGTCACATTATTATATTCATTCACCTAATGCGATTATGTATTTCTTTTTTGTCAACATAATAATCGCCTCTAATTTCACAGTGTTTCACTAAACTTGGGCTCAGGATTGTCCCACAATAATATAAGTTGGAATTGTTTGTAATGTCCCTTTCGGGCTCAAATTTGAGGAATTTGGATTTTCCCCAAAATCCTAATGGAACATTGCTGGAATTTATGACAGCCACATGTATAAACCTGAAAGTTTATGACAACAATCTGATTTTATGGAAAAATTAGGGCAGCAACCTGTTTTAGGTCCCCAAAACCCTAAGCGACCAGGTAAAATTCAAATTTGAGTATTTCTCACACGCACATCTTCATAAATATATCAAAAACTTGAAACCCTTGATGAAATAATGCAAAATAAACACTTCAACAACAAAATATAGATAACTAAGACTAATTATTGTCCAAAAAATTGTTGAAACTTCAAAAACTCGTATCTTCATAAATATTTGGAGATACAATACAAATGATAGCTCAAAATGACCTCAAAAATGGTAGCTATCAAACAAAATTAAGTTCATATTTTTCCAACCACAAAAACCCACTGAAAAGTGATCCCGAAATCTCCAAATGGGTTGCCCAAGCTGGAAATGAGTATGGCAGCCCCAAACAGCATTCCCTAGCAAGAATGGAAACCATTGTTGTTCTAAAATTTTCAATATTAAGCTCACTTGCGACTCCCGGATGAAGCCACCAATGCAACAAATGAGGGTTTTCGCTCTCAATAGGATCCAATGAGGGGTTTTGTCCTCAAAGGCTGAAAATGAGAGCTCAATGCTCCAATTTCCAAAAGAGAAGTATCAAATTCCTAATGATCCTTACAATGAGCCCCAACATTTACCTTTATAACCTTTTTCTTTCTTTTCCTTGTGGAGTGCTCCATGTGGGACACTTTATTTCCTTTTTAACATTTACTTTTCCCTCCTTTTTCCCTTCCATTTGGGTCTTTCCAATGTGGCATTAATTTAAATTAAATTAAATGCCTCATTTCCCCTTTTTAGTTCTTTTTTTGGGTCGCTCCACTTGGGCATTTAAAAATAATTAGTTAAATGCACTTTTCCCTCTTTTTAATAATTTAATTAAAGTGCCAATAATTAAAATTACTTTAGCACTTAAAATTAAATTATTAATTTACTTCCTTCCCTTGCTATGGAGATAATCAAATTGCTTACAATTAGTTGCTGATATAAAAATTCCAGGAAAGTGAAAATAATCATTAGTGTTTGGTAAGGTACCATTCTCATGTGCATGCCTTCCCACAAAGTCTTCCTAGAACTCCACCTCATAAACTTCATGATCAGAAGGAAAATTTGTTGTTTTTTCTTTTCTGCCACCTACATATGTTGCTTCTTCTCTAAATTTTTATCGGTGTTGTTTTACTTGAGCATCTATCAACTTAGCTTCCCTAGCTCTACGTAGCCATTCATCACACCTTTGTTGGGTCTTTATTACATCCTCTACACTTGAAAATCTGAAATCTATTTTCTCATTAACCCCAACATTTTGTTCATTTCGATTTCATACCTTTTTCTTTAGGAGACCGTTTTTGACATTTCGGCCTTCATCCACCGCGTCAGGAGGTTTGGGGATTTCTCCAATGAGCGGAATAGGTACCCGTATCTCGCTTATTGTTCCTCTATGAGTATTTCTCAAGATATGGGTTGTTGCTGGTTCTCCGATACTTCGGCTTTGTTGGATTCTGTTGGTATTCAGATTGATCATCTTCCCCCCTTTCATTATTCCCTGAATGCTCCCAGTCACCTTCTACCCACCAAGCAGGTGTTGAATAGGTCCATTTGAGAGGATATATGCAGGTGCTTTATTCAGACTACTTGGGTGAACCCCCATGGCGGCTTGCATCCTAAGATGGCCTTTTATGCAGAGCTTTTCCTTAAGATCAGCGAAGGACTCATCATCTGCCCCCATTACACCTTTCGCCATTGGATGCATGCCCTCCACATACCCTTGGGTCAGTTTCAGGTGGGCTCCCACAAATTGCGTTGTGAAACGGATCATCATATCGACCACAATGACAGACTTTGCAGGCTTTGTAGCCTCTAGGAGGTTGAAACTGAGGACCATTTCATCTTCTGTTGCCCCATATACTATGAGATTAGGGGACGATTTCATTGCCTCTTCAAAGGGGTCCAGACCCTCCCGGTTTTCTTTAGATATATTGACCAGCGGTGCCTTGCCCTCTATATTTGTGAGTCTCTAGAGCTCCGGGCCCAAATTCTTCACCCACCTCCGGGAGTCATTCCCACGAAACGGATTACATCTTTCTTTCCGGTTCTACTTGCAGTGGGTGGTACCAAACGGCAGAGCCACTCTGATCCTGTTACAGGGCATAGATAAGTTTGTTCCTAGCTAGCCTTCACAATTCCCCCAGTGGCCACCAGCCAGCTCAGCAGCATACACATCTCAGAGGGCAATCCAGATCTACTAGCCTTCCTGGCCATCATTCTAGTCTTATATCTCAGCGGGAGAGGGGGCCCTCGCCCCCCTCTTCAAGGAGCCATTCCATCAATAACTACTTCTTGTCAGCTTTGAATGTTAGGAGGGATGTGACTACCATTTCTGAGTAGACAGCTCCTTGCTAGTCCCCTCCTTCATTCTCTTCTCTGCCTTCCTTCCCCCATTTGTTTCATTGCCTCTGTCTGTGGCGGTTTTGTTTTTTTGGGGGGTTTTGCTTGTTGTTCTCTTATTCTTTCGTCTGTTCTCGGGAACTCGTTTTGAGTCTTCCCTGCTTGCACTTTGTATATTGTTTGGACTGCAGTCCCGTTGATCTACTTTTTTGTGATCATTCGTTAGACATTAATATATTTATCTTTATCTTTATCTTATCTTCCTCTTCAACTTGAACGGGGAATTCCTCTATGTGGTGCTCCTTCTCACCTTCTTGCAGCTCTTATTGTTCTACTTTCTTATTATTAATGCAAACCGCATGTTTATCACCAGTCATACCTTTCTTTGGTTCTTCTTCTAGCAACACTTCTTCATGACCTTTACCTAGGCCATTGTAGCTTGGCTCCCAAGGTTCTTCATGGTTTTTCTTTAACCTTTGTTGAAGATCCTTCTGGGGCTGGTCATTATGAAATCTTCTTCCACCCTTATGACCATTCTTTGACTTCAAAGTGTAATAATCAATGAAAGATAGTTCTTGGCGTCTGATTGGCCACAAAGCTTGGTACTCCTCATAGAATAAACCCATATCATCATCTCCAATTTGTTGCCCCTCTTCGACTTGTTCCTTTTCTTCCCTTTGCAAAAAATTAGCACGGAAGGTTCTTGTGGGAGGATTAATGGAAGTCCTTCCATTATCAGACGAGTTGCCATCACCTTAGTTCTTTTTGAATTCTAGAGCACCTTGGATTGCTTGAATCAACTCCAACATTGAAGCCCTCATGGTCCTTTGGAGGATTTGTCCCACGTCTCTTTGATTCCTCAACAACTCTTGTATGTAACTCATTTTATTGGAAGGTGGAGGTCTTTGATCGTTATCCCCCATGTTCTTTGCCAAAGTACTTTGGTACACTTTAAATCCTTCCTCACCTGTATTCATGCAAATCTGAAAATTTGAATTTGCCCTCACAAAGGATGGGAGGAACGATGCTCTGATACCATTGTAATATCCCTTTCGGCCTCAAATTTGAGGAATTTGGATTTTTCCCAAAACCCTAATGGAACATTACTGGAATTTATGACAGCTACATGTATAAACCTGAAAGATTATGACAGCAATTTGATTTTATGCAAAAATTAGGGCAACGACCTACTTTAGGTCTCCAAAACCCTAAGCGGCCTAGGTGAAATTCATATTTGAGTATTTCTCACACACATGTCTTCAAAAATATATCATCTTGAAACCCTAGATGAAATAATGCATAATAAATTCTTCAACAATAAAATATAGACTGCTAGAATTAATTATTGTCCAAAAAATAGCTGAAACTTCAAAAATCCATATCTTCATAAATACTTGGAAATAGAATGCAAATGATAGCTCCAAATGACCACAAAAATGGCAGCTATCAAACAAAATTAAGTTCGTATTTTTCCAATCACAGATACCACTTAAAAGTGATCCCGAAATCTCCAAATGGGTCGCCCAAGCTGGAAATGAGTATAGTGACCCCAAAAAATGTGCCCTATTTGGAAGTTGTGCCCTAGCATGGATGGAAACCCTTGTTCTAAAATTTTGAATATGAAGCTCACTTGTGACTCTCGCATGAAGCCACCAATGCAACAAAGGAGGGTTTTCATCTCCAAGTGTTGTGACTATTGAGGGTGTTCGTCCTCAATAGGATCCAATGAGAGTTTTCGTCCTTTAAGGCTGAACATGAGAGCTTGCTCCAATTTCCAAAAGCGAAGTATCCAATTCCTTATGATCCTTACAATGAGCCCCAAGATTTATCTTTATAGCATTTTTCTTTCTTTTTCTTGTGGAGTGCTCCATGTGGGACACTTAATTTCCTTTTTAACGTTTACTTTTCCCTCCTTTTCCTTTCCAGTTGGATTGTTCCATTGTGGCATTAATTTAAATTTAATTAAATGTCTTTTTTCCCCTTTTTAGTTTCTGGACCTAAAATGTAAAAGCAATTTTAATTTCCAGTTCCAATATATCTCCATATAACAGAAACACAAATGAATTCAAGGTTTTCAAGAAGCATACAAATAAGACTGTCAAGTTATGTCAACCTTGCAAAATAACATCACCACCTTAGCACAAAATTAATCCAAGATTCTAAAGTATATTACAGAATGTATGTAAAACCAAGAAAAAAAATTGACAATATCTAGTGAAGGATGTTTTATTATACTACAGAGATCAAGGACGTGACACATACAATGTTGACATCCCAAGACACATACCTATGAGAAATAGAACAAGCCCTCTCTGGGGTCATGTAAATAATGTCAAAGTCTCCTTTCTCAGCATTTGAAGTTACAGTATGATGACTTGCTTGAGCACTAGACAAATGCTGAGCTTTTATGCCTTGCTGTTGTAGACTCATTACCTATCAATAAAAGCATGCCAAATAAAGTTACTTATACAGTAGGAAGGAGTGTCAGTTTCTAAGCACCATATTATCGCTTACCTGATCTTGCATAAGGCTTATCAGTGGGCTGATTACTACAGCTGTCTTCCCAGTTATTAGTGGAGGCAACTGATAGCTGCACACGAACATTGAGACCTGAGTTGAGGATATGGAAGGAATATAAAATAAAAAGTAACAAGAAATTTATTACACTGACATATTTATCTAAATCACTGATTGGAGGAAAATTGTCCTGTGCATGATTCACCATTGGTTCATATGTACAAATTGAAGCAGAACAAATGTGATATAGATGGAAAAAAATATTAGGTTCTAAAGAAATAAGTAAGAATGTAATGTCTCCTTTTTCGAATTAATTCATTTTTGAGACTTCTTGCCCATTCCACTTTCTGTGGACAAGAAGGAGGTGAACAAGTGAAGTATTTGTCATGTTTTTCAGTCTTTTTCATAAGCATTTGCATTTTATTTCATGGTTTCTCACTTAAGCTAGGTCGGCTGGGTTGGAGGAGTAAAAAGCCAAAGACAAAAAAGAAAAGTAACATCATTATGAAGTCGGTCATGGTGGAAACTCCCTCATTGGGTTTGGCACTACCAAAGGGATATAAAAGGAGGTCGCTTGGCCTAATTTGGGCATCATCTTTTGGCATATTTTATACTTTACTTGGTTTTGAGCTGTTTGCTCAATTTTCTTCCACTAAGGGGCAAAAATCCTTTCGTGTGGCTTCACAAGGAAGAAGAAACCCTTCGTTGATAATTGGAGAACGATAACTCTTCAATTAATTGTTCCAAGTGCTTCAAAGAGGTGGATGAGGCCTATTTTTAGTGAGGGTTTGGTTATGGTGTCCCCAGATTTCACCCTAAAATCTGGAACTACCCATTTAAAAAAAATTCGTTCTTTTTTAAAATAACGGGTCTTTTTGTGATTTTATTACCAGAAGTCGTCTCTATTACGTTAAAATATTCCTAATGAATCATATGAGCCAATTTCAACAAATACCCAGATGCTCAAACTCATTTTATCCCACTGCCAGGTTTTGT
Organism: Taxus chinensis; assembly: GCA_019776745.2. NCBI lineage: Eukaryota > Viridiplantae > Streptophyta > Pinopsida > Cupressales > Taxaceae > Taxus > Taxus chinensis. The sequence goes on along the minus strand of CM034156.1, from coordinate 383,290,922 downwards.
CTACAGGAATTTTATTTAATTATTTATTTAATAAATAAAACCTCGTTTAAAGTAAATGGTGCTTCAGTTGAACCATGTTGAAGTTTGTCATGCCAGTATTCCCACATCTCAGTAGGTTTTTTACCAGGAATGAATTCGAAGTGATTGTCTGCAACTTCTGGCAATGTCTTTCGTTTTTATTTATTTCTTTTTGCATTTGTGTTTGGTTTTCTTCGCAGTCTATCTGTTAAATTCCCCTCGATCCGATCTTTGTTATGTATAGCCTGTTTAATTACCTGGAACATTTGGAAGTCATTTATGGCCTCAGCAATGGAAGGAATCAGTCTCGGAAGGCAAACTTCTAACCAAAAAAGATGAATTTAAACAGAAAAAGCCTCTCCTAGGCAAATCGCACTTTTTGAGATAAATAGATCTAAACTACAATGGGAATTTTGGTAGTGGCAGGCAGGTGGGAATTTTTTTCCTGCATAACAAGTTACTTTTTCCCATCAAGTCAAAGTCACTTAAGTTGCAATGGGAATTTTAGAGGTGGCAGCCAAGCGGGAATTTTTTAATTGCAACGCAGGGTGAAAATTCCCATTATAAAGAAAAATCACTTAAAGCACTGACGGGAATTTCTTGTCTGCCTAGCAAGCTAACTTTTCCCATCAAAGAGGTGTTTATTCACCCATGCAAGTCACACTTTTACAAAGAAGGTTATTTTCCATGCAAGTCACACTTTTTGGGAGATGATTTAAGCTACCAGTGGGAATTTTGGCAGTGGCAGGTAAGACGGAAGTTCTTACCTGACTTGCAGGGTCAAAATTCCCATGATGAAGGACAAATCACTTAAGTGAAAGATGGAATTTTTAGAGCTGCAGTGCAAGGTGGAAATTCCCATCAAGTTGACTTCCTATTTTTAGATGTTTCCCTTGCCAAAAAGTGCGACCCACCTTGGCATTAAACCGTGCATTTAATGATATTTATTAATTGCTTTTCTATCCACTTTTGGCGTCATAAATGGAAGGAAAGTCGATGCAAGTACATGAACTAAAGAGAAGTCAAGGATGCATGCTAAAAATAAATAAAATAAATTCATAAAAAACCACCAGAAGCATGCATACTTGGGCGCCCAAATTGGATGAATAGACACGGCTTTTAATTAATTAAATTGCCAGAAATAGGGAAAGGCAATTATTAAAAAATAGCATGCAGATGGTTATATAAGCATGGGACGCCATAAGGGAGAAGCAGTTAATTATTTTTGATGAAGTTTGCAACCCAGACAGGTTTTGGCACCAAAGGAGAATTTTGCATTAACGATTATTTTCCACTGTCAGGAAGCTTCCAGTTTTGGCGCCTAGGGTTGCAATAGCCTATTTTTTATCATTCTAAGTGTCTACATGTTGGTATATGTGCCCAGGTGAATTAAATAATATTTTTGCTTGCTTTGCATGCAAGCAAAACCTCAAATTTTAGGGCAGTAGGCTTTATATGCAAATTTTGGTGATAAAAATCAAGTATTCATGCCATGTACTCCATCTGTATGAATTAATTGCAGGTATTCATCACAGGTGCTCATATTAGTGAAAGGAAGTTCAAATCAATGTCAGATACATTGAATATCTCTTCCGAATCAGAAGAAATTGCCAGATCTGCACAAATTGAGCCAATTACAAGGAATTTGTAGTCATTTTTACGCACTTAAAACAATAGTCAAATCCCATGCGCATCGGCCTATCACCCAGCAGGCGCTACGCGCTCACCCAAGGCACGCGCAGGCGCCGAACCCCTCCTTTATGTGAGTTGTGTAAGAATACATCATCTATGGCAAATACTTAAGTGCAAAAGAATGAAAAATAACCATGCATTCATTCTGAGAACCTAGGATGAGTTATCATATTAATGCATCCATTCAGATAGCAAAAGAGAAATATCAAACAGCACATAGAACTGATTCATAACACAAAGGAAATGTGCTAGGCTTATGCTTATGAACACATGCTTTAGAACAAAACCTTATATTCATGTTAACATGCTCAATAACCACATTACATTCTCTTAAGGTCATAACAAACCCATATAATAATGCAGAGCAAGGTCATGCATCAGAAACTAAACTACATCCTTCACATTACAAGGATGAACACAGACCCATCCCTCTAAATATGCCATCACTCCTATATTTCCTTTAATCCCAACCTCTAGGATCCTTCATAGCCTTTCTGCAGAGCTTCACCTCTCTTCTGCCACCACTTCCCCTCTACCACACACATTTCTACTACCCGCGCATCTCTATATTTAGCTTTTTGCCTTCACCGCCATGCCTTCTGAGGTAACAGATCGGTTGCCAAGTGTCCAAGTGGTCCTTCCATGGAGCATGCCTCCTTTGATCCGAGCTCTCCACTCTTTGCAATAATGTCCTTCTGGATCCTTCCATCGCATGCATAGAATATTCCATCTTGATCCTACAACTGTCAGGTTGGCACCTTATCCACTCCGCATGCTAAATGGGTCACGCTTTCCTCGTGTGTTGTCTGGAACTCTGAATATGGCTAAGTCCCAGAACTCATCTTGTCTTACGGGCGCATCGTGTGTTCTGTTAAACCCTGCTAGAGCCCTGCCCTGCGTGCCTTCACCTTGCACGCCCTTCTTCATATAGGTCCCGCGTGCCCACGCGCCTTCTTGTACTTAGCTGATATTATGAGCCCCAACAGGATTCCGGCAAAATTAAAAGAAAAAGAGCTCAGACAAAGATTGTTCCAGCCATGATGAAGCATGATGAAAAAGAAGGATTAGTTGAATCATGCATAGCTTCCAAATTTGTTGACATCAATGATACATACATAGGCCCTGAACCCATCTCCGATTTAATTGAAAGATCCAGAGCCGAAAGGACATCTCTCATGTGGGCAATTAAAAGCAGCAGAATTATTCAAACTTCAGTGTTTCCAGTCACAGCTCAGTTGCCTAAATTTGTTATGGAGTGTGCAGGGTCGTATCATCCTCTTTCCAGCACAATTCGGAATGTTGCGGGAAAGACAATAATCAAGCTGGATGCACAATTTATTAATTATTGTCTAAAGATTTTGACACGACCAGTGGTGATTGCAATTAGCATGCTGGATGCTGACAATAGATAGGAGAAGCACAAAGCAGATTGCGTGGGCATAATGCATAGCAGATACATGAAGAAACCCAGATCTCCATCAAAGTCCTCGAGGACTCTTCCACGATCCAATTTGGTGCAGGAAGTTGATGATATTGGGTCATCATGGAGTTGTGCAGGCAGCTCGTGGAAATGCATGACTTACAATCGAAGCGGCACAAGCCTACAGGTTGCTTTCCGGTCACAGTGAGTTATTACAGCTGTTAGAGCATCCATAAGGCGAGGGGAATCGAAGCAGAAATGTTTTCCGGATATGAGCATGAGTTCTTCCCAGCACGATTGAACTATGATCCATATGGGATAGCAAGGAAGACAATCTCCCATGAATATTCGCACGTACCTTCATTGGAAGACTTTTGGATGAAGTGCAGAAGCAAGTATGAAGTCAGGAAGAAAGATTTCAGCAGGTTATCAGTGCAACAAGTGTCTGATTATAGTTTAGTATGGATACCTACAAATCTCACGGATGATGGGCATGTGATACTTGACACATACCATCAGATGGGAGGAGATAGAACTGCTCTTCAGGAAAGCATAGGTGGTTGTCAGATGATTGAGGAAAGGTCTTCCGCGGTTTTGGTTAACACCTCAAACTGGTTGTTGACAAAAGAGTATTGCCTGAACGAAGCTTTGATGAATCAAATCATAGGTAACTTTATTACAGGAGACTCCAGCAAAAGGAAGCATGAAGGTGAAAGTAGTAGGAGACCAAAGAAGCTTAAAGTATACAAGAAGTCTCAAGTACTGGAGAAGGTCAAGTCTACAGCTATTGTACCAGTACCACTTGCAAACAAAGCTTCTCCGGTGTCAACTCATAGCACTTCAACAACACATAAACCCCAGACAGATGTTGTTCCTCTGTTGAATCCAGCATTATTTGTATTTGCTCCTCAGCCACTCAGATCTTCACATGCCCCTGCAGAGAAGTTGAAAACATAAATGGCAGAGTTTAAAAAAGCATTGTCTTTTGACAATTCAGTGGATGACAGCCACAACACTATGGCAAAATTGGATGCAACAGAGTTTGAGCATGAGAGGGTGGTACACTCAGTGACTTCTCATTCCCTGAGAAGCAATTTTTCCATCATGGTTGGCTTTGCAGACAATTCCAGAAGCCAAAGAGGAGATCAACCTGGAAGAGCATGACTTGCAGCTACTCCCGAGTTTGGGCGGAAAGGATAGAAGACCTAAAGTTGCCAAGGTAACTTCAAGGTTGATTATTGAAGAATCAGGGCAAAAGATCGCTGAGTTGATAGTTCCAGCTGAGGGAAAGTAGAAGGGAGAACTCACAGCGGCAGATATCTCAATAACCAAAGTGCCACTAGGTCAGACTACCACGGAAGGATTAAAGCAAGATACACAAACACTAATAAATGTTTTATTCCTCAAGCTGGACAAAGAGAAGGCAGAGAAAACCAAACTTCAAGAGCAGGTTTCCCACTTGTGTGAAATCATTGCTAAGGTTGTCAAACCTTCCTCTCAGCCAGTTTTAGCACATGAGCAGGTGAGCAACCATTTGATCGAGGAGGTGGAGGATGCAGGTAATCAAGTCACGGCTATCAATGAATGGAAAAGTCAGATCATTCACCAAACTTCAAAACAACTCAAAGAGGTACCAGCTAGTCTGGAAGTTATGAAAAGTGCATTATCGCATTTGAAGCAATTGATGACAAACATAGTGGATGAGAATACATTGGCTGAAAGTAACCTAGACATTTTGGTTAAAATAAATAAGCTGCCAGAGGAAGTTTTGATTACGGAACAATTTGTGCCTGATGGACTGATTGAGAAGGGTAAGCAGCTTGAGTTTGCAGTTTCTTTCCGGATGGAGATTCTCAAGCTTATGCTGAAAAGAATGCAGTTGTTCAAGGATAGGATATTGTCATTGCCAGGCAATATAGTTGTTTTCACCGAGGAAGTAATTGGGGGTGTTTCTTCCTGCAGAAGAACCATTCCAGACAAGGTGTCTGCTTTTCTTAAAGGGTTGTTTTTGATGGTTCAGGAGAGGATTGATAGAGTTGTCAAGACTTTCACGTTGAATTCAATCAACAAGCTGATAACACTTCAATCGGATATTAAAGAGTTCGGGCCTAGTTTGAAGGGAGTGCAAGTAAACATTGACATTTTGTCCAAAGGATTGCTGCAATTCAGGACCGAGAAAGAGGATGTTGCTAAAACAGATGGGAAATTGTTGAATTATATGTTCGACAAGTATATTCAATATCAGAACAAGAAGAAAGCGTAGGGTGTAACATCTGGCAGATCTTCTTATTCTCTTCTTTCTCTTATTCCTTATGTTCTCGGATGAAATTGTAAGATTAAAGTTGTTGGTTTAAAAGCCATTACTTTAAGTTATTTGGAAAAGTTCTCTAAGATAAGTGGCAAGATGTGCACAACTTTGGCTTAACCTCCAAATGCATGTCACTTGGAGAGGAATTCTAGGAGAAAGATTGTCAGTTGTTCCGTTTACAACTTCTCGCATGATCTAGTTCAGTTTTAGTTTCCATTTGTAACTTCCCCTCTATACACTATAAATAGAGGAAGATCCTACAGGTTAAAGGATCAGAATTTGTAATCAGCATTCTTATGTTCCAGACTTTGAGTTGAAACCCTTGATATCTTTCTGAAAGCTAAGGAATAGAGAGGAGGCAGATTTTCGGAGAACTTTGTGTCAACGGTGCATTTGTTTCTTATTTCTTTTTAGATCTTTGCATAAACTGTGTTGTCTTAGATCTGGATCTAAAACTTTCCTTTGCTTTGAATTCTGCATTTCAAGATCTATTTGTTCCGTCTATGTGCATGTGACCAACTCTGTCAACTATTGGTTAGGCTGCACATCTTCTTTCTTTTTTGCTCGCATTCAATTATTTCCCTCTTCTACATATATACATTTCTTACAGTTGCTTACTTGCTGCAAAATTGCCTAGCTATGGTGCATGAGCTACACGGTTAAAGTAAAACCAACAGATAAATATTAGCATATATAACTGACAAAATCTTACACAAGAGCCTCACCGGTAAATGAGGGAGATTTATCTCATGACAGCCTAGGTTTTCAACTATGCAGAAAATCTAGCCAATAGGTTCAAAGGTGAAATTCAGCCCCTCTCCTAGGGGAGCGACCCACCTTGGGGAAGATATTGGTGGTTTCTAGGGCATGGCATCGCTCAACTCAGCCATCATTGCATTCTCCATATTTCTGACAACCAGAATCTACTTTTTACTTCATTTTTATGGCTTGGAATCATTCATTTTTAGCCATTTTGTAAGGGCATACTCTGTTGTCATTTATTTAATTTCCAGTTGTGTTTAGAGGCTGATTTCTTGGTTGATAATTTTCTAAAATATTCCTAAAGTGCCTCTACATACTTTAAATGTTGTGAATGGTATTATTTTAATGAATTATTGTTTTTTCCTTGTTCTAAAAATCAGACTGATGTTCACTATTCTATTTTTCAGTTGGCTGATATAAAAATCAAAATATTTTCAGTTTGGGTTTGTGTTATTTCATTGCTTTTCAATTCACCCCTAGAAAGGGACATTGCAAAGAAAAATAGATATTGAAAAAATAATATACATACATGTGTATATATCTTAAAAAACTGTTCGTCTTTAAAACATAAAAGAGGAACGGAATAGATTTTTCCAAAATGGAAGTTAGTATTCCCATACTATAAGAGGGTAGGATTCAATTGCACATAGAAAATGGATAAATCAGAATACATCAGATGAAGTAGAAACACTTGCAGCTGGCTAAACTGCTGAATGTTTTTTAATAAACTAAACCGGTGATACATCACCAGGGACTTGCACCCTGCATCTTGAATACCTGACTAAGTTGAAAGGAAAAAGGTTTCCATGAGACCACACAGGAGACTTGGACAGGAAAAAAAAAAGAGATACTTATTGAATGAGTCCGAGAGCTTTTCTCCCGGTAATAACATGCTTACAGTCCGAAATTCATGCCATTGATTCGCTAGGAATTTCAGAACAGGGGCTAAATTTTCAAATTGTGATATTGTCTAAATACCGGAATCTGAAAATGAAAGAAAATGAAACTGGATTGAAAACTAAAAAAAATCATTTGAGACTGAAATTTCTTATGATCCAAACTGAAATCTGAAACTGGATACAAGTCAACTGAAAACTAAAAATCACTTAAGTTGCTTGTGTGCTAAGTGGGACACTTTGCATTGTGATTATTACCAACATACACGAGGAAAATTTTCCATTAAGGTCATGACTACTCATGGAGATCATCTTGAGATGACTTATATACACACAGGTCAAATCCCCAAAAAATTAAAAATCCAACTAAAATCTGCATTGATTATTTTAAGATTGAAATTTGAATTTTCTAAAAGAGATCTATAATCACCAACAAAGAAAACAGCACAAATCTGACAAACTAAACATAACTTTATTGGATGTTTGAAAAGAATGTCGATCCTGAGTGTATGATTGCCAGCTCAGCCCTAAAATCTCAAAGGCAGTATAGGCACTGGATTTGACCGAGAAAGTTACTCGCAGCAGACTACCTAGTAAGGCAAACTTCTCCAAAAGATTTTCAAACCTTATCCTTGGTATATCCTCCTAAAGCAATCTTTAGCCTTTGTTTTTTTTGCTTTATTTTTCTAAGAAAATATTTACTCTTTACTTGCCTTTATTTGCTTTATTTTATTATTTATTCTGCTAAAAGACTCTTCATCCTTTGTTCAGCTTAATTTGCTATAATCTAGATTCTATATTATAAAATAAGCTTATTCTATAATATACTTATGTGAGTTCTACAAGCCTGGCATTCTATATTGAAAATAAAACATATTTCTCAAATGTGGTAACAATGCCACAACCTTGAATTCCTTTCCCACAAAACAATTGTAGTGAGTTCTATGCCTCTATCAGGTGGCAAAACATAAGGAAGGCGCTGAAACATAATATTAGTGAGTTGTTTGACTACTTTGTCTATTGAAATTAGTTTCTTTTTGCTATATTGGATCGCTTAAACAAAGATCAATTGTGTCCCTTTAACCAAGTTCGTACACATCCCATCAATGTCTAGGTCTAACAAATCCACAAGCTTTTTTATCAAATTTTTCATATGCACCATATTTGGCATATCTTAACTTCTGAATTCAATCATGAAAAAATCAGCTTGAATCGTTAGAATACCACTCGTTTCTGACAGTTTATTGGCTTCTCAATACTGCTCACTCTTTCCAACTCCTCCATATAGTGCATGTAGTATCTACAGCAGAGAAGATGGCCATTGTCCTTACATCTGCAGTGTAAAGCTTTGAGATCCCACTAAATCTGCACAAATTATTTTGGTGGAGAAACATCACAGATAAATTGGGTTCATGTGTGTATTGGAGAACTGCATGCTCCATCATCCATGTGAATTTATTGCCTGTATTTGGAGACCCCATGGACTCCTCATTCAGATTTTCTTTTACAATCTTTCTTGCCAATTCAAAGTTTTTCATCTTTATATCTCTACAACCTGCATAAACCATTTGATTTATTGCATTCCTCTTCTAGATCCAGCCAAATCTTGAACTCCATGTCATACTCCCTACCTGTATAATGTGCAGTAATCCTTAATTTCATTCATGTTTTCGTTGAAGAAATTTTTGATAGAATCTATGAATTGCCTCCTGCAATCCCCTGTCAACTGCCCTTTCCTTTATGTCGGTACCCATCCATGAGGCTAGAAAGTGCTCTGATACCATTGATTGGTTCCAAATGAAAATCTCAAAATGCAACTGGACAATAATCTGAACTGAACTAAAAATCTGTTTTAACTCTTTTAAGACTCAAATCTATTATGATCCAGACTGAAACTGAAAGAAATCTGTGCTAAAGCTAAAAAAATGTTTATATTCTTTGAAAATTGAAATCTGAATTTTCTAGAATATGTCTACAGTAATGGCCAACAAAGAAAACACCAGAATTTTTTTGTATTTTTGAAATGCAATTTCAGACAGCACATGTAATTAAGAGAATGGATCAGGCCCAACGCAGTAAGGGTGCTGCACTTGACCAAGAAAATTAAGTGTCCAGCAGACTACGTAGTAAAACAAAATTCTCCAAAAGATTTTCAAACCTTTGTACAATTGTGTTTAAATAAATTTGTATCCCTGTTTTGATCTCCTAAAGCAATCTCGAGCCTTTTCTTATTCTTCTAATATTATTTTATAGAATGTACCATAAAGTGTCATAAATTTCAATTTATAGTACATGGAAGTTGAAGTGATAGGTACTGAAACATTTAATATTTCTTTGGTGACTATTCAAGAAGAGATTGACAGGTTTAAGGCCGAAATCACAAGACTAAGGGGCTGACAAGGTGTAGAGGGAAATGTTCAACTGCATATTTCAGTTTCAGATTCGATCGTTCTGCCTCATCTCCAACATACTGAACAGATCATTAAGACTGCTGGCTCCACTTATTCACAAACTTCAGTAGGTTATTATGATGGACTATCTACCAAGGAGAAGACCGGAAATGCGCAAATGTTATCAGAACAGCAGCAGCTCTTCTCTTGACTAAGCTTCAATTATTTGAACAGCCAGAGCAGCATATGGATAAATTGCAAGAATTATTTGGTTGGGTTGTGGAACTAATAAAGGTTGTTTCTCCCTTAAACCAGAAGCAGGACTTCTAATTTCCCCGGCAGATACATCAAGCCCGTAAGAAGCCTGGCATTTGTTTTAAGGGTGTAGTATAGAAGGTAGAGTTATGCTTTGCACATTTTACATGCTGAATAGTAAATGACCAGAAAGACTTTTAGTATAATTAATATAAAGTTATAGGTAGACTTTGATTAGTTTTAAATAGTTGAGTTGAGAAGGCATTACGGAGAGTTGTGATTGGTAGCTCCTGTGTTGTATAAAACTGAACTCTTGATATCAACAGAATCGTCACTTGCATCCACTGTTTTATGCTTATACGTGTGGTGCATTGCTGTCATATTTCTGTTGTTTATGTGCCTCTGCTAAATATTTCTCTCCTCTCAAGAGGAACACATTGGACTTGATTCAAGTCAACCTTCATCAACTCTGTTTTCATCTCCAACTCTTTACAAGAAACTGATTTTTTTAAATTTAGACTCACCACACAGATGAGTTACATTTACATTAGAATGTCACAGAATACCGGACAAAAGGGATCTAACAAGGATATAAAACGAGTTCAAAAACTTTTGAGGAACTACCCCATCCAAGGGACAAGACATAAAAGAATTTTCCACCTTTAACACAAAAATATTTGTTCTGTATGTAGTGTACTTGCATACCATACAAAAACATCAAAAAAATGGGGCACCTGAACATGAAGATTTGGACTGCACTCACATCCACAAGCCCTAGGTGAGAGAAAAAAACTTCCTCCAAGAGACGAGATAAAACATATAGAATTATTATGGTATTAGGAAGTGAATGACTACATAGAGAGGGGGTAAACCCTTAATTATAACAAAAGGTTGCTTACTCCACATACCATTAACCTATAACTAATACATTCAAACGAATACCCACCAAACAGGTGTCCTCACCACATATAATGACTGGATACCTACAATACTAGCAATTGCACATGAGTTGCAAAAATATGCCAGAAGGGATGTCAATGTCAAGCTAGTTAAGAAATTCATTTGGATGTGATTGATAGTGTGTGATGTATTTAATATTTGTTTGAAATAAATGAATTGATGTTTTTCATTTTTTTATCAAAATTGTAATAATAGTACTACTATGGACATTTTGAAGGGTAACCTTGAAAAAGTATTAGTCACTGAAAATTTGTTTGATAGTCATAGGTGGTCTTCAAAATCAAAATGCAATTACAAATGTCTATAAAATGCCAACAAGTATAATTTTCCTATAAAATATCATACTGCCAAGCACCCTCGTCTTTAACAGAGATGAGTTATCATTGAAGTAACATTTCAACAATCTTAAGAGAACAGGTTCCTCAGTTTTCCTAAAGTAAAATAAGTGCTCTAGAGCTTTCTATAAACGATATAATTGGGGTAAAAACATACATAGTATCTTTTCCCAAACAAAATTAAATATAAATTTCTAGTAAGAAAAATTAAATCAGCTGGGCATAATATAATTGTGCCAAGTACTAGACATTTCACCAAATGCAACAAACATGTGCTTGATTTTATGAGTTAATTTTTGGAAACATACTCTCCACCTGGTTTTAAAAAATTAAAAACAAATTTACAAAAGAAAAACATGCTTTGAAATGATCGAATGGAGATTATGTGAATTTACAAAATAGATATAATGCAATTGCAACTACCAAAATTCACAGTAATCTTGGTAACATTTATGTTTATGTTTTCTTGAGAAACAAAATCGGAAGTGAAAATTGTGATGATTCCTACGAACCCTAACCCTAACCCTAACCCTATCTTGGACCTGGACCCATCCAAGGGCAGCAGTGGCTATGGTTCATTGCAGACTTTTGGCATCCCTGGCGAGGTTGGTTTGGTCAAGGCTACGGGTCTATGTACCTTGAGATTCCTCTGCCTCTGTTCCCGTATCCCCTACATCCAGTGGCGCCCTCAATAGAGCTTCGGTCCAATGCGATGGGAGGAAGCTCTTGGTGTGGGCGTTAATATTGCCCCCAAATCCTTTGTGGCAGTAGTGTCAAAGAATCCTTCTAGGCATCCCCTGAAGACTGTGGAACCCCACTCTGTTGTCTTTACTGGTCAGGCGCTTGAGGAGGTGATCGCCAAGGAGGATCTCTTCCTAGAACGGGGGCTCATATGCCATTTTCATCACTTTTGGACGAGGCTCCAGGATCTTAACGTGCAGATGACTTAGCATTGACGACCCTTTACTAGAGGAAAAATGGAGATCCTCCCTTGTGTCAAAAGGATATTTTATTGTTGTTTTTGTAGATTCCAAGCGTAGAGATGAGATATATCAAAAGTATATGTGGATTTGGGGGAAGCATTTGCTCATGATGAAACCATGGTACACAAAGTTTAAATCCCTCACCGAATCTTTCAACATCAAACTGGTTTGGGTACGGTTGCGTCACCTACCATTTCAGCTTTGGAATGTGTCAAATTTTGCAGCTATTAGAAATACTTTGGGGGGATTCCTCCTGACGGATCCTACCATGATGATTTCCTCTCACAGGTCCACTTACGCATGAATATTGTAGCCAAATTAGACCTGAAAGTGAAGTGGTGGTCATGGATTCAAAATCTCGAATATGAGGGGGTTCCCTTTTGATGCCACAAATGTTTTGAGGTCAAGCACTTGTCTTCCAAGTGTTGCATCACCAAACACAAAAGGGTTGAGTCTTGGTGTAAGGATTCATTGCCTGATCTTTCGATAATAGGAGAGTCTCAAGATACGATTGATTCCCCTATAGATGTTGGCCCAGAAATGAATCTTGGTGGCCCGGAAATGAATCTTGGTGACCCAGAAATGAGAGAAATGCCTCCCGTACCCAAGGAGGTGATGCCTCATGATATGGAGAGTCTGATTGATATGGTCTCGGGTTCGTGAGGATCGCCTTCTGTAGCGGGGGGATTTCGAGGCCACGGGAAGGGTAGGGGATAGGGCAAGGCCCTTAGTCCAGGCAAATGACTCTTTTGGGAGGGATATGGAAATTGTGCTTCCTATTTCCCCGGCGGAAGAGGCATGGACAATTGTGGACAAAATGAGGAAAGGAAAGCAAAACAAGATAACTGAACATGCTAAAATGTCGTTTTCTCAAAAAAGAAGATGAGTCATTCTACTGATTTTTGGCAGATTGTTCACTACTCCTATGGATAATAAAGTGCTTTTTGAGTTTATGTCGGGGTTGGTGGATGCGTAGGGTTTCTTGGACCCCTTTTAAAGTCCAGAGATGGTGGATCAAGCCTGTTTGATTCTATTTCATGGTATTGTTTCAAGTGGGTGTTAATGATTTTTCTTTAGATGGTCTGTAAAAGGTTTGAGGGCCCTTTCAAAAGCTCCTTATTACCTAATCGAAAAAAATATCACCTGTAAGCTGCAATGACAGTAAAAGAAAGAAAGAAAAAATTAACATCATTTTCACCAATTCATAACAAGCTTCCAAATTGATGGCCCTGGAATCACAAGATCATTGTAGATGTCAGTGAGATAATAATTATAACATTGGGTTAGTTTGTATTTTATATTCATTAACAAAGAAGTGAGGTACCTCGGCTATATTTTATATCATTTTTGTTCCATTAATAATCCAACCATGCACAATCACAACATACAATTTATAATGAGTATCTTAAACCCAAGCCCCCATCCCTCTTCACCGTTGTTTAAAGTAATGGTTATCAAGTATAAAATTTTGGTAACTTCAAAGCAAATAGTGGGAAAGGTTTTTGTTGAACACTCAGCTAACACTGATCTTTCCTTCTTCTCAGAATGGATGTCAGCGACATGTTCTTTTACACTTATTTGAATAACCCTTCTCATTTCATCAATGTAGTGGACACCACAGAACATTCGAATATGTAAACCCCACCTAACCTAGTTTAACCTAACCTTTCGTAGAATCTTTCTTAATTTGTTTTTAAGAAGGAAGTTGGTGTTGATACTAAAAGCCACATATGAATATTATTGCCCATTACCTTGGAAACAAAGGCCCTGTAGTTCCAGGGTATGGAATGGAATAGCTTTCACTGTTCTGTCTCCTTACATTCCTCTTTTGGATTTCTCTCTAACGTATGCTACCTATCAAGTGTAGATCATCTTGGAGTGAAAGGGAAATGTAACTGGAAATGGAAATTCCAGCTGGAAATGGGTAATATCCATTCAATGCACACTTGTTTGGCTTTAAAGCAAAACATGAACGATCAGTGGGTTGTACTAATCATTGGAGCAAATATGTGACTGGCATAATGGCATTAGCAATCACTGTACATACGCACAGATCTTGATCCCGAGACAAACCTCGCAACAGCTGTGCGGAGGCTGGAGGCTGGAGACTGGAGCCTGAGCCTGGGTGGGCAACGGCATAATCAGGACAACGGATGTGTTGGCAGCAACTTGCCCTGTCACTAAATACCAAACAAGGATGTTTTTGTGCATTAACCCATCATCTGACGTGGTCGCAGGGGATCTCATACATCAGAATGGTGGTCCAGAGTCCAAACCCAAAATAAATAAATATCAGATTTCTACGGGCTGCTCTTTGTGCCCTGTGCGCCTGCCCCTACGCCTGCACACACGGCAGGAAAAGCACATGGCCAAGCCATCCGGATGTATGATGCATAAGCTATATTCTGAAATAAATAGCTGGCCACATGTCGGGTAGGAAGTGAAATGTCACCCGATTTCCAATCCCATCGTTTGACTGCAGCTTGACGAAATATGATGAGTTCATACCCAGACAGATAATACTCATACCGTAAAAATAAGATGCACTCGTACATGCTTTTAACAGTTTAAAAAACTTCAGTAAAAACGGTAGTTGCCTAATTTCCAAAAATGCACGTGTCATGTTTTGCTGTGGATAATGGACATTGAGGGAGGTGTAATTCCTCATAGTAGATGCCTCCGGCGAATAAAGGTGTGCCCATATCACAAAATATGAGCTTAAGTCGAAATAGCTCATTATAAATGGTCAAGTTTGTCACTTTTCATTACTTTTTTATTTTTAATAGGCTTATGAATAAAATAGGCAACAAAATGTTTGCTGAGGCACACAATATTTTATTCCTTAAAAGATGTAATTCAGAAGATTACAAATTTATCATTGTAAAATTACTAAACTTTGCAATATTTGAAATATTTTATTAGTTATTCTAAAACTCAATCTATTTCAAACTAACTAAATGATCTTTGTTGTACAGTCTGTCGTAAATATTTTTCTGTTAATATATGAAGCATTTATTGAACATAAAAAAAACTAAATAAGTTTAAGCACGTTTAAACACAAAAAACTGAAACATACATGACAAAACATATATATAGCAATCGCTACATATTCAGCCTTACCATAAAGATTTCCCACTTCCAGTAGCCATAACAATCAGAGCATCTCTTCCTTTTAGTATTTCTTGTATAGCCTCTTTTTGATAAGGTCGAAAAAACAAATGTCCAAAAAAATTCTGCTTCCATAACAATATATTATTGTGCATGTTAATTGTCTCGCAAACTGAACAAAGCATTTATTTAAAAAGAATTGGAAATGTTAAATAACTCAAAAAAAAATCACTTATGCAACAAGTTCACCATTTTAAACTCCAAATCACTCCACATATAACGCAATACCAGCAAGATTTCTTTCTTTCAGGCCAATCATATATCCAATCGTCATTGGACTTCAATTTAAGCATAAAGTTTCCAACTCACAAGGAAATTATATGCAAAATTGACCCATATTCGCATGGCCTGTGATGGAGAAAATCCTAGGTTCAAACTTTGCTATAATAAAACAAATACATGGAAGTGTGTGACAATCTCCAGCTTGTGTAAGAGAACGCATAGTGAGAAAACATTCTAAAACGAAAGACATCGTAATGAGGAAACCTAAACAATGCAAAAGTAAGCATATAAGAAATAATCAAGGCCCTTGTGGGCTCAGGAGTTTGGAAGACCTTGCAAATCTACTTTCACAAACATACAAGGTATGCCACATTGTTGGGATACAGAAAGTAATTACATTTGGTGTTTACAATTGTCAAATGGCAAGTTGGATTGATCCCTAAGATTGAAGGTAATGTCAGAAAAAGGTTTTACCATCTGATGTACTTTGTCGGATTTCTACAAACAAAGGATTGGATTTCTTGGAAATATTACTTATAGGAAGTTATTCCTCCACAAGACGTACAAATATAATTGTCATTATATACATTGTTAGTTGCATGAATCTAGGTGACAAACTTAAAATGAAAGTTTCTACTAAAGATCCCATCTAAAGGGACCAAATTTAGCCAGTTATTAATAATGTAGCAGTGTATGCTCTTACTCTGTACATGTGGCTCATAAGTTATAACCCATTAAAATATTGCTAAAAAGCTCAACATAGATGGGAGACGAGATATTCAGAAGCCATATGGGTTTTCCAAATTGGTCCATTCTGTGATGTTTTTTAATCGATATGGGATGCATTCTTGAACCTCTCCGACGATGTAGTGGGGGAAGAACAATATATTTATAGGGTCTTCCAAATTTTTACAGGCCTTCCACAGTTTTTTTATCAGTTATAAATTTGGATTTGCATGTTTTTGTTTAGATTTTGTGTGGCTTCTATAAAGCTGCAAAATGCGTCATTTTTCCTTTGTATTGCTTATATCATTTGCACACAAATGTGACCTTTCAATTCCATTTCTAATTCGTTTGTTTTCCATGATTGTGGGGTCAAGAAATTTTGCTAGCTTTAATATTATTAGTATATATCACTTTTCTGAATAACTGGGCACAACTGACAAACATAAAGATACTATGAAAAGGTTAGTAATGTTCAAGAGTAAGAAAAACAAAGAGTTTTAGTATAATGGATGACCATCAGCAAAAAAGTCCATAGACAACACCCATTGAAGTTCTATAATGTCCCCCTTTTCAATAAAAATTAAAATAAGAGAAAATCAATTTGCACATGTTAATTTAAAAATAAAAATATATTTGTGTGCAAATCAAAAATAAGAGAGAAATTCGATTTTACCTTGGGATAATAATTATTTATTTTAAAGGTAAATTAAGTAACTAAGCAAGTCGCATTTTTTTGGGAATTATTTAATGATTGTTATTTAGCATAAATCGATTTATTCTAAGCATGGGTCGATTCGTTTGGGCATTTTTTAGTTTAATTTCCCTATGCATTTAATATTTGCTTTGAGTGTGATTTCCAAGCATTTTTTAAAATGAAATTCCCTCCTAGATTTTGGCGTCAAAAATGGAGGGAAAACTTTGGAGGATATGCAAGAAAAAAATATATAAAAGAAGATGTGGGTACTTCTTTTTCGCATGTTGACGGTTTATCAAACTTATCTTTATGCTTGAAGAGGGATGTATGTCCACTAATGATCTAAAACAAAAGGTGTTATTCAACACCACCTTTGAGTGAAGTGCGTGTGCCCCTTAAGCCTTGAATTGATAAGTTATTTGCATCTTTCTTCAATATATGTGAGTCGCCATTTTTGGAGAGTGCATGAGGTTGTTTGATGAGGGTTTTTGAGGGATTTGTGTGAGGATTTCAATCTAATTTTTGCAGCTGATTATTGTGCATCAAGTCGACTTGTTTGGGTGGTGTTTGTGGTGCAAATTGGTGGTATTTGAAACAAGTTCAAGTCTGATAATTTCCAGCTTGTTTATTTAATTGATATGGCCATGATTTGACCATTTTTATGCTTATTTATGTGGTTGGTAATTACCTTTGCTAAATTGACTTGTGTAAAGGGTTTTAGCAATCATTGAAAGAGGTTTTCTAATATTTTTGAGTTGTTATAAACTATTAATTGCAGATCTGAAAACTGCATTTATTGGGCTGAAAAGTGAAGGGAAAGTGTTGGAATCAATTTACATATTTTGCCCTAACCCTAGCGACTTGTTCTGCAGATTCGAGGGTTGTTTTTAGTGGGTTACATTTGTCTAAAAATTTTAATTGTGGTTTCATTTGAAGGATCTTAATTTTATCTTTCGTCTGCAATTGGTTTCACGCAAAAAAGAGTTCATATTAAGGAAAATATCGAATTTTGAAGTTTTAAGCTATTTTCTAGCATATTAAATTTATTTTTCTACTTCTGCAAGTTTATTTGTTAAAGAAGTGCAAATTGCAACTAGATAGCCCATCTAAACCCTTACTTTGGCTCACTCCAACCCCATTTGGGTTGTATTGAAGCTGACATTGGGTTAGTTGAGGTGAACCTAGAAGGGTTTCTCTTCTAAGTTTGCTTCTATTGCAAGTAGATTAATAAAAATTAATTAATATCCCAAAAGGGGATATTACAAGTTCAAAACTGTTAGACTATTGTGGAATATTAATTTGGAACTCTCACTAACTTGTGTTATCTCATTCATAGTTGGGGTAAATGGAAAACTTTTTTTTCAGTTTCATTACAGAATATTCAAACGTGTAGGCCATAAGACAAGGACAAATTATGTTTATAACAATGTCGTAGGAGTTGCAAGAATCTTTCTATAAAGGACAATATGAAGGGAGTTTTGGGGAATCTTGTCTAGGAGTTACAATGATTGAATAAACAAGGGATGTAATGTCCCCTTTTCCAACTTGAAAGAATGATTTTGGACTTCTTCCCATTCCCTTTTCCATGGCAATGAAGTGGAGTGAGCTGGAAAAGGAATTAAACTTCCTTTGCATTTCTTTTCTAGTTTTTAATGTTTCTTTTTAGTGTTTTTCCTCTTTTACACAGATCGGCTAGCTTGGAGATAATTAAAATGCCAATGAAAGATTAAATTAAAGTCTTCTAAGGTCGGTCATGCATGCATTAGACCTTGGCACCAAGATGGGGCTATAAAAGAAGATGAAGGACTTCATTTGCGCTATCTACTTTTGGCACATTTTCTCTAAATTGGACTTTTGGGTTGTTGCTCATTATTCTCTCCACTCTTGGGGGAAAATCCAAGTGTGTGGCTCTTCCAAGAAGGACGAAAACCCTTCTTGTGGCTGGTTGGGGGATGAAAACCCTCCATCATTGATTGGTTTGAAGGCACATTGTAGATTTGGGAGAAGAGAAGACAATTTCAGATATTTACATGCTTTGTTGAGTCTCTCCTAGGTGGAGCGACTTACCCTAGTGTCAAATTTGGTGCCTTCTAGGACACGGAAATCATATTTGTTTTTATATTCAGATTTCTCATCATTTATAAAGCCGGAATCTACTATTCTTTGTGAAGTTTGGGGTTTGTAAACCCTCATTTCATAGTTTTTATTGGAGCTGCACTTTGCTGATTTTTAATTAATTTCCAACAGTGTTCATATTGAAACTTTAGTTTGGTTGATACCTAAAATACATATTCATATTTTGGCGAGGTTATTTGAAGGGTTTCTAGTGTGTTTCATCCTTTTTTGTACTATTGTTCGGAAAATTTGATCGTTGTTTTAGTCTGGGTTTAATTTTCAATTTGTTGGTTTAAAAATTAGATTTGATATAATTGAAATTAGTGTTAATTCCTTATTCTTTAGTTTTGCCCCTAAAAAGGGACATTACAGTGGTATCAAAGCTAAAATCTTCCCATCCTAGGGCTTTCATGGAAGAGGGCAACAAGGGTTTTCTATACTACCAAAGAAGAAGGAAAGCGGATCAGCCAAGTGGTGAAGAAAATATGGCCAACCAAGATCCTCAAGAGGCCAAGTTCAACAAGCTTATTACAGGTCAAGAGAGATTAGCGGATACAATGGACTTCCTTGCCCTATCTCTTCAAAGCACGATTGAACCTAGGGTTCATAACGGTGATGGTAGCTCATCTGGAGCTAATAATGCATGGCGACCTATGGGATTAGCCAAAAGACCCTCTTTTCTTCCAAGGGAAAAAGTTATTCTAGATGTTGGAACAAGGCCCTCTACAAAACAAAACATTGCCACAAGATATGAAGAGTATATGGCTCTTCCAAGAGAGATTCGTGAAGCCATTACCCTTGCCGAATTCATTGGTGTGAGCAAGGGAAAATCAAAGCCCAAGACTAAGCCACAACATACACAAGAGGAAGAAGTAGGGCTGCAATTAATGAAGGAATCCATCATGCATGTTGAAGAGGCTACGGAGCTTGTTAGGATGGAGCAGCCTTTGGGAGGGTTAGAAACCCCCAACTCTCTTGCCAAGGTTGATCACTTGGCTAGTTTTCCTAACAACACCTTAGTGACACAAGCATTTGATGAAATGAGCATACAACTCAAGATTTGCACTTGGTAGGAAAGGGAACAGTAATGACCCTTTCAAGGGTTTTAACCAAACACACAAAATGCAGATCTGATTTTTAATTTGCAGTAGACTGTAAATACAAAATCAACAACTTTATCTATCACCAATTATGCCAAAAAATCACCACAAAACACCATAAATTGACTCATCACAATTATGTATATATTTTATGGAATATTGAGAACCAAAAACACAAAGAAATGTTGAAGATCTCACTATTGGAAATTGCAGCCACAAGAAAATTATAGAGCTATGGCATAGAAACCCTCAAAATTCATCAAACTTCAGATTCCGGCCTTATAAAATATTACAAATCAAATTCTCAAACCAGATTTTTCAAATAGTCCACCAATTGCTCCAAACCCTACCCTAAGTAAGTCGCTCCACCCTTAATAAATCAATTACAAGCTGGAAATAGTATCTCTCCAAATCAGCCCCTTGAATCGATCCCAAGCCAAAGAGAAGGGTTTTTCGTCCTTCGCTTAACCTCTAGAAAGGTTTTCGTCCTTCTAGGAAAGTCGCATAAGGAGGTTTTCGTCCCCAAATGCAAGAACAAGCAGCTCCAAGCTTACTTTGCTCCAATAAGATAAATTACGCCCACTCTAAATAGCAAATGATGCCTCTAATCTTTTTTTATATCCTCCTTTTGGACCCAAAGTACCAAAAGGAAAGGCCAACCTGTATAAACAAGGAAAACACTAAAGGAAATATAAAATATTAGATAAAAACATATCATAAAGGTGCCCAAGGTACTCCTTCATTTTTGCTTCTTTCCCACGGAGAAGGAATGGCAAGAAGAACAAATATCAGCTCTTAGGTGGGAAAAAGGGACATTACAGTCCTCCCTCCCCAAAATTTCTTGTCCCCAAGGAATTGCAATTATGGATGCTCTAAAATTGCTACACTCTCCCATGTAGCATATTCAAGGGGAAGATCCTTCCAACGAACCAAATATTCTTTAATACTTCTATTCCTTAACTTCCTTTCACGAACTTCAAGGATTTCTTCCGAAATAAGGATCAATTTACCTTCGTCATCCAATGGGGGCAGCTCATGTGAAGGGGTATGATGTTGCCCAAGTGCCTTCTTAAGGCATGAGTCATGAAAAACATTATGTATTTCTCTATTTTCCGGAAGCTCTAACTCATATGCAAACTTACCCACCTTGCTTATTACCTTGTGTGGGCAATAAAAACGTGGCTTCAATTTTTCCACTCCTTTTTGCTTGATGGAAGATTGCCTATAAGGCTGCAATCTCAAAAACACCATGTCTCCCACTTCGAATGTCCTTTCCTTCCTATGTTGATCCGCATATAATTTTTGTTGATTTTGTGCACAAAGAAGGTTCTCCTTAAACTCCTTAAGAATATCTTGGCTACATTGAATTAAATCTTGAGTTTTAGGCACTCTACTATCAGTCATAACCAAATCAACAAAGGAAGAAGCATCATAGCCATACAAAGGCTTGAATGGAGACATACCAATGGACATTTGGAAAGTAGTATTGTAACAAAACTCAGCCATATACAACCACTTTATCCACGTTGATTGTTGCCCATTAATGTCGTTCCGTAGGTACCCTTCCACCCATTTATTCACTATTTCGGTTTGCCCATCCGTTTAGGGATGGTAACTAGAGCTATGAGCAAGTTGCATGCCCGCCAAATGAAACAACTCCTTCTGAAACATGCTTAAGAACCAGTTGTCCCTATCACTTATTATTTCCTTGGGCAGCCCATGTAGTCTAAATACTTCTTTAAAAAACACATCAACCACTATAGGAGCATTGTACTTAGCCGAAAGAGGACAAAAATGAGCATATTTAGTAAGTCTATCAACTACAACATACAAGCAATTCTTACCTTGGACCATGGGCAGCCCCGTAATGAAATCCATAGAGACACTCCCATTTTTTAGTGGGAATAGGAAGTGGTTGAAGAAGACCAGCTGGAAATGAGTGCTTTGCCTTGTTTTGTTGACATGTAAGGCACTCTCGGGTGTATTGGAGCACTTCCCCTTTAAGACCCTTCCTATAGAACCTTTCTCTTATGTATTTGTAGGTCTTAAGACAACCTAGATGACCAGCTGAAGGGTCATCATGAGCAGCCCTCAAAATCTTGCTTTTAACCTTAGATTCCGGCACCAAATAGACCCGGTTTTTGTAGAGAATCAACCCATCTACCACCTTATACCTCCCATCACTTATTACTCCTTCAAAGACATCACTAGCAAACTTATTCTTTGCATACTCAACTGAAATCAATGCTTTCCAATCCACTGTAATTTTTAATAAGGAATAGAAATATGATTCACATGAAATGCTCTCTTCTACTAAATAATTAATTTGGGAAGTGCTAGAAAGTATACCTTGCAAGGAGACTCTTTTCCCTTGGTCCATGAAGCTCATCGCCATTTTTTGATAGTTGAGAGTTAGCTCTCCCAACAATCACAACCATTGCACTCCAAATATGATGTCAAACTCAGCCATCTTAATCACAAAAAAGTCAGCACATACCTCATATAACCCCATGGTGATGTGGAGTTGAGAACACGTTTTTATACATTGCATAGAGTAACCATCCGCTATCCTAACAATGAAGCCCTTGAAGTCCTCAACCTTCAATTTCAGATTTGAAACCAAACATGCATTTATGAAATTACGAGTAGCTCCTTCATCAATCAAAATTGTGACCTTGTGCCCTTGTCAATCACCCTCAATAATAAGAGAATTGTAACTTGGTGTTCCTACTAAGTTAGCAAGACTGTTGGTTACCTCTTCCGGATCCTTTTCCAACATACCATCATGCCTAGTCTCATCCTCATTGCTTTTATCAACATCACAATCTGAAATTACTTCAATATAATGAACCTTACCTTTTCCCAAGCAACGATGTCCCAGAGTCCATGGTTCTTCGCATGAAAAACACATTCTTTCTTCTTAATTCATTTTTTGATTCCAACTCATGGCTGGTTTTCTGCTGATCTGTGTCAGCATGAGGCACTTTTTGAAGAGGTCTCTTTGGCTGGTCCAAAGGGATGCTTCTAGGTTGCTTGGGGGCTTGTTCCCCTCTCCAATTGACCTTAGGAACACTGCTGATTGCTGCTGATTTTGGGGCAGTACCTGCAAGATCAAGAGCCTTCTTTATTGTCTCTTGTAGAGACAAAGGATCAAATAAATGAAGTAACCCCCTTAGGGGCTCAATCAAACCCCCTACAAAAAGAACAATAAGTCTTCTTTCGGACACATCCGTAATCATGACGGAAATCCTCTAAAAATCAGCCACATACTCCTCTACGGTACCTTGTTTCAATTGTGCAAGCTCACGGAAATGTACCTCCGGATCCACTCTATCAAATCTATCAATGAGCCTTTGACAAAACTAATCATAGGCATGTATCTCACTATGCCCTTGTGTCACAAGTCCATGAAACCACCACTCATGGGCAATGCCCTCAAGATGTAAAGTGGCAAAGTTGATTGCATCTTCCTCTACCATGGGCTTCAAAGACAAATAAGTATTCAACTTTTGAATCCAAGCCCTAGCGGTACCTTTTGTAGATCCATCAAATGTAGAAAAAGATAACTTACCCAAAACATTTTGTACCTCTCTTTGTGGCATGGCATGCCTAGGCTCGGGCCTAGATCTTCCTCTATCCAACCCCATGAACTTGGCAAAAGAAATGGCATCACAGATCTCTCTAGACAAGGCCATATATTCCTCATAGCTCGCTGCAATATTTCTTCTTCCCATCGGTCTTGGCTCTTCTTCCAGAATGGCCTTCTCTCTAGGGATGAAAGTGGGCTTCCAACTCGATCCTCGGGCTGATCCATTAGGTCGCTTGTCATTATTTGCTCCACTCTAACTCCCTTCACCATTTTGAACTCTTGTTTCAATGATTTTTTGGAGGGAAAGTGCAAGGAAGTCCATGGTATCTGCGAGCCTCTATTGCCAGCAATTAGCTTGTCCACCTTAGCTTCCTGAGAATCGTGATCAGCCATATGTCCTCTTTTTCTACCTTCTTCCTTCTTTGGCAATAGATGTAACCCTTGTTGATTTCTTCCACAAACCCTAGGCCTTTTGAATATCCGAGCTCGGATACCACTATAATGACCCTTTCAAGGGTTTTAACCAAACACACAAAATGTAGATCTGGTTTTTCATTTGCAACAAACTGTAAATACAAAATCAGCAACTTTATCTATCACCAATTATGCCCAAAAAACACCACAAAACACCATAAATCAACTCGCAACAATTATGTATATATTTTATGGAATATTGAGAGCCAAAAACACAAAGAAATGTTAAAGATCGCACTGCTGGAAATTAATTAAGAACTGGAAATTGCAGCCACAAAAAAATTATAGAGCTAGGGCATTAAAACCCTCAAAATTCACCAAACTTCAGATTCCAGCCTTATAAAAATATTACAAATCAGATTATCAAACCAGATTTTTCAAATAGTCCACCAATTTCTCCAAACCCTATCCAAGGTAGGTCGCTCTACCCTTAATAAATCAAATACAAGCTGAAAATGGCAGGTATCTCTCCAAATCAACCTCTTGAATCGATCCCAAGCCAAGGAGAAGGGTTTTCGTCCTTCCCTTAACCTCTAGAAGGGTTTTCGTCCTTCTAGGCAAGTCGCATAAGGAGGTTTTCGTCCCCAAATGCAAGAACAAGCAGCTCCAAGCTTACTTTGTTCCAACAAGATAAATTGTGCCCACTCCAGATAGCAAATGGTGCCTCTAATCTTCTTTTATATCCTCATTTTGGTGCCAAAGTACCAAAAGGAAAGGCCAACCTAAATAAATAAGGAAAACACTAAAGGAAATATAAAATATTAGATAAAAACATATCATAAAGGTGCCTAAGGTTCTCCTCCTTCATTTTTGTTTCCTTGCCATGGAGAAGGAATGGAAAGAAGACCAAATATCAGCTCTTAGGTGGGAAAAAGGGACATTACAGGAAACTTAAAGAATGAAGATTCAGCCCTTAATCCCATTATTGTTCCAGATAGTCATCATGATGAGGTAATTATTGATCATTGTGTGGTTAATATTGAATATATTTCGGCATGTGATAAATTCAAGTTTGAAAAAGAAGCGAAAGGAATGATTGAAAGCCATTTTTTGAATAGATATGATAACAGTCAACTTGTTGGTCTATTTAGGACAGCAGCTCCTAAGAGTTTAGCTGAGGGTGTTCATAGCTGTGATAAGAACCACGAGGAGGCTCTATGCATGTGCCAACAAAGTATGTTCGAAGTTAAGGTGGAAGAAAAATATGGACAGGCAGAGGACAACCTAAGGTATGATATTGGAAAGCCCATTTCAGTTTTCTGGTCTCCTCCTATGTTGCTGGCCTATTGGTGTCATCATGGACAACATGGTGGAAACAATGATAAAGTAAAGAACACCCCAAATGGAAAAGAGTTCATAGATATTTTGAGTTACGAAGAAGGGGAAGTCTTCATTGGGTACATGTAACTATGGCTAGTGAGTGCTTCATTCTGTGCATCCAGTTAGAAAGAAATTCTACAAGAAATCATATGGAGTTTGTTGTACATTCAAACTTCCTTGTGAAGGATGTAATGTTACAAGAAGGCCTCGTCATTCCTTGCACCAAGAGATTCCCACCTCTTGAGCTCACCTTGGAGAAGCACATGGTAAGTGATGATTTCTATGTTGTTGGTAATGAAGGTATGAATTTTTTATTTGAGATCCAATGGTTGCATCCTTTGGAGTTGAGATTAGAACTCGGCAGCATGACAAGTGAAGATCCTCAGGTTACTACAGCGAAGAGAATGGAAAGAATTAATGGAAGAAAGCTAGATCTATGGGCTGCTCATGGTAAGATAACCACCACATTTTCAGTTTTAGAACTGCAGCTGTATAGAGATTTTCAACTCTCAACTCCTGCTCATACTCTTAGAAGCCTCCCAAGGAAAGTGGATGTTGAATTCATAAATTTTACATTTGGAAGTGAGCATGAGGGATGTTATCTCGCTGCCTCAAGTTTGGCAACTCAGCGCGAATTGGTGGTACAAAGGTAAGTAGTAAAAATCATGTTTTATGGGTTTCAAGTCACGCTCCTATTATCAACATTTTCAGTTCACTCAACATTGCATTTGTAGTTATTCAAGCAGCCTCCGCCATACACAGGAGTAATTTTCAATTCTTGGATGTTAAAGCATTTTCGGCCCCCATATGGCTGATTTTTATGGAAAGTTTGAGGTATGACAACTGTTTTCGCATTCTTTTTGTCGTTGTCTATATCAGAACTAGTTTGTTAACCCCTTTTAAGACAGTCACCAATGTCAATAGCATTTTCAAGTTGCCAAATTTCATGGGAAGATACAAGGTATGTAATGATTTTTTTGAAATTAAGCCAGCTGAAGTTAATGTTGTTTGCGAGATGCAATAGTTTCAGATTTTTGGAAATTTTCATTATGGTTCTCTTCTTCATATATCAGCTCCTTGGAAGAACTTATTTATGGTTGGGCATGTGCAAATTCAGCCACCCAATAAGTTTATAGGAGAAATTAAGTTGTTGGTTTGGGTACAATCAGATTATGAGTTGTTTCCAATTTCGAACAATTGTAAGAGTGCCCCTTTTGAAGTTATCAAATCACGGGAAAGTGATCTTGAGGTTGTTGGTTTGGATGAAAGTAGTAAGACTACCACATTTGGGGATTTCAAGTATGCTGCCATACGTTTTTATGTAAGCATTTCCAGCCCTTCATCCAAGTTTTTATCAGTTGTAACCTTGTGGCCAGCCCCCATAACATTGATAGAATGGGGAACTTTGAAGGTATGTCATGATTACATTTGTTGTACTCTCCTTTCTATTGCTATTCACAATTTTTCTAGCTATTTGTTTACTTATAAGATACCAGAAAAGGAGCTTCTAATCACATGGTTGAAGAAATACAAAACACTTCATGGCTGTCGTAGTCACTATACAGCCCCCATTCCGTCACCTTGGTGCTATTTCTCTCAAGGAATCAATTGCCTAAACATGGGAGAAAGGTGGGATGGCAGATACCTTAACCCAAGGATCAATTTGAGGATAGTTCGACCAGAAAGGCCTGCTGTTTTGTTCATTTTCAGTTTGTTCTTCTCAAGGTCTTGATGCATAGAGAGACATTTTTATAGCCGAGAATTGTATTCTCTACATAATGACATACTTGTACTATTTTGCGCAAGTAAAAGGTGGGATTATAATTCCCCTCATTCTGATTTTCGAAAGGGAAGAGCAAGGTTACATTGGTATTTGGGACAGCAGGAGAGAAATGGTGGGTTACCAATGCTTGGGTGGTAATTGCACAAAGGAGGAGCAGCTACGACTTCTTTGGGATTTGGGCACTTGCAATTGCTTGAGGACAAGCAATTTTGGGAAGGGAGGATTGTAATGTCCCCTTTTCCAACTTGAAAGAATGATTTTGGACTTCTTTCCAGTCTCTTTTCAATGGCAACGAAGTGGAGTGAGCCAGAAAAGGAATTGAACTTCCTTTGCATATCTTTTCTAATTTTTAATGTTTCTTTTTAGTGTTTTTCCTCTTTTACACGGGTCAATTGGCTTGGAGATAATTAAAATGTCAATGAACGATTAAATTAAAGTCTTATGAGGTCGGTCATGCATGAATTAGACCTTGGCGCCAAAATGGGGCTATAAAAGAAGATGGACTTCATTTACGTTATCTACTTTTGGCGCATTTTCTCTAAATTGGACTTTTGGGTTGTTGCTCATTGTTCTCTCCACTCTTGGGGGAAAATCCAAGTGTGGCTCTTCCAAGAAGGACAAAACCCCTTCTTGTGGCTGGTTGGGGGATGAAAACCCTCCATCCTTGATTGGTTTGAAGGCACATTGCAGATTTGGGAGAAGAGAAGACAATTTCAGATATTTACATGCATTGTTGAGTCTCTCCTAGGTGGAGTGACTTACCCTAGTGTCAAATTTGGTGCCTTCTAGGGCACGGAAATCATATTTGTTTTCATATTTGGATTTCTTATAATTTAGAAAGCCGGAATCTACTATTCTTTGTGAAGTTTGGGGTTTGTAAACCCTCATTTCATCATTTTTATTGGAGTTGTACTTCGCTGATTTTTAATTAATTTCCAGCAGTATTCATATTGAAACTTGGTTTGGTTGATGCCTAAAATACATATTTATATTTTGGCGAGGTTATTTGAAGGATTTCTAGTGTTTTTCATCCTTTTTTGTAATGTTGTTCGGAAAATTTGATCGTTATTTTAATCTAGGTTTAATTTTCAGTTTGCTGGTTTAAAAATCAGATTTGCTATAATTGGAATTTGTGCTAATTCCTTATTCTTTAGTTTTTCTCCTAAAAAGGAACATTACAAGGGATTTACAAAGCATCGTATTTGTCGTAGTTAGTTGCAAAAATAAATAAGTTACAATGAATCTTACATGTCATAGGGAGTTATAAAATATAAACAGGGATCTTACAAAGCATCTTAGGTGGAGTAGAGAGTTTTACATAATATGATTATAATGGGAAATTACAAACTTCTACTATCCCACATGAAATATAAGCAAATTATGAAAAGGATTCAAGCCTTAAGAGTTTGGATTGTCTTTAATGTCTTGGAGTTCATGGAGGGATTGTATTTGGTTGTTACCGCTATGTTTTGGATACGGATACAGATACAGCTATGAAGTATCTGATGCGTGGTTATGGAAATACAAGTAAAAACTCAAACTTAAATTTTAAAAAAGTTAAAACAAAAAAAAAGAATGAAAAAAAATCTTACGTGTGACAAGACCTTGATCGCAAGAGGTTGCAGGTACATGGATAACTGAATATGGAGGTACCACCACGTATGAGAATCCTTCTTGTATTTGTCTCAAAAGGCTCAAAGGCTATGACTGCGGAGGCTATGAAATTTCTAAAATCGATTATAACCATGTTTTCCACCTTAGGATGGCGGAAGAGCCTAGAGAACGCCAACATATACCTCTCACTGACTTCGGCATCGTTACATGTTGCCACCCTCCCTGGAAAAGAAAGGATCTCCGTGTTGTAGAATCTAGGATTCAATGCAAAGGCAAGGAGATGCAACGGGGTGGTCATTTTGCTCCACCACTCAATGAGGTATAATTTTACTTCTTTGAAAAATGTTTCATCGGGATCTTGCACTTTTGCATTTATGAAAATTTTCATCTTCTCAATGATTAAATCAATGCCACCATATATCTCTCCCAAACAAGGTTGATCTGTGTCAATAAAGCAAATCATACTCATAATGGACTCGGTGAAACTCAACAAGTATTCTACACGATCCCACCAAACATCATCTAAATTCGACGCCTTCACTTTTTAGGCTCACTCAACATTTGACTACCTCCATATAACCCATAGGTTGGAACTGACCATCTTGTTAAGTGCCTCTCGCACCTTCAAAAGACATCTCAAAACGATCATGTGTGATGCAAATCGGATCTCAACAAATTTAAAAAAAATTGACTATTATATTTTTAAAAACATACGTCATAAATAAAATAAAGATAGCTTCCCTTACCTTCAACAGCTCCAAATGCAAGTAGGATCTAAAGATGCCTTACAACTGGCGATGGTTAGTCACAAACATCTGTATCTCATCACCCTCAGCATAAACTTGCTTAATCCACTCAATTTTATTTCCCAATTTTGTAATATCCCCTTCTTAAAGCTAGTTCAATATGAAGATCTCTGTAATGTCTCTTTCAAGGGCTGCAACTGAAAAATAGGGAAATAGCACAAACCCAAATGAGAGTAATCTGATTTTCATAACAGATATGAAAATATAAGAAACCCTAGGAACGAACTCTATCTACATTTTTAGGGCATCAAACACCCTCCAAATAAGCTGAAAATAAGTATATAATTTTCCTAAATATTATATTCAACCAATGGAATAAACATCAAGCCAAAGTACTCCAAAACATGTGCAAATTATGGAGTTATACCCAGCTGTAATTAAATAAATGATAGCAGAAATACAGTCACAATAATGGCTGGAAATGGAGATTCCAATCCCCAAAAATATCATAACAGTTTGACATCGGCCTCTAAATTATGAGGAAGATGAACATCAACTCCAATTGCCAAGATGTGCCCTAGAAGGCGCTCAACTCCTCGAAGCAATTCGCTACCCTAGAAGAGGGTCCAAATTGATGTAGAAACCTTAGTAGCTCTTAATCTATCAAAGCCTAGTTGAAAACCAGTAACATCACTTTCCTTGAAGCACTTAGGAACCACCAATTGAAGAAGTTTCGTTATTTGACTTGAACAAGGAAGGGTTTCGTCCTCCTTGTATGTCACACCAAAGGATTTTCACCCCCTAGTGGAGGGAATTGAGCATTCAGCCCACAAACCATGCAAGTATAATTTTTATGACAAGATAGATGCCCAAAATGAGAGGAGATTTCAAATATTCGGGTTCAGTTGTTAAATATTCTTGGTCAAAGAACAATTGACATAAGTATTAGCTAATTATTCAGCAGAAACATAACAATATTACTACAGGTATCAGTTTTTACAAACTAGATTTTGGATTTTTCCAAATTAAAAAGGTATTGTTTTACAACATATTTCCAGCCAGTTTGCAAATTATGGTTCTTGTCAACTCCTCACCCTTATGTAACTCAAATAAATAATTAAATGGCCCAAAGGATGACCCAAAGACCCTTCTTGAATAGTATATATATCGGATGCCTGAAGGCTGACCCAAATGCCGTACCTAAAGAGTTAAATTAGAAAAGTGTCCAAAGGCCCTTCTCAAAGGGCATTCCAAATTAAAGTGGTTGTTTATTTTACAACAGATTTCCAGCCTGTTTGAAGATTTTGATTCATAACAACTAGTCATCCCCGCCTATCTTCAAAGAAATAGTTAAGTGGCTTAAAGGATGACCCCAAAACCCTTCTCAAATGGTTGATATATCAAATAACTTAAGGTTTTCCAGCCATTTTGCAGATTTTGATTTGTAACAACTCTTCACCCTCATCTATCCTCAAAGAAATAGTTAAATGACTTAAAGGATGACCCAAAGACCCTTCTCAAATGGTGGATATATCAAATGCCTGAAGGCTTTCCAGCCATTTTGCAGATTTTAATTTGTAACAACTCTTTGCCCTCATCTATCCTCAAACAAATAATCAAGTGGCCCAAAAAATGACCCAAATACCCTTCTCAAATGGTAGATATATCAAATCCCTAAAGGGTGGCCCAAAGGCCCTACCTTAAGGGTACAAATCAGCAAAGTGTCCAATGGCCTTTCTCAAAGGTATTGTTGGCAGAATATTTTGTACCTGACAAAATATGAGAAATTGAAACACTTAAGGGGATACTGTCCCTCCTACCTTATTTGGGGAGGTTCCCTTGCTGAAAACAAAAGGAAAAACTGCAGGAATATTTACAATATTTACACTATTCTACCCTGACTTTTTGGGGATTTCAATTCCATTTGTTGGGTTTTCTAGAAAAGGAAAAGGGGGGAGAGAATAGAAGCAAAAGGGGAAGAATTTAGGAGTGGGAAAGAGACTGCATTTTCATGAGAGCAAAACCAAATCTCTAACTACTTCTCCATGTCGAATTGAAAGGGAAAAACTGCAGCATCTCATAATATGAAAGTAATTACCAAAAACTACATCAAAAAAAAATAATATGATTTGGACATATATTGACACAAAGTTCAAAATATATCCAAGGATAAAATAAAATAATAGTTTCACTGTTACTTTCTTTATGAAATGTACACATTATCAAGAACATGAGAATAGAGAAAGAGAGGAAGAGTTCTCTTCTATATCTTGTTTCCTAAAAATGACCCTCCTAATAAAAGTATGACTTTACAATTTACTTTTCACTCAAGTCACAACTTAAAGTGACTTCATAATAAAAGATATTTTCTCAATGAGAAAATAGAAAATCATAATTCACATAAGATAAGATAAGATAATAATATTAATGTCCAACGCATGACCACAAAAGTAGGTCAATGGGACTACAGGATACAAACCAAACAAACCCAGTAAGAGGACCCAAACGGGTCGTCCGAGATACAAAGAGAGAAGAAGAAGAAGAAGAGAAGGAAGCAGCAGAGACCAAGAGACCAAAAAAGAAGAGGAATAGGATGAAGGTGTGGGGGGAGCAAAAGGAGCAACTCCCCCAACAGCATCACCTAGCACTCAAGGCCGGATGGAAATGCCTCGTGATGAGCCGATAACCAGTAGCTGAGACTGTAGAATGTCTGGGAAGCCGATGTCTGGGAGGGAAGGCAGTGCCTCTCTGTAAGCCTAGTGGATTGTTGTCTATGAGAAGGGGCCCTAAGATGTGCCTGGGGTAGGGGGCCTCGGGTGGAAGAAATGGAGTCCCGAGATTTGACAGATCTGAGCTGAGGATCCAAACTCATGTCCAAGTGTCGTTTGGCACCCCTCGTCGGGGAGAGTACCGGGAAGAAAGAAGTGATCAGTTTAGTATTCATCCGTCTGGGAGGAGGGTGGAGGAGCCTGTCCTGAAGCCTGAGGGCCTCCTGAAGGTAGAGAGCAAGACATCTCTGATCATAATATTTGAAGAAAGTTGTGAAGGAAGGAGGCTCACGGAACAGGCAATGGAATCTCCCACGAATCTCGTAATAAACAGGACACCGGAAAATGAAGTGCTCTTCAGTTTCAAACTCCTGGAGAGAGCAAAGTAGGCAAGTCTGCTCCGAGCAATCTAAGTGATGATCAGTCTCCACACAAAGTCGATGTGAACCCACACTAAAGTGACCCATAGAGATACGAAGGACCTGTAACCAATGTCGGGAAATGTACATGGGTCTGATAATGGCCCCATCACGGATCTCAAGAAAGTGTGTCGCATAGAATGGCATCTTCGGATGCAATCCCCCTAGGGGTTGGTCCAAGTGTGCTGAATGAACTATCTGTAGATATCATCTCTGATTATTCTATGAAGGTCCTGTTGGTTCGGTAGGAAATGGGTAAGGGCATTCAGAGAATAGCTGAAGGGTGGGAGACGGTCCATCTGGATGCCAATGGACTCAAAAAGACGTGAAACGCAGGCATACCAGCAGTGAGATCGACCACGGTGATCTGAGGATGCAATAGCTTCAAAGGAGAAGTAGGCAAGATAAATGTATTTGTCCCTGTCAATAAAGAACTAGAGAACCCTCGGATATGGTGCAACAACAACACAAGGCTGAAGATGGTCTCCAAACGAAAAGGGCGAGCCCCAAACTCAGCAAGAATGATGTTGTGAGGAACAAATTCTTTGCACCTGATGATACGTCTGAGCATGAGGATTTGAACACACTCAATAGTAGCCCAATCTGAGTCCAAAGAAGAGGGACCCCAAATTTCTGAACCATATAAAACCGTGGGCCTAACCAAGGAATCGGAGAGGGGCAACTTGGAAAGAATGTCCTGAAAGTGGTGGCGGAAGCATTGTCTCTCAAGAATCGCCAAAGAGCCATACCCCTTATTAACCCAGGGTTGGAGAGCAGGACAGAGGCTAAAACGAGGTCCAAAGAAAAGAATCCCCAGGTATGTATAAGAGCAAGTGATCTCAATCTCCACACCCTTGAAGAAGAAGTGGAGGTCCGAAGTCTTCAGACAATTGAAAACCATGACTTTGGTTTTCCCAAGGTTCACTGTCAACTGCCTGTGATCACAAAATAGGGCTAAGGCATCCAGCTGCCTCTGGAGACCCTCTGCAAAAGAAGCAAGGAGAACCATGTCATCTGCAAAAAGGAGGATGTAGATCAGAACATGGTGCAGAAGACACCCATCCCCTTCCTGGATGTGGTCCCTAAGAAAATCTTCAAGCTCATCAATGTAGATCCCAAATATGGTAGGAGAGAGGGGGCAGCCCTATTTGACTCCAATGGACTCCTGATGAAGTCGGACAAGCCAACAAAGGTACGAAGGTGGCCAAGGACTTCCTCATGAAGGCGCATAATGGCTGTAAGAAGAGTCTCGGAAGTGCCTATATCTTTGAGCCTGCAGAAAAGGGCTTCCTGTGGGACCGAATCAAAATCTTTCCGAAAA
Organism: Taxus chinensis; assembly: GCA_019776745.2. Taxonomy (NCBI): domain Eukaryota; kingdom Viridiplantae; phylum Streptophyta; class Pinopsida; order Cupressales; family Taxaceae; genus Taxus; species Taxus chinensis. Next base: position 383,256,844 of record CM034156.1, on the reverse strand, counting down.
TCCACAAAACAGCAGAAAACTTTAGAGGAGCGGTGGCGAGCCTCCTCAATGATGGCCCGAAGAGTGAGGATGTGATCAATAGTCTAGTAAGTCGGCTGAAAGCCCGCCTGTCCCCTAGCTCTGCAATGGTACTGATCAAGGAACTCAGAAAGCTGCAAATGAAGCACCGTAACATAGAGTTTGTAGAATGTGCGACCCACCATAATCATCCTGTAATTGTTGGGATCGGAAGTAGGCCCCGACTTGTGTATGGGGTATATAATGTGGTGGGATCAAGACGCTGGAAAACCTATACAAACTACCTGATTAAAGAGGTCCACAAAATAACTGAGGAGCGTCTTCCGCCCAAATTTGAAAAGTTCTGTCGGGAAACCTTTCTCATCCCCTGCTTTACTGCAGCTCATAACTAAAATGGCATTCCTCACGTTGGCGTGGGTGAAAATATGGCTATGGGAGGGAAGGTAGAAAGGAACATAAGTGTTACAAAATGTACATCTCCAATGGAGAAATAGAACATTCACTTAAGTGATGGAAGGTAGAAAGGAACAAGTAGCACTAAGGGGAAGAACAACCAGCCAAAGAGGTCTCTTGACAGATCTGCGGGTGAAAATCGTAGATCCTCCAACTGTCAAAGAGCTAAGCCTCTAAAGACAAGCTAGGCCATACACTAATTGATGCGATAGAGTAGACAAGATATAAAGTCACATAAAATTCCCGTGGAGGGCTCAAGATTGATCAGAGTATCATGGAGATTGTCACTTGTGATTTGACATCAGTCAATGCATTGAGAGTCCTCCTAGATAACAATCAAGTGTTGAGCCATACAAGGTTTGAACTCTTTGGAGGTAGGATCGCCCATTATTTTGTTGATAAGGACAATTATGTCCGAGAGCTCCTCGTGAAACTCAGCCTGCGCTGGATTTTTAGGTATTTTTGAGGGACCTTTCCTCTACATTTTCATCCACGAGGAAGCCAACATGTTTTGAAGTTAAGAATCCTTGTTATCCAATTTGGCCATGACATCTACTTTTGAGAGGACCATTGAATGCTTACGCCTCCGCACTCGAAAGGTTAGACTAATTAAGTTAGAATCCAGTTGGGCAATCATTGTTCCATTAAGTGTTTTGACTTCGTGGGTGATTGGGTCGTGGATTTTTGCGCAGCCAAGACAAGATTAGTGCATTGCATAAAAAATGGAAACCCAGATCCTCTGAATAACCCACTACAGTGAATTTGATCTACCAAGGGAGTAGAGTTGCTCTCGACCATTCTTACTCAGAAGTCTACTAAGTCCATAAAATTGACATTACTATCTCCAATATTAGGTAGCCCAGTGATCAAAACGAAGATAGGCTCATAACCAGAATATTTGAACTTCATGGCTTCGGAGAGGTGAATACAAGCAGTGGTTGAGTGATCTAGAAGGTTTGTGAAGCAATGGAAATGTCACAAGATGGGCTCAAAGTCTTCAAAGAGGACTAGCGTTGAGAAGGACATTACAGTCCTCCCCTCCCAAAATTCCTTGGCAATTCAGCAATTGTAAGCTCAGCGTGCTAAAAGAAACCTTATGAGGTTTCAAAGAGTCTAGATGGTAAACAATGTGTCTAGTGCATGTAAGAAGCCTGGAGTCCTAGAAAGCCTGTCATGTGAGTCATGAAATACCTGCAAAAAGATGCTGAAAATACCCCATAATGTGTTAATGGGCATATTCAAGAACAGCACTACAAGTATGGGCTATGCAGTATAGTTATGTTATACTCAGAAGAAGTTACATTAAAGAGAGGTAACCTCAGACATGAAGGGAGTAATAATCCCCTAGAGAGGCTAGAGAGCATATTCTAGGGATGAGCATCCTCGCTCTTCGTTCTAACTTTGGCAACAATGGTGGGAGGACATCCCGTATCGCCAAATATGAATGCAACTGAAATAATGTAGTGGCTGCCAATGATTTCGTGGGTTGTTCCTTTTAATATGTAATAAAATTCAGATTGAAGATGGATTGGAAGTGAGTTACAGCGGCCATAACACGCTTGGGTTTCCAGCCAACTAAGTAACTTGATGATTGTCATAAAAATTGTCTTCAACTGAACCTTCTTTCCAACCTTTTTCATCAAGGATTTTTCTTTGATTTGTGCAAACTTACAGCTGTCCTTATCTGGGAGCATCAGTCCTATACCTGTTATTTTCATGCCCAACAACATGAAAAAGGTATAGAAACCAAAGTGGAATTTTCTTGCAAGAATTAGCTTAGGCAATGTAGGGGCTGGGAACAACCATGCAAGCACTAAAAATCCCATATTAACCATCATCAATGGAAAAGAACTCCTCCCCGTGTTTGAAGGAACTTGTAAACTCCTTTGTATGAGAGCAAAAAGAATAATCAAGTGGCCGGTGAAGGTGATGACAGCTATACCAAAAAGCACTCTCATTACTGCCCCCAATCTGTCAAGCAACTCTTTTACCTTGGTTGTCCTATCCATAGTTGGAATACTCGCATATAACTCGCCGAGTTATTAAAAATTCACCAAAAACTTTGCAAAACGAGTAACTCGCCAAAGGTCAGAGAAGGATGTCAAAAAAAAATACTCGCCGAGTTGTGGCCAAGTACTCGCTGAGTTGTGGCGAGTACTCACCGAGTTAACTCAACGAGTACTCGCCACAACTCGGCAAGTTCGTGGGTAAAACTCGCCATACACAGTCATACCCAGAAACACGGATTTCAAAGGCAAAAAATACTATTTTTAAGCGGTTTTGGCTCTTTTTAAGGCCCTCTACTTCTTCATTTTCACTCACACAACCTTTGAGCTTGCATTGCTTGTGTTGAGTGGATTTTGGAGTGAATTCACCGAGAGAATTTGGAGAATTGCATTAGGAGGTAGGTTTTTTTTAATTATTCTTTGAAGTTTTTTCAAATTTTGTGTATATTATTAAGGTTTTATAGATTCATATTGTGATTTTAAATACATGTAATGTAAAATCAAATGCTTGTAATTTTTTTATACTCATTTGCAGTCAGAGGTATGTATTTTTTTTTTACGCAAATTCATTGTAAATTAGTTAAATTTTATGTATGTGTATTATAATCGATTCGTTTTGTAATTCTAAATACATGTAATGTAAAATTGAATGCTTGTAATTTTTTATACTCATTTGTAACCAAAGATATGTATTTATTTTTTTACACAATTTCTTTGTAAATTAGTTAAATTTTATGTATGTGTATTGTAATTGATTCGTTTTGTAATTCTAAATACATGTAATGTAAAATCAAATGCTTGTAATTTTTTTATAGTCATTTGCAGCCAGAGGTATGTATTTTATTTTATTTTACGCAAATTCATTGTAAAATGGTTAAATTTTATGTATGTGTATTGTAATCGATTCGTTTTGTAATTCTAAATACATGTAATGTAAAATTGAATGCTTGTAATGTATTTTTTTTATTTACGCAAATTTGTTATTCAGGCACATTTTTTTTAAATTAAATTAAGTTTACGTTTTCTAATTTTTTAAATGTGCAATGTGTTGCAGATTAGAGCTTAACAATGGCATTAGGCTCAGCATCAGGTTCGGCATCTGGGTCAGCATCACTAGCAAGGACCGTTCCTTCGAATGCCCGTTCCAAAGCATGGAAGTATGGTGTACGTGGAGCTAATGAGAACGAAGTTTTTTGCAATTTTTGTAACAGAAAAATGAATGGAGGCATCAATCGTTTGAAATATCACCTTTCATGTATTGTTTGTCAAGATGTTACGATTTGCCCCAACATGTCGGAAGAGGCAAAGCGAGAGATGAGTGCAGAGCTGGCAGAGTTAGAGGAGAAGAAGCTAGAGAAGGCAAGGCTGAAGGCAGCCATAGCACAAGCTATTAGACATGGGGCTGCAATGGTAGAGGATTTAGAGGATGATGCGGCAACAATTGTGGGCTCTACTTGTGGTCCGCGCATACGAAGCGGAAGAGCCGGAAGAGGCGCATCTTCATCGAGTTCGAGCAAAGGCATACCAAGCTTTTTGTGGCAAGGAACACACCTGAAGCACAACCTTCATTGGAAGGTACAGCCTGGAACAAAGATATGCATGAGGAAGTGGATAAAGCTTGTGCAAATTTTTGGTACTACAACAACCGGCCGTTTAATGTGACAAAGAGCCCATACTGGGAGTACTTGGTGACAGCATTGACAGTTGCAGGGAAAGGGTACAAGGCACCCTCTTCAAAAGATTTGAGTGGGAAATTACTTGAGGGTGCAATGCAGATGCCACTACTATGCTAAAAGAGCACCAGAAACAATGGTCAAAATTCAGATGCACCATTCTTTCAAATGGGTGGACGGATGGAAAGAACCACGCCCTCGTTAATTTTTTAGCAGCTTCAAATGGTGAGATGGTGTTTTTAAAGTCTATTGATGCCTCTAACATAATAAAAAATGTAGAGAATTTGAGTGATATGTTAAAGACAGTTGTATTAGAGGTTGGTGTACATAATGTTGTGCAAGTTGTCAAAGACAATGCAACAGCATATGTGGCGGCTGGTAGACTACTACAGGAGAGACATCCATCACTCTTTTGGACTCCTTGTGCAACTCATTGCCTTAGCCTTCTTTTGGAAAACATAGGCAAAATTGATTTGGTGAGGCCGGTTGTAGAAGATGCAAGAACCATAATGAAGTACATATACAATCACCCTTGGGTTCTGAGCTTGATGAGAGAACACACAAAGGGGAAAGAACTTGTTCGAGCCATTGTCACAAGGTTTGCAACTAACTTCTTAACGTTGCAAAGTATTTCTAGTTTGTTGACACCTTTAAAACAAATGTTTGTGAGTCGAGCATGGCTAGACTCACAATATCAAAGAAAGTTGACGGAGAGAGGGTTGCAAAGATAGTTTTTGATGATATTTTTGCAAAGAGAGCTATAGAGATCATCAAACTAATTTCAAACTTTGATTTATATTTCATTCCTTTATTTTAATTTGTTAAATTATAAATATACTGTTTTCATTTTTTTACTTTATTTGTATCATAAGTTTGTAGCATTACATTCTAATTTGTGTGTAGGTGTCAGAGCCATTGATGAGGGTTTTGCGATTGGTTGATGGGGAGCAAAATCCCATGGGGTTTATTTATGAGGCCATGGATAGGGCCAAAGAGTCTATCCAAAACTATTACATGGGGGATATCGTCAGATATGGTCCCTTTTGGGACATTATTGATAGGAGGTGGAACAATCAACTCCACCAACCTATTCATGCAGCGGGGTACTACCTCAACCCCAAGTATTTCTACTCCGACAGCTTCACAAATACGAACGGAGAGGTTATGGAGGGCCTTTCAACATGTATTGAGAGGATGATACCAGATGTTGAGATGAGGGACCTTGTCATTTTAGAGTTGCAGAGTTACAAACATGCTAGGGGGAGGCTCTTTTCTTCGGTGCTAGCTATTCGAGGGAGAACCACGCAGTCACCAAGTAATAAAAATTAGAATGTTTACCAAGTTGCTTATTAGTTACAAATTTGATTTTATTAATTATTGATAAAAAATTTACTATCTTGTCTGTAGGTTCTTGGTGGGAGGATTGGGGAGGGAATACCCCGCATCTTCAAAAGCTAGCCCTCAGAATTCTATCTCAACCTTGTAGCACTTCTGGATGTGAACACAACTGGAGTTTGTTTGAGGCCATTCACATGAAGAAGCGCAACAGGTTGTGTCAAAAACGGCTCAACGACTTGGTTTTTGTTCAATACAATCTCTGGCTTCGTACAAGAAAAGTGGAGGCCACATCAGAGGAGCTCATTGATTTGGATGAGATAGATCCATACAGCGAGTGGACTAGGCAAGAAGAGGAAATCCCTGCGTTCACAATGGACAAGATTGCTTCTTTTGAGAGGTAAGCTATGGAGGGAGAAGCACTAGCAGGAGTCCGAGGAGATATTGGATTGGATGACATCTTTGGAAGTGATCTCCAACATGCAGCAGAGGAGCCACCGGCACCACCATCTAGTTACAGGATCGAGCCAGAGTCGCAGCCTTCTAGGAGGGGCGAGGAGATACAGCCGAGTGTGGGGACTAGTAGAGGCACTAGACCCTCTCCCCAATATTTCTTTAGATTGGGAAAGAGGAAAATATAATTTATTGTATATTGTAACTTGCGTAGATATGAAATTTATGATGATATTTTTCAATGTCAATCATCATAAATTCATATTACTTATCAGTCGACTGTTGTATTTGCATGATGATGCGATTTTGTATTGTATTTATATTCAAATCTAATAGAAAACACTTCTCTAACATTTTATGGGCTCATTTGATACATTTTTTCGCTGTGTTGCTTAAAAATTTTGTTTTTTAAAGAAATTTGAGTGTTTTTTAAGTTGCTGAGTATTTTCCAAATACAAGTATGCGAACTATGGTCATATCAACTTCTTTCCAGTGTGCTTCTTGTGCTTGTGGAGACATTTCTTCATCTTTCGCCGCAATCTCATATTTATTATTACTTGTTTGGGCTAATAACAAACTCAGCTGCTCTTCTTTGTTTCCTTCTTTCTTCTCCATGATCCATAGGGATCCAAAATGACTCTACTTCATCTGATCAGCTAGCAACAAAGAAGGAAAATGAAGAAATGAAGGTTTTGTCTATATGATAACAGAACTGTCGCTCTGTGCAGAGCGGCGGTTACAAAACCGCCGCCCAACCAAGGCGGCGATCCTGTCACTTTCAGACAAAAAATAAAATTCAAAAAGAACAGTCCCAGAATTGGAAAGGTTGTTTGTGTCTCTTCTCCCCCATGACCTTTCCCATCCTCCAATGCACAGGAGGACATGAGAAAGGCTATAAATACATGTAGGAAGGAGAGTTTGGATTATAGGAAGTAAGAGACTTCATGGGAGTAAGTGTAAGAGTTCTAAAGTGCTGAAATTGAGTTTGTGGAAGAAAGAGTTTGAGAACAAAGCAGTCAAGTAGTTGGGAGGAAGTGTGAGACATTGTCAATTTCCTTTCTCACTTATTGTAAAGTTTGTATCTCTTATATTTTTAATTGGCCAATAAAGCAAAAAGGGAAGAAAGAGTTGTTTGCCCTTCCCGACTGGTTTTCCTCCTCTGGAGGTTTCCACAATAAAAATCCTTGGCATACATGTATGTGTTAATTCATTTCTCTTGCAAATTTCAGTTCTAAGGCATAAACAATTCAATCACTAGCTCAACTGTCATTTTCTATTTGAAAGTAGAACAGCAGTATAATTGTGGTTTTGTGAACAAATTCCAAAGTAGATAGTTTACAGATCACTCCATTCTTGGGCTTGCACTATAATGTCCCATCTTTAACACGAGCTCACCATGAGACCATTTTTGCCCTAGTTGACTTCCCGGGGGCTTAAAGGCAAATGCAAGGGAAGTACTTTATCATTATATTTTTAAGTCGTTTTATTAAGCCTTGTAATATTTGTAAAAAAAACAACTTTAAGTTATAACGATTAATTGGAAAGGGAAAAAGTGTAATGATAAAATAAGACATAAAGGTGGTCACTTTAATTTAATAAAGTGCACCTAGCACATGGAGTGACCCACATGGAGTAGTGTGTCCAGAAAAAGTATAAAAGAAGATCAAGGGTTCATTTGCAATCATCTTGATGTACTGTTTTCGTATACGAGACAGCATTCTTGCTTCTTTTCCATTGTTAAGGATGAAAACCCTTAAGAGCAAGCTATTGCAGACGAAACCCCTCATTAGTATTTAGACTGAGGACAAAAACCCTCATTTCTTTCACATTTGAGCAGAGAAAGGACAAATTCCAGCGAGGACATCCACTTGAAAGAGTGTTGCAGCGATTGTCAGTCGTTTGGAGGGTTTTTGGATCAGTTTTTGGCCATTTCTAGCCTAGACACGCCATTTTGGGAATTCAGGATGGAATTTTTGTGTTCCTATTGCTGGAAAATTCTGTAATAAATATCTATGATTGCTATCATCCCATAGATCATTTTCAGCTATTATGTCTATTGTAATTCTGCATATTTCTCTATATATGAATTTTCAAAGTTTACAGTTGTTTAGCCTAGAAAAATAATTAAATTAAATCGGATCTTAGTTTTTTATCTAATTTTAAGTGGAATTTCTGATTGTTAAAATATTTTGCAAGTATTCACCGAAGTTATTTAATTTTCTATGAGGGTTTGATAGGGAAAATCCCTTTTCTATAATTTTTTACATATGGGTTTCAATCAAATTCAGATCTGTTGTGTTTTTATTAAAAAATGATATTACAGTGGTATCAGAGCTTGATTCTTCCAGCCAGTGGAGGAAAATCAGTTAGGAATGCACACAGGTGAAGAGGGTTTCAAATACTAGTATCAAAGAAGAACTTCGGTGAAGGGTATCGAGATCAAAGACCGCCTTCAATGGATGAGCTAAGTTTTTTGCAGGAAGTCCTCACTCAAGGTCAAAGAGAGGTGCAATTCCTGAAGGGAATCTCAAAGACAAATGGCTGAATTGACTAGAGCTTTGCAGGGTTTCAACACAAACAAGCCAAATAATCATGGAGTGGGAAATAATGGTGAAGGGAGCTCCGCTGGTAACGATGATGAAAGAGTTTCAATCAAGCCTTCTTTTTGGAATTTCTAGAGTGCAATTTCTACAAAGAGAAGAGCCACAAATAGAGATGGAGCAGCCACATGTTGTAGAAGACATGGACACTTATGGTGAAGAATATGCAGCCCTAAATTTTACAACACATGAGATGTTGTCATTCAGGGACTTCTGTCATATAAGGATGAATAATGGCTCCGAGTAGAACAAGGGATCTCACCAAGACCATCCACAAAAGGATCTACAACATAGATTGGGGAAAATAACTCTTCCCTCCTATGATGGATCGAACAAGTGTCCAGCTAGAGCGTGGTTGCAAAAGATGGATACATACTTATCCTTGAACCTCGTGTATGAGGAGGAAGCACTCAAGTTTGCCACCTTGCATTTAGAAGGAGTTGCACGTGACTGGTGGTACCACGAATTAATCACCTAAGGGCATGTATCTATCACTACTCTTGATGAGTTCAACCAAAGACTCATAGAGAGATTCGATAGAAAAGATCCAAAGGTCTATTTTCAGGGAGTTGGCACAACTCAAACAAGAAGGATCAGTGGACAACTATATCACTGATTTTCAGAAACTTTTAGTGATGGTTCCAAATGTGGGCAAAAGAAGGTTGGTTGTTTTGTTTGTTGAAGGGTTATTTGAACCTCTCAAGGGCTTGGTCAAGGCTTTTGAACCCTCATCCCTTCAAGATGCCATCAAGAGAGCACTAAATTTGGAGTCTTCAGCTCCTAGAGGTAAATTTCAGCCTTTTAGACAGCAAAAGGAAAACTCTTTGGGGCAGCTTAAACCCCCATTTCCAGGTCAACAAAGGACAGCTCCTTATGGCCAACAAAGGAGACCATTTCAACAGGGAAATGCACCACAAAGAGAGCTTCCAAAGTCCAACAAAGAAGGGGATATACAGAATGAATTAAGGAGGAGGAACCTTTGTTTCACTTGCAAGGAATCATAGACACTGGGACATCGTTGCCTTGGGAGAGGGCAAGTTCACTACATTGAAGTAGTGTCGGATAGAGAAGAAGAAGTTGAGGAACAAGGGAACGAAGAAGAAGTTGATCACATGGATAGCACCCTTGCCACATTATTCGAAGCTCATAGATATCACCCTTTTAGAGTAAGGGGTGAGCTACAAGAAAAAAGAGTTATTGTTTTGATTGATAGTGGTGCAACCCACAATTTTATTGATGCTGATTTGGTCAGTAGATTGGGGCTACGAACAGAAGATTTCAAAGGATTCAAGGTGAGAGTGGCTGATGGCTTCACCATCCCATGCACAAAGAAGGTACAGCAGCTGAAGATCACTCTAGGGAAGCATGAAATAGAAGATGACTTTTATGTAGTGGGCATTGGAGGGAGGGATGTGGTCTTGGGAGTGCAATGGTTGCACTAACTTGGTGAGTTAACACAAAACTACCAAACAATGGAGCTGAAATTCAGATCAACGGGCAAAGAAATAAAGTTGTGTGGTATGGCTAATGGAGCACTTATGGTGGTGATAGCAAAGAAAATGGAAAGAGAGTTCCATAGAGGGCAGGTTGCATGGACAGCAGAGTGTCTTATGACTCCCACGGATCAAATTTCAAAGCAGTAGCAATACCACAAGGATATCCAGCCCATCCTTAACAACCATGCAAGACTTTTCAGCAATCTTCTACACGGTCTTCCACCAGATAGGGGTTTTGAGTATACCATTGAGTTGGAAACAAGAACTAAGGCAATGATTACTACTTTATATCGCCACCCTAGAGCATACAAAGAAGAGATCAAGAAAGCCATCAAAGAACTCTTGGAGATGGGGCACATAAGGCCTAGATTGAGTCCTTTCGCTTCAGCAATGGTGCTGATGAAAAAGAAGGATGGGACAATGCGGATGTGCATTGACTATAGACTCTTGAACAAGAGAACTATCAAAAATAGGTATCCCATACCTAGAATTGATGAGTTGATTGATGAGCTACATGGAGCTCTCTATTTTCCCAAGATTGACTTGAGATCCACGTACCATCAAATCTGGGTAAGAGAAGAGGATGTATACAAGACAACTTTTAAATGTCATTTTGGTCACTTTGAGTTTTTGGTGATGCCATTTGGAGTGACTAATGCACCCACTACATTTCAGGTTGTGCATGAATCATGTGTTTAGTCAACAATTGAGAAAAATTGTTCTTGTATTATTTGATGACATCCTTGTGTATAGCAAGACTTGGAAGGAGCACCTCCAACATTTGGACATAGTGTGAGACTTCGAGAGCAGCAATCACTCTTTACAAAGGAGTCCAAATGCGAATTCGGTGTGACTGAAATATTGTATTTGGGCCATGTGATTAATGCTAGGGTTGTTCATGTTGATCAAGAAAAGATCCAAACCATCTTGGATTGGCCTCCACTCTCTACTATGACACATTTGAGAGGATTTTTGGGATTGTGCAACTATTATAGGAGATTTGTTAAAGGATTTACTCAACTAGCTGGCCCATTGACTGATCTAACAAAGAAAGGAGCTTTCAGCTCGTCTGTAATAGTCCATTCCGCATTTGACAACTTAAAAAAGGTAATGAGCTCATGTCCAGTGCTTGTTTTCCCTGATTTTTTTGTCCCTTTTGTATTGGAATGTGATGCTTCCAGAGAGGGAATAGGGGTTGTCTTGATGCAAAAAAGGCACCCAATTGCATTTGAGAGACAGGGACTCAAGGAAATTGAGCGTGGATTTTTCAGTTTATGACAAAGAAAAACTAGCTATCATGTATGCTTTGGCAAAGTTCAGACAATACTTGGTGTATGTAAACTTTAGAGTCAAAACCGACCACAATAGTTTGAAGTTCTTTTTGGGGCAAAAGGATTTGAATGATAGGCAACAGAAATAGGTAAGCAAACTCCAAGCATATGATTTTGATATTGAATATGTTAAGGGGAAGAACAACATAGTTTTTTATACCTTGTCTAGGAATCCTATCTTATGTGCTATGACAGAAATTAGAGCGCAATGGAAGGCCTACATAACCGCTGAATATGCAAAAGATGAGTTTACAACAGTCATACTTGAAAGGAAAATTGAGGATGAAAGGTAAAAGGTTATGGATGGACTGATTTTGTATAACAATAGGGTCTTTTTGACACAAGATTCTAAGATTAAGCACAAGGTTCTAAGGGTTGTTCATGATTCACCATTGGCGGGACATCCGGGCTACTTCAAATACAAGCAAGTAAGAGAGAGGTAATTTTGGAAGGGTCTCAAAGATGAAGGACTTTACTTCAGTACATTAGGGAAGGCATCACATGCCAACAAAAGAAGGTCGAACATGTTTTTCCAACTGGTCTATTACAGCCATTACCCATTCCTACTCACAAATGGGAGAGCATATTCATAGACTTTATCACGGGGCTGCATATGGTCCAAGGTAAGAATGGCTTGTTTGTGGTGGTTGATAGGCTCGCAAAACATGGCCATTTCTTTGCACTTCCAACCAAGTATGATGCTCCCTTAGTGGTTGATGCTTTCTTCAAAGAGATATTCAGACTTCATGGGTTGCCAAAAAATATTGTGAGTGATAGGGACGATAGATTTATGAGCCAATTTTAGCAAGAACTTTTTCGATTGACAGGCATGGAATTGACTCCGAGCACTAGCTACCAGCCACAAACTGATGGTCAAACTGAAGCAATGATCAAATGGATATAGGGATACTTGAGGAGATTTGTTATAGGGCAGCAATTAACATGGATTAAATGGTTGTACATGTGTGAGTATTGTTACAACACTTCCCATCATATGTCCATTGGAATGACTCCCTTTAAAGCTCTTTATGGGTATGATGCATTTTCCTTCATAGATGTGGTCTTAATAGATAGTAGAGTGCCAAAGGCACAAGATTTGATACAGCACTACCAAGAAATCTTGGAAGTGCTCAAAGAAAATCTCCAAGATGACTAAAGCTAGTAGAAGCTATATGCAGACCAGCACCATTTGGTGAGGACATTTGAGGTGGGTGACATGGTCTTTTTGAGATTGCATTCCTACCAGCAATCTCCACTCAAACAAAGTGGGGTGGAGAAGCTCAAGCCTCGCTTTTATGGGCCATGCAGAGTGCAAAGAAGGGTTAGGGAGGTTACATATGAGTTTGAGATGCCGGAGCATAACAAGATACATGATGTGTTTCATGTTTCGTGCCTCAAGAAGGCACTTGGACAGCATATTATCCCTTCTACAGAGCTGCCACCTATGGATGAGGAAGGCAAGCTAATTCTAGTTCCGAAAGCCATCATAAATGTTCGTGAGAAGAAGTTAAGGGGTCGGATCATAAGTGAGTATTTGATTCGCTGGAAGGACCTGCCTTTGGAGAATGCTACATGGGAGGGAGCAGCCATTCTTGAGCACCCAAATTTGCAATTGCTTGAGGGCAATCAATTTTGGGAAGGGAGGACTATAATGTCCCCTCTTTAACACGAGCTCGCCATGAAACCCTTTTTCCCTAGTTGACTTCCCAGGGGCTTAAAGGGAAATACAAGGGAAGTACTTTATCGTTATATTTTAAGTTGTTTTATTAAGCCTTGTAATATTTGTAAAAAAACAACTTTAAGTTATAACAATTAATTAGAAAGGGAAAAAGTGTAATGATAAAATAAAACAAAAAGGTGGACACTTTAATTAAATAAAGTGCACCTACCAAATGGAGCGACCCACTTGGAGTAGTGTGCCCAAAAAAAATATAAAAGAAGATCAGGGGTTCATTTGTAATCATCTTGATTTGCTATTTTCCTAAATGAGAGAGCATCCTTGCTTCTTTTCAGTTGTTAAGGATGAAACCCCTTGAGAGCAAGCTATTGAAGACGAAACCCCTCATTAATATTCAGATTTGAGGACAGAAACCCTCATTTCTTTCACATTTGAGCAGAGAATGGACAAATTCCAGTAAGGGTGTCAACTTGATAGTGTTGCAACGATTATCAGTGGTTTGGAGGGTTTTTGGATCAATTTTTGGCCATTTCCAGCCTTGGCACCCTATTTTGGGAATTCGGCATAGAATTTTTTGTGTTCCCATTGCTGGAAAATTCTCTAATAAATATCTATGATTACTATCATCCCATAGATCATTTTCAGCTATTCTGTGTTTTGTAATTCCACATTTCTCTAGATATGAATTTTCAAAGTTTGCAACTGTTTAGACTGGAAAAATGATTAAATTAAAACAGATTTGAGTTTTAAACTGAATTTAAGTGGAATTTCTGATTGCGAAAATATTTTGCAGTATTCCCCGAAATTATTTAATTTTCTATAAGGGTTTGATGGGGAAAATCCTTTTTCTATAATTTTCTACATAAGGGTTTCATGCAAATCCAGATTTGTTGTGTTTTTTATAAAAAGGGGATATTACATGCACATAGAACAAAGTCAAACATATTAAAAAAAAAGAGTTTTGAACATCCCTCCTTCATGCCTCGTAGACATGATGGCAAGTTTTCTTTCATTGCTTGCAACCACCTCCCAATCTTCATTCAATGGCTGGGTTTCAAAAAATTCAATCATGCTCCCCAAACACAACTGCAGCCATGCATTTCCTTCCTCAAAATCGAGATGATAGTGACTGGAATCCAACTTATGATGGAATTCTTCAAAACCCATAAATCAATGCTCCTACTACAAACAATCATAACATCAATGTCATGTTGAGTTATAGTGCTTTGGATAACAAGATAACATCCATCTTACTCACTTCCAAATGCTAATTTCATGAACTCAATCAACATTTGCTTTTATTGGAAGGCTTCTTCCAAGAGCATGTGCATTGATTAGCAACTGAATATTCCCATGAAGTGACAGCTGTTTTAAAATTAAAAGTAGGGATTTTTTCTTACCATGTGTTGCCCATATGTCTTTCCTTTTTGCGGGAACTCTTTCCATCCTTTTTATTGTAGCAGCTTGAGGAGCTTTATTTTTCATGACTTGAAGCATAACCTCTTGGCCATCAAGCTTGAATCTTAACTTCATAGATCCGGTAGTTTTGGCTAAATTCACTCAAGGAATACAACCGTTGTATCTCAAGTACCAAATCCGTATCTCCAATACCAACAACATAGAAATCATTACTTACCATGTTCCTTCCTACGGTGACTTTGAGTTGTTGGATCCTCTTGGTGCAAGGGATGATGAAACCATTTTGTAGCATATCATCCTTCACAATAAGGTTTGAGTGTACAATAAACTTTAGACGCATTCTCATAATTTTCCTTCCATTCCAAGTGCAAGAGATGACATTTACCTTGATCCTCTGAAGACCACCCATGCCAAAGCAGTCTTGACCTTGAATAGAAGAAGCAGTATGCCCATAGTTGCAAAATGTCCCTGTAGACCTAACATACTTCTTAAAATATTTTCCATGATGACAAAAATATGGCAGCGACTTAAGAGGAAACAACAAATCGGAAATATGGTCATCACTGTCATACCTTGGGCTGCCCACAAGGAGCTCACCCTCCTTTGCCTTCGCTTCTTTAGCAAGTGAAGATCTTTCCGCCTTGACTCGTTCCATATTTTGTTCACACATGTATGGAAACATCTTCAAGGTTCTCACCGAAGTCGAGAACACCATCAATTTGTGTCTTATTGATTATTGTTTAGAAAATTCCAGCAAGCCAAACATCATCATTATCAACCGGAAATTTGACTTCAACCACCAAATTCTCTCCACAATCTTACAAATCAAAAAAAAATTCTTTCCTTGGCTCATGCTCTATGGTTTCTTCTTTGACGTCTTGAGGTGTTGATGTATCTGCTACCTTTGCTAGTTATTTTCTTTATACGAGAGAAGCCGTTTTGGACTTGGCTCCTTGGCATATTCTTGTGGTCTAGGGTTTAACCCTAGCATATTTGTCCATGCACCTAAAAATCCCCTTGATAGAACCAATACCAAATGATGGTACTCTTCTCACCTAACCCAAGGCTTTCTTGCAAATATGAGTTATGTAACACAAGCATGCAAGGACTAAAACCCTTGTTTTGTTACTATGAATTCGGAAAGTGCAATCACAGTATCAGGGGTCTCAATTAAGAGATGCCCTATATTCCGCATAGTTGGTTGTAAAATACAAACCAAATATATGAATGAAATGTAACGACATTCAGATTTTTACTTGATTCAACTTGGGAGGAAGGTGGGCAATAGCAAAGACATAGTAGCTGACCCAAAATTTGACATATATGAGAGGCTGCCTTACAACAATGAGATCCCTTATGAGCTGTGCTTTCTAACTATGTGGTCTTCACAATTATAGCACTCTTTGAACTCTCTAAACTAACTAGGGCTAGCAATGCACTCTGAGATCCTTGATCATCCAACTTACTAACTTCTTAACATTCAAGTATATAGTAACAATTCTATAGGCCTCTTAGGACCACCTACTTGACAATATTAGGCTCTTGAAGCAACTGATCTAATTTTTTC
Organism: Taxus chinensis; assembly: GCA_019776745.2. Taxonomy (NCBI): domain Eukaryota; kingdom Viridiplantae; phylum Streptophyta; class Pinopsida; order Cupressales; family Taxaceae; genus Taxus; species Taxus chinensis. The sequence goes on along the minus strand of CM034156.1, from coordinate 383,240,815 downwards.
TACTCTCTCCTATGACATTGTAGATGTGTCCTTTGTCACCGTCTATGCAAGGTAAGAACCCTCAGGCATGATACAGACTCGCTGCAATCTGAGGTTACCACTATAATGCCCCCTTTTCCGGGTTGAAACTGAAAATCAAAAGGGAACTTGCACAAATCCAAATAGTTAATTGAAGCAAACTGAAATTAAATTCCCAAACCCTAGCAGCAGGCTATACAATATTTTAATCTTTTGTATAGAAATCAGCTACAAACTTGTTGGAAATAAATTAGCAATACCTCTTCAAAATAATGCATACGTTTACGCAATTTGGAAATGCATTGCAAGAGAAAAGCACTGGAAATATTTTATAACAAATATAAACCAAAGAATGAGCCTTCAAACCCCCAGCTAGAATTTATCTAATTAAATATAATAATTGTGAACACCCTTACAAATATGGTTGGAAATAAAGAATTCCAAGCCCAAAATTGAAGTACACGAGTAGATTCCATCTACTAAAAATAGGAGAAACACAATGATGGCTGAATTTAAAGTTGTCGTGCCCTAGAAGACCTCGAACACCACCTTAGGGCAAGTCACCACCCTAGGAGAGGGCAGAAAATGCCTTCAAAACTGAATACAACTCTTTACGAGATCACCTAGTTGCAAGCTTGGGGAGTTTTGTCCTCAAACCAGCCCACTATTGAGAGGTTTCGTTCTCAATAGGTTTTCCAAAAGGGTTTTCGTCCTCAATGGAAGAGAGAGAGAGAGCAAAACCGTGCTCCAACTCTTGAGAGAAATAAATTTCAAAAGTGTGCATAAACTCTTCCAAGCCAAGCAGACCCCTTTAAATAGCTAGAGGTGGCGCCCAAAACCAAATAGAATCCTTCTTAAGAGGACTGACCTCCTCGGGGACATAAAAGTTCCTTTTTTTCTTTTATTTTTCAAATGGCTTTTCATCCTTTACCCAGCCAACCTGACTATACTTAGAAAATTACTAAAAAAGAATGCAAAGCTCACATAAACAGTTGAAAAACATGACATTAACTTCCTTGCTCATTCCCTTTTTTCCCACAGGAAGTGGAATGGGCTCAAGATCTTCAAAGAGTACTAGCGTTGTAAAGGGGACGTTAAATTGCATATGAGGAAACGCATGAAAGGGTAGAATCCCTCACTATGAAATTTAGCCCGGTCTCTTCTTCACTTCATAAGACAAAAGAACCACAAATTGCTGCAGCAATTTTCAGTGAGATGAATGGAGAGAACAATTTTCATGAAGAACATTTTCCGGGGAAGCCAGAAGATGTAAATTTAGAGTTGGGCATAACCGAGACAGTTTGCAAGGAATTGAAGATCAACAAGCAAAGCAACTTGAGAATGTCACAGTTGGTAGTACTATTTCTAAATTCCAGTTGATTCATGATTCAACTATCATGGATTCACTCACTGAAACTGTTGGAGAAGCATTACCTAGTGCAGGGCCTCCAATTCCTCACTATATCGGAAAAGTGCAACATAAGCTAACTACATTACAAAGAGAATCAAGGATTGGAAATTGCAAATTTCCAAGATTGATTTGGGATCCTGGCATTTGCCAAAGGGTTCGGTTTGGAGGAGTTTACAAGTTGAACCAGCGTTGCTTGAGGACAAGCAATATTTGGAAAGGGCAGACTGTCATGTCCCTTTTTTTGGACTAAGGAAATAATTTAATGATTTGATTTAAGTTGCCCCAAAAATAACTTTAATATTATAAAAAGGCAACTTATATTTTATTATTACATTAAAAACTTCCTCAAAGTGATTTTAAAAGGAGACTTAAGATGTTTTCTAAAGTGACACTAGGCATAGGGTACAAATTGATATTATTTATAAAAAAAGGTTCCTAAGTCACTTTGAATTAAATTTTGGGGAAAAGGAGAAAATAGAAAATAATATTTTATTTTCCCAAAAGTGTCTATAAAAGAAGGGTTTGGGCAAGAGGAAGGGGCATTCTAGTTATTATCAAACCCCAACTGTTTGAGCTTGAACACTTGTTCATCTTTCTACCCTAGGACAAAAACCCTTTGGCAAAATAAATTTGAGGATGAAAACCCTCCTATTTGTTTGAGTAATTCCATTAAGGGATTACCGATGAGCTGAAAAGTTGTGAAGGAGTTCCAATTTCAGGAATATTATTGAAGATTTTCCGATTGTATGAAGTTGCTACAGTATTTCCGCTACAGTAATTTCTATGCTTTTGTGAAGATCTAGGCTGCCGTCCAATCTAAACCTGCCATACCCCTTTCAGGACTGCTGTGGGATTGATTAGTATTAATTTGGGACTGACATACCATCATAAATCAGAAATGTCCCATTTGGAGGATTGTGGTGCATCAGAGACAGGGTTTACTTGCTGCTGTGACTGCCGTACAGTGCTATTTCACTTATTCACTGATGTTCATTCATTACTGCCAACCATTCCATCATTACTGCCTGTTGTACCCTGTACACAGACCAATCACATCCCTTGGAACATCAACGCTGCCTATTAGAGGTATCAAACACAGCCTTAGTAAGGTTTCTACTGCTGTACGTTGACAATCAGATTTGATCTTTATTGCTACATAAATAAATACTTGGATTTTATAATATTTGTAAGGATTGACCCTGCAGTATTTATTAGTTGTCCAGTTTGCTTCATTTCCAGTATTTTGTATGCATGCAAATTCAATACAACACAGATTCAATAAAGATTTCAATTGGGGTTTCAACATAAGTATTGTATGTTGGTTGTAGTTTTTGTTTGATATACAGTTTGAAAAGAGAATCACAGTAAATTCCAGAATTCATAAAATTACCTAGAAAGGGACATTTCATTCTCTGAAGACAATATGAAATTGTATTGTTATAAATCAAAGAAAGGATCTTTCGAACCTTGCGCTTTGCTTCCCGGGTGAATCTTCTTACGGACATCTTTGAAAGTGCTTACTGTTGCGGGGCAGCGGGAGCAGGAGGAATAGGAAGAATATGTATAATAGGAACAAAATGAATAACAGGGACAGCGGGAGCAACTGGAACAGCTGGAACATTGTCGTGTGCTTCTCTTCTTTGTTGTCTTCAATTTCTCGTGATAGCTTGAACCCTTCTTATCGCGTGTGTGCAATCATCCTCTTAATTCAAAACCTCATTGATTATATGGTACTGAGCATCATCAATGCAGTTATCAAACACAACTGTCCAGAAATCTTCAGATATACTTTCTTGATTATCTTCAACTAAAATAAGATTAGGTTGTGCTAGAGGGGCCTAGCCACTAATGCTCATTTGACTCTGACATGCAGCTGTGAATATCCTTTTTCACCAACTTATAACAAAATTATTGTCTAGGAGCAGGAGGTGGTTGGACAGCTCTTTGAACCACTCTTATCTGAATATGACTAGGTCTTCTCTGTGCAATAAGGGATACAACCTTGTGTGCAATATCAACACGTTCTTCTTCGTTATCTAATACACCAACAACTCTTTGAAACTGAACAACACCTGTCTGATTATCCCGCTCAATGGTTCGGAAGTTGGAAGAAATAACTTCTTGTGTGGCTTATAGCCAATCAAGACCTAGCTGAAGAACAGGAGCATGAAATCTAGGAATGGTCATATGAGTAGCAAACCTGGGTCTGTGGGCAACACTGAAAGATCAGAACGTGCCCCATGGTGAGCACCAACAAACTGTTGGCAGGATATTTTTTACTTGACAAAATATGAGAAATTACAAGTTAAGGGGACAAAGTCCCTCCTACTTTAATTGGGGAGGTTCCCCTATTGAAAAAAAAAAGGAAAAACTGCAGGAATATTAAAAATATTTACACTATTCTATCCTGAGTTTTTGGGGTTTTCAATTCCATTTGTTGGGTTTTCCAAAAAAGGAAGAAGAGGAAGAGAATAGAAGCAGAAGGAGAAGAATTTGGGAGTGGGGAAGAGACTGCATTTTCATGAGAGCAAAAAAAAATCTCTAACTACTTCTGCATGCCCAATTGAAACGGAAAAACTGCCAGCATCTCATAATATGAAAGCGATTACCAAAAACCATATCAGAAAAATTAATATGATTTGGACATATACTGACACAACGTTCAAAATATTTCCAAAGATAAAATGAAATCACAGTTTCACTATTACTTCTTTAGGAAATGTACACTTCGTCAAGAACAAGAGAATAGAGAAAGAGAGAAGGAAGAGTTCTCTTCTATATCTTGTTTCTAGAAAATGACCAACCCCTTACGATGAGAAGGGCTCCTCTATTTATACTTTCAGCCAGTAACTACCAAATAACTACCTTCCTCGTAATAAATCACTTTTACAATTTACTTTTCACTCAAATCACAACTTGAAGTGACTTCATAATAAAAGGTATTTTCTCAATGAGAAAATAGAAAATCGTAAGTCACTTAAGTGATTACAAAAAGTACATCTCCAATGGAGAAATAGAACATTCACTTAAGTGATGGAAGGAACAAGGAGCACTAAGGGGGAAAACAGCCAGCCAAAGAGGTCCCCTAAGTGATTTGTGAGTGAAAATCGTAGATCCTTCAACTTTCAGAGAATCGAACCTCTGAAGACAAGCCATGCCATACTCTAATTGCTACGATAAAGTAGACAAGATATGAGGTCATATCCAATTCCTTGGAGACCTCAAGATTGATCAGAGAAGATTGTCACTTATGATCTGACACCAGTCAATGCATTGAGAGCCCTCACAGATCATGTTCATGTATTATTGAGCCATCCAAGGTTTGAACTCTTTGGTGCTGGGCTCACTCATTATTCTGCTGAGAAGGACAATTATGTTTGAGAGATCCTCATGAAACTCAGCCCGCACTAGATTTTTAGGTATTTTGAGGGATCCTTCCTTTGCACCTTCAGCCACGAGGAAGCCAACGTGTTTTAAAGTTTAGAATCCATGTTATCCCATTCGTCCGAGGCCTGTACTTTTGAGAGGATCACTGAATGCTTACACCTCCGCACTCTGAAGGTTAGACTAATCGAATTAGAATACGATTGAGCAATCATTGTGCCATTCGGTCCCTTGATTTTGCGAGTGAGTGACTCATACCTTTTAGCACATGCCAAGACAAGATCAGTGCATTGCATAGACAATGGGAACCCAGTGTGTAATGTCCCTTTTTGAGGGACCTCGGGAAATGGCAAAAAGCTCCCTTGTCAGATTTATGGGCACTGTTGTTATAAACCTGCAAAAACTGAACTTCAAACCCTTCCTAGAGCAAGGACTTCCCTAGGTGAAAACAGCCCCTCAAAATATGGTTAAGCCTTGCAAAAATCCTTCCAAACTTATGCCAAAATTAATAGAAAACCCTTATCAATCAATTGCGGTTGTTAGAAATCAGATTTGCATGTGAAATTAATTAATTATAGAACCCGAACCAGCAAACATTCCCAAGCTTGCTAAAAATAGAAGAACAACACCAAACTTCATCAAACTCGGAATCCCGACTTTAGAAAATATAGAGAATAAGAGAGTATTTCCAGATTTGCCATAATGTAATCACACATACCAAATTTCCATATCAATGTAGGTCGCTCCACTATAAATAAATACAATATTACACCAAGAAAACCACAAATGCAATAGAAAGATCCTTTATTGCTTTTCCAACCAGCTTCCACAATCAAAACCTCATGAAGGGTTTTCGTCCTTCACAAGTTTCCCAACCAAAGATTTTTGTCCTTGGAAGAGATCCTCAACCCAAGGAGTTTCGTCCTTGAGAGAGAAAAAGAGTAAAAGGGCTACACTAGCCAACTTTCGCCAAAATAAGAATAATCTCCAAAACATGAATCATTAATGCCCAAGCAAGCTCCTTAAATAGCCATGAGGAGTGCTTAAACAATCATAAACATCATGGCCGACCCCTTAAGTAAGTGCTTTTAATATTATAAAAGGTATTTGGAGCCTACGTGCTCATAATACCTTAATTACTAAACTACTTAAATTCCTCTATTGGCACAAAAGGCTTCTAATAGAATAAATGAAAACGACTATGTAATCAATAATACAAATATAATCCATATTTCCCCTTGCTCTTCTCCTTAGACCCACGGGGAAGGAATGGGTTAAGGTCTTCAGAATTTAGCCTCCAAAAAGGGACATGACACAGCAGCTATGAATAACCCATTAAGGTAGATTTGATCTGCCAATAGAGTACGGTTGCTTTTAGCCATTCTTACTCGGAGGTTTGCGAAGTCCATAAAGTCGAAATTATTGATTCTCAACCAACTATAAGATATTAAAGCTAAAATAGACAGTATAGATAAAATAATATAATGTATTTTTTACAAAACTTTAGCACCTAAAATTTGGTCCTAAGGCACTTGGCAATAATGATTTGGAATTTATCTTAACATCAGTCCATTTACACCTTTATTTACTTTATCTAAAAGTATCCTCTCAATTCTCACACTTCGAGTCCACTAGTTTATCACTTTATCTTTAGCTTAGCACCTTTAGAAGCAATGCACCTTATAAAAAACAAATCTTCACACTCTAGGCTATTTTCCTCATGCCTTTAATTAGGTTTCATATTAAAATTCGATGGGATCATTGTCAAGGGATAGAATCAAATGAAAATATATCTAGGGTTGATGATCCTATAATTTGTTTACTTGTAGCGATCACATTTTCAAATGCACAAGTTGCCTTAGTTGCATTAGGGTTGGTCGAGTGGGAAATCATTTGCACCCTAACCTATTAGTTGCATCCAAAATCCTTGTCCAGTATCTTAAGTTTGAAGTATCATTTGATGATTACTTGGAATTACTCAAAATGAGGAATCCAAATAAAAGAGGGTTGTGTGAATACATAAGAAGGTTGAAGAAAAAAGAAGAGCAATCAAAGATGCAAGAAATTGTGAACAATGAAGCACCATTGGCTGATTGCAAAAAGAGTTCAGCAGAAAAGGAGTACATAAATCACATATATGAGGCAAAATTGAATGATCTACCATCAACAATAAAAGTGGATCTAAGTATTGAAAAGAAACCAGCTACTTTGTAGTCAAGTGCAGAGGATGTAATGAGGACCCAAAAAAAGTGTATGAATGGTTAAGAAGAGCTAAGGAAGCTAAGTTAATAGTTACCCAATCCAAACAACACGTACAAAAATTTAATGAAGACGGTAAGCTCTTGAAACATCTCTATGACAGTTCTGAAAATTTTAAAAAAAAAATCAATTCAAGAGATGTATAAGGCAGATTTTTCAATTCAAATTCAAGATTATTTGTGCATTTCGGGCAATAGAACATGTCAGAAACAAGGAGCAGCAGTATATGTAGACGGCATAACAGGAAAAACAGTAGCAATTTTCCCTCCTCAAGTTGGGTTTGATTGAGTTGTTAGCATTACAAATTTTCCACACATCATTGACTTGGTATCCTTGATAAGTGATGAGTTGTATTTGTGTGGAAATGTTGTCTTAAGAATTTGATTTTATATTGCGCTTTTAAGGCTATTCAAATACCGTGCAAAAGACAATAGTTACAGATTTTGTGATGTAGAGTGAAATATCCTTATAGGAAAGATCTCTAAAATTCTGGTTATTCACAAACCCTTATACAAACATATAACAGCAATCTGATTTTTTTTATTTATAAAAACCCTTACAAAAAAACAGCAATCCGAAATCTTCATTTATTCCTCAAATATCATTAAACGGGGAATACTCACAAGGGGCAAAGCATCTAGAAATACTCTAGGAACATGAATATGCAAGCAAATAATGAGTATTTATTTTATTTATTTTTGCAACTGAAAATACAACAGTAAAACAGCTAACTGTATATTGCCAGAACTAAAGGAAAAAGGGTTGAAGAGGTTGTCCTAGGACACATAAAGATCGTAGTCAAGCTCTAACACTGAATGCTTGGCCTGAAATACTTGCAACAGTCCCCACAAGGGGTCGCCACACTCCTCTAGGGGGTCACTCAGCCCAAAAGTGGCCCAAAACGTTGTTGTAACACTTCCCAATGCTACTCACACTAGTAGATGGATGCCCTAGCTGGAATAGGAATGAAATTTTGCTCTTTGGTGTGTGCCCTAGCTGTTAAACCCCTAAAAACAGCCTTGAATCCGTGCCCTAGCTCTGTAAAACTGATTTTTGGCTCAAGTATGACCTCTGGATGAGATCGTCAATGAGAACTTGAGGTTTTTTGTCCCCAAATTTTAAATAACAATGAGGGTTTTTGCTCTCACTAGCTGCAATGTTGAAGCACAAACTTAACACCCAAAAATCTGAAATGATATGAACAAAAAAGTGTCCACAATGACCCCCATCGACCCCCTTTTATGCATTTGCAAGGCACGAATCTCAAGAAAGAACTCCCAAAGGGGTCGACCCATGTCTAATTGGTTGTTATCTTTCACTTTATGGCTGATCATGTCTATTTTGATGTTGACTTCGCATTTTAAAAAGCCACTTTCTATTTAATGGTATAATCATAAGTTGTTTTTATAAAATAATATAAATTTGCTTTGACAACTTAAGTCATACCACTAAATTACTCCCCTTATAACACCCCTTAAGCCCATGGGAAGCCAAACTTCGGCTAAGGATCTTCTGACGAACTAGCTTTGAGAAGGGGACATTACATAGAGACATCCACAATAACAACCATGAACTATGGTTGTTGCAACCTTGTTCCAACGTGCAAGCAAGCTAAGTGGAACAAATTCATGAAGGTTTCAGCCTACGGTACAATGTTTTGCATGGTGTCAAAGGGTGCACTCCCAAGAATGATACGGGATCCACACTTAGCAGTTTCCGGTTGGATCAGAGTGGTGCAGCAGAAGCATGGCGAAGAGTTCCTGAGATTGGGTTGGAATCCTAGTATTTGAGGACAGTTCAAGCATTGCTTGGGGACAAGCAATCTTTGGGAGGGGCGAATTGTAATGTCCCTTTTTCTCAAAATATGTCACCAGAACAACTTAAGTGCATAGGTGAAAAAGTGACTTTATAATAAAGTGATTTCACAATGACAAGTTAGAAAGTGACTTTTAAGAAGGCGCTTATGTTATTTTATAAAAAAAAAGTGACTTTTCTGTAAAGTAAATCAACATTAAAATAGAAAAGGGGATATGGACTAAAGTACATTAACTAAGGAAAAAAAGAAAATACGCTGTGAAGGAAAACAGCGACCACAGCTAGGGTTTCAGGCAGGGCCGCGCAAGCCTCATTTCTGTTGCCCACGGCTGCCTCTCCCACCTTCTCCTCTGTCGCTGCTCATGGCAGCCACGCAAATCCAGGCTCTTTCTCAAGGAAAATCATTTCTCGCTGCCACTGTAGGGCAAGGTTCTCCAGGGACTCAGAATGTTTCAGGTACGCCCTACATTGTAGATGAATCCGAGGACACTCCAGTGGTTCAGCTCTCCATGCTCGAGGTAGCTTCCTCTATTTTTGTCCTCAAAGCTTCTGCTCTGATATGTAGATTTAATGGATTTTGGCCTCAGACAGAGGCTCTCCATAAATGGATTCACTCCACTTGGGCGAGTGCTTATGAGATTCAACTTTGTGCAAAAGGGTCTTTTATTGTCCAGTTCTCTTCTCCTGTTGATTATTAATGAGTGCTTACCGATGGCCCGTGGTTTTGGGGTAGGGCTAGCCTTTTTCTCACTCTGTGGTTTGAGGATTTCAATCCTTCTACTATGACAGTCTCCAAAATGTCGGTTTGGGTCCGTCTCCCTAATCTTCCTCTCCCCTTTTGGCATCATGTTGTTTGTGAAGCTATTGGTAACTCTATTGGTCATTTCATTAAGACAGATGATGAACGGTCCAAACAAGGGTTATTCACATATGCTCCTATTTGCATTGAGGTGAACCTCAGCAAGGGGTTTCCTGATAAGTTGGATTTACTACATGATGGTTTCAAATGGATTCAGCTTCTTGTTTATGAGAACACAGCCTTCCGGTGTAGATTATGTCACCAAACTGGTCACCTGCAAGAGGCTTGCGTGCTCAATAAGTCTCAAAAAAAGAAAAAAACAACTGCTCTGTGGCCTAAAGGATGGCAGCCATTTTCAACTCCGGAAGTCAACACATGCTCTCCTCCCGAAAATTCTAAAAATATGAGTGTTGAGATTCCCCCGGCTGGCGGTGGTACCAAGCAGTCGCATGTCTCTGAGTCTTCTAGTTCTGACCCAAGTCCGGATAGCCCTCGCCCAGTCCCTCCACTTGCATTGGCTCCCCCACAGGCATCGTGGACTGTTGTCACAAAATATAAAGAAAAGAAGGGGCGTTTTATTGCTCCTACGTCTCAGGGGTCCTTCGGTTCTCCTAGTCCTTATGTTCCTTCGTCGTTGAATGGTTTTGTTTTTAACAGGTAGTTTTGTTGCTTTCCCAGGCATGGCCTAGTGTGTTTGTGGCTTTGGGGCGTGCTCTCATACCGCCCGCATTTTTTGTTGAGAGAATCTTGTATCATGTTGCATTTAATATAATATAAGATCTTTTTCATCAAAAAAAAATAGAAAAGAGGAAAATTGTTTTTGGGACTCTTTCATCATGGAACGTGAAAGGAAAAGTTATAAAAGAAAATGGGGGTGGTCACTTGGAGAACATTTTTGGACTATCACCATAATTTTCATTAAGAGTTTGAGCTATTGCTACAACTTTTGCATTAAAGGACGAAAACCCTCTCGTGTTTTCAGCTATTGGGGACAAAAAACCTTCATTGGCATTCAGATTTTGGGGACAAAAACCCTCAATTTCTCCTTACTGATCTCACACAGAGATCACATTTGAGCTAAAGATCAGATATTCAGAGTTAAGGGCCAGATTTTTAGAACTAGAGCGCAACTTTAGGGTGATTTCAGAGATGGGCAGCTAAGGCATCATATGTAAATCACATTTTCAATGTTTTTATAGCAGAGTGGCCACCTATCAGCTGAAATCAAATTTGGGAAGGTCTTTGAAGACATTAACACCCATTTCTAGCCTCTAGGGTTGTCTACAACCTATGGAGTTTCATACCTGCATTTAGGGCATCATCAGTGGGCAGATTTCTTTAATCTCGGGTTACATACGCATCATTTGGCCGCTTCATGCCATCCGGGGTGTCATTTATCAGAATAAAATGTTGTAATCATACACGGGTATTTTTTCTGTTTTGTGGTCTGAAATATAATAGAAATAAATTCAGTTCTTGGTTGTAAAAAAAAATTCCATCATATTCATGTGCCAAGAGGTTTTCTAAATGCTTTGGGCCTTGTGGGTATTCTTATTTTTATTGATTTTACATTTAAAATTTGAAGAAATCAGAACACTCTACTTTTTATTGATAAGGGTTTGAATAAAAATCAGTTTGTTACAAATTTCGTATAAGGGTTTGTTGGAAAACCCAAACTGTCTTTATTTGTCCAGGAAAGGGACATTACAGGATGGTATCAGTTTTGGCAGCTAATTCCTTATTCGCTCTTGCTACTCTGTGTATTTCATTTGTGTTCTCTGGTGTATCGATATATCAGGAGCTGTCGTCATTCCAGTGAAACAAAGAGAATTTACGTGATAAAATTTTCTATTTTTTATTTCTTTGGGTTTATGTTTATTTTCAGTCACTACTTAATGGTTTTCTCGTTTTCGGAATATGTAATTCGGTATAGTTAAATAGGTAAATTAAACGTAGGATTTTTCTAATCAATGCAACCACATTTTGGTTGAGTGAACTCTGAAGGAGATTTCAATACAAAGGTTAAATGCAGCAACATACTCGTTTGTTACAGCACGTTCATTGGGTTTGCGGCCAATCAATATTTTAAGCCAAACGGCGCCGCTCTTACATTTAAAGTCATTTATTTGCAGTTCTCCTCTGCATTTTTGTAATTCCCTCGACTCTTCCAAAATCATTTATTTGCGGTTCTCCTCTGCATTTTGGTAATTACCTCGACCCTTCCTGAATTCTTCGAACCTACTTAGCAGGCTCTACTCTGATTTATACCCGAAAACCCTGATTACTCTAGTTCGTGCTTGCCTCTATAGTTTATCTAAAGTTAGCAGGTTTTCCTATTATTACATGTCTTTCTAATTCATTCGGCACGTTGCCACCAGAATCATTAAATCATAGCTGCATTGTCAGCAATGATGAAACGGTAAAAGGATTCAGGATTCCCCTGTTTAACCATCTCTTGCATTCATCATTCAGTTCTTAGAAAATATACGGCATGTTAGGACCAGTATGGCAAGTTGATAAGAAACTAACAAGATATAAAAGAAGGGAATAAAACGTTCCATTACACCTTGAGAGCCTGTTTGAGAGCGAACTCCATTGCTGAAAGCCAGAAGGGTGACAGCCAGTCTTCAACACTGGAGGTTTCCAGTTCAAGTACAGCCAGTCTTACAATGGATGTCTCCAGCTCAAATACCTCCTCGGACAATCTTAGGTTACCGTTTGCACTCCGAGGTTCTCCAAATCAAATACAGACATGACCGGAAGGGGAATAAAACGCCTGCGTTTGTAGCAGAATGTTTTGATGCGAGTATGTTTGTCCTTTGGTTATAAAACTAGCAATCCCACGTGAGGTGTCTGATGTTAACGCCGAAAGTGAAATATTAATGAGTGAAAAAGGAAACCAAAACAACCAACAAAATAATATGATATTTAAAGGAGGAAAATGAAAAACTAGGAAGTAGTAGAAACTGGTGTGGAAGAAAAGATTTATATTGCGGAAGAAGTGGAGCAGTTTGAAAGGGAAGCCCCATTGGGGATTAAAAGGGGAGTGTGAAGGGTAGGGAATGAAGTCGGGATTTTTCTTGTATGCATGATTGAGGAAGAGATGTTGAAGACATTTTTTCTTAGTGGTTGAATGAAAAAGGGGGTTAAATTGGAAGGGTGGATAAGGAGGGAACTCTTGATAGAGATGGGAAGGTAAACCCACCCCTAATGTCAGCAAGCTCTCCGCAAAGTAAGCCCTTCAGATTTGTGGATTGAGAATGCCCAAGCTATTTTAAGTGGTTATTGCCCCTGTGCACCTCTAGAAATTGGTGGAATTGAAACATGGGAAGGGTTGTTTGTATCCAATTGGGCCCCTGTGTATCGAGAAAATTTAACGATTATGAAGGAAAACTAATCGGGCGAAACGAAATGTTGCAAAAAATCTTGAGGATAGAACCAGTAGTGCCATTTAAAAGACATGCTTCACCCCATAAATTTGCGGAGAGCATGTCATTTTGGTTGATGCAGAGAAGAAGTTTGTGTTGTAATTCAACCATAATCAACTTATCCTGAGTCAGTATGCTCGGTGTTCAGAGAAATGAGTACTCAAAGGCCATAAAATTAATTTGATTATTGATTCAATTGTTCCTTTTACAATTAATTTTGTTTTGAGTTATGACTCTCATAAAACAATAATAACATTGACAACTCTATATTTAACATTTAAACTCTATAAGACACGAATTGATTGCGACTAAATGACAAACGTGAGAAACTTATCTAATATAGCTACAAGCTATTATTAAATAATATTTTTTATTATTATTGGCAAATAGTTTTTTGGGAGGGACTATACCCCAATAAAATAATATTTTTTGACACACACTCACACATGTATATATTTACACTAAGAAGATGATAAAATGTCAATAAAACAAAGATCGTCTATTTGAGTTTATAAAGCTATAAAAATTAGACTAAAATTAAACACTGCTTCGATCACCAATTTACATGAAATTAAAACCTATTAAAAATTACAAAAAATGTTTCAACCAAGATTTAGAATGAAAACGAGTCGCAGTGAATGGACTTGTATATTATAATTGTGAAGTTTTACGTGGGTTTATTAATCAATGTCAAGATGAACACATACAATGCAAGTTTGTTAAAATAGAAGATTCAAAAAGGCTAACAAAAAAATATGGTTGCAACTGTTAGAGCTTCCATGGAGGTAGCCACCTGAGATGGAAAATAATAGATTTGAATCGAATTAAGGTGAACGTGTTGGCGAGTTCAAGAATTGATTTTATATAGGATTCAAGGTGGTAGGTAAGGAAACCAATGCTAGCTTGGGTACATCCATAAAATCAAAATGTAGACACTGATGCTGGTCTAATGCATATATTTTTCACATAAACACATGTAGACTTCAATTATTACATGTTGGGTGATGACGCAGAGCAGTATAAGCTATTCAAACATAGATAAACCCAAAATCATATCAAGACACAACTATTCTAAGCCAAGAGTGATTCATGCAAGATTACAAATAAATTGCCTCCCAAGCTACTCAATTGTTATTAATATGTGTAGCTGCCGGGAAAATACATGATTTCTTTAATTTTTGGTTTCTTTTTCTTTTGTGCATCACTTTGACGGTTTTTCTCCTCCTTTTTCTTGCCCTCTTTTTAGCTTTCTAGCCACTCCACCTCGAGCATCCTCTTCTTCGTTTTTGTCCCACAATATGTGTATGCTCGGGTTTACAGTGGATTTGGGATGTTCATAAATCAGAGGCCTGAAGTCCACCATTAAAAAGGCCTTTGATGTGACATTGCTCAAGTAATTTGCTTTGCTACTCACTCTTCAATCTCTTTCCCTGAATTAATCTTTTTTTGCAGGTTCATCACCCCTTCTGCCATCTTGAAAAGATGAAGAACTCTGGGCATGGGGTCCGAGAAGAAACTCAAAGCGTCCATGCAAAAAATCAATGCATTTACAACATAATCAGGTGATGTAATCTTGCCCCAGAGGATATCCATGAAGATTATTTTTTTCAGACAAAACCCTGATTGAGGAAGAAAATGCACTGTCGAAAAGCTTTAAAAAATTAAATAAAACTAAACTCTACTTCTACCACCAATTTACATGAAACTAAAACCTATTAAAAATCACAAATAATGTTACGACCAAAATTTAGAATGAAATCGAGTCACAGTGAATGGACTTGTATATTACAGATGTGACCTCTTACATGGGTTGATTAATTGATGTCAAGATGAACACATACAATGCAAGTCTATAAAAATATAAGAATCAAGAACTGTAACAACAAAATATGGTTGTAATTGTTAGAGCTTCTATGGAGGTACCAACCCAAGATGGAAAATAATAGATTTAACTCCAGATTCAGGTGAACGTGTTAGCGAGTTAAGCAATTGATTTTACACATGATTCGAGGTGATAGGTAAGGAAACCAATTTTAGCTTAGAAACTTCCATACAATCAAAACATAAACATTGATGCTGGTCTAAAGCATATTTGTCACAAAACCATACGAAGACTTTAATGAGTGCATGGTTGGTGATGACGTAGAGCAGTATAAGCTACTCAAACATAGATAAACCCAAAATCATATCAACACACAACTATTATAAGCCAAGTGTGATTCATGCATGATTTCAAATACATGGCCCCTCAAGCTACTCAATTGCTATCAATATGTGTAATTGTCAGGAAACTACACGATTTCTTTAATTTCGTGTTTGTTTTTATTCTTTGCATCACCTTGAACTTTTTTCTCGCCCTTTTTCTTGCCCTCTTTTTATCTTCCACATCACTTTACCTTGAACATATTCTTCTTCATTTCTCTTTCCACAATATGTGAATGCTCGAGCTTCGGGTGGAATTTTGATGTTCAAAAATCGAACGCCTGAAACTCGCCATTAAACAAGCGTTGGATGTGAAAGTGTTGAGGTAATTTGTTTTGTTGCTCAATCTTCATTCTCTTTCCCTAAATTTCTCTTTTTTTGCAAGTTCATCACCCCTTTTGCGATCTAGAAAAGCATGAGAATTTTGGGCATGGGGTCCGAGGAGAAACTGAAAGTGTGCATGCAAACCATCAATGCATTTACAATGCAATCAGGTTATGCAATCATTTCCCTTGAGGAAATCCATAGAGATTTTTTTTCAGACAAAACCCTAAATGAGAAAGACGATGTACTGTTGAAAAGCTTCAAATATTTAAATCCAAACCCAGGAAAGACATGATCATCATTAGTTGTTCTTGAAAAGAACTCGTAGTTTAACAAGTTTAATGTGAAAGCTCCTGAGTTCATGCCCAAAGTGCAATCACCAAAACGTTCATCAAGCTCAATGTGCAATCTCTAGAGTTCGTTCTCAGAGTGCAATTGTCAAGACTTGTTCAAATGCATAAACCCACACAAAGGCCAATATTTGTGGATTTCATGCCTTTGCCACTATTGTTGACATCTTTGACATAGTCAGTTGAGCAGCAACAAGATGCAGAGCCCACGATGACCTCCACTTCTGCTCGAAAACCCCAGACCGATGAATCCAAGTAAAAAATTCTCGAGAAGGTAAATGTGAAAAATGGGGTGGAGCGTTTTGCATGTGCTAGCGTATTAAAATTTTAAGATAGTTTAGATTTATCCTCATCATCTACACCATTATCAATCTTTTAAGTTTAATGTAGTTTAAGGTCATTCGATATAAATATTCCTTAGATTGATAACGTATGAATCAAATAGCTTTAAAATTTTAGGATTTTTTAGGTTTATCCTCATCACCTACGCCATTGTCAATAGTTTAAGTTTAATGTAGGAAATTTAGGGTTTAGAGAGTAAGAACACATTTTAAGGGTATTCGATATAAATATTCCTTAGATTGATAACATATGAATCGTATAGCTTCAAAATTATCTACTATTTGTTTCTCCATGTATTTAACAACAAAATAAAAATTGAATGGAAAAAATACCCGTGTCAAACAAACCCACCAACCGGGTTATGCACTCTTAAAAACCCACGATAGAACATTGAGAGCGACGCACCCTAAACGACCTTCTAGACCTGTCATTTTCCTTGCATAACAATACAAACACTTGATTTCAGATCCAAAGGCGTTAACTGACACTCATCAATGTAAAATAATTTTAATGCATGAGTGACATTTGTTTCAAACCTGAACCAATGCAGACTCTTGTAAAACTAAAGTGTGATCATAGCCTAGTTTAACCCTTTTTTATTTATTTTTTAAATTACAAAACATTTTATAGCCTAACATTTGCACTGTAGAAGTGTCATCATCCATATTTACCATATCTACTTAAAGATATATATATATATATATATATATATATATATATATTTTGAAAAACGTTGAGAAAATTCTAAATATTTTGGAAAATGTAAACCAAGGGTGTGCAATATTTAATAAATCATAATAGGAGTCCATTTTATTCATAAGAATCCACCACATTACAATAGCAAATGAAGTATGTACATATACTCTCGCGAACTTAAACATAGACACAATACAAACAATAAGACCAAATATACACCCACCATACACAAACTCTAAGGAAAAAAGTTTTTCCTTTCTCAAGTCACGAGTTCGAACCCGAGGAAAATCAAAGGAACCATTTAACGTTGGTTGAAGCTCAATAATCCTCAATCGCTAATGGCTGGTGGTGAGCGGGTTCAGATCAAATCATGAAAAACTCATAAATGATCCCAGCAAGGTGGGCTCCAACAAAAGGGCGTACTTGGTAAATCCAATGGTGCCTCCATGCCCAACTAACTAGAGCAGGGCCAAATGCTCTGGTAGGGTTTCATTAAAGCTCATGAAAATGGTCCTCCAGCTAAAATGTTTGCACTAACAATAATCCCAATGGAAATGGGACCAATTGTGGCCAAATGTCATCACAATCTCGAACACAACAACAATCCATTCTCCTATGCCATACGATAACCTGAACCCCCCTGTATGTTGCATATATACATAAAATCATGAATTAATATATACTCAATGTATATATACTTAAATATGTGTACACAGGTTAAAGTCTATAGAAATTTTCATTAACAACATGCGTGAAGAGTATACACAATGAGCACATTCATTTGTGAGTTGTGTTAAAATCACAAGTCAATATATACTCATTGTATATATACTTTGATATAAGTACATAAATTCACATTAATAATGAGAGCATCTACTTATACTTTGGTCGATCCCATCCCAATGTAAAGCTGGTGCCGAGAGGTGTGATAGGGTGCAACAACAGTGGCAACAACATGAGCATTAGGCGTTGGTTTCTCGTGACGAGTTGTCGCCTCCTTCGACAGTGGTGATCCCGAGCTCGAGCAACTCCTTCCTTGAAATCCAATCGACCAGTACCACTAGTAACCGTAGGCATAGCCGCAGCCCCAACCGCAAGATGATCAACACAAGCAGATGGAGGGAAAAAAAGTGGACACAGATGGGTTCCTCTCAGTGGACCGTCTCATGGTGATGGGCACGGATCAGCAGGAATTTGACGTCTGTCTCGTGCACATGCTCATGGCCTATGTGGAAGTAGTTTAGGAAAACCGCCTTCAATGGAAACAGATGAAACAACAAATTTAGTTCCATATATTTATTTTTATGGGGTCAATGGAAACTTGATGTAGGATTTACAATGGAGAAGATCTTGAAGACGTTGTGAGAGACTGCACTGCATGTGATGTATCTAGTGTGATATCTGAAAATTTCACTGAAAACTTTCAAGATGACATTCCCTTCTCTGCAACACTAGATTACATGCCCTATGTGTTTTCCTCTTTGAAGATTCAGGGATCTCACAAATTTATGATCGCCAATGCCAAACAGGAACCGACTGGTGATGAGAATATCCCCACTAGTGAAATCAAATAGAGGGATATCTGTAGATTTGAAATCTCTGACAAAAGACAACAACAGTACTCAACTATTCTACCCTTGTTCGACTGCCACTAAAATAGAATCGAATTGCCACAGTTTAACCAAGCTACCCTCCGGCGTAAAAAGAAGGTATAAGTCTAACCGAAATTACTTGATCCAGTAAAAAACCTTAACCTGCATGCCATTTGGTAGTGACACGTGTATGGCGGATGATTGGATGTACTTCGTCGACCAATGGATCATGATCGTCGATACCTCTGTTACTTGTCAGAAGGGGTTGGGCTTTCTCCTAGAGAACACGCCTTTCGGCGTAAAAACTAGCAATTGTTCTAAAAGCACAAAAACACCCTTCACTACATTATAGGTTGTAGAAAATCATTAAAAAATAATTAGCAGGGGTAGCAAGTGTACGCTACGAAAGTGAAAGAATTTTTTTTTAACAAATGTAGTGACATATATGTGAGAGTTGTTTGAAGTAAGATCTAATTTTTTATTTTATTTTTAGAATGACAATTATAATATGTTTAAATTGATTTCACCAACAACATAATGTTTGTTATCTTATTATCTAATTTAGATATGTCTCTTACATTTGTATATTGTTTCTACCAACATAATGATTGATTGATTGTGAAATGAAATGAAATATTTTAATGACGTCCACGAGACTAAAGAGTCTATGGGACCACAAAACAGAGATTATTAATCAACTTTCAGAGTCCTTTCAATATCCGCTCTACTCTCTTAATATCCATTCTTAAAATCCCTCATTCGAATAAAGATTATGCTCCTCTAACAATCATAAACAATCTTCTAATATAATAAACTATGCAATTAAATAAAAACAAATGATTCTTATGATTGTGAATTTTTTTAAGAAGATAAATTAACATGCATAATATGAAATTACACTCCAAAATTAGTGAGACAGTGGAAACTATTCTTCCAAACTCGTAACACTTTACCACAATTTCTTAATAAAATTGTCAATGTTTTGGTTGTCGATGTTAGTGGTAGAAGTCCTTTGGCAGATTGAAAAGGTTGATTTCAATCAAACAAATTCTCTTAAATTTCTTAAAATAGAGTAAGGAACATAGCGTTGAATCGTTGATGACCTCTTCACTGCCTTTTGCCCCACCAGGAACACCGTGTACATATGTATTTGGTGTGTCGACAAAGCTGGTAGTGCAGGAACGAACAATTGGCAACAAGAGCAAACACTATTTGTAAAAGACACATTAAGGAGGATGAAAACTAGAAGAAATCCATACTATATTATGCCTACAGCGTAAAAATAAAAAATAATCAAAAAATGATAAATAGAGCTAGAGTTGGTGTTAGTGCTAGAGTTGGTGGTGCGAAGCTACTGTTAATAGAAAAAGGAGATAAGGGAGGTGTCCCTTTGTTGGTGTTGATGTTGGTGTAATTTGGTGCTAAAGTTGGCTGTAAAACAAAAAAAAGTATAGGGGTTGTTTAAGTTGTCAATATCCGAGTCTCTTTGTTAAATTCTAGAACACTTGTATTTTTTTTATATTTGGTAAAAGGAAGGTTTTGGCAGGGACCCTGTTCTATTACAGCAAAGGATCTACAATCCACATACATCCGCAAAAAATTCAAGAAACGTAACAAAGCCAAATATAAAAAAGAGTTGGTGTAAGCAACACAAACCAACCCTAAACCAGCCAAAATACAAAACAAGAGAGACCCACAGTCTACAACAAAAATAGCAGAAATAGAAAGGAGCTACCAACAAGAAAATTTGTCAGTGGTTGAGAACTTGAGAAGATATCTTGATAAACTCCTTGATGTGGTTGTCCCACCCTTCAATATCCTTCTTCATATCGACCTCTTTACCTTTTCTCTTGTTATCAATATTCTTGAGATCTTTAAAAATAGATTTCAACAATCTGGTTTAAATGACAAACCCATCAGCAATGAGGTTACATTTCTATTCCACTTTTTCTAGGTTGTCATTGATCCCATTCCAGAATTTCTTATCAGTTTTGACATTTTGGAGATTGTTGATACTTCCCTTTAATTTGGTGATATCCTTTTTTATCCCATTTAGGGCTTTCTCTTGTATACCCAAACTTGAATTACCATGGTCCTTGATGTGTCTCTTTTTATTTTTTTGAAACTTCTTCCATTATTTCCTTGGTCTCTGTTGAGGCTTCTTTTTCTTGATGTATTCCTTCTTGGCTCTGCTCTGGTAATTTTTTTGTTTTTTCCTAGGTCATTTCCTTTGCTGCTTCATCTATCTTCTAGGTTTCATCTTCCTTCTATTTCTCTCTATCAATAGTTGCCTCTTTTGTCATTTCATTCTCAATCTCTCTTCCTTCCAGTTCTATGTATGGGATGATTAATTCCTATAGTTGAATTTTTTCCAAAAACTCCCCTTCCTCCAAAAAAACTTGTTCTTGATTTTCAAATCTTCCTAAAGGAGAGTCCTCCTTTCTTTCAAGTTGGTTTTCTCCTGGTTTGTCTCTACCTTCTTGTTCACTTAATTTTTCCGCCTCTTTTCCTTGTTCCCTTATCTCTATTGGTTTTTCTTGCCACTCCATTTTTCTTTTTGGACTCCTGCGTGTTTCCATTATTATTGTTTTCAGAGCAAGTTTTGAATCCATGCCCAAGTTTATTACACTTCTTGCATCTTGCAATGGTAGTTTCATATTCCAATATATGTCTCCAAATAACCAACTTGGAATGCATATCAATTATACCTGGTAAATATCTTTCTAGATCCACATTGCCACAAATTCTTGCGTAAGTCAATCTTGTTCTTACCTTAGTAGCACCATCAAAAGCCATTAGAGAACCAAAATATCTAGTTATACATGTCAGAACATCCTCGTCCCAGAGTTCTAAAGGCATCCCATGTAGTCTTATCCACAATGACATCACATTTATGTTTTCTTTATCAGGGTTGAATGTTGGAGTCCATCTCTTTACAAAGAAACCCATGTTTCCCAAGAACCATTGTCCATCAACTAGTGCACGATTATAGTCTTCCAATATGTTGAACTAAATAAGAAAAAAACCTTTATACATTAGGGAGATTTCCATGAGGATTCCATTTTCTAAAAGCCCATCTTCTTATAATATCTACATTTGGTCTTAGCCCATGAAACTTTCCTATCAAGGCTAGCTTATTCCTTTTCATTCCTTTCTCAATGACTACATCTGATATAGTAAAGTGATCACCTTTTTTTTCAAGATGTGGCGCTTGATTTCAGTATTTTCTTATTCCTTTTCAAAGCTTGGATTTTGGATGGATACCATGCCCTCCCATGTGGTCTTGGGACCCTCACCGCTCTTTTCATTTCCATATCCATTTCCCGCTTTGTCTATGTCTCTGTTTCTGTCCCCTTTCTTGTGCTTCATTACAGGGTTCAAAATCATTCTCCCGCTCAATTCTCCCACTCAATTCTCCCATCGTGAAGCACAATCTTTATAACTACAATTTCTTTTGTTATTTTTTAATTCACTAATTTAACCCACTAGAGAAGATAGTTTATCTTCTGTTTTGTAAAACATTGGGTTTAAAATGTACTTACAAGAATTCAACATTCATAAATTCACCAACTTTGTCTTTTATTGAAATTTATGGATAAACTCTAAAATAAGTATTTGAAGTTAACGAGATTAAAAAAATTACAACATAGTTATTTACATCAACAACTATTTCCATATTAATCAATGAAACATGTCAATAAATAAATAAATCATCATAACAAAGATGGATTAAATATGGAAGAAAATATGTAGAGGGTAAGACAAATCATTTGGGAGTCGCAATTGTTTGTTGACTCAAGACATATAATGTCTAGAATAAGTGTTAAAATAGCCCATGAAAACATAATACACTTCACCTTAGGAATCACATATTGAAAGCTCGTCATTCAAAAAATGAAGGATTTGAATTTTGAGTAATTTGGAGCTAACATATTCATGAAATCCATTTCAAAAATATTATGGGGATCGAATGGGTTATGGTCCAATGGCATGTATGATAGTGTAAAAGGTGTTTCCTAGCAACTCACCAAGGTTCCAATCCTAGAAGATACCAATAAATAAGGGATGAAGTTGGGATCATGCCCCGGGAGAATTTGGTAGAATGGAAACCCCCCATTCTTGATAGCTAAGCCTGAGAATTTTGTGTAGCTAATCCTTGCGATTTTGGATTCGATCAAAATATATACATAATGGGTTTGAAATTTGAACTATTCAAAGCTAGCATATGGAGGATACCCAATTCAAATTAGGTAGAAATTTTGAGCAATTCAAAGCTCGTATATTCAATATTCTAATTCAAAAGAGGAAAATGATTTGTACAAATCAAAGCTCAATTATTGAATACACTCGTTCCAAAAAAGTTTGGGATAACACATTATGAACCTAAAATCCATTTAATAGCTAAAGAACCTTTGGGTCTAAATAAAAATCCAAATTTTCAAACATACAAATGTATTATAGAAAACAACATACACCACACGTTTATGTGCTTGTAATTTTTCTCCCTGGGTCCTTTTGGTTATAATCACCATACATGCAGTAATCAACATAACAACAAGAAGAAATAGAGATGGGACCCCACTTAAATTTTTTCCTGGTAAGATAAAGTTAGTTTTCATCTACTCACAAGGGTGCAAATGTAAATCATGAAAGGTTAATTGTTTTTTCTTTTAAATTTGGAATATTGTGTAGTAGAAGTTAGGTAAGGTACATGTAAGCACAACAAAAAGCATAAAATGTAAGATTAATAGATCAATAAAATAAAATTATATATGCTCTTGCGAAAACTATAAATTTCAATAAAATCAGAGTGAGCTATGAGATTAAACAAATCTTTGCCATGTATAATAAAATGCAATGATTGTAAATCCATTTCTTTTAGCTCACTCCACTCATGCCAATTTTTGCATAAGTTGTTGACTCCCTTCACTAATATTCTTCAATGACATGATTGGACATCTTTAAAGGTATAAGTGCCCCTTGAAATAACACCAATAACAATAATTATTCAATATTTCCCTTCAAATTGCACATAAGAGTATTATTAATACAATATTGAGGGATTTGTTTTGGTGGGGCCCATGTTAGCCTAAAATTTGAGACCTTAGGGTTTTGTGTTAAAGAGCATAACCTTCAAGGAAAATTTTAGTGATGAATATTCTTAATTTGGTGAATACCAGAAATTTAGGAATATGAATTTGGCTATTTTTATGACCATGGCACTGACCACGTTTCGCCCAAAAATTTCACAAACAATAATTTGTCCCATACGAATAGCTAATGTATCTCCAATCCCAAAGTATATTTTTTATTAAATCATTGTGTGATCGACGGGATGGGATTTTAAAACATTCTTGGATCACTAAGAAATCTATGGAACCTTCTATGTCCTTTGGTCTCATTCGCTAACATGTTTGGGATTTTTTTTAGAAATTTGATTAAATTTTCCACACACACACACACATATAAATACATAGATCTAGATTGTAGAATCACTAAGCAAATTTCAAAAGTTTTTTAAATATTTTTTGATTTGTGAATTTGTGAATTTATGAAGTAGTAGAAAAGGATTCAACTAATCAAAATATTATAATTTACTTACAAAAATTAAATAAATCAAGGTCTTGTTGGCTATTGCATTGGAGTTTACATTCTACAAGAACTTAGTGTAGGTAAGTCTATTTAAAACCAATTTTCTATCATCTCACATTGTTTTATCTACTTTTGTAAGTTATTATGTCATTTTTTTATTTTACGGTATCGCAAGTATCATGACAGTGCAGTGCCTTGTCGATTTTCATCCCATTGCTGCCAACTCAAAAATTGTCCTTACAGGATTCAGGAAAATGGTAACTAAAAAGGGAACCTCAGTAAAACATCAATTCCAACACCTCCTGGTACTGACAATTGAAAAATAGCATCTTATTTTGATAAACCATATAAGGAATCCCATCCTTCTCCAGCAAGACAAACATAATCAGAGGATAATGATTGCATTCGAAATGAAACTCATAATGAGTTCATTGATGATTTGATGACTGGTGATGTCAATGATGATGACAATGAAATACCTCCCCTTGAGGACATCCCATTGAATGAAGTTGAAACTGCATCACTGGATGATTTACCTTTCTACTCTAATGTTAGGACATCATCACCTGCCCAATTGAATGTTGGAGGTGAAACTTTTGGAAATCAATGAAATTTAAATTCCACCATGGCAAATACTCAAGGGACACCTATTTCTAGAAGAAAGAGAAAGAAAATAAAATGGGACTTGGGAAGGAGTTTCATGTTAGAGTGGGTTTCTAAGTATCCATTTATTGAACCTATTGAAAATGAAAATAAAATTGAACCTCCAAAATAATACAAATGTACAGTTTGTAGTTGGAAATTGGGCACGAACAAGACAATACAACTTAAATTAGATACTATTGAGAAGCACATAGGAAAGATATATGAAAAGTAAATTGTAGATGGTGATGTGAAGAATGTTTCTAGATGGAAAATTGTGAATGATTTTTTACATATTAGGTATGGAAAAAAATTTAGGAGCGCAAGAAATTTGAAAGAATAGTTGCAGAGAATGGATGTACAATTACCTCTCAATTCAACAAGGTCATCCAAAACAATATTTTAGGTAAAACAGTTCAGCTAACTACTAATTTCTATAACATATTTTCTTGAACAAAAGAAGATGTTGTCTTTTCTTGGTGTCCCGCACTTTCCTCATTCTCACTGGTCTGAAAGTAGTGGTTGGGATTGAGGAAAATGCATAGATATGGTTGAGAAAGAAGACTTGAAAGAGAAACTTAAGTATGCATGTTACATGTCTTTATCTATTGATGAGGTCACAACAGTATATAATATTGCTTAGGTCTACATGCATGTTTATATTGTTGATAATCATGTGAGACGACCTCACTTGTTATTCACAAGATGAGAGAGAACTCCAATGCTGAAAACCTTTGTGAGTTGGTGATAAGAAGTTTGAAGGAGATCAGTGGCATGAATGATTCTACAATTGCATCAAAGCTGGTATGTGTTGGGGCAGATGGGGAATCTATAATGCAAGGTCATTATAATGGTCTATGTGTAAGAATTTAAACATCTCATTTATTGTATATGATTTTCATTCATTGTATGGCTCATAAAATGAATCTAGCATACAAAATAGTCAGCAAATTTGAACATGTAGCAAAAGTTGAAGAACTTGTTTGAGAGGTGCATGTTTATTTCTGTCATAGTCCTAAAAGGCTCATGGAATTCCAAATCCTTGTAGAAGGACTAAAAAATGGGAATAAACTATTAAAAGATGTCAGCACCAGGTGGATCTCATTATATCAATTGGTTTGTAGGTTGTATGACAAGTATCAATCCTTATTGGGAGTAATGTGGCAGAATCGCATGGAATTGGACAAGGCTCTGGATTTGATACAACATTTGACTGATATATATATACATTGTTGATGTTATATGGTATCCTTCCTATGTTAGATGAAATGCATCATTTAATCAAACAAGCCCAAGAAAGAACTATATGTGTGTGTGTGTGTGTATTGCTGATTTTTCTAGTTTGAGGAAACATATTTGTCTGGTAATAGAATATTTGTTTATCAATGAGAATTATTTTTCAGGTCCAAAGTTTGATGGGTTGAATAATTTGATAAATATTGGAAATGCAAGTAACTTTATGAGGTTTAACTTGTTTAGAAAAGTATGTTCTTCTGTACGTGGATATGAGATGCTAATGCATCTGTTTCAAATGGTAGCCGGTAAGGTTGAGAAGGTAAATGTCATAGGGACGCTATTTGTTAACATTGTATCATCAACAAGGGCAAGGTTAAGAGAAATTACAATTTCCATACTACAAGAAAGAAGGGAATGTTTTAGTAAGGATTCTTTACTTGAAGCAATAACTTTAGTAAATCCCACCTATTGGAATTGTGTCCAAAATTTAAAAAAATTGCAAGAAGACTGCCACAAGAGATTGACTGCATTGATTCAACATTTTTGTAATCCTATTAATATCAATGGAATGAATATTCCAAGTATTTTAAGAAAGGATTGTTTGATTGATTAATCCCATGAATGTGTCTCTATAATGATTGAGTAATTCAAATGTTTGGATAATCCCTTAGAGTGTGGAGCGATAACCCGACTATTGAAAAAATTGGGTTAAACACTATTTTTTAGAAAACCATGTCTAAGATTTTCTCATTAGTTGAGCTATGTCAAACAATGATTTTGGGTTCAGTTAAGTGCCTTGACCTTTATAAACTCACAATTATGAAACAAGTTTGACAAAATTTTGGAAAACTGTTTGAGAATTTACACATCACGGTATGAAGTGGATAACTTTCCCTATGACAAGGATTTGACAATATGAAAGTCAATTAATGAAAGGAGAGGGGATGATAACAATGCCAAAACTACAGAAAATGCCCCTATTATAGACGGGGATGGATCTATTGCACCAGTTCATTGTAATCCAAGTCAGAGAACTGGTCAAGCAAATGATAGAGATGATCCACCATTAATACATTGGAAGCTTCCATTCGTAGATATGTAATATAGATGTTCATATAATATATTTAAATAATCAGTACATTGTTCTAATAACATCTTTTTCCTTATTTATACTTGATCAATGATGATAAACTTCAAAAAACTTGAGCAATTATAGATATGAAAATTTCTTAACTTCTTAATCTCTTAAAATAACAATACTTTGTTTTCCTTCGTAATTACTTGAATTTGGAATCCAAAATATTTGTAATAGCACAAATATTAGGTGTTTGAGTATGAAATTTTTTCATCTTATTTGAATCTTGTATCCCCAAGGATTTTTGTAGTCTTTTCATATTTAAAATTAAGTCTCGTTAATTCCACGTGACAAGATTTAATAGCTTCGGATGTTGTTTTCAATTGTAAGAACCTTGTAAGAGTGTGAAAGGCGAGCCAGTAAGAAGGCTCCATGTATGTATAGTTTTAATGGACCATTTTCTATTAAATGATATTTCTATCATGTATGTTTCACTGTGAAGTGTGAACCAATAACAAAACACCATGTAAGTATGGATTTTGCAGTGTCTGACTCTACATATCCTCTGTTAGTCACCTCAGAGCGCAAACCAACAAGAAAGCTCCATTCTTATACTATTTTCACAATGTCATACTTTAGTTGCTTGCCAACTTGGTAAGTTCTATCAGTCATTGTAAAGCGTGATCCAATATAAAAGCTCCAAGTTACTTCACAATTCACAATATCAGTCCTTTGATAACCTTTTCGGTTGTTAACCAATAAGAATATTCCACGCTACTTTACTTTTTGCATAACTAATCTCTGCTAAGACTTTGTCATAAATAGTCAAAAGTGAACCAATAATACACATCCACATTCTTTTGCATGTTGTTTTCAATTGTAAAAACCATGTCAGAGTGCGAAAGGTGAGCCTGTAAGATGGATCCATGTATATACATTTTTAATGAACTATTTTATATCAAATAATATTTATCATGTATATTTCTCTACGAAGTGCGAACCAATAACAAAACACTACGTAGGTACAAATTTCACAGCGTTAGACTCTACATATCCTAGTTTAGTAACCATGGAGCGCAAACCAATAAGAAAGCTCCATTCTTATACTATTTTCACAATGTCATACTTCAGTTGCTTCCTGGTGTCCCCAAGATTTCACCCTGAAATCTGGGACTACCCCTTTTTAAAAAATTCATTCTTTTCAAAGTAACGGGTCATTTTTTGTTTGTTTTGCTTATAGTTATTTGCATTGTTCTAAGGTATCCCCAGAGAGTCATAAAGCCAAATCCCCAAGTACCCACATGTTAAAACTCACTCTATCCCTTCGCCATGTTTTGTTTGAGAGAATTTTATTTATTTATTAAATAAATAATTTTATTTTTAAAATAGATTGAGCTAAAATTGGTGGATTTAGGTTATATAAAGCACTTCACCCCACCATTATTACCACAAAACATTCACTCGGGGGGAAGAATTTTTGTAGATCAGTGAATTGGAGAAAATTTTCAAGCAATTACCTGTAACTTCTTTTGTTTTTTAATTTCTTTTTGTTTGTGTTTTGGTTTGTTTTCTCCAGAAATTCCTATAGCCTATTCATTCTTCATGTCAGATCTTTCTCTAGGCCTAGGGTTTTGAAAATTTATCCAGTATTTTTAATTACTAATTTGTTGAAAGGTGATCAAAGCTCAAGATTCTTTCAGGAGATTACAAGAAATTGCTTGGTCCAAGAAGGTGCAAAAATAGATTTTATGAAAATAAGAAAAATATTGCCATCAATGCGTAGAGCTTGAGAAAATATGCACTTTTAGAGAAAATGACATCTAAAACGGAGCCACGGAGTGAAAGTTATGGCAATTGCAAGTTTTTGCTACTAGATCTTCTTGGGCCCTTTCCAAAAATGGAAAATTTTATTCTTCAGCAAAAACTTGCAATTGCCATAACTTTGACTCTGTGGCTTCGTTTTAGTTTTGGTGCCTAGGGTTGGAGAAGCTTTCTTTTTATTATTCGGAGCATCTACATGTTGGTATAAGTGCCCAGGTGAATTAAATAATATTTTAGCTTGCTTAGCATGCAAGCAAAGTCTCAAATTTTAGGGCAGCAGGCTTTATAAGTGGATTTTGGTGACATAAATTGAGTATTTATGCCATGGACTCCATATTCTTCTGAATCAATTATAGGTATTCATCACAGGTGCTCATATTGGTGAAAAGAAGTCAAAATCAATGTTAGATACATTGAATATCTTCATAATCAGAAGGAATTGCAGGATCTGCACAAATTAATCCAATCACATGATCTTCCGGAAAAAATAAAAGAAAAATAAC
Source organism: Taxus chinensis (assembly GCA_019776745.2). Lineage (NCBI taxonomy): Eukaryota > Viridiplantae > Streptophyta > Pinopsida > Cupressales > Taxaceae > Taxus > Taxus chinensis. Next base: position 383,211,326 of record CM034156.1, on the reverse strand, counting down.
TTAGACAAAGATTATTCCAGACATGTTGAAGCATGATGAAAGAGAAGGGTAAATAGAATCATGCATTGCTTCCAGGATTACTGAAATCAATGATACAAACATGCGCCCTGAACCTATTATTGATTTGATTGACAGATCCAAGGCCATTGGTAGATCATCTCTTATGCGGGCAATAAAAATCAGTAGGATCATTCAAGCTTCAACATTTCCGGCCACAACTCAATTGCTTGAGTTTGTTATGGAATGTGTAAGGTTTTATCATTCACTTTTTAAGGCAATCCAAGATGCTACAGGGAAGACAATAATAAGGTTGGATGCATAATTCATTAATTATTTCCTTAAGCTTCCGGCACGACCAATGGTGATTGTAATTATCATGCAAGATGTTGGTAATAGATGGGAAGACACCGAGTCACATGTTTGACAAGTATATTCAGTTTTAGAACAAAGAAAAAGCATAGAGTATGACGACCGACATATTTTATTTCTTCTTCCCTTCCCTCTCTTATTCTTATTTTCTCGAACAAAATTCTAAAACCAAAGTAATTGGTTAAAAGTCATTACTTCTAGTTATTTGAAAAGGTCCTTAATTGAGAATAAGTGGCAGACATGCAAAGCTTTAATTTAGTCTTCAGATGCATGTCATGTGGAGAGAAATTTCAGGGGAAAGATTTCCAGTTGTTTTCTTTATAACTTATGCATGTGTCAGTTCACTTATTGCTTTCCTATTTGTAATTTCCTTTTATACACTATAAATAGAAGAAGAATCTACGTGTTAGAGGATCAAAATTTATAATCAACATTCTTGAGTTCCAGACTTTGTGCTGAAACCCTTGATATCTTTTATGAAAGTTGAGGAATTGAATAGAGGTAGATTTCTAGAGAACATTGTGTCAATGGTGCATTGGCTTCTTACTTCTATGTAGATCTTTAGATAAACTTTGCATTATCTAAGATTTAGATTAGAAGCTTTCCTTTACTATGATTATGTATTGTGAGATCTATTTGTTTTATCTATGTGTATGAGACAACTCTGTAAACTATTGGTTGGATTACACCTCTTCTTCTCCTTCTTTACGTACTTAACTATTCCCCCTTCTGCAAATATTTCTTTACAGTTGCTTACTTGTTGCAGAATTGCTTAGTTATGGTTCATGAGCTTCACAGTTAAATTAAAACCCACAAATGGTTATTAGAATACATAATTGATAGAAATCTTACATGGGAGCCTCACTGGTAAATGAGGGAGATTTATCTCATGACTTCCTAGGTTTTAACTATGCATAAAATCTATCTAACACTTGCCAACTTGGTAGGTCTTGTCAATCCTTGCAAAGCGTGAGCCAATAGAAAAGATCCAAGTTACTTCACAATTTGTAATGTCAGTCCTTTGATAACCTTATTAGTTGTTAACCAATAAGATTATTCCACACTACTTTGTTCTTTGCATAACCAATCTCTGCTAAGACTTTGTTATAAATAGTCAGAAGTGATCCAATAAGACATCTCTAAGTTCTTTTGCATGTTGTTTTTCTTTGTAAGAACCATGTCAGAGTGTGAAAGGCTAACTTGTAAGAAGGATCCATGTATGTACGGTTTTAATGGACTGTTTTATATTAAATGATCTTTTTATCATGTATGTTTCACTGCAAAGTGCTATCCAATAACAAAACACCACACACTTATGGATTTCACAATGTCAAACTCTACATATCCTCTATTAGTCATCCCGAAGCGCAAACCAACAAGAAATTTCCACGCTTATAATGTTTTCAATAAGTGTTTTGAAGTTGTAATAACACACGAATGAATAAATTCTGCATAGTGTCCTTTATTTGGAGAATTCGGGGTTTGTAAGATTCACAAAGTACTTATCTTGTCAATTTGCAAATATAGAATGGATCAACAAGCTTCACGCAGTTTCATAACTAAGTAAACATTGATGGGTTTAGCTAACACTGTGACGAAATTTTGTAAATTGTCATAGACTAAAAATTATTGTTTCCTTTGCAATCAAATATTAACTTCTAATCAATTACCTTCCAAATTAACCATTCATAATTAGAATTATGTGTTCAAACTTGTAACATCTGATAAACATGAAGTAATTCTTGAAAATACACAAGAGCGAAGATAAACATAACTACAGAGGAAAGAGAATGAATGATCCAAATGTATAACATAGATAAACATGCAAATCAAAGACTACAAATTATTTGGTACCACTACCAATCTTGGAATTGCTAAGGGGCAAGACTATATAAGTTATAACTACTATATGGTTATGATCTAATTTCTATAGTCTCGACCTCAATCCTTCAAACCTTAACCTTTGACAATATGGATTCAAAACTTCTTGTGTGCTTCACTTGTTACAAAGTGATATTGAATTTTTTATATAACCTTTTATAGGTAAAATGTTTTAATAAGGCATACCATAGGAAGATAAAATGAAAAGACAAATGCAAAAAATGAAATGAAAATAGATCAAAACATAGTTATTCTCAATGGAATGCTTGAGAGATTTTTGAATATGTTTCAAATGATTTTTTGACATGGTGTAGATAATCTTGCATCACTAAGTCTTAGTAATGTCTTATAGTGCTAAGTATGTTTTTTTGTCATTATAGTGCTAAGTATTCAAGTTTGTTCATATTATTACCTTAATAGTGCCAGTAGGTCTTTATAAGTAGTAAAACTAATCAAATTTATGACTATGTAAATAGCTTCTGCATATCTACAAATTTCATGACAAAGAAAATTATACAATGATTAATCAATCAAAACAAATCTAAAAAACTTTGCAATGCAATTGAGAAAGCAGTTTATAGAAATTGAAAAACATTCATTGAACAATCCTTGGACTATCAAGCTCTTTCTTTATAAATATTATTCCTCCTTAGAGGGTAAACCACTGGTATAGTTACACAAAATTACCACTGACACGGGGCTTAAAAATAGCTTAAATAAGCAAAAGGTTTGCGAGTGGCTAATTAAAGGATAAAAACTATAGCTTTACTGCAAGAAAGATGGTACTTCCTATTTTTAAGATTACAAATGTAACAATATTAAATCCTAGTAATAGGAAAGTTGTTACTTGTGCCTATTTTAAGCTCTATTTATGTTCCACTAGAAGTTGGTTGTGTAGACTACATTTGACTACGTTGAAGTTCAGTCACACAGGCTTGAACTCATTCTCAATATAATCCAGGTCAAGAATAGGCGGCCTCATCAAATTAGGCACTTCTTATATGAGTATTGGAACTCTGTTATAGATAGATTTAACATTTTCACTCAGAAGTGAAACTTTCTCCACTTTTCCATTTTCAGAATTCACCAATTCCATAATATCTCATGTCTTCTCAGCCATATCTGCCTGGGAAAAGTTTTCACTTAGAGTAACAATGAATGTTTGCAATTGTTTCCCAAATATGAACTTATGAATTAACATGCCTTGTGGCTAATGCATATAGGTAATCTAATATTTAACTAATAATTTAGATATCTTCTCTACTATACCCCATAGCCTTGTCATCAATCCTTCCATTGTGGCCATCCAATCACCTAATTCTTTCAAAATTTTAGCCAAACATATCTTTCATGTATTCAAGTCCTAGCTTTTGATTCATAATACATTGAGACAAAGGCCCTTGTTTATGACAGTTAGTGGTTTTTCCATCATGGAATTTATCCTAGTTATATGTTTATGTTGGCCTTGTACCTATTGTAACCCTTGTTTTGCTCTATCTTGATGAATTCATATAGAAAATTATAGCTCGTATAAAATTTTCAAGACATTTACACATTGGGAAAAGTGCTCTTTGGCACACTGAATTGTTTTTAAGCATGCAGAGCATCAACCCGAGCCTACATTCTTTCAACTAAATCAATTACCATCTATTAAGTGGCATCAATAATTGACTGGGGTTCTGTATCCATGACTTCTTCCCCTGTGTGTGCTTTCTTGGAAATCCTCAAAATTTCCTCCTTTGTTTCCATGTAGATAGGAGTAGATCCTTGGGAAAAATTCCTCTTTGTGACCCTCTTGAGGGTTCCTATGGGAGTATCATACTTGAGTTATACATTTATGTCTTCAAGTTATGCCATTGCAGAAGCCATTGTTTTTTGCCCAACAGGAGGAGTCCATATTCCTTCTGAAGTAGTAGATGCAATTGTTGTTATGGAAGGCAGAGTAGAAGAAGGCCTTACCACTTGTGGTAAGGTGTGTGGTGTCCATGGAAAAGTTGGTTTAGCTTGAACAGGTCCCAAAGGGGCCAAGAGATGGCTCATGAAACTCTGAGTGGCCGTAGGATCTTGGAAAGAAGAAATGGGAATGAAAGAGGGAATTGGAAGGAGTGACACATGCATGCCTGATAAGAAAGTTTGGGGAACACATGGTGTGATAACAGGAAGCAAATGTGGATGAAGAGACTGACCAGATTGGGAAGAAATTGAAGGAAGATCAAAGAAAGAAGGAGAAGGATGCATTGGTGCCTTGAACTTATCCTTAGAAGGTATTCTGACAAGACTTCCATATGATGTTGGAGTTGAAGAAGATACAATAGTAAGAGGAGTGGAAGAAGAAATTAAAGAAGTAGAAGAAATGGTTGTAGGATCTACACTCATTGATTATGATACTGTTGTAATAACTACAACAGGATGGGAAGAAATGACTGCAAAAACATGGGGAGACAATGATATGGTTGTTGGCAATGAAAAATAAGGAGAAGAAACAATTGAAGAAATGGGTAAAGAAGAAGAAGAAGGAATATAGTGAATAGAAACCCATGTGCCAAAATAGAAGCAAGGAGAAGGAGAAACAATATAAGTAGTAGAAATAGGGGAAGAGAAAGGAGGATTTGATAAATCAGTAGGATCATAATATCCCATGATCTCCTTATACTTCATCTTCAGAAGAATAACTAGTAGAAATGAGAATACTACTAGTGAAAGGTCCTAGGGAAGATGGAATAAAAGAAGAAACAACCATCCCTATATAAGTAGGAACTAAATAAGTAGAAAGAAAAGGAACAAGACATAGGAGGTACAATTGCAACAGTACTCACCAGAGGAATACTAAGAATAGGACTTGTTGCTTGTGGACTGTGTGGACTTGTGGCTATCCCAATAGACCTTGCAGGGCTTGTCATTTGTATGTTTGGAGAAGGAGCAGAATGAGAAGGACTATATTTTACTTATGATGGAGGAAGAACACAAACAAGAAGCTTATGAAGTTGTCTTGAATCAATACCTTGGCCATCTAATTCTTCTTCCTCTTCTTCCCTATGTACTTCTACTCTTCCTGGCCTAACTTATAATCCACTAACCATGGAATATTTCCCAACAAGTGTATAAGTAACTTTGAAATTTCTCATATTAATGGCCACCACTTGATCGTCGACCTCATCCTTATAAACTAGGTCATCCTTGTGGGGCTGATGTTTGTAATTATAAGTGGTCATCCCAGAAGTGTGCTTGCAGAATTTCCACACTCTTCCTGTCGGGTCAAAAGTCCTTAGAGTATGATAGTCTAAGTGGAATGATGTCCCGTGGGTTTCTATTCTCTTGGCCTTTTTCCAATCAATCAAGACCATTGAACCTATTGAGAAAGGAAGAGGAGGATAAGTAGAATTTTTCTTCTTTTGTTCCTTTGCCACATGATTTATGTCATGGACAAAGTGATATACAATCTCCTTCTCAGCTAGCTTGTCTGAAACATATTTGGGTAGTCTAAAAGGGATAGTGAGAATCCCCTCTACTCTTATCATTGTACAGTCTGGGTAGCACGAGAAAGCTCCCCTTTCTCTCAATGAAGTGACGATTCTTTTAATTATCGTAGGCATAGGGGTGTCATGTATGACATTGAAGATCACATGGTAGTAGTTATTACAAATCACCTCCATGTTCTTCCTATAGCCATACTTGTGCATATTGCTAAAGACCCTGGTGACTATATGATTGTCTTGTGGTGACCAATTGGGGACTCCCCGAAATTGTTGGAATACACACACAACATCAAGCAAGTAAAACATTATATAAAATTTGTCCTTCTTCTCCCTGACACTCACAAGATTATTTGAAGAGGTTAAAAGCTAGAACTCCAGTCTAGATTAGGCATCTTTTCATCATTGATGATCATGGCTAGCAAGGGGTACCCATGTCTGATTGACATGCACAATATCTTGGTGCTCTAAACATTCTATTCATTAGGGCCATTCCCACTCTCACTCCACGTCTGAAAGATCTTATATTCATCTTTTCTATGTTGAGACTTTGGACTTGAAACTATTCCGGTCCTCTATCCAATCTTTAATCACAATCTTAAGGTTATTGCTTTTTCCCCATTGGTCCACAGTTTCTTGATTGAACTGAATATTATATCTAGGGAGTTGGTAGTAAGTAACAATAACCTCTTCAGTTATATTAGCAATTATATTTCATCCTTTGGATTTTAGAATTCCACTGGATTAACCATGAATTTTGCTTCATCCTGGTCTGCATCATCATCACCATCTATCAAACTAGATCCTTCTACCTTAATTTTCAAGACTATATAATGCTTGAAGCCAATGACTTGTTTGTCAAAAACAGTGTCTCTAAAGAGCTGGTCCAAGTAGAAAGTGTGCAGGTAAGTGGAATATCCCTTGTGGGATATGTCATTTTTGCACCCACTAAGAATAGGGGAACCTCATGCACACTGGCCTATCACCCAGCGGGTGCTGGGCACTCACCCGAGGCATGCGAGAGGGAGCTGAGTCTCTCTTTTATGTGAGTTTAGTGGAAGGCATCATTCATGATCTTGAATTAGTGATTTAAAGGACATGAAAAAGCTATAGAGCTCAGAATGGCTTCTATACCCTTTCAATCATATCAAAAGTAAAAGCACTTAACAGAATTAACAGAACTAGGAAGTTGTAAATCCACAAATAGACTTAACATTCAAATAAGGTTCATGATTATACAAGATCAAAAGCATAATAGAAATATGCAGATAATACAGAGAGAAGATCTTAATACAATTATCATGGTAACCTTATCATATTCATTCATAGCATTACTATAGAATATTACAGAAGGGGAGACCATAGTCATGCGCCATATCTGGATCCATACATGAAGACTTTTGAAACAAAATTTACATTCCCCATTCCCTTACTACGTCCTTCCTATAATCATCTACCCCGTTTATCCCATAGTTCTCACAGTAATTCTGTAGAGATCCACTTCCTTCCTCATGTTCTCCTTTTTTCTTTGCTAAGGGCACACATATATATAGGCATCTGATCTCCAACAAACTCCTCTGCAACCTCAGATCTGGCCCCAAGTGTCAAGGTGTGGATCACCTCAGGTGCATGCCTCTCCATGTCATGATTAGCTTTTTGGATCTTCTTATCGCAAGGTATATTCCTTCCAGGACACCCTATTGCCAGGCTGGAACCTTATCCAAATGGAACACGTTCTTCATGTGTTCTGTCCAAAAGGCTGAAAATGGCTAAGTCCCGAATTGTGCTTTGTGGGTGCACGCGTCCTTGGTTCTCCAAGAACCCTTTTTGAATCCTACCTTGCACGCCTTAACTTGCACACTTCCTCTGGCCGTGCGCACCTACGCACCTTTAAGATTTGGAAGCTACAATAGGGTCCCAACATTACCCCACACTTCACCTATTCTCCACCCTCGGGAACCTTTTCAAAGAATGCAGTACAAAAAGGCAAGGCCTTGCCTTGGAAAAGAATGGAGGGAAAGAATAAAGAATGGGGGAGAGAAAGAATAGAAGGAGAACTGCCTAAAGAAGAAGAAGGGGGAAATTCTACCGCAGGTCGGCCTCCAGTGTATTCCATGCACTAACTTCATCCTGTGCCCTCTTGCAAAGGTCGCCAACCAATGTGCTCACCTCATCGAAGGTTAATCCTTCCCCCTTTGTGTTTATTGTATCTACCACCATTTCCAGTTCCTTAGCTTGATATTCCAAGGCATCCATCTTCTTCGTAATGACCACGTAGAGCTCTTTAAGCCATGTTTTGACTGAGAGCCGAAGGATCTCAATAGCTTCAGATTTTCTTTCTACTTTGGCTAGAATCTTTTCTCACTCTGCTCTATTGCCTTTATTCTTTTCCCTGAAGTCCTTCAGCTCGGCCTCATCATTGGCAAGCAACATGCTTGTCACCTTGTCCTAATCCGTGCAATGGTCGTATGCAACCCCAGTGGTTTGTGCAGCTATTTTTACATCAGCAAGCACCTTGTTGTATTCAGCTATGAGTGCGATGACTTTCAACTTGTCCTCCTACTCCAAGTGCAGCTACATCCTCTACCGACTCCAAGGCCAAAGGCTACCTTTCCATGGTGAGGATCCAAGTCAAGTCCTCAAGACACTCCAGGGAGGAACCATATTTTTGTGTGGGAGGGTTAAGGTCTAGGTGCTTCATGATAATAGCCTGGGAGATGAGCTCCACCTTCTTGGAAACTTCACGCACTTTAGCTTTCTCCTCTTGTAATTCTCACTGTAGTTGAGCGCTGATCAAATTTTCAAGGCTGAGTTCCTTTGTTAGCTTAACTATTTCTTCCTTCCTCTTCTCCATCAGGTCCTCCAAGACTTTAACCCTGTCATTTCTGTAGAAGAGCCTAGCCTCAACTTCCACGGAGACTTTGTTGAGTGCATTACACACTTGCTCATCTGATAGTTGTTGCATGTTTATAATGGAGTTTTCCCCCTTTCCTCCAAACAACGCTAGTATCACTCCTTGGTTAACCTTGAACTCAGGCTCATCAAGGTGGGAGTCGAATGCCCATGATAGCATTTTTCTTGTGCACGGGTATCCACCCTCAGGATCAAAGGACTCCATGGCAGTTAGCTCCTTGGTGGGCACGGTACTCTGGAAACATGCGTGTAAAAAAATTTGGGGGTCATCAACATATCCCATCATTATTCTTCCCCCTCCCATGCATTTACTTCCCATGCACACACCCTTGGGAATAGTTACTGAAAGATTTGGGCCTTTTGTGCTACTTACACTCTTCTCCCTTTGCTCTTTCTTGAATTCACCGAGCACGAGCTCCGTGTTAAGCTCCAATTCCTCATCGACCAAGGTATTAATCATCTTCTCCACCTCCCTTGTCACTTTCTCATCCACCTCCTCCTGAGTGAGCTTGGGCATATCTGGCTCCTTGGTACTTGCCCCCTCACTCCTTTCTTCACTCCACGTGCCTTCCTCCCCTTGGGTGCCCTTCCTCCTTGCAAAGATGAAGGCATCATTTGCATCTTCTACTTCCTCTTCCTCTGAATCATGGACATCAATCAGCTCCTGATCTACCTCCAGCTCTTCCTCTTCATCATCATCCTTTTTTCCTATATAGGCATTTGTGTCATCTGTATCCTCAAACTCTGGTTCTTCCATCCCCTTTTCTTCTTCCTTTGCTGAAAACTCTAGAGTCAGGGATGTGGTCTTCTCTTCATCTGAGGGTTCCTCAGGGGATGGTGGCTTCACAGGTTCTGGGGTCTTCTCCTTGACCACCGATCTCTTCTTCTTCTGGACATAGGTACTTGTCCCTGTGGTACCTACATCCTGCTTCTCCACCGCCCTCTGTTCCTCTTTCTCTTCCCTCTCCTTATGCTTTGGCATGGGATTCTTTCTTCCAGTAGGGTCATCTGGGATGGATATCTCATTCTCCATGTACGCGCCCTTTTCAAATTTTGGCCTTATGCGTAGGTAAATCCTTGTGGCATTGCTCCCAGCAATAGGTAAGGTCAAAGGCCTTACAATATGCACATCTTGCGACACGTACCTTTCAATGTACGTGCACTTCTCTGGGTAGACTAGCTTCTTCCTCATTTCCCTGTGCTCTCTGTCAAGGGTGGACAAGTCAAGGTCTAATTTCTTTGACTCCTTGTATCTGTTTACTCCCACTTGGAAAAATTGGGTAGTAAATGAGAATGGGAGTTTGCACCATGGACTCTAGCTTCCATTGACCAAAATGAACCTGCCAATACAGAAGTGCTGGTAGACTACGAACTCTGCTTCTCCTTCGGTCGCCACGGGGAGTTGTTCAGGGATCTACCATTCAGCCCCGAATGCATTCCTAAGGCACTTATACCATTTGTCTAAGTGCGCCTTGTGTACCCCTGTCATTGATTCACATGTGTATTTCTGAAACCTCTCCGCAGGCGAGGGATCTTCAGCAGGGTACTCCCACATGAACTTGTCGGATGCATCTAGAACCCTGATTTCAAAGAACACAATTGTCAACAGAATGTTTCCAAATAGGATCTTTCCTCCCTTCTTTGTGCTGCTTATGATTCCATCTACAATATATTGGGAGATGTTGTATATGGTGCCCTCTGTGACTTTCCTGCAGACATTCAGCTAGGGCTTGCTCACCTGGGTCCACCTTTCTTGTCCATTCAGCTTGGAGACTAGGTGTGTGGCCATCTTCATCACCAGATCACTGATATCTGAGATGTCATAGTACCTTGATCCCTTCTTCAATCCCTGGGATGCTATGGTTTCTTTGATTTCCTCCTCATCTAGGAGGTCATCTTCGAGCACGTCCCCTTCACAGTTTAGGCCTGTGAAGCATGAAATTAGTTGGGGAGTTATGCACATTTTGTGCCCTGCGAAGTAGAAGAAGTCTTCGTGTACGCGTGTCATCAACCATTGGTACAAGCACTCAGGCTTCCTAAAATATGGTAACTCAAAAAGTTAGAGAATCCCTACCTTCTCCATTTTCACCTTGACCACATCACTGTAGATCAGCAACCTATCAGGTGTTCATTTATTTGTGGGGCACACCAGCTCCAGTGCCATTTCCTTCATGATTGTACTTGACTGGTGATTGTAGTCGATCATGGTCATCTGTCTTATGTGGGACTCCCACTCTTGCCCTAGAAAAACCCCATCTGGGTATTGCATCTCTGAGTACCATTCCTCATTTGTATCCAAGGGTATTTCTTCTTGTTTCTTCTTTCCTTTTCCTTTACCCTTTCCCTTCTTGGATTGTTCTGTAGGTTTATCAACTGGTTTCATGGCTGTCATTACACCCTTTGCTTTCATTCCCAGGTTAACTTGCGAGTTGTTTGAATGTTTTCCTCGTGCGCCCCGTGCCCTAAAACACAAACCCTAATCTCAAATTTTTCTCCTTTGATCACGACACTTCTTCACAACATTCCTCACACCCGTGAATCACTTCTACTCTAGTTTGTAGATCCAATGGACTGATTGCACTTAAGTTCTTGGGATTTTCCTTCACACGAGTCAGTTCTTGAAACCCTAGCTCTTGAAAGAAAATCACTCTTCTTGTGTTCGCAAAGTGAAATAATGAAATGCCCACTCTTGTATTTATAGCTTTTCCCACTTTTACGCATTTAAGGCTAGGCTACCTACCACCATATGACAATGTTTAATGTGGTGTTTTCAAACAAAACCTGACTTCAGTGCTTCTCCTGACGCACCCAATCCTTGTGTGAAAACTTTTCCACCCGCGCCCAATCCTTGCACAAAAGCTTTTCCAACCTTCTGGCACGCAAACAATCCATCTTGACAGAAGACTCTTGCACGTGTGTTACCGGTGCCAAAGGCACTTCTTCCATCCTCATGATTCTTGCTTTCACCTACCTCATGTTTTTGCACTTTTTCTCCTTTGTACGTGGATTTCCAATGTAACCTTATTTTTCCACTGACCCAAATCCTCCTAGTAGAATAACTCCAAATTTCTCTTCATCATCTCACCCCACACTAAAATGATGCACAGTCCTCTGCGCATTCATAAGTTTAAAAGTAATAAGGTTACCGGTGCCCAAGGCACAAAACAAAACAACAACGTGAAAGGGAAATACAAGAAAGGAAAAGCATAAAAGGAAATTCTAAACTAACTGGAAAAACTACCTTATTTACAAACACCAAGAAGCATTATTTATAGTAGGGCTTCAGCCTACTCCCATTGAAGTGTCCAGGTAATTTTGTTCCATCCAGCACTTGTAACTGGCATGCACCCGAATCAAGGATGTATGAAATTACATAAGGACCCAACCAATGCACCTTCAACTTTCCAGGATGGCATAGAAATTTTGAATCATATAGCAGTACCATCTGACCAACCTCAAACTATTTTGTTCTTAATATGGCAGTCATGCCATGCCTTTTGCTTTGACCTTCTCAGTTGTTTGGATCCATCTTGCTAGTGAGCACCTTTCATCCAACTTTATCAATTCATCTATTCTTTCTTCCAGCACTTTCTCATCATCCAACCCTCCTGCGTGTGCTATACGCAGAGATGGTAGCATGAATTCGACCGACAAAACTGCTTCCACACCGAACACCAATTGAAATGGTGTGGCCTTGTTCAATCTTTTATACGTTGTTCTGTATGCCCAAAGAACTACTGACACCTTGTCATCCCAATCCTGCCTACCCACATCACATATCTTAGTCAATGTGTGACTAAGGATTTTGTTGAATGCCTCTGTAGTCCCATTTTCCTGAGGGTGATAAGGGGTAGTCTTGTGATGGGCTACCATGAATTCTGCCAATAGAATCCTGATGGTTTCATTTAAGAAGTGAGTGCCCCTTTCACTTGTTAAACTTAATGGGCACCCATACCTACTGATAATGTTCTCCCACAAAAATCTAGTAGCCGTGGCTATGGTGCAATCCTTAGTGGGTGCGGCCTCTGCCCACCTTGTCAGATAATCAGTACAGGTAATGATATACCATGAGTTAGTCCTTCACGTAGCTGGTGAGATTGGTCTGACAAAATCTATTGCCCATTTCTCAAAAGGTTCCACACTGGCGATGGGGCGCAAGGGCATCTCATCCCTTCTTCCAGGTTTTCCAAGGTGCTGGTAGTGGTCACAGGCCTTGCAAAACTCAATGCAATCCTAGTGAATCATCTCCCACCATAGTCTGGTGACTAGGATCTTACACGCGGTTGCATTCCCCGCATAGTGTCCTCCAGCAATCCCACCATGGGCTTCTTCTATTATGGCCATGCGTTCATGTTCTAATACACACCGGCATAAAACCTCATCACAGCCCATTTTATACAAATCCCCATTGATCAACATGAAGGGCATGGCGCGTATGGCTAACCTTTTCCTTTCCAGTGCATTCATCCCTTCAGGCGCCACACCTTCCTTGAGAAAAACAACAATGTCTTCTAACTCTGAGGGCACACGCTACAACCTGAATAGTTACGCATCTGGCATGGTTTCCTCGATACTTTGCGCGTCCTCTCCCGAATCAATCCTTGATAAATGATCCGGCCCACAATTGTTCTTTCCCAGGTTTTACCACCACTCTAAATTCAAATTCCTGAAATAAAAGTACCCAACGACATATGCGCCCTTGCAACACTACTTTGTTTACTAGATACTTCAAGGCCATATGGTCAGTGTAGAATATGAAGGGAGTCACCAGTAGATATTGTCTAAATTTGTGGAGCACGTAGATCATTGACAATGCCTCGCGCTCGGTCATTGTATAATTCTGTTCTCCTGCTGTCAACTTTCTACTTGCAAAACACAAGGGATGATCAACAATCCCCTCTCCTGGTTGAGCAAGAATGGCTCCCATTGCTGTACCAGAAGCATCCACATGGACATGGAAAGGTTTATCCCATGATGGGAATCGTAGAATAGGTGCGGTGATAAGCCTTTCTTTTAGAGTGTCAAATGCCCTCTGTTGTGCCTCTCCCCACTGAAAGGCACTCTTATGTCTGAGCAATATTTCCAAAGGCGTGGTGATCTTGGTGTATCCCTTAATGAACTTTCTATAGTACCCAGTGTGTCCAAGAAATCCATGCATGATGCTTTGGCTGGTGGGCTCCCCTAATCCCACAATAACTGCAACTTTTGTGGGATCCACCAGTAAGCCCTCTTTGCATATGATATGCCCCAACAACGTTCCAAAAGGAGTTGCAAAGACACATTTCTTGATGTTGAGGGAAATCCTCAACTGCCGACATCTTTCAAACATCAATCTCAAGTTATCACAATGGTCCCTGACCAATCCATACACTATCCAATCATCCAAATATACTTGAAGGAACTTGTGGATGAAGTCCTTAAATGCTTGTACCACTATGCGCGAAAATACAGCGGGTGCATTCCTCAATCCAAAGGGCATGACCATGTATGCAAAGCTTCCCCACTCGGTGGTGAAAGTTGTCTTTTCTTGGTCTTCCTTGGCAATCCTTACTTGGTGATATCCTGAGAATCCATCCGTAAAGGAATAGACCTCACGCCAACAACTCCTTCCAAAATCTCTTCAGTGAAGGGGGTGGGAAAAGGATCTATGATACAAACAGCATTCAACTCCCTGTAATCCACACATATCCTAATCCATCCATCCTTCTTTATGTTGATCACCATTGGACTTATCCATTATGATTCCTCCACAGCCTCAATGATATCAGATGCTATCATTTTGTCTAGCTCTTCTTTAACCCTTACGCGCATGTTGGGATTCATCCTGTAAGGCCTCTTCCTGACCGGGCGTGCACCATATTTCAAATTTATCCTCATTTCCCCCAATGAATGGTGGACACCTTTCAACTCATGGTATCCACGTGGGAATAAATCCTCAAATTCACACAAGAGATTGATGATCTTTGATACTTCCTTGTCTGACCAGTAGTCCCCAATGATAGCTTCCTTGGGCTCCTTCTCTGAGCCAATGTTAACTTTCTTGGTTTTGAGTGGTTCATGATATGCATGCGCACATGCATCTGCACTATCAACTACCTCACATGTCCCAACCAAATGGTCGACATTCAGGCTCTCCATCTCCTCTCCATCAATAATGTATACCATCTTTCCTTTCTCCTTTTCAGCACATGTGCACTCGAATTGTATGTCTTCTGGTTCCTCCTCTTCGAACCACGCTTCCAAGCTAGGTCCACCAAGTAAGTCTACTAATCTATCTTCCACCATGGCGCAATCCCCCAGAGTGAGGTGCTTGATAGCCTGCAACACCTCATCAACCGGTTGCTTGGTACTTCGGTACTCGAATGTGTGAACCAGGTCAGCCACTAATTCCTACCAATTTCCCGTCTGGCGGTGAGTTTCAGAATGGATGTACCAAGCACGCGCACAACCTTGTAGTGTCGAATATAGCTTGTGCACCCAAAGGGAGGGTGGTAAAGCTTCCGTGCCTTCTCCCCAGACCCTCTCACATGCCTGGATGTGGGAAGAGGTGGGTTCATTGCCATTGTAATCCTTGATAGCGGTGGGTATATTGCTCTTCAAGAATCAGACAGTGAGCGTAATTCTAACTTCATGCCACTCCAACAAGTTTTCGCTATGTGCGGCCCACCACCTCACTGCTGTGCCTATCAAGACATAACCCAACATACCTCGTCACTCATCCTCCCTCCATTGAGCTTCCATTTCTCTCAAAAAGACCTCAGGGTATACATCCCCAGAATACTTGGTTATTGCCTTTCCTCCCAGGTGCCGAACTGTATGCACCATGGTTACCCTGGTCACTGATCCTTTCAGATGTCACCCAATCAATTCATAAGTCCCATGCACCCAATTATCACATGCTATACTGGTAGTATCACTGACAGATTGAGCATCATCAAACTGGATGACTCCTTCTGTAGGGTGGATGGTCTCTGGATCTCTTATGGAGCACACATATATTCTATCCAGGACCTCCTCTCCAAGGGGTTCAGTATAGGGTGTGGAATTTCCATCAGCAAGTGGTATAATCACCCTCTCTTCCTTGTTTTCAAAACTTATGTACCCCTTGTTAAACTGGAGATCTGCATTATTCTTATAGCACCACGGGCACCCAAGTAACGCTGGGAAATTATCTACCTCAGCAAGTGCCAAGACTTCAAAATCCCCAGTGAACTTAGTCCCCTGAATGGTAATGGTCACATCCTTCAAGACACCTATGGGCATTGCCTTTGTCTTATTTTCCATATACAACACATTTGAAGATGGCTGTAATGCAGGTCTTCCCATTTGATGCCAGGCATCCAGAGTGAGAACATTAACCTCCGTGCCTATGTCAATGAGGATGTTGCTAAGCAGCCATCCATCCACTACTACGTTCAAGGTGATCTCTTTGTCATAATCAAGGCTGTGAGGTGGGAGGTTTGCATGCAGGATCTACCTTTCATGTTCTTCCCTGACACGTGGTACCTTTTCTCTCAACCATGCTCCTAGTAGGGGAATAACATTCTCTTGCCTCAGTAGTTTACACACCTCCTTAACCTCATCCAAGTCATCCTTTGGTGCTTCTACTGGTCTTCTTTTCTCATCTTTTCTAGTTTTCTCTTTTAAGCATTGGATCTCCCCTTGTAAACTTCAAATTACATCCATGGTTTCCTGGTAGACTTCTTTCTGGTGAGCCGGGTTTGGATACTTCCCATGTACTACTTCTTCCCTTGAAACCAGAGGTCTCTACCTAGGTGCTTCCCTTGCGCACGTGGACTCCACCCTTGTTGTTACCATAACAGGCTCTAGTTCTGATTCACGTATTACTCGCGGGAGCCATTGCACATTAGCCTTCTTAATACTCACCATGGCAGCACCCTTATCCTTCCAGTGCTGCTGACTCATATGTTCATATAACTCCAGGCACTCTTCATACTTATGTTTTTTTCCACACCAGGAGCATTGTAGAAGATCTAGACATTCACGCTTATAATGGTATGTGGCTCCACAATTAAAGCATGTTCCATGCGGGAACTCACTTCTTCCCCCACGGTTACCACGACCATGAAATCCTCCATGAAATCCCCTCCCTCGTGCACCTCCATCTCCTCATTCTTCATACCAATGCTCATCTCCTTTGGAACTACTGGCAAAGCCAATCTGGCACACACCAAGATCAGTTGCCTCATGAATCTGGTCAATCAATCTACAATCCTTGGTGTCATGTGTGGTTGAGGTACATATCTTGCAATAACAAGATATGTTTTTACGAATCGCGCGCTATAAAAGGAGGCACCTACTTGCATCATGATCCCTGTGACATATCTCATAATTTACTGCTACGGTGTGTACCGCATTCTGAGTACATATCCCACCATTATCCTTTGTGTGCCCTTCTACATTACAATCTGTGCACCACATCCCACCGAGTCTCTAGAACTGTGTTGGTAGATAATTTCTCCAACTGCTTAGCCATGGCAGTGATCTGAGCCTCCAGAAATGGGCTAACACCATTTTTAACACTACCAATTACCTCAATGTGAAAATTGGCTTCTAACGATTCGCGCAGGTCCGTGAATGTTTTATGAGACAAAGCCCTCCTAAAGGGTGTGATCAACCCTCTGAAAAACCACTGAGCATGTTGTGAAGGGTGGATATCATAAGACAGTTTAGACAATAGAGTTTTAAAGCATGCATCATATTCCCACATGCTCTCTGCCATTCTCTGCTAGATTTCCTTGAGAGAGCTGATGCTCTTCTGTTCAAACTCAGGTATGTGGAATTCCACCAAGAACACATTTTTCAGTGTGGTATAATCCACAATAGTCTGATGAGGGTCATACTTTCTATACCAACTATGTGTGCACGTGTCCTTGCAAGGTTGTTACAAATTGACTGGCCTTTCGATCCTGGGTCATGATCCCCTTCACGTGCCATAGCAGCTCACACTTATGCACATGCTCTGTGGACATCTTCTATCCCACTGTAATCTGGTAAGTGTAGAGACATCTCGAAAAAGACTTGAGGAGGTGGCTGAGGCCCTTGTCCTCCTGACCCAGTCCCTCGATTTCCTCTGGTGTTTCCTCCTCCGCCGGACCCACTAGATCCTGAGCCACCAGCTCCACCACTTCCACCTCTAGATCCTCCTGTGTTAGGTATATGGCCTGTGTTTGTCATGCCGAATGCTCCCATCATCCCACTGAATTACACGTCGACAATTTGTGAACTAGTGCCACTCCCAGTCGTATTTCCTCCACCACTTCTTGATGCACTCCCAAAACCACCTGTATATATGCCTTGTCCAAACATTCCACCAAATACTGGAATAGTGTGTGAAGCCATAGAAGTCCCAAACGAGAAGTTGTATCTTCTGGGTGCCGATCGGTTGCTTCCACTGATATCAAATGGATCAACTATACTTTTCCCTCATTTTAACAAACCAAGCACCAAGGTTCGGTCACTAGGTGGGGTCAGATGCATGCCAACGACTCTTCTTTCTCCATGTGACGGGCTCTCATCAGAAGCCAAGGGGTTCTCTCTTCCGCGCTTGCCAAGATGGGGTAGCACAGACTGTTCAGGCTCCACATCCTCCATGTGAACCTCTTCTCCCAAAAACATCTACCTCCATGGATCCATCATAAATGCAACCTCACGTCATCTCACAATCTCCCTCTCACGTGCTTCACCATACTTGAGCCATCTCTCCTCCCTTTCCTTTTCAGTCGTTATATCAGCCATCTTTCCCCAACCTGGCTTCCTCGCCAAGCACTCAGAGTGGTTTAGGCGGCCATTGGGAATGCCTCTAAACTCATGGTTACCATCAAGATTTTGATTGACAGGGGGATAGCCCACAAAAATGATCCTCTGGGCTCCCACAAAAATTCAAACTCAGTAACTTTTAGACAAGAATACATGGAAATTGCATATTCCAGAGTGTAGCTAGCCAATACTCCCTTCCACCAATGATCTATAGCACAGGTCCATGTTAGATCAACATCTTGTAAGTTCTGGTATGTTTCTTGGGTCCAAGGGTGTGATTTATAATACCACCCTGACCTAGATGCATATGCCGAGAGCCACTCAAATAACTCTACTGGGAAACAATAGAAGAAGGTTTTGTACAACTCATGATAGAGAGTGTCTTCCACCCATCTTCGCGTATCAAACTCAGGTCCAGTACTGAATCTCTGAGAAAACTCATCCTCCATGCTTTTAAACCAATTTTCAACACCTTCAAGTGTTAAGTGCTCCATCATCACTTTTTACACAGACCACGATGTATGCCATGTTCCACTACAACTTTGAAAAGAGGTCCCAGCAATGGAACCAAGATGTAGTCATTTTTACACCCACCAAGAACAAGGGAACCTCATGCGCACCGGCCTATCACCTAGTGGGCACTGGGCACTCACTTGAGGTGCATGCGAGAGGGAGTTGAGTCTCTCTTTTATGTGAGTTTAGTGGAAGGAATCATTCATGATCTTGAATTAGTGATTTAAAGGACATGAAAAAGCTATAGAGCTTAGAACGGCTTCTATACCCTTTCAGTCATATCAAAAGTAAAAGTGCTTAATAGAATTAACAGAACTAGGAAGTTGTAAATCCACAAATAGACTTAACATTCAAATAAGGTTCATGATTATACAAGATCAAAAGCATAATAGAAATATGTAGATAATACAGAGATAAGATCTTAATACAATTATCATGGTAACCTTATCATATTCATTCATAGAATTACTATAGAATATTACAGAAGGGGAGACCGTAGTCATGTGCCATATCTGGATCCATACATGAAGACTTTCAAAATAAAATTTACATTCCCCATTCCCTTATTACATCCTTCCTATAATCATCTACCCCTTTTATCCCATAGTTCTCACAGTAATTCTACAGAGCTCCGCTTCCTTCCTCAGGTTCTCTCTTTTTCTTTGCTAAGGGCGCGTATATATATAGGCATCTGATCTCCAACAAACTCCTCTGCAACCTCAGATCTGGCCCCAAGTGTCAAGGTGTGGATCACCTCAGGCGCATGCCTCTCCATGTCATGATTATCTTTTTGGATCTTCTTATCGCAAGGTATATTCCTTTCACAGGACACCCTATTGCCAGGCTGGAACCTTATCCAAATGGAACACGTTCTTCATGTGTTCTATCCAAAAGGTCGAAAATGGCTAAGTCCCAAATTGTGCTTTTTGGGCACGTATCCTTGGTTCTCCAAGAACCCTTTTTGAATCCTGCCTTGCATGCCTTAACTTGTGTGCTTCCTCTGGCTGTGCACGCCTATGCACCTTTAAGATTTGGTAGCTACATTAGGGTCCCAACAAGATCCAACTTGGAAAACTGAAAAACTTCAACAAGAAACCCTAGAAAACACTGCTGCAAAACCCTAAGTATGTAGATCTAAAAATAAATAAATCCTAAATTGAATAAAAATTCTCCTGGGAATTCACCAAGCTTACCTCAAATGATGGAAATAATCTAATCTGTAGATGGTTGAAGTATGGACCAAATAATCTCTCTCCGATACTGAGCAAACCCTTGAAATTATCTAATAACTATGATATAAAAATCTAATTTGAATGAAGTTCCAAATTAGCAAACTAGGGAGGATCTCTCACCACCGAAGAGTACTCTACTAGCTAGGAGTGGATCTCTCACCACCAAAGCTAGGGTTCGTGTGGGATATTACTCCACAAGTAAAAAACATGCAACCAACAATGGCTTCAATATCATGAAAGAGTAAGTGTATGAATGAATGCCCCTTTCTCCCCCAAATGCTTCCTCTTATAACTTTTCATTGCAACAAAGGGCCCAAATGAATCCTAATCGATTAGGTTGGGGGAAAAATCTACATAATAATAAAATAAATTAAGTTACTTTATCACTATTATGCCCAAAAGTACACTTAAGTTGTCCCAACACAAAATTAGAATAATAATAAAATAACTTAAGTTACTTTATCACCACTATGCCCAAAAGTACACTTAAATTACCCCCAACAAAGAAATAGAATAATAAAGTACCATAGGGGAGCATTACACAAACTTATTTCACTTAAGTCACCTCAAAGTACATGTCCAATGTTGAAACATAACCTATAAGTGAAATGAAGGTGCAAATCATACACAATAACTATCAACATCACTAGCCCCTTGGGCATGACCAAGGCTAAGATGGATGAAAATCCTCCTAGGCCATCTATTTGGAATTGGGGACATTACAATAAGCCTCCATTGATGATAAACTTTAAATTACTTGAGAAACTATAGGCATACAAAGCTCTCAATCTCATAAAACACTAATACTTTGTTTTTCCTTATGATCACTTGAATTTAAACTTTGAAAGCTCGGTTATAACTCAAATACCAGGTGCTTGAGCATGAAATCCTTTCAAGAGTTGTGTAAATCTTGCTAATTCATGCTAAAATGGTAGTATAACGCTGTAACATTGAACTCTAGTCTGTCATTTAATAATTTATATGTTTTGCATTGATTTGCATCGATTTTTTGTCTTTTCACCTCTTAGTCTAGTTAATTCCACATGATGAGCTTTGATAGCTTCACATGATGTTTTTATTTGTAAGAACCATGTCAGAGTGTGAAAGGTGAGCCAGTAAGAAGGATCCATGTATGTATAATTCTTATAGACTGTTTTCTATTAAATGATCTTTTTATCATGTATGCTTCACCACAAAGTACGAACCAATAAAAAACACCACCTACGTACAAATTTAATAGTGTAAGAATCTACATATCCTCTTTTAGTCACTCCAAAGGGAAAACCAATAAGAAATATCGACACTTATAATATTTTCCCAATGTCAGTTGTTTGGTGGGTTATGCCAGTTATTGCAAAGTGCGAGCCAATAAGAAAGCTCCAAGTTACTGCGCAATGGCTATTCTCCTGATAAAATGCACTGCCCTAGATCCATGACCCATCATCAACACATTCATACCATGCATGAGTGTGCCCTGCAGAATTGGTAGGAATGTGAATTGCTAGATGACAGGTATTTGGTTCGAATCCTGTAAACAACTATGTAGAGTTTTTACAAAAATGTTGAAAAACACAATGTGTTTTTCAACACAAAGTTTTGCAAAAGGGCAACAGATAGACATAGATGGATGTATAGATGTTTTTATTTAGGGAGGTGCATTATGTCAGGAGAATAGGCTCCACCCTTGATGAGTCACAATGTCAGTCCTTTGAGAAAATCAATGGATTGTAACTTCAGACTTAAAACCATAACTTTATTACAACATTTGCAGTCCTGAAAATCATAATGTATGTAGAATAATGTCACAACATTGTAACTGAAACATATGAATTAATGAGACTTGGATATGAGAAGACAAGAAATATCTATGGGAATACATGGAGAATTAGGAAAAGTGGTGTATTAAATCTACATCAGTTGTAAAATCCATGAGTACTAGTATGCAATAGCTCGAAGTCAAAATCAAGTCATATATAATCTAAAACCGTCACTGTGATTATAATTTATGATTTATGAGTGGGTTAATAAATATTTTGTGGTGTCACACATTAAAGTCTAATTATATCAATATTCATTTCTCAAAAAGCAAGACCAACTTCAAATACACTTTTCTATTTTGTCACAGCTCACATGAGTTTTAATTAAATGCATACATGACAAATGTTTTGATCTTCTAGTCATAGTGAATTGTATATAAGGATAGGTTAGAATTGACATAATTCACAAGTTGTATAAGCATGCCAGTTTGAGATCTCTCTCTCTCTCTCTCTCTCTCTCTCTCTCTCTTCTCTTCCTGTGCTACTTAAGCTTTATAGTTTCCCATTAAAATATGTTATTTTTATTTACCCACTATGGATGACATTCCAAGGGGCTTATTATGCATAATATTTTATGCCAGTGACGTTGAATTATAATTTTTCAATCATGCCTTAACCTTTCTTAATCCCATGGAGTCAGTGGTGGATTTTTCTTTTGTTGACAATGTCTATTTTGGTTTTCTTGCAAGGCTAGCTACTATTACCCATGTCTTTCAAATGTGTCAATTCCTTGTTCAAAATATGTTTCCTGAAGGATATTTTACTTTTGAGGATGGCCTGAAGCCTATCTAGAACAAATTCCTCCCAAAGGTTTTGGGGGTAAGAGGTGCAATCCCTGACATAGATTCTCTGACAAACTACATTTCCAAGTTGTCAAAGAAAGTAGGAAGATTAGAGCGCAAGGTGTGAAAGGTCGTCAAACAGAGAACTGTGACCATTGCATTGCGCTCGAAGGAGAACTTTGAGTCACCATTGTTGGGGGGAAGGGGAAGAAAACCTTTCCCCTATGGTGGAAAAATGATGCAAGACTGGTTGGCCACGCCCGAAGGGAAGGATGATATTTTAAACATTTTAACTAGCCCTCCTCCTTCCTAGAGAAGTTTGATTGAAAAGGGGATGTCTACTTCTAGCATTAGCCAAATTTTTTACGTATTTCAGGCTATGGACAATTACAAGGAATTTAATGAGAGGAAGGAGAGACTACTCTCTAGCTTTGCACAAGTATTAGGTTCTCTTGCTCGTATGGAACTATGAGTAAGAATAGTCTTCTATAACTGCATAGTGTATATCTATTTTGTCAATTTGTAAGTTTTTATGTCAAGACTATTGTTTCCTCATACAAGATATGTTTTGTAACTTTAGGTAGTACAATTATATGCCTTTAATTTATAATTTGATATATATTTAATTTTCAAGGGTGAGGGCCCCAATAGATCCCTCTTCTACTATGTAAAAACCAAAATAGTAACATTTGAAACACTGAAACAATAACTTAATTCATAGCTCGGTCTCTGTTGGGGCCTTTCTTGTTATTACTGTTTAGTTTTGTTATTGTCATAACATTTTATTATTAATAGAAGCATTCTCATTTTTATAGAAAACATTGAAACTACTCTTTTTTCTTGTCAATATTTGGCAAAGTTCATTAGTCTTCTTAGTGCTGGAACATCAAGTGATTGTCAGTGAAACAAAGATAATTTATAACTTTCACTGGAGAGAAAATTTGGCAGATGTTATTCAGAAAACTAGTTTTATGAGATTTGTCATTTGATCTACAACTATTTTTTATATTTTTACCATTTTCGCCACTAAAAGAAAACCTGACATAACTAGATTCGTCAAAACTACGAAACTGGTTACAAGGAAATTCACCACGATTTCTATAAGTTTTTTTAGGAGGGTTCCTTAAAATTTTCCCTTATAACCTTATTTCGTTAGCACTTTCAATTAAGCTTGCGCTTGAAGGTCTCACCAAACCATAGTAAAGGAGACATGATAAGATTGCATTTGTAGAGTGACACATAAGAAGTAGCCATGTACATAACCTTGAAAAATGTAAACAACAAAATAATCTACTAAATCCTAACCCTAAACATGATCACAAAGCACAAATTAACCTAAACATTCACCAATATAATGCAAAATCTTACAAGAACATCATAATATACACAAATCTTGTAGAATGTAATGCCCTAAATTTTAATCTCCAAATTTACTCGATTAAGTGTAAAATTATTATGAATAATTTTTTTGAAAGAATTATTGAGAACTTTGATTTACAAATGTTTCTTAATATTACATTCGACACACAACTATGGTGCACATCCCGACATGCATCTTAAATTTGTTTGAGATTTACAATTTTTTATAGATGGAGTTTCAAGTTATATGATTTTTGTTATATCCCTAAATGTTAATTAATTAATTAATGCATTCTTGTTAATCAACTAGTATGATTTTATGCGGGAAAATATATAATTATATCTTTTAGTTTGGTCAAAACCACTAAAATAGACTTAGTTTTCTCATTAAATCAATAACCCACCAATTTAATAATAATGTGTACTCAAATTATTAAGAAGTGATTACATTAGTCTTCAAGCGTTGAAATTAAAAAGAATCGAAGTTCATAAAGTTTAATTATATGATTATTTTAGACCGCTATATCAAAGTAATCTTGACCCTAGAATTTTTAGATTCCCAAACTCTTGCCCTAATACCCTTATGGGTTGAATAAAATTAATTTTCTAAATCATATTCTCATTTCCCCCCCTCGTGTGCAGGTTGTTGAAGCTCTTTAGGGAGACATTTTGGCATTGTTGGTGCTTGTGGTTTGTTGGAGCTCTTCCATGGAGGTTCTCCTTGGTATTGTTGGAGCATGGGTGTATGCACCAATGGATTAATTTGTTACACTCCTTATCAAAGTACACCTTAGATAATTTGTTGGGACCAAATCTATAACCAAATTCACTTGATTTATTTACCTAGTTGATTAAACCCTAGATTTGTAACTATATAATGTTATATGTATGTTTTCTTTTTATATATTTGTTTTTCAAAACTTGATGTTAAACTCACAATTTCTCCTAATTGGTGATCTAGGTTTTCCTGAATTTTTGATAGGTTATTCTTAATGTAAGTATGTAAAATGTTAAAAAAAATGAATCTAACATGTATAACTAAACTTGTGACCTATTTCATGACTGTATCTATTTTTCTAAAAAAAATATTAATATTTATACAGAACCCAATATTGAGATGATGATTTCTCCTACTTGGAAATATGAGTTTTTTGAATTTTTCATATATTGTTGTTAGCATATTTGTCTACAAACGATTTAAATTTTCATGAATCCACCATGTAGAACATAATTTTTTGGTCTATTACATAACTGCATCTTTTTATTCTTTACACAAAATGTAGAGAGAGAGTTGAGGGTTAAACCCTTGCAATATAAATTCAAAGGAAAACATAAATATTTTTATTCAAATAGAAAATGGATTTATATTGGAACATTAAGCAATTTAATTAATTCCAACGACCTAAAATTTATCTTTGAAGAAGAAGTGCAAGCTTATCATTTATCAAAATTTCTCTATTTAATTTCAAGAAGGAAATTATGCAAGAAAGAGATATTAGATTGACTATATTATTTCCAATAAGCTTCTACTCAAGTAATTCCATACAAGCAAAATGAATTCATCCTTGAGTTGCTTTACACTATGATATTCAAACTTTACTCTCATTAATTGGGAATTAATAAAGATGAAGACAATCATAAGTTTGTTCCTTATTTAATTTGGATTTCCTTTCACAATTAATCTCTAACTCATAAAGGAATAATAATAATAAATTTCTCTATGTAGTACAAATTTCTCTCTGTAGTACAAATTTCTCACTTGTCTTTTCATAGCTTACTATAATTATGCATACGCATTGCTACGTATAATAGAATTCACAACTTGCAATGGCTTTAATAAGAAATTTCAACGTTATTCACTTTTCCATCTCACATGAGATCAATGTATACACAGTTTCCAATGGATCACATTTGAAATACAATTAGACAAGATTCCCAACATAAAGACATAACAATAGGTTATAAGAATATTTTTAGAGCACCAATCAACTTTAGTATCTAGCCATTTCATTATATTCCCAAAATTCATAAATAAATGGAGGAATCTAACATCATTTACGTCCCAGCCTCACAATGAAGGGATGATCACATCCTTGTTTCCTCACTAAATCCCTAACTCAATAAGGGATCAAGAATAACCAAAGCACAACATGGAACACACACACACACACACACAAACACATTCAATTTCATAAAAAATGCACACAAACATATCAATCAGAAATTTTCTTGAGAGTTCCAAACTCACTCAATCACATACTAGTAAGCCCACACGAGGCCTATAAAAAGGGGAGCAACTTCACAAGAACACCCTTTTAACTCCAATGAAGGAGGCACGATATGCCCTTGGTTCCTCTGGGTGAAACATGGCAAAAAAAAAATCATTTCCTTTTGCCTTCCCTAAAAAACAATTCCTTTAAAGATAACTGTCTCATTTTACCTCCAACGAAGGCAAACCGCACACTCTCTTGGTTCCTTCAGGTAGAACATAATCCCACAAAATTTTTTCTTCCCATAGGCAAGAAAATGTCCTTTTTACCTCCAACATTATGTATTACATCTCATCCCCACACAAACATTTAATCTTGTATGCCCCACAATGGGGGTAATGCAAGATCATAACACTCAAATGCTACATCAAAGAAAAGGGAAAAGTCAAGGAGAAAGTAAAAATAACCCAAAAAAATACAAGATGAAAGAGTAAATTTGAGATCTCATTTCTTTCTTTTCAAAACAAAGGATCAAGAATTGTACTTGTAAAAACAAGAAGAATTTGGAGGCTTCCATCCCTTTCCTAAAAGTCTGAAGGCTTTAAATATAATCTCCACTCCAAAACAAAGCTCCACACAAGACTCCCATTTTCACCCCAATGGCTCTATTCAAAATTGCATAGTCTAATCCCAAAGTTACATAACTCCAAATTACATAACTCCTTCCCTCGAGCTCCTAAAAAATTCAAGATTCATAATCTCCCCACGAGCTTCTCAAAAATCAATAGATAAAAAAGATCCAATTTAAGGTCAAATGTGGGTGTCATGATATGAATCCCACCAAATCATGGAGGTACCATCCCCTCACATGGGCATTATGCTCACTCTTCCCTCTAAGTAAATTATGACCCTGATCTATATATGTTCATGTTCTTATGTATTTGCAACATATTCCATTCTATCTTGAATTATGTATTTTGTATATGTTCTTGAATTGTGTAGATATCCATGTGATACATCTACTAAATTCCCCCTCTTTTGAGATGAATGAGATGTGTTATAGTTCACTCATCTAAAAAGATGCGAAGTTCGTCCATGTCGGATATAACATAAAGTCAACATTGGATCACATTGAAGGTTGTTATCAGGGGCCACTATAGAGATCATGTTCCTGCAAAAGAGTGCATGGTAGAAACCATGGCATGAATAGATAGAAACAAGCATAAAAGTAAAAAAACATAAAAGTCTTCAAGCAAACACGTATTCAAGCATAAAAGAATACAAGTACAACAAGTAATATCACTTAAAAAATCATATAAAAAGGATAATGGCCACATACAAGGGACACATGAGTGTTGCACACACCAACATGTATGAGAAAAGGAAATAGAGACTATGAACATGCAACATAAAAGTATCACATACACATGCATAGAAAATTACATAGGCCATATACTTAAAAACAAGCATACAAGCAAGCCAGTGAATACAATAATAGAAGTAGCTTGAAGGAACATGGATCAAGAGATGTAATATTACATAAGGAACATATGTTAATTGCATTAGTTTGAATAAATAAAATATACCAAAGTGTATAATATAAACATAATGAGGAATTGAAAAGTAACGTGTAATGAAATGATAACACATTATAGTGTAGAATATACCCCTAGATTAGTAAGACCATTAGAAAAGGGACTAGGCCAACACATGTCATTGTGTAGAATCTTGTGTGTCCTACAACATGCTAAACTACCTTATGAAATGCATGTGTAAAGAGTATATAATTTTCTATTTAGGAAACTATGTTCCAAGTAATATATGCTAAGTAAATAACTAACAAACCAATTCATATGCAAGTTATGAATTTGTATTTCGACATTATTTTAATTTTGTGATTATTATAATATTTTGAATTTTTATTCTTTTAAAATATTCACAATTTAAAAAGTAAGTGTTACCCTATGATATGATCAAGAGGGTGAGGAGAGAAACCTATAAGTGTGGGAGGCTTGGTCCTCGAATTCACATTGTGCATAATAGGAGTAGGATGTGTCACTTGAATCTTAGGAGGTGTGAAAAATTGGATTTAATGATTTTTTAGAAGATGCTGATTTTAGATTTAGTTGATCTTGATTTATGCTTATTCATAACAACCTTAACAAGGGGATGGAGAGGTACAAGCTTACACTCAAGCAATTGTTCAAGAACTATATGATTGGTTATGCTTCCAATGTTGTGAATAAGTAAGAAAGGTATGGATAAGATGAATACCCCCACTTTAAGGGGTGTTTCTTGATGGATTAGGTAGCATAATCAAGTGTTCATAGTAATTTCAGGCCATAAAAATGCATTAAATTGATATGATATGTGATTATTCATTTGTTGCACATTAAATGTTCTTTCATTAGAAATATAGTTGTATTATGTATTTTTATATTAGGCTTGTTGCATGGTTGCATGTAAGATTTGGTTTTTTGTGCAGATCAATACTGATCAGCCAAATAATTAAAAATGAGTTTTGCCTCTATTGAAATAGTATCTTTTACAATTATAATTTCTCATTTCCTTCCTTACATAGAGACCCTTTCTTAAAAATGGTGTTTTACATATCATTCATTGGGATTTATTTGTCCTTCTTGCTAGGCTCCTTAGTAGGATTCCTTCATATACCCTTAATGATAAACATAGGACCACCTTCATTAATGGGATTGAAATATAACTCTTGTAGATGCACATTTGCACTCTCATACGCGTTAGTTAATATACTTTATTATTATTTTGAATTTACTATTAATGGTAGATGAAGGACAACCTTAAAATATTTCTTTGTATTAACCCCTGACCATTCTTATGTAATAATAATGCTGGCTGCTTATTTACTTTGTGATGGATCCTTTATGATTTTATCTGAAAATAAAAGTTTTTTTTAAATTTTTATAATTGTATTGTGATCATCTAATATAGATGTGCAAGAATTAGGTACCCATATATATTTCAGAGATTGATATGATCATATAGGAGAAATTAATCTCTGAGAAACATCACTCCCAGGAGGCTGAGAAACCAATGGCTCCTCTAAAGGGGTATTATGGGAGATCCTAGTCTCCGTAGAATGATGTCTCAAAGGAATAGATGAAGGATGACACATATACAAGGAAATAATACCCTTATTCTCAAGTTGATTTAGATTTCATTCTAAAGTGTAACAATCATTTCCATGATGTCTATTAATGATAAGATAATGTTAAAATGGTTTTCATGTGAGCTTATCAAGCCTCCGAGGAGGTTTGTGAGAATTAGATGGAAAATATACCAAGTGTGCATCCAATAAAACATATAAAATATCATGTGGTATATCTCAATTCTTATCAAAGTGAATTAGTTCCCACTTATGTGTTATGGGAGGTATTGTGGGTGCCTCGAGTTGAGTGTTATAAAAAGTATTACCTCTATGTAAGTATTTATCTTCTCCAAAATTATGAGATAAATCATGTTGAGGCCCAAGATGGTGGTGTAGAGATATAGTTGACATGGGCATATTATAGATTGCTTAGATGTGCAATCTCATCCCTTATTGATTTGATCTCAATACTCATAACTTGGATATGATTTTGAAATTTAGTTTGTAATGCTTCGATATAACTTTAATGCACATATTACTTCTAGTGGGTATCTCCTTCTTAGGCATCCTACTAGGTCTTCTATCTCAGACTACTTCTAGCGGGTCTCTCCCTTCTATGCATCCTATCATGTCCTTTATTGCACATACTACTCGTAGTTGGTTTTTTCATCCCCAGTCTCCTAAAACACATACTATGGATCCTATGTAGATTATACAAGATCTTATTTCTTTGACCGTGACACATTTGAGGTCTGAGCCTCCTTTAATTCATGCATAATTATTTCCTCCTAATGAGGCTCTCATCAGGTAGCCCTTATGATACATCCCTTCCTATATATATCTAATTTCAAAAATACACAAATGTTCAAATAATCACATAATATAAAACATTCAAATATTAAAAAATATACAAAATGAGGACCTACATATGACATGATTTACTAGCTTGTTACTTTATAGATACATTTTTATGTATACTCTATATATGTTATTTATCATATTGATTTTATAGATAATATTTTTTCTCTTTAATATTTACACACATGCATTTATGAGGTGTGTTGAGTTTGATGCAGGGTATACACAAATTGATATACGATGACAAGTGCCAAAAATCCATTTCATCGCGACTAATCATTTAGGGACATCCCCCACACTACATAAGTAATTTTTTTGCATTACAGTTACATTTATTCCCTCATTATAATGAATTATGTATATTTTTCATATGTTATCTTTTGGACTAACAATACTAACACGTGTCTCATTCAATACTAACTCACCTTGTTCTATGTTCTTTTTCCCTACTATTTGTTATGTGTTTCACATACTTGATTTATTTATTAATAGATTATTTACACACTTGATTGCTTCTCTGTACGTGGCCTATGTTCCTCTTAAACTCATCTTGGGACACTTTTGTGTCCCATGTGTATGGCTTTATGCCTCTATTTTGTGTGGCATTACTTGTATGTATGTTCTTACTTATTTTTATGTAGTTTGTGTGCCTTCATTGTGATTATATTGTGACACTTCGATATCCCATGTTTTCTACTCTATGCCTTGATATGAATCTTTTATATACTGAATTTGGTCTACTTATACTTTGCTTCAATTATTTGTTTCTCCAACACACGATTTTTATTGCTATTATTTCTTGTTTTTTCTTGCGTGTTAATTTATTTGTGTGTAATGGTTTCCACCATACACAACCCTCTTATTGGAACAAGATCATACAGGTGGCCGACACAAAATAATTTTATTTGATCAAACCTAGATTATCAGACTTATCTGACATGGGTACACATCATTTATTTTTATCCCCATGATCTACTACTATATCTCACACACCTAAAAAGAGGAGGAATTCATAGGGATATATTATATGTACACAAATGGTACATATAGATTAGATACCTTAGATATAGCTTTTTGTAGAAAAAAATCTTAGAAACATGAAAAATAATATAAAAATTACACACACATTGGTAAAAAACCATCCACTAAGGGATGAAACAATAATACATTATGACTTGAATGGGAAGTTTCCATCCTAAGAGAAAACTGATAGAAAATTTCAGCGTTCTCTTACTCTTACAGGAATTTACATATTTATGATACAAATTTAGATACAAATGAAACGTGTTAGATTAGAATATAAGGGGCATTAATAATCACTTCCTTCTTCACTACATCACTTAGATATAGTTATAGATACAGGGTACAACACATAGGCCTTCTCCTTTGAATTATCAAACATGTGTATAATAAGGCTTAATTATTATGTCATATGATGGGGGTATCAATTATCCATTCCTTTTCACCTTTGTGCTACTATAAAATTGGTCTTAATACATTTGCAGTGGCGTGGTTTGTGAGATTAGAATATATCAAGGTGAATAAATACTTCATAGGTTGTTCTTCCTTTCTCTCTCTCTTTACATGGGAAGATATCGGGGTGGCTAGATACTCTATACACTGTTATTCCCCTCTTTAGAAGGCACTTTAGGAAAAAGCTACTATAGTACCTCCTCTAGGTGTTGGGTCATGCACACTTGAATCATCTCTTACTTCAACTTCTCCTTCGACAAAAAATTGGGATTTGTCACCTCTAATCCTTTGGCATCTCCAAACAAGTCAGAATTCATGAGTATAACAAGAGTGATATATCTTTCCTTCACAAAGAAAAAAGTGTATTCCTTTCATGCTTTGCATTTCTGTACTTTAGTATACACAAATTCATTCTTTTAAAGTTACATATGATTATTACATTTGAGTTACATTTCAATTTCTTCTATAAACATTGACTAAACTTTGTGTTGTAAGTTTCACCATGGAACGTACCAAACCAACACAAGGAAAACAAATATCGATAAAATATAAAGTGTGTGTGCACACTTAGGCATGTTTTTCCTTTATGAATGCAAATTTTAATTCCACACTTAAAGGGGGGCTGAATTTAGACACTCAAATTTGGTAACTTATCCTTTACCAACGATAAATATGGCTTTATTCCTATGTTAAGATAAATGCTCACATTATAATCTCAAATGACAAATCTTTCTCTCTCCCACATGGCTTTCTAATCTCTACACATTACTATGTATCTTATTCATGAAACATTAACTATACAAAGATTTTTTTATCCCCAGGCATCATTTCTAGACCCTATCTCTTTCGTCACTAAATCCTTGTATGGTTTATTAAAAAATAGGACTAGGGCATACTACAGCTTGGATCGACCTATATGGTCCCATACACCCTCTTCTAATGAATATTTTCTTAATTTTAAAATATCATGCATGTCATTTCATCTTCTTTAGGTTGGCCTTAATGCGGCATCTAACCTACACACACACACAAGCAAGGTAAATGTACTTCATAACTCACTTAGCATTCTCAAACACTCCTTTTGAAAATATCAACATCAAAACACTCAACTCTCTCCTAAATATACCTAAATAATTTTCACATCATGTAGAGTAGCAACCATAAAAGCGATTTCATTTTTTTGGGAAGTGAATCTCAACCTTTTTAAGTTTTAATTCCATTTTTAAATGTTTTAACTAAACACACATAAAAAGGATGAATATTATTACAGGTGGTTATTTTGATTTAATTAACTTACAACATTAATTACAAAAATTAGAATAACATGTTCCAAAGTGATGATTAATTTAATAAATGCCAAAACAAGAGGGAAAGAGTTCACTTAGTTGATTTTTTGTGGATCTAGAAGAGTATGGGTGGTGTATGGTGAGTTAATAATGCATCTTAACAACTTGCACTACTAAGTATTCTCTTCTACTAGGGTATGAGGCCACAAATAAATGACACACATAGATTGACATACAATGGGTTGATTTAAGGATGAGCACTAAATTCACATATCCAAAGGGTAGTAATCCATACACTAGGTCAGCCTAGGGTTTCCAAGGCCCACAACCAAGATAGAGGAGAGTATCCTCCTAGGATATTAATATGTGAGGGAGAGATATAGATCGATGGGGGATAAGTCAAGCATGTATAATCTATACTACTACAATATAACTAAAATAAAGAGAAAGAAAACTATAGATTTGATCATATAAGAGCAATATACTAACTTACACCAATGTTCATACAATGTTCAACTAACATAGAGTAATGGAGAAGGTAAATGAACTAATCTATACAAAATGACACATAGAGTTAGAGAACTTACCTGTGTGTTGGTCGCTGATGCATCTATCTCTCTAGATAATTAGCACACCAAGAGAGAATCACTATTGGGTCAATTTGGGGAACACCGTTCCTATCCTAAACTCACTATAGATGACCTAATAGTGTAAACAATCCAACCAAGAAGAGTGTTCAATCCAATCCAAATCAAGTACAAGATGAACCAAGGATAAGGCGAGTAGATGTGAAGTTAGTGAAAAAGAGCAGAGTGAATGGCATGTTCATGTGATTCTGGCTTCCTTCCTTATGAATGTTTGGGTATGGTGTGTATATATACCTGACGCCATCACAAACTAACACTGACACTTATTTTTCACTTTACTTGATATTTAGGTATATTTAGGAGATATTAATGTGACTAGGGAAAAAAATAACACTGACATCATTGCCCACGGGCGATGGTGTCAATCAGGGATATATTAATATCATGTAAAATGAAAAAGAGGTGTCATGGATCAAGAAAATGGGTGAACAAGGTGCCAAATGGTGAAATGAAAGCAAGGTGTCAGGAGTGCAATGTGTATGTGACATAAAATAACTGATGAGAACAAAGGAAACTAAGACAATGACCACATAGCAATACTTTCTTTGTGTACTATCTTTAACCCATAATGACTATGTGAATAGTCATAACTCGTTTCTAGCATGCCTCTTGAGACACACACTCAAATAAATAGATGCATCAATGACCCTTATTCAAATATAAATTTTTAGTAATAGGTATGAAAGATGAAAAGTGAAAAATTTGGTGTATACATATGCCCCAACCATTGATCACCACATTTCACACTAGCAAAACATGGGGGGTCAACAGAAAGAAATAGTCTGTAACACCAAAATCGAAAGTAGATACTGAAAGTAAGAATATAAAGGACTAACTAAAATGACATATATCCACTAATACGTACTTGATAGTGTCGCTCATCCTGCCATGTGCTACAAGAACTGTGAGGAAGCAAAACTAAACAGAAACACCAGAGGATCATCAATAAAATAATACATAAATCACCTAGGTAGGGTCCCATGGAACAAATGTCATGTCATAGTGTCAAGAGGTATGGTGTTATAAATATCGTAGTGACATGGTGTAAATAATAGGCAAAATTTCAAAGTCATTGAATGTATACATGTAATAGGTCAAAGTGAACGGCATAAAAACATGATCAAGACATAATAAATGATGCATGGTAGGATGTTAGGGCGCAATCAGGTAGATAAATCAAAGCAATGCCATAATCCTAAGTGAGGATGCATAAAATATCGCAACGATTCAATAGGAAAGATCGAAGTAAATTGAAGACAAAATAGGAATAATCAAGATTGTGGCACTCTAACAGTAGGAGCTTCTAAGGAAAAATATATAATAAATCTAAGAAAGGATGTAGTGAGATACAATGAAGTGTGTGAAAAACCAAGTGGGGTCTAAGAGCCCAAATGAAGGTGATATCTCAGACCAAAGATAGAAAAAAGTATCATCAAGGTATTACAGAGATATCTAGCCATGAGGGGAAAATGATCATAAGTTATCAATGATGATGTCATCAACTTGACTTAAGATGCAAGTTCTTGCATGATTCATGAGGTCCTCTTTGACATGTTGTGTAATAGTGACTTGTCGATGAACTTAAGATCTTATGTTAAATAAGGTGTCATCTATCTGATCCTCTAGCTGGGTGAAAATGCCATGTCGAATAATAATCATGGAGGGTCGAGGATCGGGGCGAGGTGGAGATCCATAAGTAGGTTGTGGTCTAGTTGGTCGAGGTGATGGTGGTATATTTTGAGTGGAATGTACCCTATGCTTCTGGTTATGGGAAGAGGACTCAAAATCCAGACACTTGCTACGTATAACCTGACAGTTAGCATCAATGTGCACACAATATATGTGGTGAGAGAAAAATAAGGTAGATGAAACTAAAGGTTATGTAGCCTTCCTATTTTTATCTCATTTAACCTAAGCTTCAAGTTTATTCATGTGGCATTGATAGGATCTACAGTCTGAAACATCATGCCCCAAACGTCTTGTGTCATATAGCTTTGGCATGCCTGTTTCTTCTACTAAGCTAACACCTAATAGCTTCAATACAATGCTAACTAAATCAAATTACCATCATGCTTAGAGCTTAAGCAAAACTAATCTATTAACATATTTTCATTAAAACATGAAATGAAAATTCAAACTAACATGCTGAACAAATTAAACTCTATTTCTAATTGAGTGCTAATTAAATGAACCTATTTAGATCCTTAACAATCAAAAGGTTTGATTGTATGCTTGAATCCCAAGGTTTTCAAGAATGGAGTCTTGTCAATCCATGAATACAAGACAATTTGACATATCTCCATATGAATTCAAAACTTGGATGGATGAATGCAAGAAATGAAGATAGCTAGCTCCTCTAATTGAAGAATTCTCTAAGATGGAAGATGATAAAATGGATATACTTTAGGCTCTATGCTTATTTAGGTGTGTAGGTGTAAATAAAAAGGTAGGAGGAGGGCTCCTTATATAGCCCAATGGATAAATGAATCTCTACACCCCTTTACATGTGGGATAATAGCTAGGTTGAGTTAGTTGTGGATAAGGATGGTTGAGAGGGGGTTGAGTCAACCTTAGGAGAGCTCATTTTGTCCTTTAGTGACTCATGGGGTTTGAGGGGATTTATTAATTAACCTAAGTGATTGATTAATAGGTGAACAAACTTATATAAGCTTTTGAGAGGAATAATTAGCATGATTTAGACTATGGGAGGAATTTAATCAAATAAATTATGATTTATTGATTTAAAGGAAGAGGAAGCTAATTAATTAGTCTAGATAGAAAGGGGGATTAATTAACAAAAGGTCATTAATTGGCATATTTGCTGGATAGAAGATTTAATTAATTAACGTAATGTAACTAATTAATGGTGAGAGCAGAGAAAATGAGCATTATTGAAGATATGTCATCAATTTGCGAGAAAAGGTATAATTAGCATAATTTAAGTATTTAAATTACTTGATATAAATTATAGGTGTTTACAGTTTCCCCTATTTGGGGTGGTGGAAGTGATGCCACTTCAAAGATAGTAGATAGGTAAAAGTTTGAAGGGGTAGAAGAAAAATTAGTAGAAGTGAGAGATGCCCCCATCGAGTGTCGATGGGGTGATGAAATAAGGCAATTGACGATCGAAAAAGGTGAGAGAAATGGATAAAATAATGGGTAGGGTCAGGCTGCCCTGGGTAAATTAGAAGAATAAAGTTGACAAGAGAATGATATGGAAGAAAAATTAAGATGGTGGGAAAGGAATGATCTTTCATCCATTGTATTAAAAATAACTATTGTGTCATCATTGCCAAGGATCTACATCATCGGTCCTTATTAAATATATATGCATACAAAAAAAGTGTAGAACGACATGAAAATCCATAATACGAACAAATGTCCATTGCCTAAAATACCAACTCCATGTAACATACAAAATGCAATGCAATACAAAAAAGTAAACAAGCTAACCTAATAGAGAAACATAATGCAATGTTTTTGTTATCAAGCTTTGATTCTGACCTGTGCGAATTAACGAAAAGGGTTAAAACATGGTGTCCTAAGTAAGGATACATACAAGGGGAATAACAGTGGACACTTGGGTCCTATGAAAAACAATCGTGCATTATGAAACAATACCAAACAACTCATTGTGTCCCAGAGTACAGACATAGTAAGCAAACCAGATTTGTTGATGGAGGTAGATCAAGATGATCTGTGAGTCACGCACAAGAACAAGGGAGAACCAAAGAGAGATGTTTTATAGGATGATTTTTATTGTTTTAGAAACATATTTGAATGTTTTTTATTTTGAAAGTATTCTGAAACTATGTACACAAAGACAAAAGCATGTATTCCCCCAATGATAGATGGGATGTACAAGGGATAAATGCCATGCGTATGCGCAAGAAAGTTAAGATGCGAAAATGACCAAATGATTTGGTGGGAGTATTCAAAGGAAAACCCTTCATGCGTGGAAAGAGGATCAAGGCAAATTTAAAATAGGTTCAATCATGAGGGAGAAAGGATGCCTCTAGTGTAAGCTGACCAATAAACACATGAGAGAAAGGAAGTAGAAATTGTCTTATTAAAAAGGGGACAAAAGTGTTTGCAAACATGGAAAAAAGGACATTTGATACACATGGATCTTTTAAATGATTTTTGAAGAATAGAGGATGCTATAAAAATATTTAGAAGGCGGTCGATGAAAATGTGATTAGCACAAGGCAAAAATCATGAGACAAGACATGCACTAAAGTAAGAGTTTGAACAAGGTCCAAAAAGTAACACTTGGTAACATACTAATCATGTTTACTCACCGATATCCCATGTTGGAAATGAATTACCTCTTGAAGGCAAGATTTGATAAATAGTAAGCGAAGAAACTAGTTAATGTGTAGGAATGATTGAGTTTGAAAGGTGATTTGTGAATGGATTGTGGAAGGAGATTCATACATTACTTTGCTGCCAGCTAGGCATCCATAGCCCCGATGGAGATGCATTTGATTCTAATCACAACATTTCTCTATTGCTAGTCATGCATCCATAACCGTGGTAGAGATTACTGGAAATACCCCAAGAGAGAATTATATATCAATTTGCTTTTGTTTTTATTGTTTGCTTTTTTATTGATTGATTTTGATACTTTTGCTTTCTGAAAACATATTTCAGCTCTCTTGTTTGACAAGGGGTTAAAAACCACTGATGGCTTGATGGAAGGATGTGGAAGTGACTATGATAATGACATTGGATAGTGTCAACAAATACACCCAAAAATTCTTCCCAAAAATTTTATTATATGTAGATAGTGATAGAATTTGTAAGAGGTCAGTCGGTCTTTAATTTACCAAGGTGATGAAAGACCAAGGTCAAATGGATACCATAGAGATAAATATTGCAAAATGTGTATGAAATAAGCTAACCAAAATATACTTGAAGGGATGAAAATGGTGGATGAATTGTAGAGGAATATGAAAGAATGGGAAGAAAGAACATCCATGCGTATGCAATACCTGATTGCAATGTTTTATCTTTGTACCTTTGATTTTGTTTTTATAATGTTTTCTCATTTTTTTTAAAATATTTTTGAACTGTTTTATGATTTTTTTAATTTGTTTATGGTTATCAAAATGAAACATGTCACTCTGCATGATACGATCCAACAATGATGTTCACGATTTCTTTGATAAGAGAGACTAAGCGTGTTTGCTTATCAAGTGTAATATTATCCCCGACGTTGATGATTGTGGTGAGCTCACACTCAACAAATGATTCTGATTTATTTTGAAATGTGGGTTTCGTATGTGGGAGCTTGAGTTCCCTATCTAGAGGTTTTTGTAATCTACGCCATACTTGATGGGTACATTGGTGTGCATTCTAGAATCACATTTGATTTTGAATTTTATAATCATTTGAGTTGTTGGGAGATTTAGAGCTCTTTGAAGTATTGATCTTAGATTGATAAAGAACTTGTCTAGATTTATTATAAGCTAATGCATGACTTGTGTGATCCCAAGAAGTGGGAGAAGAATGTTTACATTTAGAATTGATGGGAGAAATGATGATGGGCTTGCCAAAATCATTGGTAGAAGAATAATGTGATGGATGAAAAGGATAAAATCTAAGAATTCATGAAGATGGGATACTAGGAGGTGAGCCACATAAAGAAGGTGGAAGGCTACTTGGATGTGGCCCCAATATAGAAGAAGAAGGGTTACTAGGAGGCTGTCCAAGAATAGAAGATGAGGGGCTACCCAGAGGTGTCACATATACAGAAGAAAAAGGGATAGTTACACATGGCCGAAGAATAGAAGGTAATGGGCTACCTGTAGGAGACCCAAAAGTAGATGATGAAGGGATACTTGGAGGTGGCCCATATATAGAATGAGGCGATGGGCTATAGAAGGTGACCCACATCTAGACAAAGATGAAGGGCTACTTGGTGTTGACCCCATAGGAGATTGTGATTGAGGAATTGTGATAGACAAAGTGTGATTGGGTGATGAGAAGATAGGCCATGGATAAATGCAAGACCTAAGAGTTTCATCACGTAATGAAGAATGTGAAGATGGAAGAATAAGAGGAGGATCAAGTTACATGATCTAAGGCTCTTCCTCCATTTCTTGATAAAATGAATAAACAAAATATGTGAACACATCAAAGTCTAAAGATAATCCTTGATCATTATTTGTTAGAGGGATATCTTCCTGTGTCCTTATGAAATCCATGATCACTCCTTCATTCTGAAAGAAATCAATTGGTATGGGTTGTTGATCGACCACA
Source organism: Taxus chinensis (assembly GCA_019776745.2). Taxonomy (NCBI): domain Eukaryota; kingdom Viridiplantae; phylum Streptophyta; class Pinopsida; order Cupressales; family Taxaceae; genus Taxus; species Taxus chinensis. The sequence goes on along the minus strand of CM034156.1, from coordinate 383,171,345 downwards.
TGGGTTTGATTGGACAAAAAAGGGCCAATTGGTGTGAAATATTGAGAAGATATTTGATATTGATTGATAGAAGAAGGTGATGTAGGGGACGAAGTAGCATGGAGCTAGATGTCTCAGGAGTAGAAGAAGGCAATGTGGACCTACCTATATAATGGTATCTCATATGTAAACTAGTAAGATTAAGTAAAAGTTTATAGATTGCGACGTATGAGTCGAATCAAATGTTTGACTAGAAGGAATTTGATTCGTATGAATATTCAAAGAAGGAAGAACTCGTGGGGGTGATCAATGAAGAAGGTCCTGTGAAGAAGGGGAGGACCACGATTAAAGAATCGCATTGGATGAATAATAAAAGGTGTCATGTGAAGAAACAAAGGACCACGATTCAAGAATATATATTAGATGTTTTATTGGAGGGATTTGGAGTCGTGCGTATCTTCAAAGGAAGAAGACAATGTTGAGAGGATTGATAAAAGGGGTCCTGTTAGGAAAGGGAGGACCACGATGCAGGAGTTATATTAAATGGATGATGAAGTGGGTCCTACGAAGATAGGGAGGACTGCAACGTAGGAGTTGTATTAGATGAATGATGAAGAGAATTTTCAATGACACAAATCTTTAGAGGAGGAGAGCATTGTTTAGGTGACTAATAATAGAGGTCATGCGAAGAAGGGGAGGACCGCGACTTAGGAGTTGAATTAGATGAATCTAAATAGTAGTTTGGATCTGAATCATTAGAAGAATTGGAGGAAATATTTGGATTGGAATCCTCAGAAGAAGAGGAAATGTTTAGATTAGAATCAAAAGAAGAGTGGGGGGAACCCAAATAATAATTTGGATAAGAAGTGTCCAAACCATACCACTGACTATGAGATTAGGGAACAGGTTACCCAGATGGGTTTTCTAGCGTGAAGAACCAAATGAGGTTTGGTCATGATGAACGTATTTTGATGTGAACTCCAAAAATTTGATTCCTTATTATCATATGTATAAGAGACCTTGCGATAATAATTCATTTTCAGCGTTCGTTAGGTTCAAAGGTCTAGACGTATATTATATGATCAAACTTCTTCAAAGTAAATAAGGTTTCATGTTGATTTGGGCAACATAAAAAAACCAACTAGACATTTCACAAAGATGGAGATTCTTGTATGATTTTCCAAAAGGGAGGCTAAGGAAAAAATACATCGTGATGACTCAATATTGATAATGCAACAAGGTTTGGAGGCGTAAATGTTAAAGGATTGATCAAAATTTTAGTAACATGAAGGATACAAAGGAAAGATTTCCAATGTTCGATTGACGCAAAAATTGCTTGATAAGAAATGTTTTTGCCAAGGTTTGAAAGATATGTTCAAAACTGATCATGAATTTACGTGAAAAAAAGAAGATCAAGAGGATCAAATACCCAAATGATTATCCTAGAAATGAGTTTATAAGGTGGATAAACACAAGGAACAATCACGCGAGTTCAAAACATAAAGCCAAATTAATGACCAAAGAATAATGAATGATAAAAAATCAATGGATCAAAGTGATTATTAAATGGATAAGTCAAAATGAATAATAATTGCAAGACACAATCACACAAGGTTTGCTTTAAACCAACCAATCATCGAATTACTTCCTAAGTCTGTTTCTAATTTTCAAAATTAGTAAACACGAAAAGATTCATTTTTTTTAATCAAAATTGTTATTTTGTGTGTTTTATCACCCTTGTCGTGATTGTCTTGTTCTTGTGATCGTTCTAGCCTTCGTTTCATTCATTTCTGGTGAGAACTCCTCCCGCCAGGTCATAAATTGCATTAATAATTAATTAATTGATTTATTGTCTATTATTTGATAAAATCAATTTTATTAATTTTTGGGTCTTTAATTAAATAAATATTAATATAATATTTATTAAAATTCAATCGATTTTTTTTCTTTATTTCTGAGGGAAAAAAAAACTTCCACTTCCAATTGTTAGGGATGCCGAATTGGCTCCCTGTACCCGGTTTTCCCCTTTCCTGGAATTTTTTTCTTATTTCCCCACTTGTGGGATTTCTTCTACTGATTGCCAATCTAACCGGTTGGAAAATGGGAAAAAAAACTCCGGATATCCCACATGAGGAATTAGGGTGGGGATTGCTATCCTGCCTTGCCATTTCTGCTGGCAAATGATTATCTTTTTCCCATTTTCCCTTGGCAATTAATGCCACTACCCGAAGGAAGAGGAGTCAGTTATTTCAACGGGAAGGGGAAACAATTACGGGGAAGATTATTTAATCCCCATAACCATTTTCCCATGAAACTAGTTGGAAGAATTTTTGTTTCTTATTGAAGGAAGTCTCCATACTTGATTGCTTGTGCTATAGCTAAACTATTTTTTATATTTCAATACAAAAAAGAAACAAAGAATAACAGTCCATTGTGAACGCATATCTATGAAAAGAACAAAATTTTGGTCAAATTTGAAATATCTTTGCTAAAACCAGAGTCTCCATACATTTTGAAGGAGAATAAAAGCTCCACACAGGGGAGAAGGTAATAAAGGCCATGTGGAGAGGATAAAAGGTAGTTCAAAACACAGGCATAGAAACCAACGCATTAGCCAAGGAGTTTAACCATACGCATTCACCAGCCAGTTTAAGAAAAATAAACAAGAATATTATTTTTTGACTTTCCACGCAAGAGGGACAAGAAAGAGCAAAGCCACACACTGCCAGAATTATAATCCAAAAAAGAGGCTAGAAAAGACAAGTTTCCATGCATTACCTAGGCTATTGTTCATGTGTTAGAGCTAGTAAATACACAACCAAACACAAAGGAGATTCCACCCATGAGTAAAAAGGAGGAGCAAAGTCCACGCAGGTCAAGGAAGAATAAGCCACGTGGGGTGGAGAATTTAGTAGGCCACACCTTGAGGAAGACCGCGTGGGAATAAGAAGCAAAGCCCACACATTGGGCAGAGGAAAAATTCAACGCATGTTTTGCAATGAATAAAAATAGTCAACAAAAACAAAGTTTCTAGGCATCCATTGCCCAAGCCAATGATTGGAAAGAAGGAAGAACTTATCAAATGAAGACCAGGAAATGCATTGGTTAAGGAATAAATGAGTAGTCCAAAACACAAATAATCCATCACGCATGCATAAAGATCAATGCCCAACACATTTGAAATAACAATAGGATAATTTCCAATGCAGACACAATTAAAAAGAAATCCACACAGGCCAAGGATTGACAATATCCATGCTCAAGAAAATATGAATCTCCACGCTTGGTTTGAGAATAATTTCCAATGCAGAGAAGTAGTCAATAAAATAAAGAAATTTAAATTGATCCGCGCAAAATATTAAAATCGGGAGATTTTAATTAAAAAAATAAATATCATTATTATTGCCAGATTTGGGACTTGAACTGAGTCTCAATATGTTTGTATTGACATTTAAACAAAAAATTCTAACCCGAGATCGATTATTACTATTTTAATAATAATAATAATAGTAGTAATTAAAATGAGCTATATTACTCTTGCATTAACGGTGGTTCAGAGACTAAGAACCGACACCGTTTACATTGTTTTACATTCCTAAGTTATTTTTTTGTAAAATTCATAATGGCCAAAAAATCCTATAAATTTGTAGGAAAATCGAGGTAGCCAGTGGAGAAATCAAATGAGTCTGCGCTCAAGTATAAATTCCAAGGAATCATCCCTCCCAGTTCTATCAAGTCTGCATACAACAATATCACTGATACAAATCTTGGTCACATCAATGTGCAACAATTTTGTGATCGGGGGAAAGCTGAAGGCAAAACCATATTCTCGGATAGGCTCTACCATAGCGATCTACCCCAAGCAGTGGAATTTCTGGTCTCAGTGTAATTCCTGGAACTAGTTTTCACTTGTGTAGAGCATTATGATCCTGAGAGATGGGGAATTTATAAAGATAATCACGAGCCTTTCCTCTTAATCACACTAAAGCACATTAAGGAATTGCTTAACATAACTGACTTCCCTGAGAATGCTGACATCACTCAAAAGTCAACACAATATTTTTGGGATGAAGAACCCCTCAGGTGGATCAAGATGGTTAATAACAACTGGTTAGTGACCAAGAGGCCTCGAGTTGACCAGCTTCCTAAGGATCTGTATCGTGTTGAGTCCGTGGAAGAAATCGGGTACACAATCACTCTCCTGAATTGAGTCTTCAGTCTACCCTCTGCTAGGATTTTCCACCCATGGATGTATCAGTTTATCTCTAGCATCCTTGCCAAGATAGAGTTTGTGGATTGGGCCCCCATCATCAATGATACTCTTCAAAAACAATTGATTGAAGTGAAGATGACTGGATTTTTCTACATGACATTATACCTGACTTATGCAGTGACTAGAAGAAATCTATTTTCAGGGCTCGAAATGAAGCGAGTCATGAGTCCATCAAATAATGTCTTTCATTATTATCCATTGTAGACACCTATAGTTTGATCAATGCACTATTATTCTTAATATTGCACTAACTATTCTTCCCCTTACAAATTTATGACACCTCGCCAGTTAGATCTATCTAACTCCCCTCTTACGACACTCTGTTGGTCATATTTCCTCTTATAAACTAATTAAATAGGTTATAATAACATCTTCTTGGATAATATTCTCTTCTTTACCACCTTTATTAGCTCCCTGGAGTATCAATCCACTTCGTTGGATTGATTAAGTCTTTCAGAAACCTAATTTCTCTCTAAATAGAATTAATTATCCTCTAAACACGGTTAATTAAATATTAACCATGGTCAATCTCTTCTAAACACAGTCAAATCTCACTTTGACTTACTAAAATTGTTTTTTGGACTTTTGCATTTGTCCCACATGCACCCAAATCTCCCACTTTCCCAAATGGAAAACTATACATAAGGCTAGACCCCCCTCCCTCATTTATAAGAATTCTCTCTTCTTCCTAGCACAAATTATAGTATTTTGTTTAAGATTTAGATTGTAGTTCATATTCTTCCATTGAGCTATTAGCATTTTCTTTTGTATTTTATATCACAAATATAGAGTAAAAGGGAAGAACCATTGGCCTTGAAGCCATTAATGGGGAGATCTCTTTCTCTTAAACACAAAATGAATGCTTAGATCCTCTTAGGTTCATTATTTCAAGATTTCAAAGAATAGAGGTTAGTTTCATTTGCATAATTTTCTTGTTTACTTCAAATTAATGTATACAAAGTAGAAACCCTTGCTCATTTCTTATTAGATGGTCCATTGATCATCTTGTTTAAAGCCTTTGGGGTTTCTTTAGAGATTCTTACCCCAATTCCATGGCTTTTGCAACTTTAGTTTGATCAATGCACTATTATTCTTAATATTGCACTAACTATTCTTCCCCTTGCAAATTTACGACACCTCGTCAGTTAGATCTATCTAACTCCCCTCTTACGACACTTTGTTGGTCGTATTTCCTCTTGTAAACTAATTAAATAGGTTATAATAACCTCTTCTTGGCTAATATTCTCTTCTTTACCACCTCTATTAGCTCCCTGGAGTATCAATCCACTTCGTTGGATTGATTAAGTCTTTCAGAAGCCTTTCAGAAACCTAATTTCTCTCTAAATAGGATTAATTATCCTCTAAACATGGTTAATTAAATATTAACCATGGTCAATCTCTTCTAAACACAGTCAAATCTCACTTTGACTTGCTAAAAGTGCTTTTTGGACTTTTGCATTTGTCCCACATGCACCCAAATCTCCCACTTTCCCAAATGGAAAACTATAAATAGGGCTAGACCCCCTCCCTCATTTCTAAGAATTCTCTCTTCTTCCTAGCACAAATTATAGTATTTTGTTTAGGCTTTAGATTGTAGTTCATTTTCTTGCATTGAGCTATTAGCATTTGCTTTTGTATTTTATAGCACAAATATGGAGTAAAAGGGAAGAACCATTGGCCTTGAAGCCATTAATGGGGAGATCTCTTTCTCTTAAACACAAACTGAATGCTTAGATCCTCTTAGGTTCATTATTTCAAGCTTTCAAAGAATAGAGGTTAGTTTCATTTGCTTAGTTTACTTGTTTACTTCAAATTAATGTATGCAAAGAAGAAACCCTTGCTCATTTCTTATCTGATGGTCCATTGATCAGCTTGTTCAAAGCCTTTGGGGTTTCTTTAGAGATTCTTACCCCAATTCCATGGCTTTTACAACTTTTCATTGAACACATTTGGCATGCCCGATGGGACACTTATGTCCATCCTCCATTAATGGAGGTCTTTTGAGTTCTTCAAAGTTCATTTTCAAGTTTTTTGGATCAAATCACTTGTTATTTCCTCATTTATGTTTCTAACACTAGATAAATGACCTTCATTTGCATGTATTTTGTGGGTTTGATATAGAAATAGGACACTTTGATTAACAACTAACCTGTTTGCTTTTGAAAATTTGAAAATCTGTGAGTTTTGCAAGTTTTTCACAGGGTACGCGTAGGTGTTAAGAAGGGGCACTACACGTTGAAACCCTAGTGTTCCTATCAGAATAGGAGCACACCTGTCTAGCTATGTCCATCATTGGAAAATTTTATCTCTGCAAGGACACGCACACATCTCCGTCGGTTGGTCCGTGTCTCCGTCTCTCTAGCCACGTTTGTGTAAATAACCTGACTGTGTAAAAATTTGAAACTGTCTATTTTATGCTTGGGCGCGTCTCCGTTGAAACCTAAGCATCCATGTTGAGTTGCAAGCATCTTTGTCTATCTAGACGCATCGGTGTTCTTGGTTTACTAGATTTTACTAATTTTGGTTTGTATGTGTATCCGTTGAGTTAGGTGCGTACCCATCGGTTAGGGAGCGCTGGTGTCGGTTTGGAAGCGTAGGTGTTTCTGTAAAGATCAAATTTTCTTCTACAGTCTGTAAAATCTTTTTTTCTGATCTTTGCTGCAGATTTCTAGGACTAACAAGTTAAAAACAAAGTTTTTCTTTGGTATTTCAGTTTGCATAGTTAAGTGTTTTCAGTTCTTAGCTTAAACTAGGTTTGTAAAAGTGTGTATGCTCTCTCCTCACACCTTCAAAAGGTGATCTTGGAGATTAGAAACACTTATACAAAACTTGTATCGAATGTTCAAAACACTTATTTTATAAAGGATAAAGTAAACTTTCATGTGATTTAGTAGGATTTTTCACATTGCGTATGCTCTTCCTTCGCGCCTATTGGCAATCTTAGGAATCAAAAGCAAGGTGTAAAGTTATCTTTCTTGACATCAATCTGTGAACTAGAAAATTACTAAAACTTGTTGTCTACATGACCCAACGCTTGTAGAAGAAAGACGTCCAAAACACAAAAATTCTAATACACGTGTTTTATACAGGTTTCGAAATGGTGTGCTACTTAAAACCACATTGAGTTAAGAAAGACAAAAAACACACCACTCTCATCACACTGTATTGTAGGTTTCAGAAAAGGGCACGTCCCTATCTGCTCAACTGGAACATAACCCCTTTGGCATAACACCTTAAGCTACAACAATGGGGGTGGTTCCAGGAACCCTAAAGTAATCCACCGCTGAGTAACCTCGTGGATGAAACAGGAAGCGCTCCACTTACCCACTTGACTAGTATGCCTTGTGAGTTAGAGTTACAAGTTGTCCGTATCGCGACCCTAGTAAGAGTACATGATGGATGCATTTATTGCCCACTATACTTGAAGGGGGCAAAGCCGAGATACTCCCAAGATAATCAGGGTGACTATTTGGGTAAATCATGACCCGCTTTTAAATGGCTTGTGAAACCTAGTTGAGAGAACTTATTAAGGAGGCCATTCTATCTTGGAGCCCACTTTTGCTAGTCCATTTTTCTGTCAAACCATCGTGAAGTGAAAACTCATTTGGAATTTGAGACTTGTTTTTTGAACAAGGTAAAAAATCCTTGTAAGTTTGATCTAAGTGTCTTTCATCACGAAATTAAACTACGTCCCACTTTCGCTTAGTTTTATTCTTGTCTTCAGACGAGGCAAAACTCTGCCCAAGTGGCGCTTGGTTTGTTTTCATCTTTTGATCTATACCCTTGCATTCTCACCACCCATTTTTTGGGGTGAGAAAGGTGCATACCTTGCACGTTTTTATCAGAGATAGTGCTCACCACTTTTTTGTCCATTTATGCCCATCCATGTTTGCAGTTGGGTTGTTAAACATCTAAAGTGCGTAGGTACATTTTTCGTATCTTTGATAAAAGTCCTTCCATCTTGATTTCAAGATCATCTTCACCGCTGTGAGTTTGGTTCATCTTTCGTCTCTTCTTGAGTTGATAGTTTTGTTCACATTCTAGACGCACAATCTTGGTACTTACATCATGTTCTCATTTTTATGAGAAAATGGTATAAGTCCCTTTATTGCACGGTTACGCTGCTCACACAATTAAAAACTCCTTGTTATACTTATCACTTGGTTTCGGTTTCGACGTCATCTAAGTCTTTTTGAAAAGTGTCGATAACACCTTATATATATCATGATAAGGTTGTCATGATACTAACACCTTGCTTGCTCGGTTAATGTATCACGGTGACATTGTTACACTATATCTAGTTGTGACTTCCATTTTTCAGAAGGTTTGGCTTTCATCAGCATTCAAACTAGTTTTAAGTATACCTTGTCGAGGGACTGCGTCAACACCACGTCAGTACTTAGGCCTTGTTAGAATTCTAACTTGACCTACATATTGATACGATATTGTCACTATCTGTTTTAGGGCATAGGCTTGTAACAACAAAATTGAGTGATCATTACATTTAGGTGTGCATATAAGTGTTCCTTAATAAAAATGACTACATAACACTACATCTAGGATACACTGTAGTATAGTTCAAACATCACCTTGAGCAGCTTGCAGAAACCATACACTTAGGGGTCACGGTAGCTACATATAAATGTTTGCTAGTAATGCCTAAAATCACAAAAATGACAACCAAATCAAATGAGCATGACATAGGAGAAAACCCTTTCGAAACCTTCCCATTTAGTGGCAACAATTTGGTACCTCTCTTTTCTCAAGTCAAAGATACGGAGCTATTAATTGATCATAGCGGAGAAGAGTCAGACTCTTCTGGAGAACAACAGAGGTTAGACCTAAATAGATTTGATGAACTCCTATATTATAATAAAGATCAAGTACTTGCAAGAGTCTTAGAATTAGGAGCTAAACTTCCGCAAGAGCGTGAAGAAGAAACAAAGGTCATTAACCCTAAACTAGGAGAGTGAAGATATCTCTTAGACATAGATAATCCTTTTGATGTGGGATATGCTTCCACTTCTGGGAAACATAAGGCCACTGTCGAAGGAGACCCATCACAAAAACCTCACTATAAAGCTTCACGTAAAGTGAAAATTGAGCCTAAAGCTTCCCCTCCTTCAAAATTTGATGAAGAAGAGGACCCCCTGGTTAAAGAGGAGATCTTCCAAAAATAGATCTTGAAGTTGAGCCAGAAGCTCGCAAACTTAGGCTCTTCAAGAAGAAACATGTACAAAGACAAAGAAAAAAATAAACTTAGCAAGTTTCAATTTGATCCACACATGGACTATACCTTTACAACGATTTAGGTACAAAGACCAATGTCACCTACTAAGGAGCAACTCATTCAGAAAGAGTTACAATCAATGAAAAATGCGCTTACTACCTTACAAGAGGGAAATGTAGGCCAAAATAGAAAATATTTGTATGAAGAACTATGCCCTTACCCCTTTGATAAGGACATGTTACAACAACCTTTCCCAAAACACTTTACCATTCCCAAGTTTGATAAGTATAAGTGCAAAAGTGATCCTCGTGATCATATAAAAGACTTTTACATGGCTTGCCAAGAGGTCGCATATAGCGATAATTTCTTAATATGACTTTTTCCTCGTAGCCTAGGAGCCATGGGATTGGAATGGTTCTATAGCATACCCAAGGGCTCCATTACAATGTGGCCCGCATTAGCAGAAAAAATTATACAACATTACTCCTATAATATGGAAAGTGACATCACAATGAATGATTTATGCAATACAAAACAAAAACCCAATGAGACGTTTGCAAGATTTTTACAACAATGGCACAGGTTAGCCAGTCATTTTCCTTGTGCATTACTAGAAAAATAGTTAGTGAGCATATTTGTTCCTAACTTAAACCCTGAAATAGCCTTTCACTTACAAATGCATTGTGGCTCAAACTTCGAAGAAGTCATAGAGAAAGGTAGTCAAATTGAGAAAGCCCTCATTGCAAAGGGAACACTTAAGTCTGTCGTTAAAAAAAACATGAAGCCAAATCCATAGACAAACCTAAATTCTTCAATAAGAACAAGCATGTTGTTGGTGATGGCATTACAGACTCCAAGAGAGTCCAAGCCATACAGATAGGCCCACTTTTAAAGCTTTCACAAGAACCTCATCCCAAAGCACCTACAAAACTTACATTTACATCCTTAACAGAGTCCTTGTCTACCATCCTAAAACAATTAGATGATGCAAAAATGGTGGAATATCCAACTACAATGGTACCATACCCAGAGGATGCTCCAAAACCAGGTTGGTTCAAAGATCATGAATATTGCGACTTCCACCGTGTTAAAGGACACAAGATAGATAGGTGTTTGAGACTGTGCCATTACATACAAGACCTCATCGAGGAAGGAAAGATCATTGTGGATTCTCCCCCTGAGTCCGGAAAAGGTCCAAATGAGAAAATGGGTATCTACAAGGAACCTTTTCCTAATCATGAAAATAAAAAGAAAAGGAAACCAGATCATGGGCAAACCTCCAACAACTATAGAACTACTACCTATGTTTACCCTACAAATGATAGTCCTTTTGATTCCCTCATAGGATGTATTAGCTCATCTAATAAAAAGATCAACACCATCCGGATTCTAGAAAAAAGTTACGAATTAGGGATGAGATGTGCCTGCTTAGTCATACCAGATCCTGTGCCTATCCCTTAGGAAGGTCAGTATACTTTAATAGAGAAGTTAGAGAAAACACCTGTTAGGATATGTATTCTCGATCTCCTCAAAATCTCTAATGCCCATAAGAACATACTGTACAAGACATTGCAAAATTTAGGGGTTTCCACAGATGTAGACCCCACAAACCTTCAAGCCATGATTGCACACCTAGACTCCAATGATCATATTACTTTTGATCATACTGTAATCCCGCATAACAACCCAGAACATAACTTACCCTTGTATCTTGAAGTGGTGGTTACCCGTCACAAAATCAAGAGAGTACTTGTAGATAGGGGATCTGGTCTAAATATTTACACTTTGAAGCTGGTTAAGCAGCTAGGCCATTCAGAAATAGATCTGGGAGCTAAGACTATCACAATCACGGCTTATGACAATGAAGAAAGAGAATCAGTGGGTACTATAGTGGTTCCCATGGAAGTAGGCCCAATGTGTCATGACACAACATTCCATGTCCTTGACTTGGACCTTCCATACAACATGCTCCTGGGGCCCATGGATCCATGCCATGCAAGCTATTCCATCAACTTTCCATCAGTGTATCAAGTTATGTCATGAAGGTCAGGTGGTTACCATTCTGGGTGACCCGGAACCATTCACACATTGTAGGGCATTGCACAGTTTTTCTCGTGCATCTTATGAGTGTCCTTCTGTAGATGTAGTTGTCCCCCTACAAATAGAAGCTATGAAAAAATGGATAGATTCAGAGTCCCTCACGCCTTACAATCAAGAATTTCCTTCATTGGTCAACCCATTCTCTTCATGGGAGGCAACATTGGAAAAATTTGGCCCAGGTGATCCATTCACTCTTGAACAGGATTTATTAATATCAAACTTATCAGTATCTCCTAGAACGGGGTAAGGCTTTGTTAATAGCAATGTCCTAAACCATTGGAAAAATTTATCCATAGTGGTCTCCTATCTGAGGAGAAAATGTTAGAGGATCCTACCAGTAGAGTTTCATAAGGCACCATGACTTCATGCCATCAAGCACCTCAGTACATCAAAGGTCACCGCATGATGTTTTTCATGGGCTATAGTGGGTTTGGATGTGGCATTAATGCACAAGGCCAACTAGAGCCTATTCCCATCCCTCGTTTTAAGTCTGATAAACATGGCCTTGGGATAAGGCCTCATAATGCTCTACCCTTCTGAGAATGACGCCACCTCTTCTGAACGTGAGGACGTTTCATTCATTCTGATAGTGACGCAGATTCCCAATGTAGCCTCTAAGGATCTTGCCTCCATAACCTATTCCCAAATTCGTTCAGTCCTTACCTTATCCGAATCCATCCCCTTAAAAAATTCAAGTAGCCCTTGTCCAAACTCATAGATTTTCGAGATCAACAACTTCACTGTTGGGAAAGATTTTTAACTCTCCCATTGAGTTGTGAATCAACGAATTATTACAAATGGAAATAAATGTTGAAAAATTCAGGTTTGCAGCTTATTGTTTACAAGGCATTTCAGGTCCACACGAAGGGTTTTGGTTCATATTGAGGATGATCGTATGTACCAAGATTGGGGCCGAAAATTTTCCAAGTTCATTCGGCTAATTCGGAGATATTTGTCAGGCGGTCCGCAGACAGTTGATCTATCACCCGGGCGACAAAAAGGCTGAAAGGCAAGAAAAATCATCTAAACTTTTGTCTCGCGTACAGTTTGGGACAGCCGGGACAAAAGTATGTGTGGAGATTGAATTCCTAAAAAGACAGGCTCCATTTCAGGCGGTTCGGATCTACTTTGTCCTAGGCAGTCCTGGGAAAACAGGGACAAAGAACGCGCGGGATAAACTCGAGACAAAAAGCCGAAATGGCCGAAAAGATTAAGGAGCCCCGCGGACCATGAATTAATCCTGACATGTGTCGACTCAAGTGGCAGATGCTGTGATTTTTTGGAAAATTTTCCAAACATGCCTGCACGGAATTTCGCCATTAACATTGAGGCTACGTAAGCCATTCAACAATTCAATACAATGTAGCCCACCGATCCGTCCTTTGGGCCTCAGTTTTTGCAGCCTAAATTTTTCAAATGGCCTCTCGAACTTTCGATTCAGAGCTCGGTTAGGACGCTCCTTTTATCAATGGAAAGCTGGTGAAATTTACATGATTCTAGGGTGTCAATCATTGCATTTTGGTTCAGTTTGGAGATAGAAATGCCTTAGTCATTAGAAACATATCTCTAGTTGTCACGTGGTAATTATGTGCCAGAAAAAGTGGACAAGCTTTCAACAACCAGTTTTAATGAAAATTTTTCGCATTCCGTCAAATCCAGCATGTGTTTAAGGATTAAATGTTAGGGCATGGGTCTATAAGGACAAGTTGAGAAAAATGAGTTCATTCCAGAGTGATTAGCTCCCAACATTTTTACATCAATTTATCTCTTCCTGAGCTTGTAAAATGAGAGGGAGTCTTGGCTGATATTAGGAATTAGGTTGTGTTCCTGTCATGAACAAATTTCCTAATCTGCCTCCACATTTTCAGTGCATCCGTTATGTTCACAAAGGTATGGAGGTTACCATGAGCCTCAAATTTCAACATTGCTCTGTAATTGCATATTTTGCTAGAGAGACAGGCAAAGATGATGGCGATCTGCGCCTCTAGTTATCAAACAAATGGAGCATTAAAAAATGGTGTGATTTATATGTCATTTCAGTCCATTGGTTGCAGATTTTTTTGCTTGTGGTTCTTCAAATGCCCATCTTTTCATTCAAATGAGGCAATTGCAAAAAAATGGCCCATTGTAAGGTTAGCAGCTGAACTAGTTCACTAATATAGAGATTTTGATCAGTCGTACCAACATCGGGGTCCTTATTTGAACATTCAAGGACTTTTGGAAGTGAAAGACTAAAACTGTTGGAATTTTCATTTTCTGAACGGTCTCCTGATCTCCAACAGGAGGTTCAGATGTTAGATTGGATCCTATTGTAGCAAGTGCAGAAGGCACCAAGGCTTCATGCCATCAAGGTAAACATTTAGCAAAGGTCACTTGATTGGTTCATGGAGATTACCTTTGGTGAATTTTGTATCAATGTTCCACAAGGCTGGTTAGAGCCTTTCCCATCCCTTTTCAATCACTAATGGGTGTATGCCAGGAATATTAGGCCTCATAACATCCACCCTATGCTGTGATTGATGCTACCTCTTTTGAACAGACAAATTCATCTCATTCTGATAGAGACCAGATTCCCAATGTAGCCTTACAAGTATCTTGCTTCCATGAACCTATTCCCAAATTCAGGAGGTCCTTACCTTATCCGAATCCATCCCTTTAAACAAATATCAAGTAGCCCTTGTATATCCTGAACTTATAGATTGGGATCAACAACTTCACGTGCCCCTAGATTTCTTTGAAAATGATGAGGCATTTGCAGAGTTCATGGGACTCAGGGATTTTATTCCAGCTGGAGACCACAAGAAAGGATTTAAGATTCAACTAGACACCTATTCATACTTCGAGGAAGAAGCAGAGATGTATGGACATTTGAATAAGAATACAATAAATAAAAGTACCACTTCTGAGAAACCTTGAAAAATGGATAAACGGAAATCTCATAGTGACAAACTCTTTGAAAAACTCATAGATAAAAATGAAGAGTCTAAAGATGAAGTGATTTATCCATTTAAATATGATAATGAGCTACCGCAGGAGGTCAATCTTACTCTTCACCCTAATCCTACAGGGATGGAGGATGCTTCTAAAATTCTTGTTGAGGAAACAATCAACGTCAACATTGGCTCAGAGGAGCAGCCTAGAATAATAAATTTGGGAGCTTCACTCTTAGCTCAGGAACAAAATATCTTTGTAGAGCTCTTAAAAGAATACACATGAGGCATATTCACATGGACATATGTAGATATGCCTGGTTTGGACCCAGAGCTAGTTGTGCACAACCTCGTTGTGCACCCAGATGCCAAACCAATCAAGAAAAAGTTGAGAAAGATGCATCCTAAGGTGGCACTCCTTGTCAAAGAAGAATTGGAAAAGCTCTTAGCTACTGATTTTATTAAACCTATTGACTATTCAGAATGGATCTCTAACATAGTCCCAGTACAAAAAAATCCTGTTGGCATAAGAATTTGCACTGATTTCCATGACATTAACAAGGCATGTCCTAAAGATGATTTTCCCCTACCTAACATTGACATGATAGTTGATTCCACTACTGGTTATGAAATGTTGTCCTTAATGGATGGATTTTCAGGTTATAACCAGATACAGATTGCAGAAGAAGATCAACATAAAACAACATTCATCACCCCTTGGGGAACATTTTTCTACAAAGTTATGCCGTTCAGGCTCAAGAATGCTGGGGCTACTTATCAATGGGCCATGACTGTTATCTTTCATGATATGATAAGTGACATCATGGAAGACTATGTTGATGACATCCTAGTGAAATCCAAGAGTAGAAGAGAACACCCTGAAGTATTGAGGCGTATTTTTCAACGTCTACAAGACTATAAGGTTCACTTGAACCCTAAGAAATGTGTCTTCGGTGTTTTATCAGGAAATATCCTAGGGTTCATTTTTTCACAAAGAGGGATTGAAGTGGACCCTACAAAGGTGATGACTATTACAAAAATGCCACCACCTACCACTCTCAAGCAACTACGGAGTCTACAAAGGAAAATTCAAGCAACCTGTCACTTTATTTCACAACTTATGGATAAGTGCCACCCCTTTACCCATTTTCTCAAGAAAGATGTCACATTCAATTGGGGACCTGACTGTTAGAAGGCCTTTGCACTACTCAAACAGTACTTGGTCAGCCCACTTGTACTCATGCCACCTACCCCAGGTGAACCTCTCCTCTTATACATTTTGGCTACCCAGTTTGCTATTGGTGCATTGCTTACCCAATATGAACTTAGACCATAAAGAGAGAGTAGTTTACTATCTCAGCCGCACCTTGATCACCTACAAGTTGAATTACCCCCAAATAGAAAAGGCCTGCTTGGCAGTTGTCTTCACATTCCAAAAGCTTCGCCATTATCTCCTGAACAATAAAACCAAACTCATATCCAAAGTTGACCCTCTCAAGTACCTTTTATCCAAACCTTCCCTCATAGGCCGAATGGCTAATTAGATCATTCTCCTGAGTGAATTTGATATCAAGTTTGTGAATCAGAAGTCTTTAAAAGGACAGGTACTGGCTGATCAGTTAGCAGAAGTACCTCTCCCAGGGATGGAACCTTTATGCCTAGATCTGCCAGATACATCTATGATGTATATTGAAGAACCTGTAGAATGGTAGGTCCATTTTGATGGATCTTTCACCTTCCATGGATTTGGAGCAAGAGTGGTCCTTATCACTCCAACAGGTGATGTCATACCAAGAGCATTCTGGCTGGGATTCCCATGTACTAATAACATTACAGAGTATGAGGCACTCATCGTTGGCCTCAAGCTAGCTATTACATGGAACATCAGACAACTACGAGTCATTGGGGACTCTCAACTTATCATAAAACAAGTTAATGATGAGTACAAGGTTAAAGATGAGAAGCTTATTCCATATAAAAAGATGGTTAAAACCTTGAAGGAATATTTCACACAGGTCATATTTGAGCAAAAACCAAGGTCACATAATAGATCCGCGGATGCTATGGCTACTATTGGGTCTCTGTTATGCATAGCACCTCAAGAAAGTAAGATGCCTTTCTTTGTAGAGCATTTACAAGTGCTAGCATATGATATGACAGAGTCATGTTTGGCATGTGAAGTTGTTGGTCCTTTATCCCCTTGGTATGATCCTATCTTTCAATACCTACAAGATGGCACTTTTCCACCAGACATCACCCATTCTGAAAAGAAATCCCTTATCCACCACATAGCCCATTATACCCTCCTAGGAGGCACCCTTTATCATCATGGCTATGATGGGAATCTACTTCACTATTTGGATGTTGCTGATGCTATCCACGCCATTAAGGAAGTACATGGTGGTATTTGTGGAGCGCACACCAGCGGCATGGTCTTAGCTAAGAAGCTATTAAGAGTAGGCTATTATTGGCCTACCATGGAATCAAATTGTTGCAACTTTGTAAAGAAGTGTGAACTATGCCAGAAATATGGAAACTTGATACACATGCCAACACAGGCCTTAAAGCCTATTGCAACACCTTGGCCATTCTCTAAATGGGGCTTGGATCTCATAGGGAAGCTCCATCCTTCTTCTTCAAATGGTCATACTCACATCATCACTGTGACTAAATATTTTACCAAATGGGTAGAGGTTGTCCCTCTTACCTATGTCACTGGTGTGCAAATTTCAAAATTCATCATGAACCATCTCATATGTCCATTACGGGATCCCTTCAGCCATTGTCACTAATAATGGTAAATCCTTCAAAAACAAAACAGTTAAAACCTTGTGTCAACACTTCCATATCCAACTCAAGTGGTCAACCCCTATTACCCCCAAGGTAATGGATAGGTAGAAGCCACTAATAAAACCCTTGTATGGATTATGGAGAAAATGGTCAGTAAAACCAGCCGTAATTGGCACCTACAGATACATCCCGCCCTCTGGGCCTATCGTACTTCCATCCGCACTCCTACTGGTGTGACCCCATATTCACTTGTCTATGGCACTGAAGCCATCATACCTCTAGAAGTAGAGCTTCCTTCCCTGAGAATATCTCTCAAAGACTATCTTGATAAAGACGAGAACTACATATTTGCTCACCCGACAAAGTTAGAACTATTAGATGAAAAGCATACTAGAGTGCTTAATCACATGAAAATATATTAGAATAGAGTGTCTAGGGGATATACCAAACACATTATTCATTGGGAATATGATGTGGGAGATCTAGTTCTAAAAGAAAATCAGAAGAACACCATCAAAGACAGAGAAAAGAAAGGTAAGTTTGAGGTTAACTGGCTAGGTCCTTATGTAGTAATTGCAAAGTATGGATCAAGAGCCTATAAAATTGCATATTCAGATGGTGAAGAGCTTCCAGAACCTATGAATGCCATGCACCTCAAGTGGTTCTACACTTAAGCATGATGAGAATATCAGATAAGAACTAAAAAATAGAAAAACAAAGAAAAAAACAAGCAAAAAATGAAATTTTTGAGAAAACAATAAAGAAAAAGTAGGTCGTCCACATGTGAAAACCATGCAATTGTGGCATAGTGGGTAGGTCTTTGAGTGAAAACTAGTTTTTGGTGCTCAAGGAAGATTCTCCAAACGTAAGTTACTCTTATAGTAGGATGGGTAACCCTCCCCACTTTCTAGATTTGACTTCCTTTGCTAGGTCTAGGAACCCTACCAAAGCCACCTTTTGCCATACCGTGATCTAGCTCATTTGCTCTTATATCTACATGAAGGACCTTACCTTTGTATACTCCCATCTAACACTGAGTGTACCTTCCCATTGTCACCTTCTCATACATACACGTGTGGCATTATGCCTTTTGTATATTCCCACATCACGTTGGGGGCATCCACGCTTCTTTGTTCTTGTACATTGCTTTCAGAACATGACCTTAGAAAATACAAAAATCATTTGGAAAAAGGATACACAAAAACCTAAGCATCTGGAAAATTTCCCTTTTCAGGGATAAAGCTACATTTATTTCACAACGTTATCTGAGGGAAACCTAGACAAACAATGAAGACCGTAGCCTTGAAAACTTATCTTTTTAGATAAACCCAAAAACATTAGAAAATATATCAATGTTATCCCACAAAAACAAGGTAATGCTTTAATTTCTTTTAGTTGTTGGTTTGTATAGTTTTGATGTACTTAGCCTTTTGAATTGTTTGTTCTTTGAAAGGTTCATTTTCTTACCTTATATTGAATCTTGTTTGATTTAATTGTGTATGGCATTGCATTCATTTAGGAACTTTCATACTTGTGAAAAATTGTTGTAGGTTTCTTTGTTTGTTATGTGCATCTATTAGGGTTCATTTTACTTTCTTAGATTGGATGTCAATTTTAATCTCTTGCTAACATTTGCATGTGTTCATTTAGTTGTATTTTGTTGTGTTGTTTATGTGTGTATATTTGTTTAGTTTTGTTAAATTTTACTTGTTTGTTTTGCATAGTTATTTGTTATCACATCTATCATCTATCATTTCATCACATTTATAACATCATTCACTACATCATGTATACAAAAAAATGCTAAGTATTACATCATGCATGTATGCTAAGCTAATCATCACATATCATATCATCAATGGGGGCAAGAGGGGTTGCACATAATCACAAATCTATCCCCCCCACACCAATATCATCTAGTATCATCCCAAGTGCTAGAATAAAAACTCAGAAACATCTCATAAATCTAAAAACATGTGGTGCTATCTATAGATACATCATCAATATGAAAGCATGAAACATACACATCTCTAAATCTAAGGTATGTCACATACATAGAGGAAAGAGAAATCATACATCATAATCAATGCTCAATAATAAAGGATAATCAAAGTATAGTATATCAAAATGTCCATATAATACATGTATAACTTTCCAGGTCAGTGCTCAAAATGTACATCACCGATATAATATGCCTTCTAAAAAGGGCATGCATCAAAAAATAATCAAGCCTTCATCAAGAGGCGTCATCAAAACAATGGTACATACAACTATACAAAAGAATCAACCTTCATAAGAGGCATATATACAATACATCTGTACAAAAGGAGAAGTAAAGAGCTCAACCACAACTCTCACCCTCGTTGGGGCTCCCAGGTCCATGACCTGTTAGATGGAAGAGAGGTGGCTGTGATGGACCGACACCAGGGGTACCACCCTACTGTCTGACTGGTTGCTATCCAGCTGGTTACGCTACAATGGGCTGCCGAACTAATCTAACTAAACAACCTAATCACCATGACCTAGAGTATGTTGTACTCACATCTGAATGCTCAAAAGGAACAATTTGCTGCTCTACTGGGACTGCCCTGAAGTAGGTAGTCCTATAATATAAGGCCTCACCGCTGGATCTCATAGAATCACTTATTAGATCAACATCTCCAGAAGCGATAGCTTCCTGTAAGGTGACATCTTGCTCACCTATTAACCTACCATTATCAACTTGAGCCTGTCTAGAAGTAGCCACCTCTCAATTTCTATATGCAGTAATAACCTACACCTAGGCTTGTGCCTGATCTCTCTATATAACGTAGCCTTGTGACTGTGCCTGGGTGTGGTCCCTTTGAGTAACAACCATCTGTACCTGAGTCTGAGACTGATGTAAAAGGCTCAATATCTGAGCCCCCTATGTGACCATCTCACTAATCTGACTCTGCCATAGGGTACTATCACTGCCCTGGGTGGCCTGTGCTCTAGCCTGATCTCTCTCCACTATCAAAATCTACACCTGAGCATGTGCCTGATCTCACTCTACTGTGAGGGCCTGTACCTGTGCCCTGGTTGCATCTCTCTCTCCAGCCACCTGTAACTGAACAAAAGTCATTGCATGTAACTACCACTGAAGGGCAGTCAGCTGTTCACCATCAAATCCACCCTCTGGAGCATGAGGTGGCGGGACCTACTCTGGATGTAACTTTTGGAGAGGGGTGTATATCCCTGCTGGAATGCCTACTGGGGGCAACTCTACCTTAATTTTCCTAAACACCTATCTTGGCCTAGGCTTGGGGCCCTATCCCTGTGGCTGCTATAATGCTGGACCCTATCCCCTGCCCCTGACATACTGGTATGAATCAGGTCCATTGTCATCATCATCATCACTATCATCACCACCAATGACTCCACCCTCACCACCACTAGGAGGCCCCACTGGAGGGACTCTCATGCTGGTGTTATACGCCACCCTAGAAATAGTCAAATGGTCATGGAAGCACACCATGATACCATGGCCCATACTTAGGTGTAGTACCCAGATCTCTAATCTGTCTTAGTGGTACCCACATAGTAGGTACCGCTTGTCGAAAAATGGTCAGTGCTCTATCACGGGCGTTCTGTGGACCCATATCAAAGTACTCTCGGGCCCTGCGAGTATACCACCTATCTAGCCCAGGAACATCCTGGGTACTGCCAAACTGCCTCTGACACTGATCCACCCTGTATAACTCTTGCATAGAGCTGCGGTTACCTAGGATAAAATGCTCTATTGTGGTAGTACTTAGCTTTAAACCATCCTCAGGCTACTGGAAATGTTTGTATAGCTCCAAACCATGGAAGCTTGTTGTAACTCATCAAGCTTGTGGCGATAGTGATATGCATCCCCCATATATGGCCACACATCATCCCTGATCGGGACCCAACCCATCGTAGAAGGCTCCTCGGGAGCCCGAACTCTCAAAACACCTAAGGGGTGACCAATGGCAATGTGGTCCCACACCCAAATCTGAAGCAAGCGAGCTGGTCCTACCGTCTTATAACGATAGTAGGTAATCAAGTGAAGGTCCTAGTATAGATGTGCCAAAATACACTGACCCCAGTAGTAGGTCTCTCCCTCTACCAAACTGCGTATCACTCCAAGGAGGCCGAGCGGAAATGAAGCACTAGTCTTGTCAGGGAGTAAGACTCCACTGATGAAGGCCATCATATAGACCACTACTTGGTCTAGCTCTAGATCATCAATGCACCGTGATAACCTAATGGTCATCCCACGCCATGGTATTGTTGGGACGCAAACAAATCTACAATATATTGCTGAATATCAGCCCAACGACTCGTAGACTGGATGATCTGACCTTGAATTAGGACCTGCATAATACACCACACATCCTCAAGAGTAATAGTAATCTCCCCAGTCAGGAGTCGAAAGCACTAACTCTTGATGTGGTCATCGCTCTGCTATAGCTGTCAAAAGGTCATTAACTAATGTGATCTATGGGGCATCTCAGCCACATGAGCCAATCTCATAACATACAAAAGGTTGTCTAGAGTCACTCTATCATCGTCATTGTCAAACTGGGATCTCTATCATCGCTAGCCGACCATATCACTCACGGGTCTGGAGGAGGGGGTAGTATATGCTATAAACAAGAAACACACATGTGTATCAGTTGATATTTCTACCTACATCTATCTAAAACATTACTACTAGGTTATCATTCTTTTGTCTTATTTCCTAAAAATTTTCACTTTCTTCTAAAGTGTTTGTATTTTTTCTCTCCTTGGCCAATTTTCTGGAAGAATGTTTTGCTTCTTCGACACATGCACACCTCCTTTGATGCCTGTGCACCCATCCCAACACATACGCACCTCTTGCTATGCATACGCGTGTGCGTCTTTGTTCCCCATCCTGAATGCACACGTGGCCCATTTGATGGACACACATTTGTGTCCCTGCCACTCTTCTTCCAACGCATACGACTACACATATATGTTTTTGATGGATACGCGTGCACGTACCCACCAATTTTGATGCATGCACGCAGGCGCATACGTCAAATTTATCCTACCTAGCCTAAAAAACCTTAAAAAAGGCATTAAATGTGTAATTCACAAGTGGGATAGGCCACTCACATAGGGTCCATCCGCTGGGTCCTGCACGAACTCTCGGATGTGATCTGTGCGTCTCCTCCTGCTCGGTATTCTCACCATCTCACTCCATGGCTGTTTCTCTCACTTGCGATAAAAATTTGCAAGAACTTTGGTAGAAATGAATTGGTCGTGATTGATTTACTGACCTTGGGTGGGTATATTAACCCATCGTGATACCCCTAGGGCATGTTTTCTCCGCCGTGATTGTTCTAACCTTCTTCTATCCATTGTGATAATTATTTTTGTATTAAAATAATTATATTTGCTAATTTTCGCATGCTGGGGCACTTCGTGCCACCTTGCGGTTACTTCTCCATCACACTGAAATAATTTATGAACCTTTCATGCACCTTTTCCTCTATTTTTCATTTATTTTCACCCGTCATGATAATTACTTATTAGTTTATTTTAAAAAAATATTCCAACCCATCTTTCTTCTTGTGGGAATATATTTTGGTTCTCTGACAGCCTCGCCTTCCGACTACCACCCTCGTACGTACTTTTAGAAGATCTTTGATCTTTTGAAATTCTTCAGATTGATCAAAATTTTTTAAAAATAAAATAAAATTGTAAAACCATTTAAAAAACAAAAAACATTGAAATACTTCAGAAATAGATTAAAACGGGGTAAACCATTCATCTATGGCTGAAATATGTGTCTATCACATGGAACTCATCCCATATCTTACTGACATTTTCAAATATTTTGAAACAATGACTCATGAATCATCTAAATCTTCAATCACCTACACAAGCTATGCTACTTACTTCGTCTGTACTCTAGGGCAATATCAGTTGCTTAGTACTATTTTTTTTGTGCACATTGCCTTTTCACTGGACCTGAGTGTCCTCCATATTTTCCCTTGCATTATACACATTGCTTGGGGCATCATTCTTCATCCTTGTCATTTATCAGAACATTTGTGACTACATCTCGATTACAAAATATTTGTGTAACTATCTTGAACGTTGTTGGTTTAAGTGTGTGTGATTGTACTTATTTCCCAGTTAGATGATATTGTTTATTTCTCGTATTGCATTGCATTTGTGTATGTTGCATGGAGTTGGTCATTTTTGGCACAAGATAGTTATTTGTACCTTGGATTTTCATGTCATTTTACACTTCTGTCGTATGCTCACATTTTAATAAGGACTGATGAGGAGGATCCTAAGCATTATGATGATTAAATATTGTTAGCAATCGATTTGTGGATAGCTCAATATCCCTCTTTCTTCTTGTTTCTCATCTTCTCTGTGCACTTTTCTTTCTATTACTCTCTTTTCTGATCGCTGATTGAGTTTCTTCGTCACCCCTTCAACACTCGAGGGGTCATCCTTCATCCTTCATCCTATTAATTTTTCTTCTACCCCTTCAAAATTTTATACTCTTTTTTTGTCTACTTTCTTTGAAGTGATGACACTTATGCCACTTCAAAGAGGGGAAAATGTAGACACATGTAGTTTGATCAATGCACTATTATTCTTAATATTACACTAACTATTCTTCCCCTTGCAAATTTATGACACCTCGCCAGTTAGATCTATCTAACTCCCCTCTTACGACATTCTGTTAGTCGTATATCCTCTTGTAAACTAATTAAATAGGTTATAATAACCTCTTATTAGATAATATTCTCTTCTTTACCACCTTTATTAGCTCCCTGGAGTATCAATCCACTTCGTTGGATTGATTAAGTCTTTCAGAAACCTAATTTCTCTCTAAATAGTATTAATTATCCTCTAAACACGGTTAATTAAATATTAACCATGGTCAATCTCTTCTAAACACAATCAACTCTTAGTTTGACTTGCTAAAAGTGCTTTTTGGACTTTTGCATTTGTCCCACATGCACCAAAATCTCCCACTTTCCCAAATGGAAAACTATAAATAGGGCTAGACCCCCCTCCCTCACTTCTAGGAATTCTCTCTTCTTCCTAGCACAAATTATAGTATTTTATTTAGGATTTAGATTGTAGTTTAGTTTCTTCCATTGAGCTATTAGCATTTGATTTTGTATTTTATAGCACAAATATAGAGTAAAAGGGAAGAACCATTGGCCTTGAAGCCATTAATGGGGAGATATCTTTATCTTAAACACAAACTGAATGCTTATATCCTCTTAGGTTCATTATTTCAAGCTTTCAAATAATAGAGGTTAGTTTCATTTGCATAGTTTGCTTGTTTACTTCAAATTAATGTATGAAAATTAGAAAGCCTTGCTCATTTCTTATCAGATGGTCCACTGATCAGCTTGTTCAAAGCCTTTGGGGTTTCTTTAGATATTTATACCCCAATTCCATAACTTTTGTAACTTTTCATTAAATACATCTGCAGCTAAGTTTCAAAATTAGCTCTCATCATTTCATAAGAGTTAACAATGCATTCACCTTCCGCGTGATTTAGAACATGAATAAGAATACATAGGAAAGATTCTCCAAAGAGGTCATGGATGTTGTTTCCCAATGGGGAGCATGGTTTATTCTATTTTCATCCTTTTCCTATATTCACGTGAGCGGCTTTGTGGGTACTCCATGGAATATTCCCAACTACGTCAATGCCAAGTGGACATTAATGGAGCTCATGCGAAAAATACTCCAAGTTGTGTCTTCTCAGTGACAAACATTGTTCAGGAATTCATTTCCCAATCTGAACAATTTCCAAATCTCTTTAGTGCACAACTCATGGAGAAAGATTTTACCCTCATCATGATTCATCCATATGTGAAGAGATTCCAACTTGATATCAATGGATATATGTAGAAGATTCTTAGAGAAAAGTATCAACACAACCATACCATGGAAGATTTCTGGGTTTCCTGTTCAGGTGAACATGAAGTGAGAAGGTGAGAGTTTTCCTGCCTAATCCTTGCTCAGATTAAGGCCTTTCGAAGAAAAAACCCTCTAGATTCATTGGTGGATGATGATGACGATGTTATTGATCCCTCATATGATATAGTTTCTTTTACCCTGTCACCATGAATTGATTGGACCAAAAGAGATGAATTTTCTCTTGATAACAAGAATTAACCGATTCTTGAAAGAAGCATATCCTAGTACAAAAGAGAGATTGAAAAGTTACCATCAATCCAAGATCATACCTCAAGATTACAAAAATTGTCAACTTGAGGAGATCTCCAGTCAACCAAAGCTTCTTCTCAATCAACCTTCGTGCCATCTAGTCATACACATCAAGTAAGAAAGGAGTGGTTACCAAAATCCAGTTTACCAAAGAAGGTGCCACGAAGTGAAAAATATAAGGGTCCTAACCCTAGCGAAGGAAGATAGTGTGTATCAGGATTTTCCACTTCAAGTAGAGATTCTTCTACTCACATTGGTGACAGTTCATATAAGTTCATAACAAACAATCCTCAACCATGTCTTGCATAAGATTCCACTCAAGTGCAAGTAGTCTAGATATTGAACACTTCTAAACCTATAGTTCACAAAGAGATTTCTCAAAATCTCCCTAATGTTCAAGAGGTAGATATCAAGGTTATTTCTCCATAAATTGAGGTCATGGAAAGGATTTTTGTAGAATCTAATGATGTTGAGAACAATGGAAATGTCACTTCAGACTCCAGGATTTTGTATGCGGAAGTGGTGAAGGATACCCATTTTTGGGTTGATTGTGAAATCAAGAAAAGGAAGAGGGTCGTCAAGGCAATTGCCATTGACTTTGATGTCATTTTCAAGCTTTCAAATGATGTCATTCCCAAGAAACCTAAAGTGTTATCCTGAATAATGGTGGATGATGACAGAAACATATTTGTATATCTTTCCATCCCATAAGTTGATAAGGAATGTGATGCCATGAAATTTGCTAATTATGAAGTTTCCTGAATTGGAGTTGGGAAGTCCACATTGGAAAGTGACATGGTGATGGACAAAAGGAGGCTTGATAAATATAAGTCTCAGAACTCTCAGCTCAAGTCTAAAAAGAATCAATTGGTGGAATATGTTTATCATCTGATAAATCCCATATCATCTACTTTCTCAGTACCCGATGTAGTAGCTTCTCTTGATGAAGAAACTCTCAATTTTTCAAAAGAAATAAATGCATTGGGTCATGTCACTAAATCTTGGCTTTCAAAGATTCTTGTTTTTGGTAAAGAGACTATCAAAACAACTGTTAAGCTCCATGAAGATATTAACAGGTATCTTGAACCAAGTATTTATTTCAAGGAAAATTTTGTTTCTAACATATCAAAATTGGATGAGACATTGCCTAGTCTATAGGATATGACAAGTACGGAATCTTCAACTTTAGCCATTGAAGGAATTCTCAAATTTCAATGTTGAGGGACACACTTTGTTTGGTTCCTCCATCTCAAATCAAGAAAGACACTTCTCTAGGATTCTATGATCCATTACGAGAGCGTATGTAATGAAGCCTTCAATTCACTAACTTTGATTCAGTAGTTCATAGTTGAGATCCCTTGCGATCTTGTAAATGAGCAAAATTAGAGGTATTCATCAGAACATGTGGAGGAGCAATTTTCACAATTGTTTAAAGACATGTCTACTCCCACCATTAATTTCTCTTCAGCTTTAATGCAAGGTTGCATCAAATTAAAGAACTTGTTTGAGAATGCTCAATAAAAGATGATCAATCTGAATGATATGCTAGGTAAGATCTTATAATTGTAGGTATTTTGTGAGGCTATTCTTTGACCAAATGAACCTCCTAAAGAAGAAAAGATGTTCAAAACATTGGGGAGATTTAGATTCTTTCAATTAGAAAAGTTGGTGGATCCTAATTTCACTGAATGGATGAGGAGATAGTTTTCCTGGTATCTAATGAAGTGGGAGAGTCTATTTCTCATATGATTGAGATAGGCAGACCCCATTTCAATGGATAAGGCACTATTTTTTTTTTGTATGTTTTAAAAGTGGTATTTTAAAATGGTTTTATTATTTAACTCACTTTTGGAAAAATTTAGATAACTTAAGTGATTTCTATTTTTAGTTGCTTTTAATTAAGTTAGTTGAAAGTCAAAGTCATTTAAGATGCCCTATTTAATGTTCATGAAAATTCTAACTACTTTGTAACCACCTTTTGGGTTATAAGAGGAAGTCAGGGACTCATTTTTAAGGGGGAATTTGAGAGAGGAGATGTAAATAATTTTGTATGTAATCTTTACTTCAAAGAAAGAAACTTTGTGTTCTTTTGAGAAGACATTTTGGAGTTAATGAAATATGAAATTTGTGTCCCATTCATTGTATCTTATAGCATTTAATATTCTTACGTTCATTAGATGTTAGTGTTTGAATATTGCATGTAAATATTATCTTTGATCTTATTGTCAATGCTACTAATATGTTTTTCTAGTTCACAGTGATCAAGCTCTGATTATCTACTTGCTCACGTGTGTTCCCTTTTACTCATTCTCGTTTAACTGATGCAAACTTCATTGTATTTGTGTTATTTATTATTCTTCTCCATATAAATTTAGGCTATGATTTTACTTAACTATTGCATGTTCCTTCCATCCATTTTCTTTCATTCCTTTCCTTCATTCCATTCCATCTCCCTCATTCACTTTTCTTTCCATTGATGTTCCAAAACACCCCCCACATACAATTTTGAATGTACAAATGTAAATACAGTTTTGGTTTTCAATAAAGGTAGCCTCACCTTCATTGAGGAGGGACTTCGTTCCCACACTGTTGCATATTATTTACATCCATGAAAATCTATATGCTAACATTTTTTGGTGACTCTACTGGGGATTCTAGAAGCGTTAAGTTGTACTTGGTTGAATCTTTATGACTATCCCCTCTACACAAGTTCTAGTTCTTCAATCGAATCTTGTGCCCAATGAATATTTTCAAGGAGACATTTTTTCCAACCTTCAAATAGTATCTTGGGAAAACCACAAAATTTTGCAACAATTTTTGGCTGTTTATAAAGCCATTGATAGAGAAATCTACATTGAATACCTTAGAATAAGAGTACCTACACTTTTGGCTAGAAGACCTCTAAGACACGTGTTGATCGTTGTTCACTGACGTGGCCCTCTTCCAACAAGGTGATAATCTATATGACTATTATAGGTAACTAACCTATCTTACAAAAATATATTATTTTTGAAGATACATATCTTTTTCATCTCACCGCATCAGTACTAGATAATGAAGAAGATCAAGCTACGAGAGTTTCTAGAATCATTCAGGTGCAAAGAGATCAAGAAAGAGAAAGAAGAGAAAAGGAAAGAGATGATCAGAACATGCTAGTGATCCTTTCATAGTAAATATTTCAAACTGGTAGGAAAGAGGTTTACACAAGGAGAAAAAGCTAAAGGTCAATCAGATCCCGTTTTTGACTTTCAAGGAAAGTTTGGTTTCAAGTTATCTTCTCCAAGGAGGAACACTCCCCGTGGATCTATAAGCCTTGCATCGAGTCCTGAAAGATAAACAAAGGAAGAAATCACTAAAATTCAAGCACTTTTTCTTACTCACATTGTTTTGCCTTCGCATACCACATTTCCCAAGATGGCAGTTAACGTACCATGGGGAAATGCCATAGGCCCATTGGCCTTACTAATTTGACATGACCTCCCACGAGGATCGAGGAAGATTCTTCCCACGTTCAATGGAGATGGGAAGACTTCACCTAAAGACCACAGTTCCACCTTATTTGCTGCATGTGTAATTTATTGAGTGGAATATGAATATGTTGATGTTTGCCTCTTTGTCAAAACATTGCAAGATGTTTCCATAGATTGGTTTCATCATCTGCCAAATAGATGCATTACAAACTCGAATGATATGAAAACTAACTTTGAATACTAATTTAAGATGGCAAAATATGAACATGCCCTTCTTGCCCAAATATCTCAGGAAAAGAAAGAGCTAACAGAATCCATGAGAAATTTCATGGCTAAATTTAACAAAATGGTGAACAAAGTTCCTATTGGAATTTTCCCAAACTTTGACAGATAAAAATGTTTCTTTATTAATGCATAACAACCAGAAGTGTGCTATCAGCTGAGAAGATCTATAGTGGCTACTTTGGAACTTGATCAATCCTTGGAAATAGAAATTGAGGATGACTTTATCATGGTGGGAAAATTCAAGAAAACTTCCCTTAAGGGAAGAGTCAAGAAACCCCTAATGCTTCTGAGACCATACTCACTAAGTTGGCTAATGATGTGCTAGATTTGAAAAGGAAAGTTTCTCAAAGTAATAAAACTACTCCTTACAAAGAAATCCCAAGAAAAGGCTACATTCCCAACAAATCCAGAAATGCGGGTGCTTTGACAATGCTTGTTATTGAAGCAACTCTCATAACTAACTCAAAATGAGACATCATTGAAGAAAACGATGATGAAGTTGAGGTTGTTGAGGTTAATGAAGGAGAGACAAACTCTAGGACATCTGAACCTGAAGTCAAAGAACATGAAGGAGAAAGTAATAATCATTTCTTTGAGTACCATTCAGAAGAAGAAGATGAATACAAAGAAATTATAGAAGAATTTAATAGTCAATCCTTCGCTGTCTTCACACGATCTTAGAAAAAGTAGCAAAGTACCACTAAGGTGCAAGATAAAAAGAGCTCTAAGGAATTTCCTAAAGAATCTAAAACTAAAGAAACTTCCAAATAATCCAAGACAAATGAGACTCCTAAAGAGCCCAAGGTGAATGAGGTTTCCAAGGTTAAAACTATCTTAAAGAAAGGAGGGTCTTTGTCAAGTCAATCAGTTGATAAATTAGGTACGGAGAAAGTTTCTTCTTCCACATCAATATCAACCAAGCTCAAAGAAAATGTAAAAAGTGTGCCATCATCAATTTCAAAAGAAATAGTATATGAGACATCAAGTATGGTCATTTCCCCCAAATTTGATATTATTGATCATATCAATAAAACAAAAATTTCCATGTCACATGTAGAGTACTTGAAGTCCATTAGTCCAATAAGGATCAACTTGAGAAATTGGTCTAGTTTATCAAAGGTGATTCTAGTGTTCATTCCTCCAAAGGAATTATGAAAACTCCCAAAGATGGGAAGACTCAAAATATTGTGGTGGCCACTACATCTTCAAATGAAAATATTGAACCTTTCTTTGTGTCCTTTCTTATCAACGGATGCAAATTAAGTAATTGCATTATAAATTATAGAGCCTTGGATAATGTGATAATTGCGAAAGTAGCACATGCTCTTGGGTTGACTTGTACAAGAACATTTGGATCCTATTACTCAATGGAGACAAGACAATCTCCTCTGATTGGGAAGATTAAAGACACTCAAATGGTTTTAGCTCAATTTCCTCAAAAGAAAGTTAAGGTAACCATTCTAGTTGCCTACATTCCTGCTTCATATGGTATGTTGTTGAGAAGGAAATTTTGTAGAGATCTGGGCAGTGAGATTCAAATGGATTGGTCTCATGCTATGATCCCTATCAATTGAGAAATGAAGAAGCTAATGCCATAAACTTAGACAGAGTTCACTATAACGAAAAACTGATGACCCCCATACACAGGTTTTGTTTCAAAAATCAAGTATGGGTAATTATATGATGATTACAGAGGTTCATGCACTTGAGGTCACTTTCCCAGATCCCTATGAAGTCTGGGATCTTGAGTTCAATGGAAGTTGTTGCTCAATAGGTTCCAGTGCAGGAGTGGTGTTCATATCTTTGAATGGTAAAATATTTCCTTTTTCTTACAAAATATAATTTTCAAATACTATCAGCACTACAAAATACGAGGAACTAATCCTTGGCCTCCAAGTTATAGAAGATAAAGGGATCAAAAATTTGAAAGTTTTTGGAGATGTGGAGTTTATTGTGAAACAAGTTAAAAATCAGTTTCAAGTAAAGAATGATCGTTTGAGACACTACATAAATAAAGCGTGGGATGTGATAGAAGTATTCAATGATTTTTCCATGAAATCCATCCCTTGTGAAAAGAATGACAAAGTAGATTCTCTGGTAGTCTTAGCTTCATTAATGATTCCTCATTCAGAGTTTGTTCAAGATAAATACACCATTGAAATGGTTTTTAGGCCAAGTCTTCTTGATAATGCTGAAAATTGGCAAGTCTTTAATGATGATCAAAAAATTATTGCCTTCTTGGAAAAGAAGGATAATTTTGAAAATTTTTACTTTGAAGGAATTGATTATGTGTTTCACAAATCGATGACCTCATCCATTCAAGAAGAAGTTAAGAACAAGGATCCTGGTGATGGCATCATTTGACTTAAAGGAAATAAAATTCCAAAAGGATTGGTTTCACTTGAATAATTTTTTGATAAACATGATAGGTTTATTAAAGAGAAAGAGCAGGTAGGACCTATGAATTCTAGTAACTATGAGCAAGTTAACATTGGTACCAAGGAAAAACCTCGTCTGGTCAACATTGGTAAGTATTTCTCACGTGAGGAGTGCAAGAAATTTGTAATCCTCCTTACTAAATATTTTGATGTCTTGGCTTACTCATATGAAGACTTGAAGTCTTTCCAACCTATGGAAATGGAGCATGCCATACCTTTGAAACCTGGTGCAACTCCATTCAGGAAGAAGCAAAGACAATATAATCCTAAGATAGCAGGGACAATATTTCATGAGGTTCAAAAGATATTAGATGCACGAATAGTTTTTCCTACTGAAACTTCAACTTGGATAACTAATATTATATTGGTTCACAAGAAAAATGGAGAAATTAGGATTTGCATGGATTTCCACAATATTAATCAAGATTCCTTGAAGGATAAATATCCAATGCTAGTCATGGACCATATTCTGTAGACAATAACTGGATAGGAAATGCTATCCATGGTAAATGGTTTCTTTGGATATAATCAGATTGAAGTGGCTAGACAAGACCAACATAAAACAATGTTCACTACCCCTAGGGGTACACTCACATATAGAAGAATGCCTTTTGGTTTGATCAATGCTGGCATAAATTTTCAAAGGGCTATGGATATGGAATTCATAGACTATAAAGACAAGATCATTGTGATATACCTAGATGACTTGATAGTGTTCTCAAAGAAGCAAGAATATCACATAAGATATTTAGAGAAAATATTGCAAAGGTCCAAACTTCATAAAATATCCCTGGATCTGAAGAATTCCGTGTTTGGAGTTATGGAAGGGAAACTCCTAGGTCATATTGTTTCTAAATAAGGAACTAAGATCGATGCTGAGTGTGTTCGAGATATCAAGGATCTTTCCTTACCTACAAGTAAACCTAGAGTTCACTCATTCTTTGGGAAGGTGAAATTTTTGAGAATATTCGTGTCAGATTTTGCCAAGCTGACTAAAGAAATAGATGATATGATGAAAGACAAAGAATCCTTCAAATGGTTAAAGGAAGGTAGAGAATCATTTGAACAAATCAAGGGTGCTATTACAAAAGCTCCTACATTGGTGTGTCCCAATTTTAAAAAGGATTTCATAATCTATTGCTATGCTTCCCCGCAAATGATAGCTTCCATCTTGACTCAACACAATCAATAGGGAATTGAATTTCCTATTGCATTCATGAGTTATGGATTCAAGAAACATGAACTTAATTACACTCCCCTTGAGAGGCATGCATATGTGGTGGTTAGAGATTTGAAACATTTCAAGTACTGTTGGTCAGTAAAAATATGACACTTAGCGAAAAAACACAAAAGGTTCACGTGGAAGATCATAGTGCATTCAAAAGTGTGGGAGAATTGAGAAGGAATCATGTACTGAGGACAAAGACAGATTTGGGACTTAGCCATTTTCATGATGATGAGCTATTTTTAGAGATAGTGTGCCGAACACATAAACTAGTTTAAGACTTGCGCGAAACACATTGGATATTTTTTGAGGA
Organism: Taxus chinensis; assembly: GCA_019776745.2. Lineage (NCBI taxonomy): Eukaryota > Viridiplantae > Streptophyta > Pinopsida > Cupressales > Taxaceae > Taxus > Taxus chinensis. The sequence continues at coordinate 383,138,092 of CM034156.1, read as the reverse complement.
TTGGATGCAAAGCACTTTGCATGGATACAGGATGAGAATAGATTTACTACTGATAATAAACTAGGAGAAGTCTATTGTTAGCGCACTTACATGTGTGGCTATTATTGTAACGATGTGTGGCTAATAATAGCATGTGACCTTTTTTGGGATTGGATAAGTGGTGAAGGGAAATTCCCCACCCTTATAAATATGTATTGGTCTGTGTAGTATGGGATATATAAAGATATATATAAGTATGAGAGATGTGTATGGACTGAATTACTATAAGATTATACTATCAGATATATTACGCGCATGAGCATATCATGCTAGTATTGTAAAAAGCTTATGTGTATTTATCATGTTTAATATAATGGAGTGTATTGGTTGAATCAGAGTGTTAATTATGAGTATAATTGGATCTTGCATGCTTGATTTCATCATGGTTATCATTTAAGTTTGTTATTCTCTAGATCTATATCTGAACATGCACTGTAGAATGATATACTAGTCATGGATCAAAATGATTTAAGTCTTCATCATGCTAACATCCTACAACAATAACCCTAAAGAGGGTCCTGGTACCTTTGCGCACTTTGGGTGAGTGCTCAGTCTAGGCTAAGTGATGTGCCAGTGTGCTTGGGATTTTACTGGTAAATTCTAGGCTGCATCATTGGTTCTGTTACCGGGACCTCTTTTTCAGTTGTTTTCAGGATGGTTTGCGATGAAGACGTACAGGTTGACCTTAGCAAGTGTTGAGGAGTGGATTAAAGATATGGAAGAAGAATATGCATGGAGGTTTAAAACTACATCTAAGTTCGATGCATTCACATGGGTGGAGTAGAATCTGTATGACTATTTGTACAAGATATTATTCACTATGTTTCTGGTAGAATTGTATGAGTGGATGGTTTCTTATGCATCTAAATGGAATTGGAGGTATCACATACTTGTCTGGACGTAGGAAGAATTTAAGACCATTTATGATGTTGATCTAATTTGGACTCACGTTGTGCATATGTGGTTCTGTGGTGTTTTAAACAGATATATCTCGGAGTACTCAATTTCCACTTATTCATGCTCAGAGGTAGTTGAATTCCAATGTTTACGATTTCCCAGGGGAACTTACCTGTAAGGAATTCCACTAGCGATCAAAATTTTGATGGTAACCATGAAATTAGAGAACAAACCGATGGCAAACTAAACCCCACCATGCACGGGGGAAGGAACAGGTTTGGTGAAAGATGATAGACCTAACAACAAAAAGGAAAAGAGAGGAAATGTGGCTTAGGTATAATGAGGTGCGCGAGAGGGAGATAGAGAAGAAATGGTATGTTGCAGAGAAAATGGCATTGTGGAAAGAGATAGTTTGGGAAGGGTTTGAAGTTCATGTAGAAGATGTGGAACCTGAGCATCAGGAACTCCCCCATTTGGGAAAGCATGACAGGGAACCCTCCTCAGCCTCATATAGAAGCTCGCTAGTAGAGATGACCTAGGTCACAGGTGCACATCTGAATCCACCTGGAAACCTTGTCCTTGTGCTTGGTTTTCTAGTATCTAGTACAACAAATAGTCAACAATCTAATTTAGGTAGTGGAAGAGTAGGAGTGAATCATATAAAAAGCAAAATGATGACAACATAAATGACTTCGTTGTTATATGGGAGTACCTTTTTGGGTGTATCATCCACACAGAATTCAGGCGCACAAATTTTTGGACTATGTTCTGGGAGTAGTACCACTTCACAGACTGTCAGGGTATAGTTTAGTACTACTATTGGGATATAGGGAAGTACATCTTTTGGTCCAAACCCAGCTATAGGTTTGGGATCAGGAGGTATAGGTGGCTCTAGCTCCAGTGGATTTTGTGGTTTTGGAGGTAGAGGAAATGTAAGAGGTTTGGATCAGATGGGAAAGGTCCACACCAACCCCAAAATATTTACATGGAGATGTATCTTCATCTTCCAGAGTATAGGGGCATAAAAGATGCTACTGAACACATACACATGTGTGAAATACTGTGGCACACAAAAGGAATCATGGCTTCTGAGCATAGGGCAAGTCAATTTGCTACTATGTTACAAGGGTATGCACACAGTTGGTACAAAAAGTTTGAACCTGATTAGACTATGTAGACTATGTAGCCTTAAAAGATGCTTTCCTTAAAGAGTTTCACATCCCTAAGTTTGAGCAGAAGAGTATAAGTGTGCTCAAGGATCTTAAGCAAGGCACTACTGAAAGTGTAAGAGAGTATGATGCTCATTTCAAAATACTGTTATCTAAGATTTCTTATGATATTCATGTAGCCAACATGCACAATGGTTTTTTGGAGGTCTAATCACACCTTTTAGGAGGGCACTATCACATAAAACATACATTGATCTGCGTGAAGCACTTAAAGTAGCCTTACATGCTAAGGCAGTTGGAAGTATAAACACTGGGCTGAGATTGTTTTTAGAAGCACATATCGCAACTATGGTAAATCAGCTGGAGAAAATATCAACAAATTTAGCATATGAGACACGCACGGGGATTTGGTGCACATATTACGAAGTGGAAGGTCACATAAAGGATAGTTGTCCCCATAGATCAGTGCACTCAATTATGTTAGACTGTGAGATATACTATTTAAACCACGATGCTAGCCACTGCCCATTACTACAATGTGTGATAAGGAAGAACGTTTCATGCTACTGCAAAATTTGTAGGTCCACGAATCATGACACAAAAGAATGCTAGATGATTGGTGAGATTCATGATGCTATAGACATCAATGTACAATAGAAAATAGTTTCAGATAACTCTAAAGAAAAGAAAAAGCATCAGGATTGGGATCACAATCAAACATGCTATTATCGGAATGAAGGGCATTTTGAAGGCAGTCGTGGTAGAGGTCAAGGGTTTTAAAGAGGATATGGAGGTCGAGGACATGGTGGTGGAAGAGGTAATTTCCCATGAGGAACATGTTATACATGTGTATCTCCTGACCACTATAGCCACGAATGTCCTCATAATATTACATGTTCTTTTTGCAGAAATAATCATATTTATGAGGAATGCATAGACTTGAATGAGCATATTGACAAGCAGTATAAATAATAAAACAAAGGCACATGTATGGTTAGGATACAACGTGCTATGGAAAATCAGTGGATGCCCAAGTTAGAAAAAGAATCTAAGGCATTGTAGGTAAAGTTCATGACCCACGTTGAATTAGCGCGCACCAAAGAAGCATTGCAGCAGAAGCCTACCATCACTAAGGAGGAGGTTCTACATTCACAGTACCTAGATCCTGCCCATTAGAAGGAGGTTTACCAGGAAGACATGGAGGTACTTAGCAATCTTCATGGTGAGATACAGTCTTTAAGGGAGAAATCATGAAAGATGGAGCATAAGAAAGCATCATAAACGATCCAAACTGATATTAATAGCTTGGGAGAAGTGTGAAAATTTTTGAGCCAGGAGAATATCATTCCACTATTGGGGAATTGGTTAAAAGGAAATACTCCACACGCAAGTACTAAGACTGGATAGCAGATCCTGCATGTAAATCTTCCCCTCATAGCCTAGATTATGACAAGGAAATCACTCTGAATGCTGTTATGGATGGGTGGCTTTTGAGTAATATACTGATTGATACTAGCATGGAAGTCAATGTTCTTATCTTAGATGCATGGGCACACATGGGGATACCTCAATTATAGCCATCCTCTAATGTATTGTTCATGGCTAACTGGACTAAGGCCACTCCCATCAGAGTTTTAAAAGATGCATCCATTACCATACAAGGAGCCAAGCTCACTGAAGATTTTGAGGTTTTAGTGCTGGCAGAGTCACATAGCTTCCTAGATCTATTGGGGCATCCTTGGTGCTATGTAAATAATGCTGATATTTGGTTCAACAAGGGTTATATCAGTTCTGAAAACAAGGAGGAAAGAGTTATTATCCCTTTAACAGATGGCAAATCTACACCCTATGTTGAGCCCTTGAGTGAAGAATACTTGAATAGGATTTATATACATGTCATCCGGGATCTAGAGGTGCTTGAACCATGTAAGGAAGGAATCCTTCAATGGGAGGATGCACAATATCTTATTGATACTACAAGTGTTGCTTGTGATAATTGGCTTTGTAGCACTTATGAGTTGGTAGGGCATGAAGTAAAGAGCATATTTCCTAGGGTCAACAAACCACGCTATATCGGGAGAATAGGTAACAACTCGATACTTTGTTACAATGGACAAGGAGACCCTATGGTGTTCCTGTGTGCCATAGAAAAATAATGGATAGACCTGTTGGAAATATGCTAGCATATACCCTACGAGGGATAGTAGCGCGCTGGTGGATGGTCCACAAGGATAATCTTATAGGATGGAATGAAATTAGGATTTCTCTTGCCAATAGGTTCTTTAGGAGTAATGCACCTACTCAAATATGCATTTATTATGGTAATCAACCTTTTCAGTACCACATTCAAAAGTGTGAGAGACTCTAGACAGAGGGGCAGGAAGCTTTACCACCTTCGCTCTGGGTGCACAAGTTTTATTCCACTCTACATGGTTGTGTGTATGCTTGGTATGTATATGCAAAACTCCATAGAGAGACTGGAAATTGGCAATATTTAATTACAGGAATGACTTAGATGTTTGACTTCTTCTCTACCAAGCCTCCAGTGGAAGAAGCATTAAAAGTCATAAATCACTTAACTATGAGAGGTAGTGCCAAGGATGAGGAAATCCTTTAAGAGTTATTGGATGAAGGAAACTTAGGAGCATGTTTTGTTGAAGAAATAGAGGCCGATACCACACTACTTCAATAAAATTTCTTTGAGAAAGAAAAAGGAAAAATGGTCTACTTAGTGGATGATGAAGAAGTTGAAAATCTGGATATAAACCATTCAATAGGTAGGCGTGAAGTGTTGGATAGTGCAGATAAGACCACACACGCATATCATGAACCTACAAACACAAAGAAAGTGAATATTAGATCAGATGTTGAGCCTAAGGAAGCCATAATTGGGGACTATTAGTTAAACTCTGAAGTGGCAAAAATCATAGGGTTACTACAGGATTATCAGGATGTATTTCCTCGGGGGTACCACGAGTTTAAAGGCATGCATGAATCATTAGGGGAGATGAGGATAAGTTTTAAAGAGGGTGCCTGCCCAGTTAGAAAGAGACCCTACAATATGAACCCTAACTTGTGTGAAAATGTGAAAAAAGAGATTGACAAACTGTTGAAGTCTGGAATCATCAAGCCCCTCGACGAGTCAAAATGGGTTAGTCTAATGGTGATCGTTATCAAGAAGGATGATTGTATTAGGATCTGTGTGGACTACAGGGAGTTGAATGTTGTATGTGTGACTGATTCCTTTCCTATACCATTTACTGAGGAAATACTAAAAGGTGTTACAGGGTGCGAAATCAATTCTTTCACAGTTGGGTTCTCTGGGTATCATCAAGTTGGGATTTCCTAGGAGGATCAAGAAAAGACTACTTTTACTACTGAATGGGGTAGCTTTGCCTATACCGTGATGCCTTTTGGTCTGAAAAATGTGCATGCTTTATTTTCACGCATAGTTGTTCAAGCGTTCAAGGACTTTATTCACAACTTCTTACATGTTTATTTGGATGATTGGATGATGTAAAAATTAGTTAAAGATCATTGTGACAATATGTGCTTAGTGTTTGAAATATGTAGACAGTTGAGCATCTCTTTGAACATCAAGAAGTGCATATTTTCTGCACCGTTTGGAATACTATTGGGACACATAATCTGCAATGAAGGTTTGTTGGTTGATCCAACTAAGGTTGTAGTCATTATCGGCCCTAAAAGGGCCTACTAGTCAGAGTGAGATGCGTGGATTCTTGGGTCACATGGGGTATTATAGAAAATTCATAAAGGGATATGCCAAGGTTTTTGTACCTTTGGTGGAGTTACTGAAAGGAAAAGGTACACTCTATTGGGGAGAATGGCAACATCGCTCATTCGAGACATAAAAGGAGAAAATTACTACTGTGCCTATTCTATGTTTTCCTTCATGGGACTAGCCATTTCATGTACATGTGAATGCCTCTGACATGACCATTGGTTTGGTATTGGCTCAGCCTAGAGATGGTATTATACATCATTCTATTTGTTTTTCTAGTAGAAAGTTAACTCCTACCGAGAAAAATTACACAACTACAGAGTGCGAAGCTTTGTCAATGATCTATGTGCTACATAAGTTCAGATTGTACTTGCTAGCTACATCATTTGTCTTTTATACAAATCACATGACATTGAAGTATTTGGTAAACAATCTCATTTTACAGGGGCGCATATGCAGATGGGTACTCTTATTTTAATAATTTGATTTCATAGTTGTGGTAAAACTAGGGAAAAGTAATTCTAGACCAGACCATTAATCCAGAATACAATAAGGAGAAGAAGCATAGGAAATTGAAGATACCATGCCAAATGCACAATTATATAGGTTACAACGAGAACCATCAAAATTAGAGGAAATTGTTATGTTTCTACAAATAGGCATGACACTAGAAGGAATGAAATCCTTGGAGAAGAAACAACTTACTATACGTGCGGCACCCTATATGTTGATTAACGATGATCTATACAAATTAGGTCGGGATGAAGTATTGCGTCATTATAAATTGAAGCATGAGCACATAGATATTATGGAGGAAGCTCATGGTGGTATTGCAGGTGGCCACTATGTAGGTGACACCACTGCGCACAAGATTTTACTTGCTGGATTATGGTGGGAGACCTTGTATAAAGATTGTAAGGATTATTGCAAGTCTTGTGATCACTGTTAGCATCTTGGGAAACTAGGACAACATGATGAAATGCCTCTAAGACCTATTACTAACACAACCATTTGAAAAATGGGCTATAGATTTTGTTGGTCCTATTTCACCAGCCGCGTGCAGGACTGGATCGTGTTATATCATAACTTGCACAAATTATCTAACAAGGTGGGAATAAATAGTGCCTACAAAGGCTTGTACAATGATTACAACAACTAGGCTTCTATGGGAAAATATTATTACACGGTATGGATGTCCTTTAAGTTTGACCAGTGATAGGGGAAAAAACTTTCTGAATGAGGAAATCAAAATTTTATTGGATGAATTCATGATTGCACACCATAAGACTACACCATATCATCCTCAGGTAAATGGGACTACTAAGGCTTTCAACAAAATTTTGATCCAGATATTGATAAAAATCTGTGATGTTAATCGAAAGGATTGGGATGATAAAGTATCTATAGTACTTTGGGCATATCAAACATCATATAAAAGGTTGAACAAATCCACACCATTTTAGTTAGTGTTTGGCGCAGAAGTAGTTCTTCGTATGGAATTCATGTTACCATCTTTACGTATTGTATGCACTGGAGGTCTAGCTGATGAGCCAACATTAGAAGAACATATTGAAAATTTAATTAAGCTGGATGATGAGACAAGCAATAACATGTTGGATTCAAAAACAAGAAAAGGCTAGGCAGAAAACATGGCATGACATGAACATCAGGGATAAAAAGGTTGAGATAGGACAAATGGTGCTTCTTTTTGATTCTAATTTTTTGCACCATCTAGGAAAACTCAAAGTGCATTGGTTAGGATCATATGTTATCACTCACATATGTGAAACAAGTGATTGCTAATTAGAGATGCTTGATGGAACACTATTACCCGGTTACTTCAACAGGAGTAGGCTGAAGCCCTACTATAAATAAGTCTTCTCGGTGTTTATAATAAGACAATGTTGCTATTTAGAATAAGTTTTCAATTCTATATTTCCTTATCCGTCGCTACGCTTTGTCAATTTAGTTAGTGTTTTTGTGTAATAAGCATGTTTATGTGCCAGAAGATAATTACTATTTAAAGAATTTTTATGCACAGAGGACTGCACATACCCTTAGTGTGGGGTGGTTATTGATATCTAGGTACATAACTATTGAGAATAAGTACACATGAAAGGAACAAACTTCTACGGGTGCTATTCAGGTTGGAGAATTGAAAAACAAAAAAGAGTGCTTATGGAAATGAGGACCATAGGTGGATATGAGTGAAGAAAAAATTATAACACGAGGTAAGTAGAGGCCATCAGAACTACCAAGGTAAGGTGCAGTGGTGAGGTACTCGAGTGCATAGAGGTGCACTAAAGAGAAGTCTATGGATAGAAGGTAGGAAGGCACACTAGAAGGTTATAGCTTGGGCGGGAAGATGTACCACGCAGATATAACGAAAATGGTCGATTAATGAGAGGATTATTGGTAGGTGAAGAAGCAATAAATGCACTAAATTTTTGAAAATATATATAAGGACGGGATGCGAGTTCATTTTTACCGTTGCAATTGAGATAATTTGAAAAGAGCTAAGTGCAAACAAGCCGAGAAATCATGTTGAGGTGGGAAGAGTGTGAAACTAGATGTGGAGAGAAGATTTTTGCGTAGGAAAAGCTTGCATTCCCATAGGTGAAGGGTTTAAGTGAAGTAGACGCGTTATAAAAGAGATAGGGAACACGCTTTCAACTAGGGCATGAAGATTTGAACTAGGGTTTCAACTTACTTGATTACAAAGGGTAGAAAAGATAGATTTTTCAAATGACACCGAAGAAAGCACCTGCAGCAGGAGTAAAAGGGAAGAAGAAGGTTGAAGTGGAAGAAAAAATTACTCCCCAGAGTAATTTCTCAAAAATGCAGTATGAAGAGGGCATGATAGTGGGACAAGAATGGGATTCCTACATCCATAAATGTAAAATCAATGTTTATAACCATCGTACATCAGATAATAAGGAGCTAGATGTGTTGTTGAGCACAAAAATGAACAAACACACAACAAAAGATATACCAGTGTATGATGACACTGGTGAGAAGTTACTAAAGCATATTGGAGTCTACCAGTTGTATGAGCTACCATAATTTGGAAAGTATGAACCATTGTATCTATGGTTAATGAGTAGAGTCCATGAGGACTTCTTCTACTTCAACGCACGAAGGTTTAGAATCATAGCGTCCTTGATTTCAACAATGAAAGGACTAAGGGCCTCAAGATCAGATCTGGAGAGTGATTTAATAGATAAATTAGCGATCCTAGAGATAAGGAAGGAGTTGGGGTATACTAAGGGTCCATGTGGAATGGGCATTGACAAATTAAAGAAGTACCTAGTAGTGCAGGTAGCTCCACATCTTGTAACACAGTTGAATGACCCAGAAAGGTGGTCGCAGGTGAATACAATGTGGCTGCACATTGCAAGGAAAATGTCTCAAGGAGTGGTCTACAATATCATGCATCACATAGAAAAGACAATCATTGAAGAAGCACGTACATGTGACAAAATTATTTTTGGTGCTATTTTATTGTCTTTGGTGTTTATGGAGATTGGAGTTCTCAATGGGCCAAAGGAGAAGATTTGGGAGTACCCTACAAAACACAAATCTCTGTCAGAAATATTTAATAAATACCTATGCGAAGGGGCCATGGGTGGGCCATTTAAACAGAGGGTGGAGATGTGGTATGTTTGGCTCCGCATGATGTTTGAAGAGGAGTGGTGCATACCTAAGGAATTTCCTTCGGTGGTGGGTAAGGTATTATAGTTTGCAATCTACCAACATTTTTGCATCGCATGATTTGTGATGAAGGATGGAGCTTGGAGCCCTTGGTGAAAACAACCATATGCCTTCACAACATGTTACTTCCAGGCATCAGTTCATCGATTCACAAATGCGTACCACATAAGCTTCATCGTAGATAAGGCAAATTCTGACTACCATACATTGAGAAAGACATATGTATATCCAAAACGGACTGCCTACATTAAGAGGCTTATCTCAGATATTATAAGCATGAATCCTGTAAGCTTGGTAGTTGGGGACACCTGAGCAACGCTTGTGTACCTTCAACTCAAGCCCAAGTTGGAGAACAATAAGTATGTGGAGAATGAGTTCACACTCCCAGGGCCACCAAAAGGTAAGTATACAATGGAAAATGTTCCAGTATATAATCTCACAAAGATAATAGACGTAGATGAAAGGAAGAGGAGCATGAAAATAGCGGTGGTTTGGAGCACAGAGGTAGGAGGTAGCCTACAAATAGGGTAGAACCTAAGTGCGTGACTACTCCACCCCAGCCACAAGAGGGAGATGATGAGGACTTGGATGTAGTACAAGGAGAGAACCATTTCAAAAGGGTATTCAGAAGAACCAGAACCCAAGGTGATATTCCACAATCATTGCATAGATCCCTTTGACTTTCTTTAGAGAAGGAGATAACTAAGAAGAGAAAGAGAAAGTTGAAGCTAGAAGTGGAGGTGAAAGATTATGAGGAAAGTGTGCCCAAATCTCCCACACCTCTAAAGAATGTGGAAGAGATAGAGGATGAAGAAATGAAGGATGGAGAAGAAGGAGAAAAGGAGGCAGATGAGATGTCATAAGAGACTACTCAGGGTACACTAGAACAAGCTCCAAATATTTGCACTCAGGTTCCTAAAGGGCCAAGATCGAAAATAACAAGCGGATAATATGTTGCATTGGTCATGGGCTACGCTAAGGACACAGGTAAAATTGTCCATTCCTGTTTTCAAAGCATAGTGACACCAAAGGAGTTGTATGGATGGGAGATGATGGATGAAGATATGACAACCATGTGCACTAGGAAGCAACTGTCATGGTCTATGCACATGCACATGGACAAACCATAATTTGATGTATGTGAAGAGTTGTGTGTATTAAGGAGGTTGAAGAAGACACCTTAGGCAAGACACATAACAATAAAGCCTACTGTTATTTTAGATGAACAAGTGAGCAATGCTTTGGTGAAATTCTTGACAGAGGTGGCACGACAAAAAGTGGATAAGGATGCAACAATTAGGGCACTGAGGGAAGAGATTAAGGCCAATGATGTAGAAATAGCACACCTAAAGAAAGAGAAATACTTGGCATAGAAGAAGAACACTATTTTCATTAGCATGGAAGAGGAAATTAGGGACAATATCATGAAATAAAATCCACACTTAGATCCGAAGGTACCCAAAATGTTTCCTTCGGACAATGCATTATGTATAAACCTTGGTAGATTTGGCGCTTGAAGATGGACCTCTTCACATGCTAGAACCAAATAATCTTGAGCAGGAAGAAAAGTGAGAAAAGGCTTCTGTGATGAGGAAGATTGCATCATATGAGGGATTGCTCAAAAGCTTGTAGGAGGAACTGAAGAAATTAGATCAAGCGTTGAATATTTATACAACCCCAGAAGCCGTTATAAGAACCATGATCATTATAGAGGACAATGAAGTCCTAAAAACTGTGAAGGATAAGACCTTGGGCCGGGAAGAATGATTAGCCTTGTCAAGGAGAAGTGTGAGGACCTTACATTAGCATAAGAACTACAAAAGGAAAGGATAGATGAGCTTGGAAAACTCATCGCACAAAAGATGGAATTATTAGAAGGAAGAATGAATACCATGTCTAACATTATTTTGGTCTTGTAGAATGAGAAAGGAGAAATTAAAAAAGATGAGTTAGAGTGAATTGTAATGGATATCCTTGAAAAGGAAGAGGTCACACTTAATGATTGGAAGAACTTTAGAGGTGGAAATAGAAGAAGAATATCCAGAATTGATTCTTTTGGTTGAAGCAAAAGATGTTGTAGGTAAATTCATTCTTTCATTTATAAAAATTATTTATATTCTTATATTCATATTCTTTAATTCATTTTGGAGATAACCATTTCTGGGATGGCAATGTAATTAGTATGGGGTAATGTTGGTTAGTAAAAATATGACACTTAGCGAAAAACATACAGAAGGTTTGCGTAGAAGAGAAAAGCACATTCAAAAGCACGGGAGGATCGGGAAGGAATCACGTGCTGAGGACAGAGATACAGATTCGAGGACTTAGCCGTTTTTACGATGATGAGCTATTTTTGGAGATAGTGTGTTCAATAAGACAAACTAGTTAAAAAATTACACGAAATGCATTGGCTATTTTTAGAGGATTGGCTACGAAGCGCTTTACATAGGTACAAGCTGAGAATAGATTTACTACTGACAGTTAACTAGAAGAAGTATGTTGTTAGCACACTTGCATAGGTGGATATTATTGTAATGGCACATGGCTAATAATAGTATGTGATCTATTTTTGGATTAGATAAGTGATGAATGGAAATTCCCCACCCTTATAAATATGTAGTTTGAACTGTGTAGCATTCACAGGATGGTATGTAAGAGACTGAGTAGAAACTATTATGTAGGTTATGCTACCGAATCTGATGCACACATAAACTATGGTATTATCTATTCTAATAAGCTTATATGTATTTATCATGTGTTAATGTAATGAGAGTGTATTAGCTTAATCAGTCAGTATCAAATTCTGAGTATAAGTGGTTCTTACATGCTTGATTTCATCATGGTTATCATTTAAGTCTGTTATTCTCTAGATCTAGATCTGAACATGCAATGTAGAACTATATATTAGTCATGGATCTGAATAGCCATTTAAGTCTTCATCATGCTAACATCTTACAACAACAACTCTCAAATAGGGGCTTCCATTCCTTTATGCACTATGGGTAAAAATGTTTAGTCTCAAGCATCAATGATAAGTGCCAGTGCAGTTGAGCTATCTTTCTGGTAAATTCAAGGCTGCATTTCATGGTACTATGTGTTGAATTTGCTCATCAAATTCTTATTTCAGGTCTTGTTGTCATTTAATCAGGGTTGTTTCTTCTCATAGAACTAGCATGTGATGAAGTTTCTAACTAGTGTGTCAAAGATGCAAGGAATATGACTTGGACATCAATCTTACCAAGTTAATTCAAGGATTAGGACTTCTGCCTACCTCCATTGCTCAGAATGAGTTATAAGATCCCACTTTGAAGAAAAAGTCATCTCTTGCAGAAAGTATATGCAATTGGTAGTTTTCCGTAGGGTCAGTGGAGTGCCACATACAAATGGTATTCCCAGTCAAAAGGCTTTTTTCACACATATGGTGAATCCACCTGAGAATCATGCACATACTACAGGACAACAGCTGCTATCCAGTTGAGAGTGGTCAGGGACGTTAGATTGGGACAACAGCATTGTTCATGAAAGGAATCCATGGCATGTTCCTTAGATGTGTCGACCTAAGGAACAACAACCTAGGTTGCTCGCCAATCACGTTGCAAGGAATCATGCTATGAAGGAGTGATCTACAATATCGTGGATCAGATAGTAAAGACAATAATTGAAGAAGCACGTAGAGGTGAAAGAAGTTATTTTTGGCACTATTTTATTGTCTTTGGTGCTTATGGAGATTGGATTTCCTGATGGGCCAAAGGAGAAGATTTGGGAGTACCCCACGGAGACACAAATCTCTGGTCGGAAAGATTTAAATTAATACTTATACGAAGGGGACCATGGGGTGGGCCATTTAAATAGAAGGGAAGAGAATGTGCTATGATATGGCTCCGATGTGATGCATTTGAAGAGGAATGGCGCATACCTAAGGAGTTACCTTTGGTAGTAGGGTAAGGCAAATGTAGTTTGTCAATATGCCAACACTTTTGCATCGCGCAGATTCGCCATGAAGGATGGAGCTTGGATCCCATGGTGCAAATTACCGTATGAATTCACAACATGCAATATTTCGAGGAATCAATTCAGTGGTTTTCAGATGCAGTTCCACCTAAGCTTCAATCGCAGACAAGGTATATTGTGACTACCACACTTTGAGAAAGACATATGTATATCCAGGACGGACTGCCTACATTGAGAGGCTTATCTTATATATTATAAGAATGAAGCCTGTAAGATTGGTTTTTGGAGATGTTGGACCAGCGCTTGTGTAAATTTAATTCAAGCCTAAGCTAGAGAACAATAAGTATGTGGAGAATGAGTTCACGCTCACAAGGCCACCAAAAGTTAAGCATAAAATGGAAAATGTTACAACACCTAAGCCCACAGAGACAATGGAACGTAGATGATGAAGGAAGAGGAGCATGAAGATAGTGGTGGTTTAGAGCACAGAGGTAGGAGACATCCTATAGATAGGGTAGAAGACTGAACGTACGTGACTACCCCACCCTAGCCATAAGAAGGAGATGATGAGGACCTTGGATGTAGTACAAGGAGAGAACGTCATTTCAAAAGTGTGTTTAGAGAGAACTAGGAACCCAAGGTGCTACTCCACAATCAATGTGTAAATAACCTCAACTCTCTCCACAAAAGGAAACAACTGAGAAGGGAAGGAGGAAGTTGAAGCTAGAACAAGGATGTAGAAGAGTCTGAGGAGAGTCACACCCGAATCTTCCTACACTTACAAAGAACGTGCAAGAGCCAAAGGACAAATAAATTAAGGATAGAGAAAAAGGAGAAAAGGAGACAGATGAGACAATGCACGAGATACTGCTTAGGGTACAACAGAACAAGCTCTGAATCTTGAAACTTAGAGTTCCTAAGGGGATAAGAACAAAAAAGAAAAAGTGGAGAATATGTTGCATCAGTCATGGGCTATGCTTGATGACACATAGTAAAATTGTCCGATGTCCTATTTTCAAAGCATAGTGACACTAAAGGAGTTATATGGGTGGGAGTTAATGGATGAAGATATGACAACTATGCAGCACAAGGAAACAACTGCCATGGTCTATGCACATGCACATGTATGAACCAAAATTTGATGTATGTTAAGAGTCATGTGTATCAAGGAGGTTGAAGAAGACACCTCAGGCCATACACATAACAGTAAATCCTACCTGTTATGTCAGATGAACAAGTGAGTAATGCTTTGGTGAAAGTCTTGATAGAGGTGGCATGAAAAAATGTGGATAAGGCTGTAACAATTAGGGGTGCTAAGATTGAATAGACTTAAAACTAAGGATGTATAAATAGTGCGCCTAAAGCATGAAAAAAGACCTGGCACAGAAGAAGAACACTATTTTTCATCAACATGACAGAAGAATATTGGGGACAATATCATTGAAAGTAAAACCCACACCTAGAGCCTAAGGTACCCAAAACATTTCCTTCGGCAATGCACTATGTACAAACCTTAGTGGTAGACTTGGTGCTTAACATATGAACCTCTACGCATGCTAGCACCAAAGAATCTAGCAGCAAGAAGTAAAGAGAGTAAAAGGATTTGGTGATGAGGAATATTTCGTCGTATGAGGAATTGTCTCTAGAGATAATAGGAGGAACTTAAGAAAGTAGATCAAGTGTTGAATATTTGTATAACCTCAGAAGCTGTTATAAGAACCATGACCATTATAAAGGACAATGAGGTCCTTAAAAGCCATGAAAGATGAGATCTTGGGTCTGCACATAATGATTATCACTTGTCAAGCAGAAGTGCAAGGCCCTTACAACAACACAAGAACCACATAAGGAAAGTATGGATGAGCTTAGGAAACTCATCGCATGCAAAATATGGACTTATTCGAAGGAAGAATGACTACCAGTGTCGAGCACTTGTTTTGGTCTTGCATAATGAGAACGGAGAAATTGCATGAGATGAGCTAGAGTCAATTGTAGTAGATATCCCAAAAAAGGCAAAGGTTGTGCTCAATGATTGGACAAACTTTAGAGGTGGAAATAAAATTAAGAATATCCATAATTGATTCTTTCTAATTGAAGTAGAAGATGCTGCTGGATACAGTCATTCTTTTATTCATAAATTTTCTTTCTATTCTTTTATTCATATTCTTTGATTCATTTTGGAGACAACCATTGTCTGGGGCCGTAATGCAATTAGTTGTGGGGTAATTTTGGTCAGTTGAAATATGGAACATAGCCAAAAACATACAGAAGGTTCACGCGTAGAAGAGCATAGCACATTTAAAAGTGTGGGAGGATTGGGAATGAATCACACGCTGAGGAAAAAGATAGATTCATGAGGTAGCCATTTTCACAATGATGAGCTATGTTTGGAAATAGTGTGCCGAATGCACAAACTAGTTAAAGACTTGTGCAGACATGCAAATAGGTTATTTTTTTAGGATCGGATATGAAGCACTTTGCATGGGGTACAAGCTGAGAATAGATTTACTACTGACAGTTAACTAGAAGAAGTCTATTGTTAGTGCACTTGCATGTGAGGCTATTATTGTAATGACGCATGGAGCTAAGAATAGCATGTGAACCTATTTTGGGACTAGATAAGCGGTGAAGTGAAAGTCCCCACCCTTATAAATATGTATTGGTATGTGGACTATGTAGATATATAGAGATAGATATAAGTATGAGAGATGTGTAGTTATTGAATGAGGTATATGCTTCCACAATCATGATGTGTTACACGCATAAGCATATGATGCTAATTATATATTAAGTAATAAGCTTCTCTATATTTATCATGTTTAATATGCAATTGAAGTGTATTGGCTGAAACAGAGTATCAAATCCTGAGTATAATTGGCTCTTGTATGCTTGATTTTGTCATGGTTATCATTTAAGTTTGTTATTGTCTAGATCTAAATCTGAACATGCACTATAAAATGATATACTAGTCAAGGATCTGAATGCTTTAAGTCTTCATCATACTAACATCCTGTAATAACAACCCTAAAGAAATTCCTAATACCTTTGCGTGCTTTGGGTGAGTGATCAGTCTAGGCTGAGTAATGTGCTAATGTGCCTGAGATTTTACTAGTAAATTTTAGGATGCATCAGGTACTATGTGCTGAATTCACACACCAAAGTCTTAGTTCTAGACACTACAATTAAATCAATGTTGACACAACAGGAACTGTAATCTAAAAGAGGTAACTAGGTCTCCAAGATCAAGGAATATGACTTGGACATCAATCTTACCAAGTTAGTTCAAGGAAGAGGAATTTTCCAACTCATCGTAGAGAACGAGTTACAAGATGAATCTGAAGAAGAACCAGTTGAATAAAAATTACCATTAGTAGTTTTCGTAAGTACCACAGAAAAATGGTTTTCTAATATAGCCTTCTTTCTCACATATGGTGAATGTCCTGAGATTCTGACAACTAAGGAAAAGAGAGCAATCAAATTGAGAGTTGTCAGGTATGTTATTTGGGACAACACATTGTTCAGGAAAGGAATTGATGGCATGTTCCTTAGATGTGTCGATTAGGAACAACAACCCAGGTTGCTTGAAGCATTTCAAAATCATGTTTGTAGTGGTTATTTCTTTGGCCCAGTGATAACTCATAAAATTTTGTGAGCACATTATTATTGGCCCATTATATTTTCTGATGTTCAAAAATGGGTAGAAAAATGCAAAGCTTGTAAGCAGTTTGTTGGAAGACCTAAATTGGTGGCTTTGCCTTTAAAACTAGTTTTCATTAAAGAACCCTTTCAACAACGGGGGTTGGATTTCATTAGGGTCTTGAACCCAAATTTTATTTCTAGTCATACTCACATGCTCAATACAACTGGATACTTTATAAAGTGGGTCGAAGATATACTGGTGAAACAAACATCTATTGCGGTAATATATGACTTCATCAAAGAGAATATATCGATTCATTACGAAATTCCACAAAAGATCGTGATGGAAAATGCCACCAATTTTTCTTCTGCAGAGATGATAGGTTTTTGTTATGGGTATGGGATATCTTTGTCTCATTCGTCAGATTACTACCCGAAGGGAAACGGTCAGGTAGAATACAGTAACAAAAAATCATTACTATTGTGCGTAAGTTAGTAGAAGAAAATCAAAGAACTTGGCACAAAAATTTATATGATGCATTGTTGGCTGACCGCATAACTCCCAAAAGAGCAATTGGGATGCATCCATTCCAACTCTTGTATGGAACTGATGATAAAATTTCCATCACTTTGGAGTTACCAACATTACGATTGGCTCAAGCAGTTGATGATGAATGCTTCACCAATGCATTAGATAAAAGGATCATGTTCCTAAGCAAGCTCAAATAAAAGAGAAGTCAAGTGGAAAACATGATCGAGGAACATCAATCAAAGGTAAAGAATTTTTTTGACAGGAAAACTAAGGAGAGACAATTTCAAATCAATGACTTAGTTCTTCTCATGGACAAGAAACATGAACTAAAAGGAAAGCACGAGAAGTTTGATTCGTTGTGGCTGGGCCCTTTCAAGATCAGAGATTTATGTGGAGATAACACCTATTACTTGGCATATCCGGATGGAACTCATTTGCCTTTGCCCTACAGCGGGCAATATCTCAAGCACTATCAAAATTAAAAAACAGGTTGTCCCCCGTATGTACATAGGTAATTAGGATTTTGGTTTGTTTCTTTTCCCTTTTTTTGGTTTCCTCTCTTTTGTCATCCTATTTTTGCTAACCATCATTTTTGGGATCATGTTCATTAAATATTTGGGTCTGGGTTTGTTGCTGCGTCCATGAAGTCCTTGTCCCTAATTAGAGCTAGCTAATATCAACTAATTTTGATTTCACAAAATTAATAGACATGGAAATTTTAATTTTTTTTCAAAAGTGTTATTTTGTGTGTTTTATCACCCTCATCACGATCATCTCATTCTTGTGATCATTACGGCCTTCGTTTTGTTCATTTCTGGTGATAACTCCTCCTGCTGGGTCACAAACTATGTTATTAATTAATTAATTAATTTATTGCCCTTTATTTGATAAAATCAATTTTATTATTTTTGGGTCTTTAATTAAATAAATATTAATATAATCTTTATTAAAATTCAATCGACAAGTTTTTCTTTGTTGTCGGGGGAAAATAAAACTTCCACTTCCAATTACCGAGGATGCCAAATTGGCTTCCCATACCTGGATTTCCCCTTTCCTGGAAAGTTTTTCTTATTTCTCCACTTGTGGGATTTATTCTATTGATTTCCAATCTAACGAGTTGGTAAACGGGAAAAAAACTCCCAATCTCCAACATGGGGAAATAGGGTGGGAATTGCTAGCCTGCCTTGCCATTTCCGTTGAAAAAATGGTTATCTTTTTCCCATTTTCCCTTGGAAATTAATGCCACTACCTAAAGGAAGAGAAGTCAGTTATTTCAACCAGAAGGGGAAACAGTTACGAGGAAGCTTCTTTAATCCCTGTAACCATTTTGTTGTGAAACTAGTTGGAAGAAGTTTTGTTTCTTATTGAAGGAAGTATCCATACTCAATTGCTTGTGTTATTGCTAAACTATTTTTTGCATTTCAATACAAAGAAGAAATAAAGAATAACAGTCCAATGTGAATGCATAATTGTGAGAAGAAAAAAAAATTGGTCAAATTTTGTTCTTATCTTTACTAAAATCAGAGTCTCCACGCATTTTTAAGGAGAATAACAACTCCACGCAGGGGAGAATGCAATAAAGGCCAAGTGGGGAGGATAAAAGGGGGTTCAAAACACATGCATAGAAATTAATGCATTAGCCAAGGATTTTTACTATACGCATTCATCAGGCAATATAAGAAAAATAAACAAGAATATTATTTTCTGACTTTCCACGCAATAGGGACAAGAAAGAGAAAAGCCATGCACTGTTAGAATTATACTCCAAAACGTAGACTAGAAAAGAAAATTTTCCACGTATTACCCAAGCTATTGTTCACATGTTAGATAGAAAATACAAAACCAAACACAAAGGATATTCCATGCATGAATAAAAAGGAGAAGCAAAGTCCACGCAGGTCAAGGAAGAATAAGCCACGTGGGATGGAGAATTCAACAGGCCATGCCTTGAGGAAGACCACATGAGAATAAGAAGCAAATCCCATGCATTGGGCAGAGGAAAACTTCAACGCGTATTTTAGAATGAATAAAAACAGTCAACAAAAATAATGTTTCCACGCATCCATTGCCCACGCTAGTGATTGGGAAGAAGGAAGAACTAAAAAAAAGAAGACCAGGCCACACATTGGTCAAGGAAGAAAATAGCATTCCAAAACACAAACAGTCCATCACGCATGCATAGAGATCAATGCCCAACCAAGAAGAAATAATAGTAGGAGAATTTCCAACGTAGACAAAATTAAAAATAAATCCACACATGCTAAGGATGAATAATATCCATGCTCAGGAAAATACGGATCTCCACGCCTAGTTTGAAAATAATTTCCAATGCAGAGAAGCAGTGAATTAAAAAAAATTTAAATTGATCTGCGTAAAATATTAAAATTGGGAGATTTTAATTAAAAAAATAAATATCGTTGGTATTACTAGATTTGGGACTCGAACTTAGTCTCAATATGTTTGTATTGACATTTAAAATAAAATTCTAACCCGGGATCGATTATTATTATTATTTTTAAATAATAATAATAATAATAGTAATTAAAATGAGCTATATTCCTCTTGCATTAACAGTGGTTTGGAGACTGAGACCTGACACCGTTTACATTGTTTTACGTGCCTAAGTCATTTTTCAGTAAAATTCATAATGGCTGAAAAATCCAATAAATTTGCAAGAAAATCGAGGAAGCCAGTGGATAAATCAAATAAGTCCACGCTCAAGTATGAATTCCAAGGAATCATCCCTCCCAATTCTAACAAGTCTGCATATGACAATATCACCGATACAAATCTTGGTCACATCAATGTGCAATGGTTTTGTGATCGAGTGAAAGCTAAAGGAAAAACCATATTATCAGATAGGCTCTACCATAGTGGTCTACCCCAAGAAGTGGCATTTACGGTCTTGGTGCAATTCCCAGAGCTGGTTATTGCTTGCACAAAGCATTATGATCCCGAGAAATAAGGAATTTATAAAGATAATTATGAGCCTTTCCTCTTAATCACACTAGAGCACATTGAATAATTTCTCAACATACCTGACTTCCATGAGAATGATGTCATCAATCGAAAGTCAACACAATAATTTTGGGATGAAGAACCCCTCAGATGGAGCAAGATGGTTAATAACAATTGGTTAGTGACCAAGACGCCTCTAGTTGACCGGATTCCTAAGGATTTGTATCACATTGAGTTTGTGGAGGAAATCGGGGACATGATCACTCTCGTGAGTCAAGTCTTCGGTTTACCCTCCATTAGGATTTTACACCCATGGATGTATTAGTTTATCTATATCATCCTTGCCAAGAGAGAGTTTATGGATTGGGCCACCATCATCAGTGATAATCTTCACAAATAATTGATCGAAGTGAAGATAATTGGATGTTTCTACATGACATCATACCTAACTTATGCAGTGGCTAGAAGAAATCTATTTTGGGGCTCAAAATGAAGGGAGTCATGGGTCCATCAAATAATGTCTTCCATTATTATCTACAACTAAGTTTCAAAAATAGTTCTCATCATTTTAGAAGAGTTAACGATGCATTCACCTTCCACGTGATTTGAAACCTGAATAAGAATACATAGGAAAGATTCTCCAAAGAAGCCATGGATGTCATTTACAATTGGGGAACATGGTTTATTCATTTTTCATCCCTTTTCTATATTCAAGCGAGCGGCTTTGCAGGAACTCCATGGAAGATTCCCAAGTACGTCAGTGACAAGTGGGAATTGATGGAGCTTGCATGACAACTATTCCAAGTTCACTATCTTCTAAGTGACAAGCATCGATTAGGAATTCATTTCCCAATCCAAATTTTGGAAGACAAATGTCTAAATATATTTAGTGCACAATTCATGGAGAAATTGTTTTCCCTCATCATGATTCATCCATATGTGAAGAGATTCCAGTTTGACATCAATAGATATATGCAGACGATTCTTGGAGAAAAGTATCAACACAACCCTACCATGGAAGATTTCTGGGTTACCTGTTTAGACGAACATGAAGTGAGAAGGCGATAGTTTTCCTGCCTAACCCTTGCTCAAATCAAGGCCTTTGACATCAAAATCCCTCCAGATTCATTGGTGGATGGTGATGAAGATGGTATTGATCCCTCATATGATGTAGTTGATTTTAGCCCATTGCCATAAATTAATTAGACCAAAAGAGATGATTTTTTTCTTGATAACAAGAAGCAACCGATTCTCGAAAGAAGCATATCCTAGTATGAAATATAACCTGCAAAGTTACCATCAATCCAAGATCATACCTAGAGATTACAAAAATTGTCAACTCGAGGAGGTCTCTAGTTAACCAAAGATTCTTCTCAATTAACCTATATGCCATCTAGTCATACACATCAAGCAAGAAAGGAGTGGTTGCAAAAATCCACTTCACCAAAGAAGGTGTCCCGATGTGAAAAATATAAGGGTCATAGCCCTAGTGGAGGAAGAGAGCATGCATCAATATTTTCCACTTCAAGTAGAGATTATTCTACTCACATTGCTGACAGTTTGTAGAAGCTCATAACAAATAATCCTCAGTCATTCCTTGAACAAGATTCCACTCAAGTGTAAGTAGTCCAGATATCAAACACTTCTAAACCTACAGTTCACGAAGAGATTTCTCAAAATCTCCCTAATGTTCAAGAGGTAGATATCGAGGTCATTTCTCCAGAAATTGAGGTCATGGAATGGATTTTTGTAGAATATAGTGATGTTGAGAACAATGGAAATGTTGCTTTGGACTCCAGGATTTTGTATGCAGAAGTGGTGAAGGATACTCCTTTTTGGGCTGATTGTGAAATCAAGAAAAATAAGAGGGTTTTCAAGGTAATTAACATTGACTTCAATGCCCTTTTCAAGATTTCAAATGACATCATTCCCAAGAAACATAAAGTGCTCTCTCGAATAATGGTGGATGACGAAAAAAATAGATTTGCAGATCTTTCCATCCCACAAGTTGACAAGGAACGTGATGCCATGACATCCGCTGATTATGAAGTTTAGAGACTTGGAATTGGGAAGTCCACATTGGAAAGTGACATGGTGATGGCCTGAGATTCAATAAATATCAAGCTAAGGAGGATTGAGAAATATAAGTCTTAGAACTCTCAGCTCAAGGCTGAAAATAATCATTTGGTGGAATATGTTCACCATCTGATAAATCCCATATCATCCACTTTCCCAGTACCTGATGCAGTGGCTACCCCTGATGAAGAAACTCTCAATTTTTCAAAAGAAATAAACACCTTCGGTCATGTCACTAAATATTGGATTTAAGAGATTCTTGTTTTTGGTAAAGAGATGATCAAAACAATTGTTAAGATCCATGAATATATTAACATGTATCTTGATCCAATTCTATTTTTCAAGGAAAATTTTGTTTCTAACATATCAAAATTGGATGAGATATTGCCTAGTTTAAAGGAGAGGACAAGTATGGAATCTTCAACTTTAGCCATTGAAGGAATTCTCAAATTTGAATGTCAAGGGACACACTTTCTTTAGTGTCTGCATCTCAAATCAATAAAGACACTTCTCGAGGATCATATGATCCATTACGAGAGCGTATGCAATGAAGCCTTCAATTCACTAACTTTGATTCAGTAGTTCATAATTGAGATCCCTTGCGATCTTGTAAATGAGAAAAATTAGAGGTATTCATTAGAACATGTGGAGGGGAAATTTTCACAATTGTTTAAAGACATGTATACTCCCACCATCAATTTCTCTTTAGATTCAATGCAAAATTGCATCAAATTAAAGAACTTGTTTGAGAATGCTCAATAAAAGATGGTTAATCTGAATGATATGCCAGGTAGGATATTAGAATTGCAGGTATTTTGTGAGGCTATTCTTTGACCAAATGAACCTCCTAAAGAAGAAAAGATGTTCGAACCTATATAGGAATATTTTAGATCAATCCAAGGGACTAGGGGAAGTTGAGAGATGTATGAAAATGACAGATCCCAATAAGGAGATAGAGGTACTGGTACCATAATGATAGTGGGAGAAATCAATTTCTCAGATGAGTGGGAATAGGTGAGACCCCATTTCAATGGAGGAGAGGCACTAGACATGAGTTTTGCTAAAGTCTTAAAAGTAGCATTTTAAAATGGTCATTTCCATTAGTGCATAACTCAGAAATGGAAAACTTTAGCTAACTTAAGATAATAAACTATGCACAACACACCACAAATGTAAGTAGAGATGACAAGATCAATGTAATTTAAGATGCACTATTTAACTAGGGCAAAGAATTATTTGGCGGAAATCCTACTTTGTATTCAACCTCTGGGTTATCAAGCAAGGATGATCACGGACCTTCCAAACCTCGATAAGGTGGGACTTTTGGGAGTACCCCGCGATGTGGATTATGTTGTATTTAATGCGCTACTGTGAAAGAAAGTGAACATTGTGTTCTTTATCATGCAAGACAAGCCTGAAAATAAAAAACACTCACACAAGACGGAGTGTAGAAAAATCATATGGCAGATTGCCTAGCAAAGGCTGATGTCCCCATGAAATCAGTGGAATTCCTTGTAAGAGTGTCAATCCACTTTCAAGCAAATATAATCTTGGATGATTATAGAATAAATGATACTACAGATGTTGTACAAAGTTCACAATGATCACAACTCTAATTATCTACTTGCTCACGAGTGATCCCTAAGACTCATAATGGTTTAACTGATGCAGAACTTCAGCTGATTTCAACTAACTTATTTATTGTTCTTCTCCATGTGATATTAGGCTATGATTTGAGAAAGCCTCAACTATTACATGATCCTTCCATCCATTCCATGGTGGATTCCTTTGGATCATTCCATAAAATAGACCCTCATTGAATGTTCTTGATCCATAAATTTTCCAAAACATAGCTCCGTTTCACGAATTTTGAAAGAAGCACCTGTAAATATAATTTTAAGATATTTTAAGTGGATTAGGTAGACCTCACCTTCATGGTTGTATGTGAATTCATTTGCACATTGTTTCCATATCATCTAGTGCATTTTGGGAATTTCCAGCGATTGCTGTGAAAAATGCACATTCACAAAAATTGGATGAAAAAGGGAATTATGTATTAACCCAAGTGATTAATTAAGGTAGGTTAAGATTGGAAATGATAAATAATAATCTACTAAAGCCAAGGAATACTTAACTTGACCTTAGAATAATGTGAGAAAATTAGAATAAAATAAATGATTATTACCCGAGAGAGAAAGATTGTTGAAGAGGAAGACTAGATTAATCGGCGTGATTCTACATAGTATGGGGGATGACACTTGAATGAAAGGTCTTTAATTGGCGTGATCTCTAGCTTTGGATAGAAGAGGTAATTAATGAACGTAAAGTAACTAATATAATAGTGAAATCTTAGAAAATGAGCATCCACCTTGACGATTCTCTGTTGAAAATACGAGGTCTATAACTTGTATAATTATAGTAAAAATTGGAGAGAATCTCCGGTGAATTGAACACGGTTCGAGTTTGGTTGAAAATGATGATTTTTTTGATATTTTCCCCTTGATTTTGGAGTGGTCTCAAAATTGATTAGGACTGGGGGTGAGACATTTTTTTTTTTAGTTATGATTTTGAAGGTGGTTAGGATGAGTTGTCATTAATTTATAGAAGAACTGTTTCTACTAGGAGGTTATGTGGTTAAATGAGATGTCCTAGTGAGGTAGTTAAGGGGGAAATGTAAAGAAATCGAATCTCACACCTAATAGCTTCAGGGGACAATGCTAACCTAGGTCAATGTGAGGGGTTAAGCTTAGAGCTAAATGGAAGGTTAGATCTATTAACATAATTATGGATGTGGAATTATGAAATGAAGTATGGTGGAACTGTTAATATGCTAAATAAATATGAGAGGTGTAATGTGATAATTGAAGGGCTAATTGGCGGAATCTGAAAATAGGATTAGATGGTTAGCAATCAAAAGTTTTAGATGGCTAAGCTTAAATCCCAAGGTTTTGTTGAGTGGAGTTTTAAGACAACCCATGACTACAAAACCTGATATGTGACAGATATCTCCATATGACTTCAAAAGTTGGATGGATTGAATGTAAGAAATGAATCATATCATAGCTCCTGATAATGGAAAGAATTCTCTAAGATGATAAAATGGCTATCGCTTAGTCTCTATGCTCATTTAGGTATGTAGGTGTAAATAGAAAGGTAGGAGGAGGGATCTTTATATAGCCCAATGGATAAAAGAATCTCTACATCCCTTTACATGTGGGATAATAGATAGGTTGAGCTAGTTGTAAAAGGATAAGGATGATTTGCCAAAAGGTGGGATTGATCAACCTTAGGAGAGTTTATTTTGTCTGTTACTGACTCATGGGGTTTGAGGGGATTTATTAATTAATCCAAGTGATTAATTAATAGGTGAGAAAGCTTATAGATGGTTTTTAGAGGAATAATTATCATGATTTAGACTAAGAGGAATTTAATCAAATAAATGAAAGATTTATTGATACTAATGGAAGAGGAAGATAATTAATTCATAATAATTAATTAGTCTAGATATAAAGGGGGATTAATTAACGGAAGGTCATTAATTGGTGTATTTGGTGGATAGAAGAGTTAATTAATTAATGTAATGTAACTCAGTGATAGAAGAGAAATTGAACATTATTGACAATATGTCATCAATTTACGAGAAAGAGTATAATTAGCGCAATTTAAGTATTTAAATTACTTGAGATAAATTATAGGTGTGTACATTTGCCCCTCTTTGGGGTGGCGTAAGTGACACTACTTCAAAGATAGTAACTACATGATAATTGTCGATGTGAAAGGGTTGACAACTATTAAAGTTATGTTTTAGGTATGATGTGTATTTTACATTGATGTTAAAGTTGTGTATATGAATTAGTTAACAATGTAAAGGAAATCAAAGATAACACCTAATAGCTTCAATACAATGCTAACTAGATCAATAGACCATCAAGCTTAGAGATTAAACAAAGCTAATTTATTAACATATTTTCATTAGAACATGAAATTAAGATTCAAACTAACATGCTAAACACATTAACTTCTATATCTAATTGAATGCTAATGAAATGAACCTATTTAGATCCTTAGCAATCAAAAGGTTTGATTATATGCTCAAATCCCAAGGTTTTCAATAATGGAGTCTTGTGATTCCATGGCTACAAGACCATTTAACATATCTCCATATGACTTCAAAACTTAGATGGATGAATGCAAGAACTGAAGATAGCTAGCTCTTCTAATGGAAGAATTCTCTAAGATGATAAAATGGCTATAGCTTAGGTTCTATGCTCATTTAGGTGTAAGTAGAAAGGTTAGAGGAGGGTTTCTTTTATAACCCAATGGATAAAAGAATCCCTACATCCTTTACATGTGGGATAATAGCAAGGTTGAGTTAGTTGTGGATAAGGAATGGTTTAGAAGTGGTCGAGTTTATTTTAGGAGAGTTTAGTTTGTCCTCTAGTGACTCGATGTGGATTGAAGGGGGTTATTAATTAACCAAAGTGATTAATTAATAGGTAGTGTAAGCTTATATAAGATTTTTAGAGGAATAGTTAGTATGATTTATGTTATGGAAAGGATTTTAATCAAATAAATGACGTTTATTGATTAAATAGAAGAGAGAATTACTTATTAAGAATAATTAATTAATCTAGATAGAAAGGGGAGTTAATTAATTATAGAATAATTAATTAATCTAGATAGAAAGGGGAGATGGTTAACAAAAGGTCGTCAATTCTTCGTCTGTTGCAAGATAGAAGAGTTGGTTAATTAACGTAATGTAATTAATTAACAATGATAAAAGAGAAAATGTGTTGATATTGATGATATGTCATCAATTTGTGGGAAATGATATAATTATTGCAAAATTTAATATTTAAATTGCTGGAGCCAAATTATAGGTGTCTACATTTCCCCTCTTTGGGGTGGCATAAGTGACACCACTTCAAAGATAGTAGACATGTAAAATTTTGAAGGGGTAGAAGAAAAATTAGTAGAAGTGAGAGATGCCCCCTCGAGTGTCGATGGGGTGATGAAAGAAGGTGATCGACGATCAAAAAAGGTGAGAGAAATGGATAGAAGAATGGGTAAGGGGTAGTGATGCCCCTGAGTGAATTAGAAGAATAATGTTGATAGGAGAATGATTATAGAAGAAAGGATGATGAAGACAGAAAGGAAAGAGAAGATTTCATCCAGTGTATTAAAAACAACTTTAGTGTCATCATATTGCCAAAGATCTACGTCATCGAGTCCTTATTAAAAATATAAGCATATGAAAAAAGTAGAATGACCTAAAAAATGTCCATACTACGAATAATTACTCCATGTGCATACAAAATGCAATGCAATACTTAAAATATGCAATCCCCATATCAAAATAATGCAATGTAATACGAGAAATAAAAACAAGATAACCTAAAAAAGAAACATAATCCAATGTTTTTGTTATCAAACTTTGATTCCAACCTGTGTAAATTAATGACAAGGGCTAAAAGTGGTGCCCCAAGCAAGGATACATGTAAGGGGAATAATGGAGGACACTTGGGTCCTATGAAAAGAAATTGTACACTATGAAACAATAACCAACAACGTGTTATACCCCAGAGTACAAAAATATTAAGAAAAATAGATTTGTTGATGGAGGTAGATCAAGATGATCTGTGAGTCATGCACAAGAATAGGTGAGAAACAAAGAGAGATGTTTTATAGGATTATTTTTTTTTGTTTTTGATTTTTTTAGAAACATATTTGAATGTTTTTTATTTTAATTTTTTTTCTAAAACTATGTACAAGAAGAAAAATAAGCATGGATTCCCACAACGATAGATGGGATGTACAAGGGAAAAATTCCATGCGTATGCGCAAGAAAGTGAAGATGTGAAAATACCCCAAAAATTAGGTGGGAGTATTGAAAGACAAACTCTTCACGCACTAAAGGGGGATCAAGGCCAATATTAAATATGTTCAATCACGAGGGAGCAAGGATTCCCCCAACATAATCTGGCCAAGAAACACATGATAGAAAGGAAGTAAAAAATTTTCTCATCAAAAGGGGACAAAAGTGTCTGTAAACATGGAAAACAGTCCATCCTATACTCATGGATGTTCTAAATGATTTATGAAGAATAGAGGATGTTATGAAAATATTTAGAATGTGGTCGATGAAAAATTGATTAGCCCAAGGCACAAATCATGAGACAAGACATGCACTAAAGGAAGAGTTTGAACAAGGTCCAAAAAGTAACACTTGGTAACATACTAATCCTGTTTACTCATCGAGATCCCTGTGTGTGCACGTGGAAATGAATTACCTCTTGAAGGAAAGAGTTGATAGACAAGAAGTGAAGACACTAGCCAATGTGTAGGGATGATTTAGTTTGAAAGGTGATTTGTGAATGGATCGTGGAAGGAGAGCTATACATTTCTCTACTGCTAGCCAGACATCCATAGCCTCGATGGAGATGCATTTGATTCTAATCACAACATTGCTCTACTTCCATTCAGGTGTCCATATCCCTAGTAGAGATTATTAGAAATACCCCAAGAGAGACTTATATATCAATTTGATTTTGCTTTTTGATTGATTGATTTTGATTCTTTTACTTTCTGAAAAATTATTTCAGCTCTCTTGTTTGACAAGGGGTTAAGAACCACTGATGGATTGATGGAAGGATATGAAAGTGATTACAATGACGACATTGGCTAGTGTCAACAAATATATCAAAAATTTCTTTGCAACAAGTTTATTAAATGTGAGTTCTGATAGGATCTCTAAGAGGTCAATCGTTCTTTAATTTACCAAGGTTATAAAAGACCAGGGTCAAATAGATACCAGGGTCAAATTTGATTTTTTTTGGTAATTTTTTAATGTTTTCTCATTTTTTTATTATTTTTGAAATGTTTTATGATTTTTGGATGGTTATCAGAACGAAACATGTCACCCTACATGATAGGATCCAACAACGATGTTCGTAATTTATTTGATAAGAGAAATTAAGCATGTTTTATTATCAAGTGTAATATTATGCCCGATATCGATGATCGTGGTGAGCTCACATTCAATAAATGATTGTGATTTGTTTTGAAACATTAGTTTCGTATGTGGGAGCTTGCATTCCCTATCCACACGTTTCTACACTTTGCGCCATACTTGATGGGTACATTGGTGTGAATTATGGAATCACGTTTGATTTTGAATTTTATAATCGCTTAAGTTGTTGGGAGCTTTGGAGATCTTCGGTGTTTTGGTCTTAACTTGGTAAAAATATTGTGTAGGTTTCTTATAAGCTAATTCTTAACTTTTCTGATCCCAAGAACTGGGAGAAGAATTTAGACACTTAGAATTGATGTGAGAAATGATGGTGGGCTTGCCACAATATTTGGTAGAAGAATAATGTGATGGATGAAAAGGATAAGGTACAAGAATTGAAGAATATGGGCTACTAGGAGGTGAGCCACAGATAAAGGATGAAGGGCTACTATGATGTGGCCCTAGAATAGAAGGAAAAGGGATGTTAGGGCATGACCCATAGCTGGAAGATGATGGGATTCTAGGATGTGGCCCAAGAATAGAAGATGATGGACTACCCGGGGGTGACCCATACATAGAAGACAAGGGGATAGTTAGAGGTGCCCCAAGAATATAAGATAATGGACTACTCAAAAATGTCCCATAAATAGCAGAGGGAGGGCTACTAGAAGGTGACCCACACCTAGACAAATATGAAGGGATACTTGCCATTGACCCGATAAGATATTGTGATTGAGGAATTGTGATAGACAAAGAGTGATTGGGTGATGAGAAGATAGGCCATGGATCAATGCAAGACCCAAGAGTTTCATCATGTAATGAAGAATGTGAATATGGAAGAATAGGAGGATAAAGTTGCATGATCTGAGGGTCTTCCTCCGTTTCTTGATAAAAGGAATCAAAATTTTCCTCATAATACATGGTTGCATCAAATTTTAAAGAGAATCCTTGATTGCAATTTGTTAGAGGGACATCTTCCTGTGCCCCTATAAGGGCCATGATCACTCCTTCGTTCTGAAAGAAATCAATTGGTATGGGTTGTTGATCAAACACAGGGGTTTGATTGGATGAAAAAGGGCCAACTAGTGTGAAATATTGCGAAGATGTTTGATGATGATTGATAGAAGAAGGTGATGTAGGGGTTGAAGTAGACGTGGAGCTAGATGTCTCGGGAGTAGAAGAAGGTAGTGTGGACCTACCTATATGATGGTATATCATCTATAAACTAGTACGATTAAGTACAAAGTTTTTAGATTGCGACGTAGGAGTCGATTTAGACATTTGACTAGAAAGACTTCGAGTTATACGAATCTTCAAATAAGAAATAATTTATGGGGGTGATTGATGAAGAAGGTCCTACAAAGAAGGTGAGGACCATGATTCTAGAATCACATTGGATGAATAATAAAAGGGGTCTTGTAAAGAAAGAGAGGACCACAATTCAAGAATTATATTAGATTTTTGATTAGAGGGATTTGGATTTGTGCATATCTTTAAAGGAGGAAGACATCATTGAGATGACTGATAAAAGGGATCCTGCAAAGAAAGGGAGGAATGTGAAGTAGGAGTCGTATTAGATGAATGATGAAGATAATTTGTAATGACATTAACATTTAGAGGAGGAGAACATTGTTTAGGTGACTGATAATAGAGGTCCTACGAAGAAGAGGAGGACCGTGACTTAGGAGTCAAATTAGATGAATCTTAATAGTAGTTTGGATCTAAATCATCAAAAGAATCAGAGGAAATATTTGGATTGGAATCCTCAGAAGAAGAGGAAATTTTTGGATTAGAATCAGAAGAAGAGTGGGGAGAACCCAAATAATAATTGGATCAGAAGTGGCCAAACCATACCACTGACTATGAGATGAAGGTGGGGAATGTGTTACCTGGATGGGTTTTATAATGTGAAAAACCAAATGAGGTTTGGTCATGATGGGCATATTTTTATGTGAATTTTGAAATTTTGATTCCTTATTGTCATATGTATAAGGGACCTTACGATAATCATTCATTTTCAGCATGTGTTGGGTTCAAAGGTCTATACCTAGATTGTATGATCAAACTTCTTCAAAGTGAAGAAGGTTTCATGTTGATTTGGGTAGCATAATGACAACCAACTAGACATTTTGTAAAGATGGGGATGCTTGTGTGATTTTCCAAAAGGGAAGCTAAGGAAAACATACATCATGATGACTCAAGATTGATAATCCAACAAGGTTTGGAGGTGTAAATGTCAAAGGATTGATCAAAATTTTAGCAACATAAAGGATACAAAGGAAAGATTTCCAATGTTTGATTGATGCAAAAGTTACTTGATAGGAAATGGTTTTTCCAAGGTTTGAAAGATATGTTCAAAACTGATCATGAATTTAGGCAAAAACAAGAAGATCAAGAGGATCAAAGACCCAAAGGATTTTCCTAGAAACGAGTTTATAAGGTGGATAAACACAAGGAACAATCACACAAGTTCAAAACATAGACAAATTAATGACCAAAGAATAATGAATGATAAAGAATCAATGGATCAAAGTGATTATCCTAAATGGATAAGTCAAAATGACGAATAATCACAAGACACAATCACACAAGGTTTTATTTAAACCAATAAATCATCAAATTACTTCCTAAGTCTGTTTCCAAATGGTATTTTGTGTTTCAATATGATTAACAAAATGTCACCACTTATGTCGAGTTTAAAGAAATGAACAAGGCATAAGTAATAACAAGAAGTTAATGCGATCCCCAAACAAAGTATACTAAAAGTGAGATTGAATCTAATCAAGACCTATATCTTAAAAATTGGAAGTTACGATTGTGAATGAACAACAATAATACCTAATATATGTTAACCAAACTTTATGAAAAAGTACAGTATTAATATCAAGATGATATTGATATAACATGCAAAAATGGTAACACTCAACACTTTTCAAAATTGAGGTAGTAATTGAAATAAAAATAGGGCTATAGTATACCAAGGAATTTTTTAGAGCGTGTATAGCGTAACGTCACAATATATATATATATATATTTAGGCCAAGTTTATGAGAAACAAGACGTAAATAATGAAATTGTAGCGACATGATATAAAAAAATAATAGTTCAAAGGAGAATCAATGTAATGTATCAAGCCTAACTATGATGACAATCTTGACTTGGGTATCAACATAAAAATGGCTACCAATGATATGAAAACATCTCCACACACTTTAGATGTTTAACAACTTAGCCAAAAATATGGATGAGCGTAAACAGACACAAAAGTGGCGAATATAATCAATTAGCAACACAAGTGTAGTCACTCTTCTTCTAATCAACAAAGTTTCAAAAGAAAGTGAAGGAAGTAAATCAATTGGGAGTGAAAAATTTTGGCCTCACTTTGGCAGAGTTTTACCTCGCCTTAGGGCGAGGGAAAAACTAAGTAAAAGTAATGCTTTACACATTTTGTGATGAATAATGACTCTCAACTCAAATTGGTTTTGAAATGGTCAAATTTGGCTCCTTGTTAAAGATAGCTTCCTATGTGGTTCACTCAACTAGGTGTCAAAATTTATCTAAGAGTGATTTCGGTTTGCTAAAGCTTCCCAAGTATTATCCCGACTTACTTTAACCCTTTCAATCACAGTGGGCAATAAATACCTCCATTATGTACTCTCACTGGGGTTGTGATACAAATAAATTTGATGCTAAATATCACGTGTATACTATTCAAGTAGGTGTGCGGAGCACTTCCCATTTCATCCACAAGATTCCCTCTTGCATGGACTACTTTGGGGTTCCTAGGACCACCCCCATTGTCGTAGCTTAAGGCTTATACAAAAGGGGCTATGTCCTAGTTTTAAGTAGACAAGGCGTACAATTATCCGAACCTAGAAATCAAGTTTTTTGAATGTGTTGTGTTTATTTATCTTTTATACTTAATGTGTTTTAGTCATTTTCCATTTGGCAACCTGCAACAAATGTGTAGTTAGAAAATTTTGTTTCAAACTCCTTTCTTTGACAAGCGTTTTTAGGTCCTGCACTCAAGCGTTAGTAGTTCTCCAAGAAAATCACATTATTTAAAAGAGGATTAAGAGTTAATTTTGATTCTCAAGATCATCCAAGGATGTAAGAGAAGAGAATACACAACAAATAATCCAACTAAAAAGTAAAATAAAACTTTACAATTAATGAACCATACAAAAATCTTGATAAATGTTCATTCCCTTAAACCAAAAATGAAAGATGAAGTTTCCAATAAACCAAATGTTAGAAAATGAAGACTAAAGTTGCTTTTGATTCTCAAGATCACCCTAAGGTGAAAGAGAAGAGCATACAAAAAACTTTATCCCAACTAGATAGAAATGGAAAACTTCAAATCAAAGGACCATAAAAAAATGCTTTATAAAGGTTCATTTCCTTAAACAAAATGAATACTCAAATTTCCAAGTTAATCCAAATGTTAAAAAGATAGAGATAAAATTGTTTTTGATTCTCAAGATCACCAAAATATGCAAGAGAAGAGCATACACAAGATTTGGTCTAAATCAAGTAAAACATGGAAATACAACATTCATCAAAACATTAGACATGTTAGAAAATGATCAGTTTTACAATAAAGAGAAAACCTACAATTTTTGTAAGTATAAATCCCAAATTTATGTTTTCATTGCATATTTCACTTCAATACCTTTCCAACTCAAAAAATGGAGTCATTTTGATTCTAGGAGCAAATGTTATGGCCTTCAGAAGATGGGTTACACATGCTCTTATGCTCACAGGTATGCACTTAACATGTATTGAAAAAATGTGAAAAAAACATCCCTTAATATGCAAAAAGGTCAAATTCTTCCAACCAATATTGAATTTTTACAACAACCCATCATATTAGTAAATGAGTAGAAGACTCAACGCTATCAAACATCAACATTCACGAAAAAAAAACTTAAAATTTTTAAGAAATTGAAAAAACTAACATGTAGAATGGTGAAAAAGTAAGCTCTAAAAATTAAAACATGGAGAAATCTAATTTTTTTTTCACCAATATTCAATTTTGACAGCAATCCACCACATTAATATGTAAATAGAAGACTCAACACTATCAAACACTAACCTACATGTTCAAAAATTTAATATTTTCAAGAAATTGACAAAACTAGTTTGTAGAATGTTGAAATAGTAAGCTCTAAAAATGAAAACATGGAGAAATATTGAAATTTTCTCACCAAGATTCAATTTTGAGAGCAACCCACCACATTAATATGTAAATATAAGACTCAACACTATCAAACACTAACCTACATGCTCAAGAATTTAATATTTTCAAGAAATTGACAAAACTAGCATGTAGAATGTTGAAAAATGAAGCTCTAAACATGAAAACATGGAGAAATATTGAAATTTTCCCATCAAGATCTAAGTTTGATAGCACCTTTCCTCCTTTATACCTACAAGGAAGACTCAACACATAAAAACTCAACAAAACAAGTTAAGAAAAACAAGTTAGATCAACATGTGCAAAAGAGGGTTAGTAAGCAAAATTGAAACATAACTTCAAAAATTTGAAATTAAGTGCAAAGGACAATGGAGTAAGTCCCACTGGGCATGCCAAATATATATGTGAATTAGTTATTCATGTAAAATTAATTAAATCTAACACCTAATATCTTCAATACAATGCTAACTAGATCAATATACCATCATGCTTAGAGCTTAAGCAAAGCTAATCTATTAACATATTTACATTATAACATGAAATTAAGATTCAAACTAACATGATAAACAAATTAACCTTTATCTCTAATTGAATGCCAATAATGAAATGAACCTATTTATATCCTTAGCAATCAAAAGGGCTGATTGTATGCTTGAATCCCAAGGTTTTCAAGAATGGAGTCTTGTCAATCCATGGCTACAAGACTATTTGACATATCTCCATATGACTTCAAAACTTGGATGGATGAACAAAATAAATGAAGATAGCTAGCTTCTCTAATGGAATAATTATCTAAGATGATAAAATGGCTATAGCTTAGGTTCTATTCTCATTTAGGTGTAAGTAGAAAGGTTAGAGGAGGGTTTCTTTTATAACCCAATGGTTTGAAGAAGCTTTGCATCCTATTCATATGTGGGATAATAGCAAAGCTAGGTTAGTTATGGATAAACATTATTTAGAAGTGGTCGAGTTTATTTTAAGAGAGTTTAGTTTGTCCTCTAGTGACTCATGGGGATTGAGGGGTTTATTAATTAACCAGAATGATTAATTAATAGGTGTGTAAGCTTATAAAAGCTTTTTAGAGGAATAGTTAGTATGATTTATGTTATGAGAGGATTTTAATCAAATAAATGATGATTTATTGATTAAATAGAAGCTTAGATAATTAATTAATTTTAATTAATTAAAATAATTAATTAATCTAGATAGAAAGGGGAGCTTAATTAATTAGAAATAATTAATTAATCTAGATAGAAAGGGGAGCTTAATTAATTATAAATAAATAATTAATCTAGATAGAGGGGAACTGATTAATGGAAGGTCATTAATTGGCATTGTTAGATAAAAGAGATAATTAATTAATTTAATGTAATTAATTAACGACAATAGCAGAGAAAATGTGTGATATTGACGACATGTTGTCAATTTGTGGGAAACGGTACAATTAGCGCAATTTAAGTATTTAAATTGATTGAACTAAATTATAGGTGTTGAGTGAATGCATGATAATATAAGAGTAGATATGAAGATGTGTACACTTATGAGTTCATGTAAAGGAGCTATAAATGGCACTAAGGTCACATATCCAGAGGGTAGCAACCCCTATACTAGGTCAACCTAGGAGTGATTCGTAAAATGAAGCAGTGGAGACTAGGAAAGGAAAGTAACCTCCTAGGATATCGAAGCATATGTGTAAAGATGTAGATCGTTATGTTTGTTGAAGTCAAGTTTGCTCCTTGTATACGTATTACAATGATGAACCCGCATAAAGAGAGAGCGAAACATAATGATTCAAATTCGTGTATATGAAAAATATCCTAACTAACAGCGATGTTCATACAATGCTATGCTAAAATTATGTAGAAAGTGTGTAAAAATGAAAGTGTGCACCTAATGTAGAATGTAAAAGTATGACAAAGAGTGTGGAGAGCTATATTACCTGTGGCGTAGTCTCATGCCAAGCATCTATATTGTTTTGGGAAGCATCTCATCGCCAAGTACAATTTTTACTGGTGATCTCATGTCAGGTGCACATTTTTAATAGGCCTAGATCTCACTACCAGATGAGCCATGTAGTTGGGGAGATCCAACCAAGTATAGTGTGACTAATCCTTCCATGACTCTACCCAATCAAGTACCACTGATAGATTGTACATCCCTGATTTGTTCCTTTTTTCATTGATGTAAATTTATGATTAATTTCAAGATTATTCTGATTGTGCTAGATTAGAACTGATTATAGGAGATCCTAATGCATTCTGATTGTCTAAAAGTATGGTGCATGTATACTGTACCTAATTCCATCTGTAACCTAATGGGTAAACTGGTGTTGGTGCTGAGAAATACACTAACATCTGACACCATCGTCAAGACATGGAGCACCTAGGGGTCGGACATGGGACACCCAAGATTTTCTATCTGATTTTGGGCACCGATGTTTGATCATGTGATTCAAGATCCAATGGGTCTAGATTTTGATCCACTTATGGTGGACATTAAATCATGTGTTTTTTTTGTATTGCATATTGTGTATGTTCCAGATATTTTTAATGATGTAGACGAGGATAAATGAAACTATGGAAAGGATCACATAATGATATTCCCCCTGTGATCCTATGGGGTGTATGCAATGATGACTATGTGAAAATGTGGCCGAAAGGAGAGGACTTAGATGTTGATCTAAAGTGGAACCCTACAGGGGGTAGGGGATATGCATGGTATAAACCTTATCGTACATGCAAAAAAAGTAGGCTAGTAACTATCTATTACTGATGAAAAGTTATAAGCATTAGGTAGTATACAAGTGGTGATGAGTGTAAAAACAAGCAAGATGTGTAAACAATAAATCCTTCATTGATGAAATCGGGTAACCTAAAACATGGGACATCACTCACAATTGTCACAAGACAACTAGGGCCAAAGTGCCCAAAAGCATACAATCATCACACATGACTATAGTGGCATTAGCCCTACTTGAAATTTAGGTCTGTAACATACTAAGTGGCTTCACAATAGCAAAGAAAATGTATTAGACAACCATGTATTGGCATAGATTCCTGACAAATAAAATGGATTTGTAAACTCTGCTTAATCCCAAAAACCCGTGTAGCATGTTAAGAAGATAAATAGTATGTCAAAGCACCTGTATTTAATTCATATAAAAATTAAAGCAACTGTAGTGATACTAAGTCAGTGAATACAATGTATTCCTCTAATAGTACATGTGTAGTATACGCATAGAATTAAATTCCAGATGCCCCCAGGAGCTTTGGTGGGATTGGTATAAGGTATCTTATGTTGAAGCATTATTAACAGTAATGTATAGTAACTTGCTAAGATATCTACATTCACCTCAAAATACCAAGTGAATGTGCATGCCTGTCATATATAGAAAGATAATGACATACTAGGAAATCCATATAGCATGGACATTGAAGTATAACATGTAAGTAGAATCCAGACCAGAAAAAGTATGATACAACCAAGTGTAACTGCAAATGCTAATGTAATGAGTGTGATAAGAATCTAGATATGCAAAGTGTGAGAGATGGCAGGGGCTGCTACTACTTCCCCCCAATGGCAAATGCTATATCGATTTTGGTTGAGTTTGGCTCATCCATTACATTTTGCATATCCGTGGTTACATTTAATTTTACTAGCTTATTCTATTTACATGTTACACTTTAGTTGGTTCCATTCTTAGACAAATTCTTCGTATGTACCCTCTGACTTTTCCCTTTATGGATGTAGTTTCTACTTTTTCTTGTTCGAGTTTTGGTTTGCCTCAAAGGGACAGGGACGACCATGGATTTTTGATCCAAAAATATGTATTTGGAGTGGTAAGATATGATAAGAGTGAGTACCCTGGCTTCACTAAGGCCTCCTAGGGGCATCTACTTTTTTATCATATACCCCTGGACATTAGGTAGATATTGCTACAAGTTCTGGTTCGCACTCTACAAGGTAATTCACTTTGCATACTGATTTATACACTGCTCATGACTATAGGTATTTATCTTTCTAATCCTACTGACGGGTGCTTCAGAATGTGTAGCATTTTATTTGATAGGAGCATATCGACCACCATGGCTATTTGATACATTTTACTTACTATCGTTTGTCACCTCTAGTATGATATTATTTATGGGATATGCAGATATGTATTGATGTTATCATTACTAGTGTTCTTCTGGGAGGGGCCACTTATGCCCTGGCTTGTCTCGTGACATTCATGGAGGTGATGTCCCATGTATGAAACCCACTTTTTGTGGTCTATAGCCATGTTCTACACACTTGTCTTGATTACATTATTTTTTACTACATGTTTCTGAAATCCACTAACACATAGAGTTCTATGGATGAATTTTATTTGCATGTTCCTTGGTTTCTACCATGCACATCTCCTACCCCCTACAAGGATCCACTTCATATCAGCATATGGTCCTAATCCTGTCTGATCCGTATTCATCCTACCATCTTCGTAGTGCACCCCAAATGAGGGGCTCATATATTGGGTTGAAAATCACCCCTACAATAATACATATTTGCTTAGAATTTCTTCAGTACAATATAGAAAAAACATCATGATATAGTCATAGAACTAACTGGAGAATCAGACCTTAGGTTCTGGGGATCGACTAGAGCAAATCACTAGCACCCAAAATTTCCAGACATGAATTCAAATGGGTACTTGTGTCCATCCCTTGCAGGTGCTAATGTCATGGATGAGATTACCAATACCAGTCCCCTATATTTCACCTCATCACAATATAGTTTACAATAGGTTACATAACTTGGAAGGTCTACAACTACAGGTGCACAAACCTTTAGATTGCATAATGCATTATATATCCTACAATCAGTTACAATCGGTATAATTGAAACAATTCAGAACTAATCAGGAACTAATTATTGTTACTTTGAAAATATTACCCTTCAGAGAATAGTGTGATAACAGCTCCTTTTAGACTTTAGACAAAATGGAAACACTCCTACTGTTTAAATGGGTGACATGTATGTTGGAGTGAATGCTCCAGAGAGTGCTTATTCCCCTTGTGCAACACCTAAACTAATTCTACCTCCTAAAATTGGCTAGAACCAAGGCTCTTAGAAGGAAAGGAAAGAATTCCAAACACTGGAGTCCACCAGATTTATCAGATGAAGAAGTCTTAGATGATGAGGACAATTACAACTTGGAGGATCAAGGAGTTATAACTAGTGCTCCTTCATCTATAGCTACAACTTCAACTTTTGATATTTCAGTATCCTCAGCTATAGGCCCTACAGATTCAACTCCTTCTCAAGCAGCTCAACAGTTATTGGTTATCTCACCCTCTTTAGAAGGACCCTCTTAGGCACCAAAGTAGCCCCATGAATTAGATTACTCTGACTCAGATAAGGAAAACAACCCTCCCTTTGTTGATTCCTGGAATTTGGACTTAATGGAATACAACTCTCTTATCTTCGAGATGCATTCGCAGGAGAAATGAAAACTTTTTTGTTCAAATAAAGGAAAGAAGGGTAGACATTTATCTCCCTTTCTTTCTCTTCCCCTCTTTATCTTACTGTTCTCTTCTTTCTTCAGTTTTATAGCCGCCCGAGCTGCATCTTCCTTTCCTCCTTTTTCTCTCTTTTTTCTACTTCTGAGTACAACTGTTCGGGGTTTCTCTCCCCTTCTTTGCTACAATTGGTTTCACCTATTGGACAATCACTTTTCCTATGTTTACTCTCTTGTGTTTCTTCTTTTGGCTTAGTTGGTTCCTTGCTCTCTTTTCCCTCAGGCATCTTCTCTTCTTAGCTTAATTACTCTATCTAGCCTCTAGAGATCTTTGTATAAGGATGCAGGTCCTTCCAACACCCTCAACTTTTACCTTAATCCAAAAAACCATGTGCAATTGCAAAGGTTTACAAATATACCCGACCCCCCTTTAAACACTCATTACAAGCCAATATAACTAGTATATCATTTGGTTAATCCTTTTTAAAGGTAAAAATAACTATGTGTATCTTCTTAGTGTAGCCTCTCAGGCATACCAAAGTTTAAAAGAAGAAATGGTGAGTGAATCAGTCACAATGGCCATAGTTTAGAGGCATCACGCTAGCTAGTGGTTTGTGACTGCACACAAGCCACATGAAGCATGTCCCTACATTCACCACACAATCATCTCATTCATAGTATCATAATTATTTTCCATTCTTAAGTTATTAAGTTCATAATTAACCATTTAGATTACTCATTTATGAAAGTGCATGCCTTCATCCTATAGATAGGATAACTAAGTTCAAGACGATAACTAAACCATGTTAGAGGTACGTAATGATCTCCATGAGTCATTACATCAACATGTACCAACTTTAATGTGTTCTATCAATTGTAATAGTTTAAATTAAATCATAATTATATTATTGGATTAGAAAGGTACACTTAATTTCTTACTCGTCATTTGTTAATGATCATAATACAACAACGAGACATCATTTGATATGACTATCTCTTTCATGTTATCACAACATATGGTTGTCGACATTGTTAATATGATTAATCATTTAACATGTGATTAATCAATGTTCATATTTCCTTTAAATTATAATTAAACATGTTGCTATAATAAGTAATCTGCAAATGCATCATAGCAATATTGTTGTGGTTGTCGTAATAATAATGTATCGTCTTAACATACGACAATAATAAAATCATAATGATAAAAATAATCATAAAATTATACTTTCAATAATACATTAATAATCTGACGAGAATTCGGCATCATAAAAATTTGTAAAAGCAAGGTAGGTTGTACAAACTTCATCATATATATTCACTTTAATGCAGGATAAACCTCGTCTTAAGTACATAATGTTCTAAAATCAATAATAAATACAACATGCTC
Organism: Taxus chinensis; assembly: GCA_019776745.2. NCBI lineage: Eukaryota > Viridiplantae > Streptophyta > Pinopsida > Cupressales > Taxaceae > Taxus > Taxus chinensis. The sequence continues at coordinate 383,096,285 of CM034156.1, read as the reverse complement.
TGAATTGCCTTAATACTAACAAGTGAATTAATATATTTCACTTGAATCAAGTACATGTATATTTTTTACAACAAATAAATCAATACATTCTGAAACAGACGTGTCATAATCCATCCTTTACTCTTTCGTAATTACTTGCAAAACCTGCAACCTGGAAATGTTACAGTACAATAATATACACGGTTAGTTCGCAAGAATTGGCATGAAAGGTTGTCCTCCACCTCTTCATGGTTTAAGTCAATATAATACTCAAATGAATAAATTTTAGCAACATCATGATCACAAAGTTGAAAACTAGATAATGAGGTCAATATATAATTCTTATCTCATATATTGATTTTACTTTCACATAAGTAATTTCATATTTCGTGAGACAATTAATTGATTAAGGTTAATAATATATTAATTTCCGAAATATGACAATATTTATTAGCAATCTAACAACTCTCCAAGTACCAGAATTTAACCTTCCATTTCATCATTTTTCCACAAATAAGCTATGAAATATTAATACTAATGTTCACATAATGTAACTAAACATCATTGGTATTGTGGTTCAACAAACAATATTACTTTCTACCACTAGGTTCAATGGAACCAATCCAAATAAAAATTCCCTTACTTCCTTATATATATGTATATGTATATATATATACATATAGATATACATACATACATACATACATACATACCATCTTGTCTTAAGAAGACATGTAAATCATATCCACACATTTAGAAATGAATGCGTTCAAACTTTGGACAAGGAATGAGTAATTCTACCAAAACAATGATATCTCATTTACCTTGAACAAATCAAAGAATCCTTAACTTTTATGAAATGTACACCAATTACCATAACCTAATCAAATAAATTGGTCCACACCTTGACCAAATTGAATACATAATACCTCATTCTCATTCCACAATTTTGCACCCCATAATTTTGCACAGACCATTCTCATTCAAAATTAATCAAAACGAAAAAGACTCAGATAAGGTTTACACTCATTAAATCATGCCTTTTAAAAACAAAGATACACAGTCCATGTTTTCATCCCATACCGGAACTTTAAACATATCACACACACATAGAGTATCAAAACAATTTAACCATTAGTACTTAGCTCGAGATTAGCCTGTGTAACCAACAACAAAGATTTAAAGGATAGGATTCTACTGAAGGGAGCTCAAAACTGAGGGGTTCAACGTGAAGGAAAAATAAAATTCATTGACTTAATCACTAGGTTGACAAACCCATACCCAATTTATAAAAAAAAAATCCTAGTTAATATAACCATGACAAGTCCAGCTACGAGATCATCGACTCAACTTATCCCATCAGTTAGACACCAAAGAAATATGTCAGTGCCCATAAAGGGTACCTGTAAAGGACACAAAAATGTATGACCTAGGTGGGTTGAAATATTAATAACAAGATCAAAACAAAGTCTACTATTAGTCCCAAAAAACAAATTATCAAATGTGAACCTTCTCTCTTAATAAACAAGTTTAAATGTATGTTCCCTTAATGGCTATGCAAATACATAATAGAGAGCCCCAAGAGGATTTATCTGCAAAAATTTCAAGTTCCTCCCTAAATGGGTATAACCATTTATTCAATACAAAAATTTAAACCTATACAATCAAGAAAAACTCCATGTCGGTTAAACATTCACAGTTTCACAAAAAATAGCTTAACCATGTATTGCAAGAATTGAATCATACAAGCATTATAAATATTTAAACTACAAGAGGGAGAGAAGAGCATTTCATGCCTGTGACTGAAGAAAAAATCCTTCACCAATCTTCCTCTTGACTTCCATGGTCGAGAATCCAAATCTTTCAAACTCGCACAGTCCAACTGGTTCGATATCTTCAATCCCTTCCACAAATTCCAGATTTTAACCTCATTAATGCCATATTCTACAACTTTAATACATACGTAAATAGTGGCATAGTTCCCTTTAACAATAACACTTCATTTCAAATATACCATGAATGCATTCCTTTCACATGCAGAGCTCCATGCGAGAAAAATAAAATAGTAAACAGACTAAAAACCAAAAATAACCCTAAACCACAATAGCTTCTTCGAGAAGCTTCATGCTTCTTCAAAATTCCATGGAGGTGGAGTTAATAAATTAAAGTATGAATTTCCAGTCGATTACCTCCTGAACCTCTGGCATTTCAACATCCAGTTAACTTTATGTTTCCCACTAAATTTAACAGTGAATCTCCACCATACAAACTTGCATAGAGGTCCATCAAACGGTCGAAGACCAAGGGGTCAACAATAAAACCCTCATTATTTTGTATGGTCAGCCTTTGGCCCATTTAAAAATTTAATGTAATTTATGAGTAATAACTTAGGTAGCCAAAATCATAAATGACTCATTTCAAATTGCCCATTAGCCTATGTGCTTGGGTCGGTGCTAGACCAAATTCAATAATCTTTGCAAAAATAACATTAGTCTATACACATGGTTGATGACCATTATAATAGCTTGCACGTAGGATATGGTCTTTAGACCATTTATATATATTCCCAAACCTTATATGTTATTTTCCCTTGTAGCTTCCCACCATAATTTTGGTCGAGTTTGAATTAATAAGGTCATGGCGTTAACCTTGCCCAGATTATTAAGGCTTTATCAAATTAGCCTTACAACTTATGCAATAATGCATTTTCCATTTACAGAGATAAAACAAGAATAATCGTCATATGACTTCCAATAATTGATGTACTAAAATAATATCAACAATAGTTACAACAACTAAGCAAGTACCCAATAAACTTAATCATTATTCATAACCAAGTTAATAACTTATCATACAACATAGCAAAGGTGCAATACGTTATTCATTACCAATTATTGTTCAAGTACCAAAAACATCACAACACCGCACAATAAGTACATATGAACAAAACAAGAATAAGTCATAAGTATATCCTTTTCGAATGCTTGATACACACAGTTACACATGCAACTACGCGTAGTTGCATATAATTTTCAGGATACTACGTAAGCTATATACAATACGTAATATTCCCTGGCTCTCATAACCACTCCACATATTTTGATTTATTCTTACTATGAAACAAACTGAAATTACGGGTTGTGACACCTAAAAACTAAAGTTAACAAGGTTATAGGCACCCTTATACACCACCAACATCACCACTACTCCTAAGAGGGATCAAACCACATGTTATTATGCTAGCATGTGATATCTATAGTAGTGCAATCATACTTGACAGTGATGCTTTGAAAATGCTTCACTTTAGTTTCACACTTGCCCAAATACTTGGAAAGTGTCACGTTTCTTATTTATAGGATAGAGATAGAGACTCCTAGACCCGGAAGGAGGATTAAAACTAGTAGACGGTCTTTCCCTAATGGATGTGCATGATTTCTTTTGTAGTTTAGGGAGATTTGAGTGTCTTTTATGCTTACTTTTACATGAGCAGTTCTTAAAGTGCTAGGTTACCAAATGAGGTGTTATTTACATGCTTCTATAGGATTCTGAAGGTTGTTATGTCATGAAAGGAAAACCAAGGGGGGATATTGGTTTGTAAGATTGTGATGGAATTGAAAGAATTAGTTCAACACATGTCAGTTCAAAACCATAAAATAGGTTCAAGATTGTCATTTGTCCAAACCCACTGAAACTGATTCTTTTTGGACAAAAAGGAGATAAGCATATTTTTAATTTATGGGCCTAAAAATTATTGTTTCTGGATGTATTTTATGTATTTAAAATTCAAAAATTGATGAGATGGAGGTGTGTAAAGATAAACAATTACATGCATTTATATCAAGGTGTGTTAAGCAAGAGTGAGGAGATTGCATTTGTCCATACAAGTATGTAATGCCAAGATTAATAGTGTTAATGGATATATTTCCAAATTTAAGTATCAAAATTTCCCCCTTTAAGTATGTAATTAAATTACATGATTAAAGGAGAAGATACCTAAGTGTGTAGACACACTTTGTCTTTGCTTGCAATAATTTTTTTTTTAGTATCCCATTGTGTTGGTGTTGGCATGCTCCAAAATGAGACTTACAAAAAAAAGTGTGGTCAATACCCAAGATAGGAAATTAAAGTATAACTCAAAGATGTAATGAAAGTACTGTAAAGAAATGTGTAACAAAAAATGCCAAAAGTTATGAAAACCATAGAAGGAATACACTTATTTATTTTGTGGAGGGAATGTGCTCTCATTCTTGTGCCTTAGAGGCTCTATATTTTCTAAACTCTGAGGAATAATTGAGGATGATCAGTCCCTAATTTTTTCCGAGGAGGGGTTGATGTATTAGATGTACCAACCCAAAACATGAATGATAAAGAGAAGAAACAACAATGTGAGGAGCTGAAGCACAACGCCTAGGAAGAATATTGTGTATCAAATCCATTCAACAACTCTGGTATCTTCCCCTAAAGTGCAAGAGGATAGGAAATTATACCTATAAATAAATTAGGCAATTTTATACCTTCCAAAATCCCACAAACCATACCGCTTTAGATGGATATAAGCCCAATTTTGTAAATTAATACAAACACTAGAAAAGAGAAATAAGTGCCCCCATACTCTTCCCATGTGCCTCAAAGCTGAGTAGAATTGATTACATGCTGAAATTTAATTATAAAAAGGATACCCATACCTATAATGTGTCTAAAACTGGAGACAAAACTGAGTACTGTGGAGAAAGAGAGAATAAAATACTTCACACCCCCTAAATCTATGCCAAACTGAGTCAATATAAGTATGGAACTGATTTAACAAATATAGAATTTGTAAAACCATTGATATTGTAGAGTCACGTATGATGAATAAATGCTAAAGTACATATTTGACACAAGAATTAAGAGAAGTAAATATGAAACCCTAAGTGTAAGAGAGGGACTCAAAGACTTCTCTGATTTTGCACTTAATCTCGAAGTGCTATGTACTAGAAAACTAATGAACATGAGGAGAATATTGTTGCAATCTCATCTATAAAATTCTATAACTATTAGATAAGCCTTGGCTAGGGCTCCTAGAATTGGGCTAGGGTTCCTAGGCACCAGATACCTATGCTAGGAACTGTGACTGTGAAGGAGCTCATAATATAGTTTTTTCGGTGTCGTAAGATGGTTGCTAACCTTCACTATTGGTTGCATATATGTCGATGGATGATTGCAAAATTTTCCTGTAACTTGTAAAGAGAATATGATCTACAAAACCCTCAAACTACATCAAATCCTAAAAAGAAAAGACTTAATATGGGGAGTCAGACTGACCTTGGTGTTCACCCGACTGAGTAAACACACAACTGAGTATTACACTACATCTCAGACTCCATGTAGTTTGTGTGTGAAAGAATCATGTCATATGATGCCCTTGTGCAAGTGCAATTTGATAGTGGGTGATAGCTATATGTAGAAATATAGATAGATGTGTTAATGGAATAAAATAAACTTCCCCTCCTATGTGTGTATGTAGAAAATGCAGTCCCTTGTCCCTTGAATGGATGTTAGATGAATGCCTTTGATGCTCTTAGATGCCTTTGGATGTAACCTTAGGTGATGATAATATATGCTTAGAGCTTGGTCCTTTATTTTGATCACATAGCTTTGTATTTATATGATTCCCTTGTTTAAATTTTGTAACTGACAAATGGGAGGCTAACCCATAAGAGAAAACGATGCCCAAAAGATAAAAGAGCCCCAAAAGAGGAAAGTAAGATACAAAGAGGTTGGGGGTACCTAGAAGGATGAGGGAAATGACATCCTAGCTGAGTGCTAGTGTCAAGAGTCATGAACGATAAATAAATAAAGTATCAAATGGGCTATAGGGTGTGAAAGACAAGATAGAATACCAAAGACAAAGTGAAAAAGGCCAAAGATAGCTGTCAATTACTAGTTTTCTTGCTTAGGAATCATATGAACTCAAGTATGTGTTTATGAAACTATAAATGTACCCAAGTACATGATTTTGTGTCTACCTTTTCCCCCCACTTTATGTTTTTAAATGAATACTTGATAACATAAAGTAGATAAGAGATGTGTACCTCATAACCATGTAGAGTATGATGGCGATATTGTGCTGAAGAGACAAGTGAAAGTGTGGAGTGATAAAAATGAAGCGTAGAGGATAAGAAAGAAGAAGTGACCCTAGGGGTGGAGCGTATTATGTTTTACCATGTTGTACCTGTTATTGCACTTGATGTTGTGCTTTTTGTTAGTGCTCGATTTGATCTCACACTTGTGTTATGGAAATTTCCTTCAAAATTTTTGCATCTGATTATCTGAGTTCAAAAATATGTATGTCAAAGGGAAAAATCCCGTTAAAACATATTAAATCATGTATATTTATTGTGATAATCCTCTTTTATGGTTGAGGATTGTGAAAACAAGTTGTTACTAAAGAATCCCCGTGAAATAGGTTGAAAAAAGTTGTGAAAATACATGGTTTACCCCCCTCGAATGTTGACCTTGTTATTCCCAATGCACATTACAAACTGATTTTTTTTTTCCAAACTTTAATGATATGTGACATTACGTCATTGGATGCACTATAGTGGAAAACAAGCGTAGTCTTTACATATTACAAATACAGTGTGCAAATCCACTCCTGAAGTTTGAGGAATATTCTTATGAATATTTAGGTCAATATTACAAAAGGAAAGGTTGACCCTGCTCCCAAAAGGGTGATGTGTATGAAAATGATTGGATCGATAAAATGGATCAGCAATGTATTTTTGTACCAAAGGGATACAATAATGCAAAATGTAGATGTGCCCCCAAATCCTGATGGAGGACATGTGATGGTTTTCTATGCAAAGTCAACAACTAGGCATGCGGGTCAATGATGTAATCTTGCATTTATGCAAAAGAGTGGTTAAAATGCAAATGAGCTCTGTAGCTCCACCCCCCCTTTTATATTTAAACACGTGGTAACCTCTCATTAAAGGTTAAAGAGGTAGAGGTTCGTGCCAAGATTACAAAATTACACTCATTCAAAAGGCAATACAAATGTGCAAAAGAACTCCCTAACCCCACGTAGAGCCAAATTATTCCATGTGGATGGTCCACATTCAAATAAAGAACACAAGGTGCATGGCTGAGATGTAACACATTTATGGATGCTACCATTAATGCATTTTTGCATGAATCAAAGAAAATTTCTAGAGGTTTTCAATCATTTTGAATTAGTGAAATTACATATCAAGGATCTGGGTGCCCTAGTCGCAAGAATTTACGAAAGAGAAAGAGGAAAAACCAACTGGGAAGAGACTCAGAGGCACATGAGAAAAAGATAAATTCACAAAGCTTTTAGATAAATGGGTAAGTGTTGCTTCGCCATACTTAATTCAAATTGGGATAGAATGGAAGATAAACTATATAAGATGAAGTATCTAGCGTCAAGTTTTCACGTAAATTCCAATATTACCAGATTATTTAGATAAGGTCATAGACACAGAACTTGTTAAATGATGACTTGGAGGATTTTCATGGAGAAGATCGAGTGATCCGAAATAAAAGTAAATTGGATAGACAGTCAATTGATGCTTGTGGACATTTCCCTAGCAGACTGACTTTCCCACCTTCCATACATGTTCTTGAGCTTGTATGGTTATGTGTGGAGAGTTATAACCTAGAATTGAAGGAGGTATTGGGTGGAGGTGAAGAAATCGTTATAAACTTAACAACGGAATCCTTTAAAGCAATTCTAGGGTTGCCAGAAGTTAGATCAATCTGATAATTTCTAAAGTTGAATCTACACAAAAAGGACTATGAGGTAAGGCATGTTGAATATGCTACAATTTTTAATTCTAAATGGCTAAAAGATAAAGAAACCATCTATCAAAAGGATTCCCAAAATATTAACCTAGGCTATGTTTTTTGAAGAGGTGGAAGAATTGATTATGTTATTAAACAAAATGGCATGGTCAGAAGGAATAACATGGACTTTCAAGGATCGATGTGCCCATTTATGAATGATTATTTTAGAAGAGCAAGGAAAAAAAATGTTGGGCAAGTTTCATATCAACATCTATTCAGACTCAATTTTTAACAATGATTGTAAAAAGCAAAATGGATAATCCAATTGATATTACTTTATGTCCTACTTTATCTATAATGTTGCTTGCTTTAAATCATTTCTAGGACTCCGAGTATAAGAAAGTTTTGATGATCATAGGGTATATGCCGTATACCCACAATTGATGTCGGATAATTAGAAAGGAAATGTAAAGTTGGTGAATGATGCATTTATTACCCGTGTGATATGCCTTTTTAAGCTAGATTGGGAACAATATCGATTGTCTTGTACTGTCCAGGGCAAGAATTTAAGAATGTGGCTGCATTTTCATATAATATAGGTTCTTTGACATATTTTAGGGTGAGTGGATTTGAGGGAAAACCTTGTAAATTATCAAGGTATGTAAATGAAAAATGGGCCCTAATGGAATTGTCAAGAAAACTTACTCATGATGTGTATAAAATGATTGCAAATAAACACAAGATTAATATCAAATTCCCTCTACAAATTGGTAGGTTTTCATGCCAAATAATAATATACGACTAGATTGATGGAGGAAGAAATGGAGATATTACAAATGGAGATGTTCACACCAAGACCAAATTATGATATTAGATGGGTTATTAATAATGGTGAACATGAATCTCATTTTGAAGATTATTGGGTGAATTGTCTAGATGAAGAGGAGGTTAGATTGAGAGACTTCTCTAGGATGACCTTAACCCAAATTATTGATTTCAAGATTGCAGTAGTCCCATAAGGGATTATAGATGACAAATATGTAATAGGGTAGTATTACCATGACCATAAAATTAAATTAAAAACAATCAGTTTTGTTCATTAGAACGAGAAGGAATCAAACAACCCTCATGTAAGGATTTCCAATGTATTAAGAAGAACATTAATTTGGTTAACTATAAAAATTTTAGATCTATCCCTACAAAATTACCAAAATATTAAATGAGATCTTGATACTTGGAGATTTTGGAAGGAGATCTCCCCCCATTGAAGGAGGGAGTAGAAAAAATGGACCCTTTAAATGGACAAGCTCCAAAACTACCCAACAACAGGCCCACCATAAGAATTATCGACAAATGGACATCCATAACTAGCAAGACTGGGACTTTAAGATCTATTTTGGTGTAGAAAGCTGAGGGGATACTGTTGAAATCCATGCAAGATGATCCCATCACCGAAGTAGTGTCCAATCCAAGCAAAAGGGAAATGATTGTTTTCATAAACAACCCCCTTAAAGGTATTACCACAGACCATCTGGCACTGAAAATATGATGAGAGGAGCTACAGAAAGTACCAATATCCAATCCAAATTAGATGGTGCACAAAGAAATAGAGGCACTAAGATTTCAGGACATTTTGAAAGAACCAAGAAGAAAATTAAACTTGTATATAAACAACCTTTGGCAAGAGATGTTGGTGGTCATGTATCAAGAAAAAACAAACATAGAGATCCTGAGGTGATTGATCATCCTACTCTGAATGAAGATTAAAGGAGGGTTGCTACTTTATTATCCCATCAAGTGTTGTCATTTCAGACCCTTGGGAATGTGCATTCTATTCCAAGTGTGAAATTCCCTAATGTAGTTGCATTTTCATATTTTGTTGAAACAATTCCAGGAACAATTGGTAGTACTCATATGTCTAGTAAGTTAGCTGGAGTAAAGGAAGAAAAAATACAAGATAAACCAGTGATTTAACAGGCCAAGGAATCACGAAAAATAACTCATAAGGTAGTTGATTTGTTTAAGGAGGTTGCTAACTTGGAAATGATTGATGTAGATATTGAGACTAATACAACTGAGAATATAAGTATCCCTAAATAGGAGGTGTGTGTCAAAGATATTCATCAGGTATAAACTGCAAGTGTGGGAGATCAACCCCAAGGTATTCAGAGTAAAAATACAGATTTTGTCATTAATGATGAGAAAATAGTTCAAGAAAATTTGGACGAGGTACTTGGAGAGAGTGGGTTTCATAATGAAATTCAATTACCAATAGATTTAAAGTTAGTAGGGGAAAGTAAGGTCTTCCAAAGGACTGATATTATGAAGGATGTTGTTACTGAAGTGTTAAAAGAAACAAGTAAACATGTTGAGATTCCCCCTGAAGAAGATATAAGTAAAAGTCAGAAATCACAACCAGGAGCTCAACCAATAGATCCTAGAGTAGTTGAAAAATAACCCCAAGTGGATCCACCCACCAAAAAATCACCAACAAGAGATGAATGTATTTTTAAGGATAAGGGGATGACTAAAAATTTAAGTATTGATAGAATTACCCAAAATGAAATTGTAGATTTGCCAAATATCTCAGTGAAAAATATAGATACAAGTGTAATGAATATCCCTATCGAGGATCCAAAATAAGTGTCAAGTGAAAAAAAAATTTCTACTATGGTTTCTACATGAAATAAAGGTTAAAGTGAAGAAGAAATAGGATGAAAGAGATCAGAAGATGTTACTCAACCATATATTCAAGGACATGATGCATAAAAATCAGATGTTGTTATATTGGATAGTTAAAAACCTATAGTATAAGTTAGAGAAACATCAAAGGAATTAGTAGTGTATTCTGAAACCCCATAAAAATAAAAGAAGGGGAACACCCCTATGGCTGGATGGTTAGGGGGAATTCTTACACAAGGGGTGAAAGAGATCACTAAAAAGGAAGCCTTAAGCATAAAAAACATCTCAATTCCAAATTCCAAAGAATCTTTGAAGAAAGAAAGGGTTCTTACTAAGACACAAATAAATCAGCATGGGTTTAGAACTTTGGAGGTTAGAACTCGTCATTAGGGAAAGAAAAAGTATGATATCACAAAGAGTGACTATGATATTCAACATATCCAATTGGGAAGACCTATTGGAGAATCATTAAAGCAAGGGGTCACTGAGGCAGTAAAAGATTGTTTACATAAGTTTGATGAGGATAAGATATCTAAAAAGAAACTAAAATAAAAAGGTAAAAACATTAACCTCATGCTTGTATAAATTGGTGATGTATACCGAAGAATTTTTCACCACCATCACCCATGAGATGCTAGATAGAATTGAAAAATCCAATAAAAAGGTTGAAGCAATAAATAAGTGGGTAGAGGATTTGTCCCAAAGGGGTAGGTAGGTGATTGAAAAAGAAAGAGATAGGTATATAGAGCTTACTAAAGTCCTCAATGAAATAAATGAAGTTATTGAGCTATGTAAAAATGAAGTGTTTTTACTGAGCTATGTAAAAATGAAGTGTTTTCTTGGGATGGAATTTTTCCTAGACTTGAAGTAATAAATCAGCTGGATGAGGATTTATTGGAGAAAGAAGGAATAATGTCTCCTAAGGAGAAGGGAACTCAATATCTAATGGAAGACTTAGCCAGGATAAGGGTAGAAACCGTAAACCAAGTTATTGATGATATATATATTACATATTGGAACAAATGGTGTTCGAAAAATACAATATGGTTTATGGGAATTGGGAAATTGATACTTTAAATAAATAATCTGACAAGAATATCAGAGAGGAACCTTGTTCTCATGAGGTCATAAAAAAATTATCCTAGTTGAGAGTAACATTGCTGAGCTGAACAAGAGGTTGAGAGAATACATGCCAAAAATGTCCACCTGTTATAACGCATTTGAAAAAGCATCACTTGATCTACAAACATTACCTAGGACCAGATGAGGAAGAGATAATGCAAATGTTTCAAATATATGATGCTTATAGAGAGAGACAAACAGTTAAGGAAGAAGATGGTAAAGATGAAGATGCAATTGCGAAGACTGATGAGAAAGTTTAGGCTTGTTTTTATTTGAACAAATTTTTCATCTTATTTTAATTATTACTCTTGTTTCATGAAAAATGAATACTATTTTGAGTTGTTGTTTTCAAACATGAATGTAATTTGATGCAATACATTAGATATTTATATTTCTTTCATAGAATTTCAAATCTATAATGAAGCATGTAAACTAATGTAACTGTTTGACATATTTTGTATTGTGTCAAAAAGAAAAATTGGGTTTCCATAGGGGTCCCAGCCAATGAAAAATGTTGCATACATTTTTGGAAACTATATGAGAAAGAAACAAGAAAAGAGAAACCTAAAAATATTCCACTAAAAAATCCTCTCTGTAAAGAGGAATTTTTTTCACCAGCATATTCTTTTCTAAGAACAAATTCCTTTGTTCGCAATGCCATTTGAACAAATACAATCTCTCCAGGTATGCGAGACATACCCAAAGACATGAGTTCACCAGTAGTTTTTATAGGACTGTAAAAAAAACTAAGCAATTGTGATATCCTCTCATAGAAGTAAACCCATTCAGTCATGTCCAGACATCCTTTAGGAAAATACTTTTTTCTTGTTGCTTTAAAAGTGAAGGATGGATTGACAACTTGTTCTAGAAGTGCAATAACAACTGATCCTAGAGTAAATGGAGTAGGAGGCCTAGAACTAGACTCACCCCTATATTTCTTCACAAAGATAGGTGATGCTTCAAGAGGTTGATAAGGTATGGTCCCTATTGGTTCCTTCTTCAAGATTGAAACACATTTCTCTAGTTCATTCATTTTGTGAAAAAGAGTAGGCACAATACCTAGTGAAATCTCTGCATCAAGTACATAAGACCCTAAGGGGATATCATTCACAGTATATCCTTCATTAAAAATGAAGGGGCATTTGTAATTGGTCAAAACCTTACACACTAGGCCTACTCACGAGCCAAAATTTCTTCAATGCATTGGGAGTATTTTGATGTTCTAGTATGAAGAGATGAAAATACATCATCTAGAAGGTAGAAAAAACGAGACTTATCCTCATAAGCCTTCTAACCAACGCAACCCGAAAAAATTGAGCTATCAAAGGCCCAGTATAATCTTCAGGATCTGCAATCTCAAACAACATTATTATGATTGCCTCATCAGGGCATGATAGATAAAAAATTGAGTAAAAATCCTTAATGGATATATCTTTAAATCTGGCTGCTACTGGTGTTCCCTCCATACTGTAGATAAATTTCCCCAAATTTATTACACTTAGAAAAGAAAATGTGAGTTTGTAAGGGAAATAGTGTGTATTTATAAGAAATTCAAAGTGGGAAAGTTGAGTAGAGTATAATTATGGTGAGATGAACTCCAAAAATATGTATGTGATATCCACACGGGATAATTGAGCTCAAAGTAAGTTGACATTATGTAGGAGATAACGGTTAGCTTGATATGACATGATCCATGCGGGAAAAATAATCCGAGAAAGACATGAAAATGAATGTGTGTTTCCTAAGATGGATTCTCAAAAGGTAAAAGGGATTACACGTCAAATCAAATCACCTGGAGATGCCCGTAAATCATCAAAAAGGGGTTTCTCTGACCGCTTGAAGTGATAAATGAGTCAATAAACATCAAAGAAATGACATGACATTCTAGTAATTCTGGGAGAGTGAAAAATGTGAATCACTCATGAATCTTTCACTTGGAAACATGAAACGAAATATTTTCAAGAGAATAAAGGTGGATTAGATTATGTGTTGTAAAGAAAGAATATTCTTCAAAGATTCATGCTTTTGGGGGGAAAAATTGAAGATGAGTGAGTGATCAAAATTGTATAAATGTGATGAGAATACTCTCACATAGGGGGGGTTAAATTTTCTAAGCTTTATAAAGATAAAGGAGAAAACCTATATGTATTGTATTAATCCAAATTAATCTGAGATACCTAAGTTTTTGTTCACATGTTCCCAAACCTTCATGCCAAGATGATTACATTGTAAAGTCATTGGTAGACACTGAGGTCATAGGTATTGTGTCCCCTTGTCAAAGTGTTAGAGTTTCTTGAATAAATTTGTGTATTCTCATGAAAAATGTTATTTTGTTCAAGATGTGTTACTTTGAATCAATCATCTACATTTCTATTGCAATCTTATACTGTTAATTTATTTGAATTAAACAAATCCTTAGCTTAGAGAGTGATAATATGTCAACTGTAACTGCATTAATGATAAATATTTATTTCATACTGTAGCAAAAAAATTTAAATTCAAGATGTATTTATTTTATTTAAAGATCTTTGTCAGTTCTTGAGGGTATATGGAGCATATGTGATAAGAAATTATCAGTATTTTATTGAGAGTTTATCTTTAGCTTTTGTGTTTAAAGTCTTGAAGTTTGTGTAAAATATTGTATTCTTGGGCTTGCATGAATATAAACCTTCTCGTTGAATGAATGCCTAGGATTGTGTGATTTGTATCTCATGTCAAGAACTCTTATATATAACATTTTTCAAGGTTCATTTAAGTTTTCTTTATAATCAACTTTATCTTTCTTAAATTCCCATCCACACATCAAAATTACAACCAATAATTATCAGATCCACCTGAATAGCCCTTGCTTGCACTGTCTATGCACAAATGCTAAGGATATTTATTGATTTTGTGTATCCTTTATCCAAAATTTGTAGAAGAAAATTGGAATTATGATTGTATTTAGTATCTTGAGCCTTCTTTAGAAGATATCTACATTTTCTAGTGTGACAACTCATGAGAGTTAGATGATGTTTTTATTGACCATGTCTTCTCGAGGTTGTCTTTTCACATACCTTAGAAAGAGATTCCAAATATTTTTGTTCTATCCATTTATTTCATAAATACAAGTTACAAAATGGGTCCTCTCACCCTGGTTGTAGGAAGAACCTAAAGTAGTAGGGTAGGTCATACCCTTAGTGAGGTGCTATCCAAAATTCCCCAAGTCTAAGTGAAAAAGAGATTGTCAGATCCATCCCCAGCTACAAAACGACTCAAATCCTAGTCTGTATTTCTCTAAGCATCCTACTTAGCTCGTTTATGCTGCTTGGCTTACAAGGAGGGATCAATTTGGGCACCAACACCCTCATAGAACCATTTTTGGGGAATATTTTTTCAAATTCAAAGATAAATCAATCTTTGGTAACATATTTAGTATGTTTAGATGCAAATACATGATCTAGACATCATCCATTATTGAGCTTTACAATAAATGGGATTAATAAGAAACTATTTGCTTGATATTTTCCTAGTCTAAGAAATATTTCTATTAAATTTGACTTTTCTAGGGGTAAATATTGATAAAGGATGTTAAGATTTGCCAAGATTTGTTGAAATTGATCATTAAGTTTCAGTTGGCAAGTTGTTTACAGTGATTTTCACATCTAAGGTACAAGACCTTAGTGGTGACTCCACATTGTCTAAAAATTATGGTAAATACCAGTGCCTCAAGTTTCAAAATATTGCAATCTGTCATTAAGATCTGTAAAGCTGGAAGGAAGAAGGTCCTTCTTCAAGACAAATCCTACTAGAAAATTGTTTCTATAGGTAGGAAGGGAAAATCCAATGAAGAAACAAGTCTGGAGAGCCTTGGGTGATCAAAGGTCAGAAGAGAAAGTGGTGCCTATTGTTGAGGGTGACCAAACTTTGATAGAAGACTATTCTAGTTCTTCAGACAGTTCTAGATCAGACAATCCTTACACAAATTTTTACACTCCAGCTATAGAGGGTCCTTAATTTTCAACTAAAAAGGGTATTCCTCATCTCCCTCCTCTGTTACTTAGAAGTAATAGGGTTTTTTATGATACTAAATCATCAAAGGACCAATACTTCAAAGATTATACACCATTACCTCAAAGACCTCCAGTTCCCCAACATTTTAACCCAGTTGTTGGAACACCTTCATAAAATAATACGGCTCAGCCTCCACCTAGACCTATATTTGTTGTGAATGTTGTTGGCCCATATATTCCCATGGCATGGTGGGTTATCATAATGCAGTTCCAAAAGAAGTGAGGAATATGTTGTCTAAGTTTCAAGGAAATAATGCTATTACTGGCGACCAACATCTTATACTCTTTATTAATATTATGGAGGATTTTTAGATTGAACATGAGGATGTGTATGTCAAATTTTTCATTCACACCTTAGAAGAGGATTTTCGTGATTGGTATAAATCCTTACTGGAAAATTCAATTGATTCATGGAATGAAATAAAAAATGCATTTAGGTCACAATATGGGGATAAGAATGATCCTAGAATTCTCCTATCTAAGTTTGAAAACATAAAGAAGAATCCCAATGAACCTGTCCAAGATTTTAGTACCAGATTCAACAAAACCTTGACCAAACTGCCTATAATTTTAAGGCCAAGTGATGAATCGTGTCTGATAAAATACTCTTATGCATTTGATAAGAAATTTACATATTATTTGAGGGATAAAAACCCTAGGAATTTGAGACAATATTTATCTATAGTAGTGTAAATTGAGAATAATATTAAGGTAGTAGGGAAACCTCCTAAGAGGGATGGTGTCAAGTTAGTAAATCCTAAAAATCCTTAGGCTAGTAAGGGATTTTATTTGGAAGAGGTAGTTAAGAATTTAGTAGGAGCAGTGAAGGAAATCTCCTACAAACTTGTTAGAGCAGAGAAGGGAATAAGACAGAGTTATTAGGGCCAACACCAACCTCAAGGTTAAGGCAGATTTGGTAATCATCCTAGAGGTGATCATAGATCATATGAGAGAGAAAAAAAACCAATGGGATTAAGAAATAAACAACCACATCCAAGGGAGAACAAATTGGTCCCCGATCCTTTAATTGCTAGAGTTTCCATGGTAGAAGAGAACCATATTATTGAGTGGTGTGATAAATGTTTCTTACCACATTCCCCATGTGATCTTAATGAATAAAGTTAAGAGTTTGATGATGATGCTACTTTTGGTGATGTGTACATGATGAAATGCGTTGACAGTCCACAAAAAGGAGCCACTTCTACCGAATTACTAAGTTCCTAGACTGTGGAATGTTTTTCGAATTGCATAGACTAGGTATCTCCTCTTCCTTCTCGTAGTAATCTTGAAGTTGATATGGTTCATGATTTTGAATTGCCTAATCATGATTTTGAGTATTTAAGGGCATTGATGATTAAGAAATATGATGGTGGAATCCCTTCTAACGAGGATAGGTAAATATTAATGAATGTAATGGTGGCTCAAGATAAAGAGTATAATTTAAGAAACATGACTGTTAAAATGGGAGGACCACATGCCAAAATAAAGACTCCCCTACTCACTAATATCCCAAAGGATTCCCCACATAAATATGTGCTAAATAATGTCCCAATAAATGCCAATAAAGCTAGTACCCTTGTCCAAGATCAAGCCATGAATAACCTTATTCCATAAGAGAAATTAATCACCCTTCCTCTAAATACATCATTAACCAAGTACACCCCATGTGATATGGCTCAAATTTTAAGTCACATCAAAGTCACTATACCTATTGTTGATTTGCTCATGATTCTTGAGCATAGAAGAAGAGCATTTGAGTACTTGGGATTCAAGGAGGAAGAAATGACCCCAGGTAAAGATGTTAATAGTGTTGATATTCCCCCAGTAATTGCAGAATTTGAAGTTACAAAAGCATTGGAAAGTTTGGGAGAATCTCTTGAAGTATATTTAGGCAATTCCCTTGTTGAGTCCCAACTTGATGTTAATCCCTTCTACACCACTTTGATTATTTAAAATAAACTTATTCACAACTTCATGTTTGATTTAGGAGCTTCATGTAATGTGATCCCCCTTGAAGTCATAAATGAGCTAGATATCAAAATAACATTATCCTTTGGAAAATTCTATGTTATGGATTCAAGGGAAGTACCAGTGATAGGGTATGCGAAGGGTTTAGTAGTACAATTGGCATCTTATCCTGGTAAGTATTTAACCATGAATATAGTCATTGTGGACTACCCTGCTAAATGGGGTATGCTGTTGTTAAGAAAGTGGGTTTCTAGTGTTGGCAGAAGTGTACAAATGGACATGTCTTACACCATTATACCAATAGAGGGGAGTTTGCTGAAGCTATATGGGGAAAATAAGATGTTACATATAGTTGAAGATCCTAATAATACATCTTATGGAGTTTTGTTTGCTGATGTTGATGTTGATAACTTTGTCGGATGTGCATATTTAGAGGAGCATAATATTAATGAAAGTAAATGCTTTGAACAAGTTGGTGCCCCTTGGATCTTGATGTTTGATGGATCTTGCTCTAGTATGGAAAATGGGTCTGGTGTTGTGGTTGTATCTCCAGGACAAGAGATTTTTAATTTTTCCTTTAAACTGAAATTTAAATGCACAAATAATATTATAGATTATGAGGCATTATTTTTAGGTTTGAGGATTTCTTGGAGATATGGTATAAAAGACATAGTTGTTAAATGAGACTATGATTTAGTAGTCAAACAAGTTAGAAAATTATATGCTACAAAAAATTAATGGATGAAACAATATAAGCATGTAGTATGAGATTTTATTGAGATGTTTGACTCATTTAACATTTTGTATCATGATAGAACTCAAAATGATAGGTTGGGAGTGCTTGGATCTAGGTTTGGAAAATGCATTGTCTCTCTTTATTGTGATTATGATATTGAAGTATTGTCAAGACCATATGTTCCTAATAATGTGAAATATTGACAAGTATTTGAAGATGATGCCCATGTTCAGAGGTTTTTTAATAATGAAAGAAAATGTACTAATCAGTGCATGGACTGGGAACCATGGTTTCTATTTGTGATGGTAAAGAAACCCTATTTGTTAAGGATATAATTCAGCTAAAACCAATACCATTCCCAGAGGGTTGGTTTCTTTAGAATCAAATTTTCATAATTCTGACAAGGTGGTTCATAGAAATATCTCTGCTTCAAGGGATGTTGAAGAATTTAATTTGGGAACTAAAGAAAATCCCAAGAAAGTTTGGATAGGAAGTAATTTGAGTAAGGAATAAAAGTAGTCCTATGTTGAATTGTTATAAAATATCAAGACTTCTTAGCATGGTCTTACTCAAAATTGAAATCATATAGGGAAGATTTCTTTCAACATGAAATACCTTTGGAACCTAATGCTAAACCATTTAGGAAAAAATAGAGGCCTATTAATCCACTATTCACCCTTAAGATTCAAGAAGAGTTAACAAAGTTGATGGATGGAGTGATAATACAACCTAGAAGATATTATTCATGGGTGGAAAATATAGTACCAGTAAGAGAGAAAAATGGAGACATAAGGATGTGTGTGGATTTCATAAATTTGAACAAAGCCTCAATCAAAGACAACAATCCATTTCCTAATATGGACAACATACTACAATTGGCCATTGGATCTGAGTTACTTTCTAAATTATATGGATTCTTAGGGTAAAAATAGGTGGTTGTGAAGAAATCCAAGAGAATTAAAACTCCTTTTACCTCTCCATGGGGTACTTATGTATATGTGAGAATGCCTTTTGGTTTGATGAATGTTGGGGCTACGTTCCAAAGATCCATGGATGTTGCATTCTCAGGCTACATAAATGATTTAATTACATTTTATTAGGATGATGTGACAATATTTTCTAGAAAGAAGAGTGACCATTTGGGCCATGTGGAGAAGATGTTGTTAAGGTGTAGAGAATATGACATCTCATTGAAACCTAAAAAGTCCCATTTTGGAGTTCAAAAGGAAAAGTTGCTGGGGCACATTATGTCAAAAGAAGGGGTTATGATTGATCCTGAGAGGGTGGAAGAAATTGGTGAGGTTCATGTCCCTAAAACTAAGAAAGAAATTCAGTCCTTCTTTAGTCAAATAAACTTTATCAGGAGATGATTCATTTCTAATTTTTCTGAAATGAATATCCCCATTACAAACATACTAAAGAAGGACCAAATTATCCAATGGGAAGAAGGATATCTCTAAGCCTTCAATGGAATAAAAGAAGCATTGGAGAATGCCCCAATATTGACAACCCCTGATTATAAAAAGGCTTTTCAGATATTTTATTACAAAAGGATGAAGAAGGAAATGAAAGGCCTATTGCCTTTTTTAGTAAGGATTTACAAGGTGCTGAATTAAAATATATCATCATGGAGAAGTAGGATTTTTCTTTGGTAAGAGAAACTAAAAGTTTTAGGCCTTATATTATGAGTTCCAAGATCGTATCCTATGTTCCCCATATAATGGTTAAGGCCATTTTATCAGAGATGTAGATTTCTATAAAAATATTTTGTTGGGCGAACAAGTTACAAGAGTATGATATGGACATACAAACCACCAAGCTCGTTAGAGGTTTGGGCCTTGCAAAGATAATAACAATGAGTAACTTGCATGTAATGGAGATTAATGAAATTGAGGAAGGAACCATGGATGTTTAAGAAAAAATGATCAACTCTACATGGTATAAATACATAATATTTTACCTCAGGAATTTGGAGTGTCTTGGTCATTTGGATAAAAATAAGAGAATAACACTCAAATTGGCTTCCCAAAAATATATCATAACTGATTATGGGTTACTTTGGAAGAATCTTGAGGGGGTCCTTTTGATATGTATCATAGAGGAAGAAGCTCCCAAACTCATTTCAAAATTCCATGGGGGAGTATGTAGAGGCTAGTTTGTTGGAAGAGTGACTTCCCACACGATCTTGAGGGCATGTTACTGGTGGTCAACACTTTTCAAAGATGAAACCTTATTAGCCAGGAAGTGTGAAAGTTGTTAAAGGTTTTCAAGAATGATGAAAGCTTCAGGTGATTTTCCCTTGCAACCAGTGTCAATAGAAGCTCCTTTCAAACAATGGGGGATGAACTTTATTAGAGAAATCTTAGATCCCTCAAGTGTAGGGCACAAATGGATACTGGCAACCAAAGATTATTTCACCAAGTGCGTTGAATCCATCCCCACCTAAAAGGAAACTCACCAAACAGCCATGGATTTCATCCTGAATAATAAACTTTATAGGTTTGGAGTACTTGCAAAAATAGTTGCTAACAATGCTAAGAGTTTTCAAGCTAAGCCATTGGTAGCTATGTGCCAAGAATATGGAATTAGTATGACATATGCATATAGTTACAATCCATAGGGGAACAGTCAAGTTGAGTCAAGTAACAAGAATTTTCTCAAGATAATTAGGAGGACATTGGAGATTAATAAAATAAAATGGGGTGATCAGTTGAAGTTTGCTTTATGGGCAGATAAAATTACTACTAAAAGAGCTTCTTGGAAAAGTCCCTTTGAATTAGTTTATGGAGTTCAAGATCTTTTACCCCTACATATGTAATTGTCTTCTTATCAGTTTATACATCAGCTTGAGGATGAAGAAGTGAACCCCTATGAAGTCAAGATTAATTAGATTGTGGAGTTGGATGGAGAAAGAAGGTAATCTCACCAAAGACACTTTAAGTCTAGAGAGAAATGCAAGAAGTTATTTGATAACAAGGTGACTCCTAGAACTTTCAATGTTAGAGATTTGGTTCTATTGTGGGACAATAGGCACAAGGATAAAGGAAAAAATGGAAAATTTGATTCCTTATGGATGAGACCTTATTCTTTTGACATAAGAATTGGTGAGCACACATTTTTCTTGGAAGACCTGGATGGAGATTTTCTACAATTACCTCTTAATGGTAGACATATAAAGCACTTCTTGGATTGATCATAATCAAGGTAAAAACTTTTGTACAGTGTATAGTCATGTTAGTTTTAGTTTTAGTTTTTTCTTCTCTTTTTGTTTTTCTGGTCTACAGTGACCAGTTGCCCTAGTATCTTAGTATTTTTTTTGAGGTTTGTTTGGTTTATTTTGACCTAGTGCATATCTTGAATGACTCCGTAACCTAATGAATTTAGGCATTGGGTATATTTAATGATTAGCTGGCTTGGTTATTATAGCACCTGCAAAGGGTGCCCATCCCCAAGTCAGATCTGGTGTTAGTGCTCGATTTTATCTCACACTTGTGTTTTGGAAATTACCTTCAAAATTTTTATGTCTAAGTATCTGAGTTCAAAAATACATATGTCGAAGGGAAAAATCCCATTAAAACATGCTAAATCCTATATCTTTATTATGAGAATCCTTTTTTATGGTCAAGGATTGTGAAAATGAGTTGTTACGCAAGATCCCCTAGAAATAGGTTGAAAAACTATGAAAATCCATGATTTATACCTCTCAGATGTCGTCCTTGTTGTTTAGAGTGAAAATTGCAACTAAAAAAACTATTCTGAACTCCAATGATACGCGAAATAATGCCATTGGTTGTACTATAGTGAATTTCTCTCACAAACAATAATAGTATTTACATATTACAAATACAATATGCAAATCCACTCTTGAAGTCTGAGGAATATTCTTTAGAATATTCGAGTCAATATTACAAAAGGAAACATTGACCCCACTCCCGAAAGGGTGATGTGTATGAAAATGATTGGATCAGGAAAATGACTAGTAATGTATTTTTGTACCAAAGGCATACAATAATGCAAAAATTAGATGTGCCCTCGAAGCCTAACGGAGGACACGTGTTGGTTTTCTATGTAAATTCAATAGTCGGGCATGCGATTCAATGATGTAATCTTGTATTTATGCAAAAGAGTGCTTAAAATGCAAATGAGCTCCATAGCTCCACCCCCTTTCAGATTTAAACAAGTGGAAACCTATCATTAAAGGTAAAAGAGGCAGAGGTCAGGGCTAAGATTGCAAAATTTCACTCATTTGAAAGGTAATACAAATGTGAAAAATAACTCCCTAACCCTGCGAAGAGCCAAATAAGTCCATGTGGACAGTCCACATTTAAATAAAGAACCCAAGGTAGATGGCCAGGATGTAACACATTTATGGCTGCCACCATTAATGTGCTTTTTCATGAATCAAAGAAAAATTATAGAGGTTTTCAAGCATTTTGAATCATTGAAATTACATAGCAAGGATCTGGGTGCCCTAGTCACGATAATTTGTGAAAGAGAAAGAGGAAAAACCAACTAGGAAGAGGCTAAGAGGCATGAGAGAAAAAGAGAAATTCACAGAGATTTTAGATAAATGGGTAAGTGTTGCTTCACCATAATTAATTCAAATTGGGATAGAAGGGAAGATAAAATGTATAAGATGAAGTATCTAGCATAAGGTTTTCACATAAATTCCAATATTACCAGTGATCTAGAAAAGTTCATGGACACGAAGTTGTTAAATGCTGACTTGGAGGATTTCCAGATAAGGTTATGCGACCCAAATAAAAGTAAATAGATGACAATCATTGATGCTAGTGGAATTTCCCTAGCAGCTACTTTCCCACCTTCCATACATGCACTTGAGATTATATGGTTATGTGTGGAGAATTACAACCTAGAATCAAAGAAGATATTAGATGGAGGTGGAGAAAATGTGATAAAAATAAAAACGGAAGCCTTTAAGTAAATTCTAGGGTTGCCAAATTTAGATCAACTGATATTTGCTATAGTTGAATATGCACAAAAGGAATATGAGGAAAGGCATGCTAAATATGCTATAATGTGGAATTCTAAATGGATGAAAGATAAAAACCATCTATCAAAAGGATTCCTAAAAGATTATCCAAGACTATGTTTGTTGAGGAGGTGGAAGAATTGATTGTGCTATTAAATAGAATGGTAGGGTTAGAAGGAATAACAAACTTTCAAAAATGGATGTGCCCATTTCTAATGGTTATTTTGGAAGAGTAAGGAAAATTTAGTTGGGTAATTTTCATATTGGCATCTATTAAAGCTCAATTTTTAACAATGACTGTAAAAATTAGAACAGATAATCTAGTTGATATTAATGTCTATATGATGTCCTAATTTATCTATAATGTTGTTTACTTCAAATCATTTCTAGGACTCCCAGTACAAGCAAGTTTTGATGATCATAGGGTATATAATGTATACCCACAATTGAGGCTGGATAATTGGAAAGGAAATGTAAGGTTGGTGAATGATGCATTTATTACCCTACACCATTCCTTTTAAAACCAGAATGGGAACACTATTGATTGTCTACTATTTTCGGAGCAATAATTCAGGAATACGAATGCATTCTCATACAATATAGGTTCTTTACATATTTTAGAGTGAGTGGATTTGAGGGATAACCCTGTAAATTACCAAGATATATAAATGACAAATGGGTCCTGATGGAATTGTCAAGACAACTTACTCATGTTCATAAAAGGATTGCAAAGAAGCGCAAGACAAATATCAAATTCCCTCTACAAATTGGTAGGTTTTCATGCCAAAGTATTGTTAGTAATTTAACTTACCCTGAAAGATAAGTCAAATGAGGTCAGACAATTTTTTTTAAGAGATCCTCTATACAATGAATTTCCAAGTCTTAGAGTCTAATTGTTAGATTTCGGATTTTTGGAGTTTTAATTTTGGAAGTTTTTCAAAGCCTGAAAATCTTAAAGTCTGAATTTTTGGGTTTTCATGTTTTCAGAATTCAGAGCTTTTGTTCGAACATTTAGTGTTTTGGTTTCATTTTTTCCAAAGTCTGAAATTCAAAATTTCAGACTTTCAGGTTTCAGAACTTTTCATCACCAATTCACATTTCTTTCCAATTGCCCCGAAGTCTGAAATCCTGAATGTTTGAATTTTCAGAGTTTTAGGTTTTTTGGGTTTCAGAACTTCAGAGTTTTCTTGAGCATTTATTTCTTCACCAACCCTGTACGGATCATATTTTTGCCATAAATGCCAGGGTTTTCTATTTAAAATCGATTTTCTAAGGTCATTTTCACCTGACAAATATCTCTGACATCCACTTTTCTTGTCTTTTTTGACGCCCTTTTTCAAGATATGTTAATTTTGTTATTTCTTTTTGGTTTTATATTTTCTTATTTGTTCTCGTCTCCCGTTTTCTTTCCTTTTTATTTCTTCGGTGTTTTCGAATAATGGACTTCCCATTCACCATGTTTTCATTTTTGAGTTATCCCCCGTTTCTCAGGTTATTCACAAAATCATTTTGAGGTAGATCTCAGGTTTTTGATGAGTTGCTAGTTTTCCTTTTTTAGAGAGATCATTTTGAGGAAACAAACTTTAGAGAAAATTACATCGAAAACTTCGGGAAACTAATTTTGGGAATCGCTATGGGATTTCAGAACAAAGCATTTCAGAGAAAATAATTTTAGAGATTTCCATTTCGGAGAAATTTTTTTGGGAGAATTTTTTTGGAGAAAACCATTTTGGAGTTTTGGGGAAAATCACTTCAGGAATTTCCATTTTGGAGAAAAATTTCAGAAAAATCACTTCGGAAAAATTTCTTTCGGAGGTTGTCATTTTTGGATTTCAGAACTTGGCATTTCAGACTTTTGGAGATTCTAACTTCAAATTTTTCTTTCAGTGATTTTATTTTTGGACTTTTGGAGATTTTCTTTTTGGAGATTTTCTTTTGGGAGTTTTCTTTTAGATATTTTCATCCTACAGAATTTCAGATTTTTTCCTTCTTCAGATTCCAAAATTAAGAACTTCATGTTTATTTCTACTTCAAAAGAGAAAGAGAAGATGAAGTATTCATTTCTTGAAGTTGCTCCTCAGTATTTCCTATCATCTGATCTAGGTAACATAGGGGATAATGACTTAGGTCAGATTGAATTTCTAGATTTCTAGAGCAGAGTGAAGGTTGCTAACAAAAATCCATGGATGTAGGCAATTTATGAGAGTAGGCTTGTCCTTGCGGCTAGTTTTCCTACTTTAATGCATTACCCTGAGTTTGTTCTAGTTGTAGCTGTCCACTTTGATGCAAGTTCTATGTCAGTTAAGGATGATGATGACAAGGTGGTCATTCACCTAGATCCTGATTTCTTTGAAGATCTTCTCAGGCTACTTGACATTCCAAACTATGCCACCACTTCACCTGAAATTGTAGGAGAACATTGGAACAAGGATGTTGATTCATGTACCAAGATTGTTATGAAAAGCTACTTGGCCAAGTTTCCAAAAACCTTGTACAAGATAGACTTCATCCATGAAGTCAATGACATAATCATACTGCTGAGCCGAGTCTCAGGAGTCCCAGCTGCCAAGGAATTCCAAGAGTCGATGTTTTGATACATTACCACTATCAAGAAGAACAAGGAGCTTATCAGGTGGGGAAAGCATATCAGTAGCTCCATCTGATATCAGCTGGGTAGAGTGTCAACCAAAAACTCATTCTATATGACATAATTCCTGGTCTACGCTACCGTTGCCATGGGAGATTTTCCTGGACAAAAAACTAAGAGCATTCGTAGCACATCCAAGATTTATGAATTCTATCCCCAGCTCACTCTGAGTGAGGGGTGTAAGCGCTTTCGAAGGGTTAGCGATGCTTTCTTTGCAGTCATCCTCTACCACTTTTACAAAGAGTTATACAATTAGAGAATTTTTGATGAGGCCTTCAAAGAAGTACGAGAATAGGGAGCTATCTTTCTCTAATTTCCCACTTTCACCTATATTCAAATTTTGGGTTTTGTTGGTGCCCCTAGAAAATTGCCAAGGTGTCCTACAGACAAATGGACTCTACTAGAGCTGGTTCGGCAACTGTTGGATTACCATCAAATCCAAAATAAGCACCACAAGGCAGGAGTGCATTTTCTAGTTTCGATTGGTAGGTATACTTGTTTGAAAATTCACAAAGCCAAGAATTTCGACATAGAGATGGCTAAGGTGACCCTAAAATTTTTTAATCCAAGAACAAAATTCAACTACTCGGGAAAGTTCAACGAGACAGGACGTTTGATTTCCCATACATCTCAACTAGAAGACATCTGGATTCATTGTCAGGATTAGTATATCATCTAACAAAGAGATTATAAAAGATTGGATGTAGATGAAATTCACTAGCATGGGATAGCTGAGATCCCGATAGATTTGCAAGATGACAGTTAAGTATTGGACGAAGCATATAAGACTGAAGGTATTGCTAATCAACCACTTCCATGGATTGATTGGTATCAAGAAGAATGCTCTAATACAAAAGATAGGGCGGGTCCCATTCTTCAAAGGACCTATAGGTGGTTGGATACTTTTGGGATCAAACCCAAAGGAGTTGAGTAGGTTATAAGTTCAACAACCCCACAAGTCTTAAACCTAATAGTACCCACAAATGGAAAGTGATCGACTCAGAAGACCCCCACACTACCAAGGAAAATTTCATTTGTTGTTGGAAGTTCATCTCTTCCTCAAACTCCTGCTTCTCAGGAAATACCTATAGCCAAGATTGGGGTAGACGTGATTGTGGTCAGTGATTCTCCTGATTGTTCACAAGGTTCATCACTTCCTTCTTGTCTTCCATCATCCCTTCCTCCATTAGTTCCTCCCACTTTTGCCAGCATTTCATCTCTCCCATCTCCTTCTATGGCCCAAGTATTCTCAACCCTTCCATCTCTCTCGGTTGGAGAGAATATTGGATAACCCTTCTCTCCTTAATTTCCTTTATCACTTCCTTTTCCTGCCATTTCATCTTCGAGTACCATTGTATCAATTCCCACTGCTATGCTAACATCCACCCCATCCATCATTACCAGTTCTATCTAGACACTCATGAATGTTCCCAGTACCCTTTCCTCAACTCAGACCTTAAGTATCACATCTATCACTCCATCTTCTTCATTATCAGCTATTCCAGAGTGGCTATTCAGGTAGACCCCCAAGCAAAAAAAAAAGGTGCCTCTAGGAGATGTCATGGATCTCAGCATCTTGGAGAAAACAACCAAAAGACAGGCCAAGAGACCAAGGACCATGTCAAATCATGAGCTTGAGAAACTTGGCCAGAAAGGGAGATCAGTAAATGGGTGGATCAAATGAATACTGCAGGAAGCAAATCCTTTGATCAAGGAAGCTGTGGAAATCTATAATGACTTGTAGGAGGCAAAGATAACTATTCAGAAGATGGATGAGGCTTTCTCTGAGGAAAGAAACAATCTGAATCTGAATCTAGCCACATGGGAAGAGGTTAGGGCAGTGGATTCTGACTTTCTTCTTCAGGAAGGGGTGATTGATGATGCTTCAAAGTTGTTTGAATATCAGAAGGCTATGGAGTTCAGGTGCCAGGTGTTACAAGACTTGATTAAAAAATTGGATGAAAAGTGATTAGAAATCATAGATGCCTTAAATGACATATCAGAAGAATTTGATATTACTCATTGTAAATTTTTCAATGAGAATATCGATGCCCTCCCTGAAGAACAGATTCAGGAAAACTTCAAAGACTTGGTGAAGAGGGATGATGATGTCACAAGAACTTTTAATTCTGATTCCATTGATCGAATGGTCTTGTGCCAGAACTTCATAGGAAGGATGTCCAAGGTCATGTTCAAACTGAAGAGAATACCAGCCTGAATTACCAGAGAGATCGAGACAGCAGATGTAGTAAGTCACTACGCATGTGGACCTGAAGATGAAGAAATCTAGGGAATAATCAAACATTTTTTCAAATACAATCAAAGACTGGCTGTGTATGGAAGGAAAGTTAGGAGGAGCTTGAAAAAGGGAAAAAATTGCAGAGCCAAATCAGGATTGAGTGGCCATGGAAGGAAAAATTCAAGCTCCAAATCGGTCAGAGTTGTAGGGTTGACTCGGTCAAACCCTTGCAACAATTTTTCTATTTTCATGGGAGCTTGTTCCCTTAATTTAATGACATTTCTATTTTTAGTAAAATGTTAGTTAAGGGCCCAGCTGTAATGGCTCAGCCTAAGGAACTTATAAATAGATGAATGCTTAGAGTTCATAGATATACAATTTTTTGAGATTTTGGT
Source organism: Taxus chinensis (assembly GCA_019776745.2). Taxonomy (NCBI): domain Eukaryota; kingdom Viridiplantae; phylum Streptophyta; class Pinopsida; order Cupressales; family Taxaceae; genus Taxus; species Taxus chinensis. The sequence continues at coordinate 383,067,684 of CM034156.1, read as the reverse complement.
GATTTTACTCTTCAAGCTTGGAAGAGTATTTTCATATATTTGTGAAGTCCCTTTTAATTTTATTGAGAATTACACTCTGCCATTTGAAAGTCTGAATTATTGTGTGAAATAATTATTTATTACATGCTTTGTGAATGTGATTCCTTAGTATGTTTGAGTAACTTTCCTTTACTTCAGATTATTTACTGTATGCCAAGATTAAGTGATGAGGTTATTTTCTCTTCAGCTGTGATTGTATTTCTCCTACTGTTGATTGGAAGTTACATTATCTTTATTTTGCGTAAAGTGGGTGTTTAAGATGTGCTTGTGTTAATTTTTCCAATAAAGTTATCTGTGTATCTAAACCAAATCATGTTCTTTCTCTTTTGTATAAGTTTAACAAAGGAACGTGTGTTTCTAGTTTGTGGTACTCGTACCCTTTTTAGTTACAATAGGTGAAAGTGATTTAGGATGCTAGCATCTCACTCACATAACCCTTCCAAAAGTTGAACATCCCTGCTCTTTGGTGCATCACCACTTCTAGTTTAGGATTTATTTCTTTGCAATTTCTCCTTAATCTTAGGAAGAGTCATAACACCTAGTTTAAACAAAGGAAGCCAGCCTTCTCCAGAGGTTCACCTCAAACCCAAGTCCCACAGCTTGAGAGGTGATCCCACGTGTCACTATCACACCGAATGTCATGATTCATTTTCAGGCCATTCGGAGGGTGCAGTGATTTTGTGACAACAATTTTTGGCACACCTGGTGGGACAGAGTTGGTACTTCTCTTCTCATTTTTTTATCAATCTAAGTACCTGGCGACTCCATATCTCTAGATTTCAAAATTCAGTATATCAACTTATGTGAAGGATTCATATAAGAGATTCTCCAAGGCAGGGAAATTATCAACATACAAATATTTCATTATCCCCTCCAAGAAGAAGAGGCAGAAGTCCTTCAGTTTCCGCACCTATGGATTTTCCTTGTAGGGGGCATTCAACTCCACCTGACAGACGTTTTCCTCTACCAAGGCATAATCCATGTAGATTCACAATGGTGACAAATAATTGTCCTCCTTTTAATGCTAGCAGCCCCTTGCAGTTGGCACAGAGAGATGCTATACCAGCATCCGCCCTTAAAAGTTTGCCATTTTTTAATGGTGAAACTAATATTTCCCCTTGGGAACACATACTGGACATAGCAAGCATTTGTGCAGTTCACAGTATCACAGAAGATAACATAGTAGTTCGACTTCTTGCTACTTCTTTTAAAGGAAGGGCACTTCAATGGTTCAAGAGTTTAAATGCTAGTTCAATTACTACATGGAATGAGTTGGGCACCAAGCTTTGCAAGTAGTTTGAAGACAAAAGTGATCATTTATCACTTGTGGAATAATTCCATACCATCAAAATATCTCCTCAAGAATATATGAGTGATTTCAATCTTCACTTCGACAAAACTTGGAAACGGATTCTGGCTCTTGTACGTCCATCTCCACAAAACACTTTCCTATATTATTTGTGAGCGTTGAATAGTGATATTGCCATCCTGATTCAATTGATGGGAGGTAATATTGTTCCTGACGTCTATGAAATTTTTGTCACAACTAAGAATTTCCTAATTCAAGCAGGTAAAATTGCTCCTAGGCCTCCTATTCCTATGTTTGCAGAACTCACATGCCAATAACTAGCTCTTGTGCCAATTCTGGCAGCTTCGAATTCAGCAACCACACCTGTGTCCAACCCTGCTAATGACCTAGCTGAGGTGAAGTCACTGTTGTAAACTTTCAGGAACGAACTTGTGGTAATAAAGAGGCAGCAGTCCCAATGCACTTGCCCCTTCCCACCTCAATATCAAACGAATCGTTCCCCCTTTCAAGGAAACAGTCAGTCACAGAACCAAACCATAAGCCAAGATACCAATATTAAACCTTTGAATTCCTGAAATCCTTCTGCTACCAGTTCTTCTAGAGCCATAGTTCCCATTCAAAACAATCTCATCCAAGATTATGAGTGGTGTTATCCTTGTTCCCAACCCCATAATCAGAATCTCTACCCAAATGGAGTTTTGAGTCAGACTCTCATGGTCCAAAGTATATCCAGCCCATCAGAATTAGCAGTTGAGATAACAACCTAGGATAATCAGACTCTACTCACTGAAGAAACCACATTAGTAAATTGGCAATCTGATGATTTTTGTGGAATAAATGCCGATGCTTTCTTGGTGGCTTCAAATACACATTCCAAAAAGAGGGCAATAGAACCAAAAAGTTCTAAAGTTGACCAAGCATCTACTTCACATCCTCAAACACAACTAGTGACAGATAAATATGCATGGAGGAAATCACCAAAAGTATCCACAAGCCAATCTCCAAAGAGTAATGGACCTATAGTTGTGACTGTGCCGAATAGACATTTTCCAAAAGAAGATACTAACGCCCAGAAGAGCATCAACAAGGTAGGAGAAATACCATTCAGTATCGTAGAGTAGATGAAAAAGACTAATTTGAGTGTTACCATATGGGATGCACTTTTGATACCATCTCAGCGGAATTTGTTATGAGAATCTTTGAATAGTTTTGGCACTACTAATAAAACATCAAGTCATGGAGCATCCATATCAACCAGTCTATGTCAACCAGAGACAAAAGGGATTCCCAGAGAAAATAAGCCACCACCATTTTACAACTCTATAATCATTAGAAATCATTTGGTTCATAATTGCATGATTGATTTTGGGGCCAGTAGTTCTGTCATGCCTAAGCAGATTGCAGACATATTGGGGATTTCATATACCCCAATTTCAAAAGGAGTAGTTCAGTTGGATGGCATGACAGTTAAGACTGTTGGGATCATTAAAGGGCTACAACTCACCGTCCATGCATGTCCCAGTTTTTCATTCACACAAGACATATCGGTCATCGATATCCCTTCTCTCTTTGCCATTTGCTTATCATGAGACTTCACCACCAAAATGGGTGGTTATTTATCAGTAGACTGGTCGTATATGATTTTGAGAACTTGGTATGGGATGTAGGTGACTATAAGAGTTAAACCCATTTACCACAACCATGTGGAACCATACACAATCAAACCCATAAATGGAAATTATGCCATTGGTGAACCTGAAGAGGAAGTTGCAGACCATGAACTGACTACTCTCATAGAGGAGGTTCCTGACACAATCCTTGATGAAGTAAGTAACGATCACCAATACGACCTGTATGATTACTTGCTAGCAAATGAAGAGTCTGGTCGACTATTTTTAGAAGAGACCCGATTGGGAACATATTGTGTACATGAGGAAGGTGTGATTGTACCAAAATTGGTTAAAGCACCCAGTGATTCCTAGGGACTATGGTAAATTTTCTTTAATGGCTAAAGGAGAAAAAATGGATCTGGTGCAGGAGTTATGTTGATCTCTCCAAAAGGAGATAAATATTTCTCGTCCTTCCGATTGCAGTTTAGTTGCACCAACAATGTTGCTGAGTACGAAGCCCTAGTGTAAGGGATCTAGCTGGCTCAAAAGAGGGAAATCAAGGCTCTGACCGTGTTTAGAGATAGTGAATTGGTTGTTCATCAAGTAACAGTGTGCAACGCATCCAAGAACAATCTTCTAAGATCATAAAAATATCGAGTTTGGGATCTAATTGAATATTTTGAGGCTTTTGGAATTCATACAATTCCCAGAAGTCAGAATCAAGACACTGATAGGCTAACCATGGTGGGATCACAATATGACATACCTATTGATATCATGGAGGAAAGACAAAAAATCATCAAAATGGTAGTTCATCCTGCAATACCTGACAATGTGAGTAGTTGGCAAGTGTTCAATAGCGATGAAAAAATTTTCCTCTTCCTACAACAAGAAGCAGAGTTCGCAGTCAAACATCAGGATAGATTTAAGAAATCCTATGGTGATCAAGTCATCCAGTTGAAAGGAAATAAGTTACCAAAAGGCCTAGTCACTCTTGAATCTATTTTTGACACAAATGATTAGGTCAAGCGGCAGGGCACTAACATGACAATCAAAGAAGAAGATTTTGAGGAGGTTGAGGTAGCTAACGAGAAATTTCTAAAGATTGGAAAAGTGTGCACTAATCAAGAAAAGAAAGCCTTCACTGAGTTGTGTCAAGAATACCACGACATCTTTGCTTAGAGTTATAAGGACCTGTATGGTTTTGATCCAGGCCTAACACAACATACTATTGAACTGGACCTAAGTTCTAATCTAGTTCATCAAAAGTAGAGGTCGATCAACCCTCGAATTGAGCCACTAATGTGGAAGGAACTAACAAAGCTCATTGAAGCCTACATAATTTTTCCCATCAAACATTCATCATGGGTGGCCAATCTGGTACCTGTAAGAAAGAAGAATGGTGAAATTTGATTGTGCGTGGACTTCAGGGATTTGAATCATGCCTCGCTAAAAGATCACTACCCTCTGTCGTCAATGGAATAGATTCTTCAGATAGTATCAGGGGCCCAAAGGTTTTCTTTACTCGATGGATATTCAGGGTATAATCAAATTCGGGTCCAAGAATCTGATCAATTCAAGACAACATTTACTACTAAATGGGGCACTTATGCTTACAACAAGATGCCATTCGGGCTATCTAATGTAGGGGCTACTTTCCAAAGAGCTATGGATATGGCATTCAAAGGGCTTATCAACAATATTATCTTGGTTTACCTTGATGACATAACTGTCTATTCCAAGCATGTTGAGGATCATATTACACATCTACGAAAGGTTTTCCGAAGATGCAAAGACTTTGGGGTCTCATTGAATCCTAAAAAGTGCATTTTTACAGTTTAGGAGGGAAAGTTGCTAGGACATATCATCTTTGCAGAGGGACTGTCCATTGATCCAGCCAGAATCTAGTCAATTATGTCCCTATCTCTTCCGAGTCACAAGAAGGGTCTCCAAAGCTTCCTGGGAACCATTAATTTTGTATGAAGATTCATTCCCAAATTTGTAACAATGGCCAAGCCACTTACGACCATGTTAAAAAAGAATATTTCATTTTCATGGAAAAAGGAAGGAAGAGAAATTTTCGAGGCTATCAAAACAACCATTTCATAGGCACCCACATTGGTGAATCTTAAGTTAGATAAAGACTTCATTCTCTACACCTCCACAGGACAGGAAAGCATTTAAGGGATTCTAAATCAATAGAATGATGATCTGATGGAGCAACTGATTGCCTTCTTCAGTTAGTATCTCAAGGAGTATGAGCTCAAATATTCGTTCATCGAAAAGTAGGTCTTTGCAGTCATTTAAGCTCTGAAAAAATTCAGGCACATGTTGTCCAATAACAAGGTGCATTTGATGGTTTCTCACCCCAACGTTAAAGAATTTTTGTTGAATAAAGAAATGAATGAGAAATGTGCTAGGTGGATCATGAAAGTAATGGAGTATGATGTACACATCAAAGTCACTAAGCTTGTCAAAGGCAAGGGGTTATGCCAACAGTTGGCTGTAGACATGGAAACTAAAGAGGACAAAGATGTTGTGCTCCTCAATACTGATAGAAAAATGATCAGGTTGATTGGTTGACTAAGATGCAAAATTTCCTCCTCTTTGGGGTATATCCTCCAAATATGGATAAGGTTCAATGACGCACTTTCCACCTCCAGTCTATTCCATACATTGTGGTGGATAACGTTCTCTTTTGAAAGGATTGGAATGGCGTCCTCCTACGTTTCATCAAGCCATAATAGGTAAGCAAGATATTGGAGGAGTTTCACAATGGCCTTTCGGGAGGGCATTATTCAGCATGAACGATGGCTACCAAGATCATGCGGGCTGGTTATCACTGGCTAGACTTGTTTAAAGATGCTCATTTTTGGGTAAGAAAATGTAAGGATTGTGCTCTCTTTGCGGGTAAATAGAGGATGGTAACACTTTTGTTGCATCCCATTCAAGTAGATCAACCTTTTATCCAGTGGGGATTGGACTTTATTAGTATGATTAATCCTCCATCTAGTGAAGGGCATAAATGGGTTCTTACTACTACAGACTATTTCACTCACTAGAAAGAAGTAGTGGCTTTGAAGGAAACCAATGAAAAGGTTGTTCTCAAATTTTTAGAAAATATCATGACAAAATTTGGTATTCCATTTACTGTTATCTCTGACAATGCACTGGCATTCCTCAGAATGAAGGTAAGTGAATGGGCAGTCAAGAATGGGGTCTACCTCAAGACTTCATCCAACTACTACCCGCAAGGAAACGGATTGGCCGAATCTAGCAACAAGAATTTAATAAGGATCATCAAGCACAATGGAAGAAAATAAAAGGACCTGGCATACTCAGCTTAAGGTCACTCTGTGGGCTGACTGAATAACACCTAAGAAGGCCATTGGGGTTTCACCTTTCATAATGGTATATGGATGGGAAGCAAAACTCCCACTTTCATTGGAAATACCTTCCTTAGACTTGGCCTATCGGCTTGAGGTTATGGAAGATGATGCCTTAACAGTGAGATTTGCTGAACTCATGGAGTTAGAAGAGACTCAGAATACAGCTATGTGTACGCTCACACATCACCAGACCCAGGTCAAGAAATCCTTTGATAAGAAAGCTTCAGATAGATCATTCAGGGAAGGAGAGTTAGTCCTTAAGTGGGATGAAGACTGAGCTAAACCAAGCAGGCATGCCAAGTTTGATGCCCTCTAGAGTGGGCCCTATATTGTCACAAGTTGTAAAGAGGTGAATTCCTTTCATCTATCCAGACTCAATGGAGAATAATTACCCATTCATGTGAATGGGATACATCTCAAGGCTTGCTTTTGAGATTGTTCCACCCTGTATAGTGTTTTGTCTTTCCTCCAAGTGCTTTGCACATCGTTCATCCATTTTATTTTGCTTCTTTTTCTTCTTCTTTTTTTTTGTTTAGGGACTCCTTTGCCCAATGTTTTGTCTTAAAGCTACTGGTCTAGAAAGCTTAGCAGGCAAGTTTTCCCTAGAGGTTACCAAAAATGTTAGCAATTTAACTTACCCTGAAAGATAAGTCAAATGAGGTCAGAAAAAAAAAATTAGAGATCCCCTGTACAATGAATTTCCAAGTCTTAGAGTCTAATAGTTAAATTTCAGATTTTTGGAGTTTTCATTTTGGAAGTTTTTTCGAAGTCTGAAAGTCTGAAATTTTGAAATTTTTGGGTTTTTAGAATTTGGAGATTTCGTTTGACTTTTGGTGTTTTGGTTTCATTTTTTCTGAAGTCTGAAATTCCAAATTTTAGACTTTCAGGTTTCAAAACTTTTCATCACCAATTCACATTTTGTTTCCAATTTCCCCGAAGTCTGAAATCCTGAATTTCTAAATTTTCAGACTTTCAGGTTTTTCGGGTTTCAGAACTTCAGAGTTTTCTTGAGCATTTATTTCTTCACCAACCCCATATGGATCGGAATTTTTGCCATAAATGCTAGGTGTTTCTATTTAAACTTGATTTTCTATGGTCATTTTCACTTGACAGCAATCTCTGACATCCATTTTTCTTGTCTTTTTCAACGTCCTTTTTCAAGGTATGTTATTTTTGTTATTTCTTTTTGGTTTTAGATTTTCTTTTTTGTTCTCATCTCCCATTTTCTTTCCTTTTTGTTTCTTTGGTGTTTTCAAATAATGGACTTCCTATTCACCATGTTCTTTCATTTTTTAGTTATCTCCAGTTTCTCAGGTTATTCACAAAATCATTTCGAGGTAGATCTCAAGTTTTTGCAAAGTTGCTAGTTTGCCTTTTTTGGAGAGAGCACTTCAGAGGAGATTACTTTACAAACTTCAGAGAAAATTACTTCAAAAACTTCGAGAAACTCACTTTGGGAATCATTGCGAGATTTTGGAGAAAAACATTTCAGAGAAAATCATTTCAGAGATTTCCATTTCGGAGAAAATGTTTTTAGAGAATTTCTTCGGAGAAATTCACTTCAGAGTTTCAGGGAAACACACTTTGGGAATTTCCATTTCGGAGAGTTTTTTTTGGGAAAATCACTTCGGAAAACTTTCTTTCAGAGGTTGTCATTTTAGGATTTTGGACACTCTGGCATTTCAGATTTACTTTCGGCATTTTTTCTTTTCAGACTTTCGGAACTTTCTTTTCAGACTTTCAGAGATTGATTTTCAGAGATTTCTTTCAGAGATTTTCATCCTACAGACTTTCAGAGTTTTTCCTTCTTCGGCTTCCAAAATCCAGAAATTCATGTCTACTTCTACTTTAAATGAGAAAGAGAAGATGAAGTATTCATTTCTTGGAGTTGATCCTCAGTCTTTCCTATCATCTGATCTAGGTAACATAGGGGATACTGACTTAGGTCAGATTGATTTCCTATATTTCTGGAGCAAAGTGAAGGCTCCTAACAAAAATCCATGGATGTAGGTAATTTATGATAGTGGACTTGTCCTTACGGCTAGTTTTCCTGCTTCAATGCATTGTCCTGAGTTTGTTCTAGCTGCAGCTACCCACTTCGATGCAGATTCTATGTCAGTTAAGGATGATGATGACAAGGTGGTCATTCACCTAGATCCTGATTTCTTTGAAGATCTTCTCAGGCTACCTGACATTCCAAACTATGCCACTATTTCACCCGAAATAACAATAGAACATTGGAACAAGGATGTTGATTCATGTACCAAGATTGTCATGAAAAGCTACTTGGCCAAGAGCATGGCCAAGTTGCCAAAAACCTTGTACAAGGCAGACTTCATCTAGGAATTCAATGACATAATCATACTGCTGAGATGAGTCTTAGGCCTCCCAGCTGCCAAGGAATTCCAAGAGTGGATGTTTTTATACATTGCCACTATCAAGAAGAACAAGGAGCTTATCAGGTGGGGAGAGCATATCAGTAGCTCCATCTGCTATCAGCTGGGTAGAGTGTTAACCAAAAACTTATTCTACATGACATAATTCTTGGTCTACGCTGCTACTACCATGGGAGATTTTCTCGGACTAAATACCAAGGGGGTTCGTAGCACATCCTAGATTTATGATTTCTATCCCCAGCTCACTCTGAGTGAGGGGTGCAAGCACTTTTGAAGGGTCAACAATGCTTTCTTCACAGTCATCCTCTACCGCTTTGACAAAGATTTGTACAATCAGAGAATTTCTGATGAGGCCTTCAAAGAAGTACGGGAATGGGGAGCTATCTATCTCCAATTTCCCACTTTCACCTACATTCAAATTTCAGGTTATGTTGGTGCCCCTAGCAAATTACCAAGGTGTCCTACAGAAAAATGGGTTCTACTGGAGCTGGTTTGGCAACTGTTGGATTACCATCAAATCCAAAACAAGTGCCACAAGGTAGGAGTGCATTTTCTAGTTTTGATTGGCAGGTATACTTGTCTCAACATTGATAAAGCCAAGAATGTTGATGCAGAGATGGCTGAGGTAACCCTATGGAATTTTCATCCAAGAACCAACTTCGACTACTTGGGAAAATTTGGTGAGAAAGGATGTTCGACTTCCCATACATCTCAACTAGAAGACATCTAGATTCATTGTCGGGATGAGTATATCATTCGACAAAGATATTATGAAATATTGGACATAGATGAAATTCACCAGTATGGGATAGCTGAGATCCTGATAGATTTGCAAGATGATGGTGAAGTATTGGACGAAGCATATAAGATCGAAGGTATTTCCAATCAACCACTTCCATGGATTGATTGGTATCAAGAAGAATGCTCCAATACAAAAGATAGAGCGGGTCCCATTCTTCAAAGGACCTACAGGTGGTTGGCTACTTTTGGGATCAAACCCAAAGGAGTTGAGCAGGTTATAAGTACAGCAACCCCACCAGTCTTAAACCCAATAGTACCCACAAAGGGAAAGTGGTCGACTCAGAAGACCCCCACAGTACCAAGGAAAATTTCATTTGTTGTTGGAAGTTCATCTCTTCCTCAAACTCCTGTTTCTCAGGAAATACCTATAGCCAAGACTGGGGCGGATGTGATTGTGGTCAGCAATTCTCCTGATTGTTCACAAGGTTCATCACTTCCTTCTTCTCTTCCATCGTCCCTTCCTCCATCAGTTCCTCCCACTTCTACCAGCATTTCATCTTTCCCATCTCCTTCTATGGCCCAAGTATTCTCATCCCTTCCAGCTCTCTCGGTTGGAGAGAATATTGGATCACCTTTCCCTCCTCCATTTCCTTTGTCACTTCCTTTTCCTGCCATTTCATCTTCCAGTACCGTTGTATCAATTCCCACTGCTATGTTAACATCCACCCCATCCATCATTGCCACTTCTATCCAGACACCCATGAATGTTCCCAATACCCTTGCCTTAACTCAGACCTTAAGTATCACATCTACCTCCATCTTCTTCATTATTAGCTATTCCAAAGTGGCTATTTAGGTAGACCCCCAAGCAGAAAAAGAAGGTGCCTTTAGGAGATGTCATGAATCTCAGCATCTTAGAGAAAACACCCAAAAGAAAGGCCAAGAGACCAAGGACCATGTCAATTCTGACAGTGAATTTGTTTGGAGAATGGGTGATAGAGGTCTCTACCCTTGCCGAGGGAAAAACTGAGGAAACAATCATGGCTATAGATTATCAGAATTCTAGATTTTCATTAGGAAAGGCCACTCATGAGGGGACCAAACAGGATGTTCACACTACTCTGGGGGCCCTGATGGTGAAATATGACAAGGATAAAGCTACGAAGGATGAGCTAAAGGTTAAGGTATAACAAATCACATCTTTGTTACGTAGAGTTACAAAACCCATTTCATCGACTGAGTCCTCATCTACTACAGCCTTAACAGTTTCAGCTTCTATTGATGACTTCTCTTATCACGAGCTTGAGAAACTTGGCCAGAAAGGGAGATTAGTAAATGGGTGGATCAAACAAATACTGCAGGAAGAAAATCCTTTGATCAAGGAAGCTGTGGAAATCTATAATGATTTACAGGAGGAAAAGATAACTATTCAGAAGATGGATGAGGCTTTCTCTGAGGAAAGCAACAATCTGAATCTGAATCTAGCAACATGGGAAGAGGTTAGGGAAGTGGATTCTGACTTTCTTCTTCAGGAAGGGGTGATTGATGATGCCTCAAAGTTGTTTGAATATCAGAAGGCTATGGAGTTCAGGTGCCAGGTGTTACAAGACTTGATTAAAAAATTGGACGACAAGTGATTAGAAATCATAGACACCTTGAATGACATATCAGAAGAATTTGATATTACTCATTGTAAATTCTTCAATGATAATATCGATGCCCTCCCTGAAGAATAGATTTAGGAAAACTTCAAAGACTTGGTGAAGCGGGATGATGATGTCACAAGAAATTTTAATTCTGATTCCATCGATCGAATGGTCTTGTGCTAGAACTTCATAGGAAGGATGTCCAAGGTCATTTTCAAACTGAAAAGAATACCGACCTGAATTACCAGAGAGATCAAGACAACAGACGTAGTCAGTCACTACGCATGTGGACCTGAAGATGAAGAAATCCAGGGAATAATCAAATGCTTTTTCAAATACAATCAATGACTGGCTGTATGGAAGGAAATTCAGGAGGAGCTGGAAAAAAATGAACAAATTGCAGAGCCAAATCAGGATTGAGTGGCCATGGAAGGAAAAATTTGAGCTCCAGATCGGTCAGAGTTGCAGGGTTGACTCGGTCAAACCCTTGCAACAGTTTTGCTATTTTCATAGGAGCTTGTTCCCTTAATTTAATGACATTTCTATTTTTAGTAAAATGTTAGTTAAGTGCCCAGCTGTAATGGATCAGCCTAAGGAACTTATAAATAGATGAATGCTTAGAGTTGATAGTTATACAATTTTCGAGATTTTGGGGATTTTACTCTTCAAGATTGGAAGAGTATTTTCATATATTTGTGAATTCCCTTTTAATTTTATTCAGAATTACACTCTTCCATTTAAAATTCTGAATCACTGTGTGAAATAATTATTTATTACATGCTTTGTGAATGTGATTCCTTAGTATGTTTGAGTAACTTGCCTTTACTTCAGATTATTTACTGTATGCCAAGATTAAGTGATGTGGTTATTTTCTCTTCATATGTGATTGTAATTTTCCTACTGTTGATTAGAAGTTACATTATCTTTATTTTGCGTAAAGTGGGTGCTTAAGATGTGCTTGTGTTAAATTTTCCAATAAAGTTATCTGTGTATCTGAACCAAAATCATGTTCTTTCTCTTTTATATAAGTTTAACAAAGGAACGCGTGTTTCTAGTTTGTGGTACTCGTACCCTTTTTAGTTACAATAGGTGAAACTGATTTAGGATGCGAGCATCCCACTCACATAACCCTTCCAAAAGTTGAACATCCCTGCTCTTTGGTGCATCACCACTTCTAGTTTAGGATTTATTTCTTTGCAATTTCTCCTTAATCCCAGGAAGAGTTAGAGCACCTAGTTTACACAAAGGAAGCCGACCTCTCTCCGGAGGTTAATCTCTAGTCTAATTCCCACAGCTTGAGAGATGATCCCATGTGTCACTATCACACTGAATGTCATGATTCATTTTCAGGCCATTAGGAGGGTGCTGTGATTTTGTGACAACAAGTATAATAAAGGCTAGATTGATGGAGGAAGAAATGGAGATATTTCAAATGGAGATGTTCACACCAAGACCAAATTATGATATTAGATGGGTTTTTAGTAATGGTGAACATGAATCTCATTTTGAAGATTATTGGATGAACTATCTAGATGAAGAGGAGGTCATATTGAGAGACTTCTTCAGGATGACCTTAACCTGAATTATTGATTTTAAGATTGCAGTAGTCCCATAGGGGATTATAGATGACAAAGATGTAATAGGGAAGTATTACCATGACTATAAAATTGAATAAAAAATAATTAGTTCTGGTGATTGGAATGAGAAGGAATCAAATAGCCCTCATGTAAGGATTTCTAATGTATTAAGAAGAAAATTGACTTGGTTAACTATAAAAGGTTTGGATTTATCCCTAAAAAATACCAAAATAATAAATGAGTTCCGAGACTTAGAGCTTTTGGAAGGAGATCTACCCCCATTGAAGGAGGGAGCAAACAAAATGGACCCTTTAAATGGACATGCTCCAAAACTGCCCAATAGGCCCACCATAGGACTTATTGATGAATCGACATCAGTAAATAGCAAGACTGGGACTTCAAGGTCTATTTTGGTGCAAAAAGCTGAGGGGATACTATTGAAATCCATGCAAGATACCCCTATCACCGAAGCATAGCCAATCCAAGAAAAATGGAAAGGCTTAATTTCACAAACAACCCCCTTAAAGGTATTACCAAGACCATATGGTATTGAAAAGATAATGAGAGAAGATATAACAAGTGCCAATATCAAATCCAAATCAAATGATGCTAAATAAAGAGGGGCACCAGATCTTAGACACTTTGAAAGAACCAAGATGTAGATTAAACTTATATATGAGCAACCTTTAGCAAGAGAATTTATTTGTCATTTATCAAGAAAACACAAACATAGAGATCCTGAGGTGATTCATCATCCTACTCCGACTAAAGATCAAAGAAGAGATTCTACTTTATTAGCCCGTTAAATATTTCCATTCCAGACCCTTGGGAATGTGCATTCTATTCCAAGTGTGAAATTACCTAATGTAGTTGCATTTTCATTTTATTTTGAAATAATTCCAAGAAAAATTAGCAGTACTCATACGTCTAGTTAGTTAGTTGGAGTAAAGGAAGAATAAATACAAGTTAAACCACTAAATGAGCAGCCTTAGGAGCCACCAAAAATAAATTATAAGGTTGTTGATTTGTTTAAGGAGGTTCTTGAATTGGAAATGATTGATGTATATATTGAGAATTATACAACTGAGAATATAAGTATCACTGAATAAGAGGTGCATGTCCAAGATATTCATCAGGTATTAACTACAAGTGTGGGAGAGAAACCCCAATATATTCAGAGAAAAAATATAGATTCTGTCATAAATGATGAGAAAATAGTTCAAGAAAATTTAGATGAGGTACTTGTAAAGAGTAGGGTTCATATTAAAATTCAATTACCAAAATATTCAAAGTTAATAGAGGAAAGTCAGGTCTTTCAAAGGAATAATATTATGAAGGATGTTGTTACTAAAGTGTTACAAGAAACATGTAAATATGTTGAGATTCCTTCTAAAAAAGATACACATAAAAGTCATAAACAACTAAGAGCTCAACCAACAGAGCTTGGAGTAGTTGAAAAGAACCCCCAAGTGGATCTACACACCAAAAAATCACCAACAAGAGATGAAGATATTCCGAAGGATAACGGGCCAACTAAAACTTTAAGTCTAGATGGAATTACCCCAAAGGAAATTGCATATGTGCCAAATATCTCAGTGAAAAATATAGATAAAAGTGCAATGAATATCCCTAAGGAGGATCCAAAGAAGTGTTAAGTGAAACAATAATTGCTACTATGGTTTTGTTGGGTTTCAGATTTGCACTTGGAATGAAACCACAGTCAGGGGACAAGAAAGACCCTCCTATTTAATGGGAGAGGTTCCTGTACGTCAGAAAAGTGACAGGCGAGCGTGAGAATCAACAAGTAACTCTTCCGCGTACCCGACCTCCCGAGGTCGTGCCGAGACAGCCGGTGGGGGGTAGAATATGCAGACAAACTAGTTAGGCAGTCTAATGTCTTCGACACGCACTAGTGGAATTTGTGAATCTAAGGCAAAGAAGGCCCTTCTAACTTGGACTGGTGTGATAGATCGATCAGCAAGGATGACTGCACGAAGGATCCAATCAATATCGAGCTCTAGCATGATTCGATCTATGGGTTGTGGAATACGTGGAAAATGATCTGGGATTGTTTCGTGTATATCTCCCGATAAGGTCATATAGTGGATGATGAATATAAATGACTCTATGGATGATTTTCTGGCCTAGTCCAGAATTACCTAGCTTCGTTAGCCACTATATCTAGTAAGGACAGTTGTTCGATGATGATAGGTGGAAGTGGAGTGGACTTGAATACCAAGATGCGTAGGCTAGTGTCTATGTCTAACTGACTTGTGGATTCGTTGGGTTGTGAAATCTATGGATCATAACCATAGACTCTTGGTTGTTGCGGTCCTGTTATGGTCATATGCGGGATCAAATTCTAATCCCTAGTATCTAGTAATCGTATGCTTTCTCAGCTTCTATGTTTAGAACCAATAGTTGTGCAATCTTCTCAGAATACCTTACAGGTGTTCTCGCAACTTGGATTCTTAAGCTGGTATCTATATCTACGAGGGTGTCTCCAGCATCTAGCTGTGGAACTAGAGGATCACACCCGAATGTTTGTTCTCTTTCGAGCCCTTCTACAGTCATGTGGATGTTTTCTAGGGTAATCTGTAGTTTGGTTGACTTGACCAAAATGCATGTGCTTGGTCGTCTTCTATGTTTAATCCTCTTAACTGAGAACTGATCAGTTGTAAATCTTTTGTTGTTCGGAATACTTGTATCCTGAGATTTTGGTCTATGTCAACTATTGCTGTGACTAGGTTTGGTTGAGGCACGATTGGCTCAAATATATATTCCCTGGGCTCTTGAGGTCCCGTGATTGTCATACGAAACAAAATGCAAATCTAACTGTAACGAAGAAAATTCTAACTATGTGAAATAAATCTAACTGTATAACTTTTATTCTTCTAAGAAAACTTTTAATAATTTTAAGGAAAGCAAACTATTTTAAGCATATCTAGAAATAATAACTAAACAATAATTTGAAACAGACAAGATAACCGAGTGTAGTTATTTGCCTGTGCGATTTGTAGAATTATTCTAAATAAAATAGTTTGTCTAATCTACCGGCAAGATTCTCGATCCTACCTCAGAAGTGAGGAGTGAATCATAGTTTCTCAGAAACTATCAATCCCCACAGCTTCCCTGGCAATGTCGAGAATAGAATGAAATGAAATAAAGCGATTAACTACTCTATTTGATATGAATCTGACTAGAACTTTGAAATGTAAAACCTGGACTCCGCAGAACAGTGGCGAATCCGATGGTGTATGTGATCTCGTCCCCTCAGTATGATCTCCTCGTTCTTTTGTGTTCACGTGGATCTAGAAAAGCGTGTAATGCTAGCACTGATAAGAGTAGATTTTGGGGCAAGGACAACTCAAAATGCAGACCGAGAATGTGAGTAGGAGAGGGATAGCGCAAGAGTATAGAGCTTGGCTTATGCGATTCCTAGCGGGATTTTACTGCGAGTCATGCAACATGAAGTGACCAGAACCTGTAACTATCCTATATGAAGAGAAAAACCTACAACTTTAATGGCTTCCTAAGCTATTCTGTTCCAATGGATTGGATAAAATAAAGACACTGCTTGCACAAGTTGGATATGTGGCTTACCAACAGCTGAATAAAGCTAACCAGGCATATAATGGATTGAACTAAGAACCCCAAGACACAATAAAACAAATCTACAGCAAAGAGAAATTTAGAGGCAAGCTTCTAACTGGATTGGGATGAGATAACAACACTGCCTGCACAAGATGGGTCTGTGGCTTACCAACAGCTGAACAATACTAACCAAGTATGAAATGAACTATGCTATCAATCCTAAGCAAGCTGACAGACCAAACCACTGAAAATCAGAAGACTCTAACCAAAAAATGGTGGCCATTTGCCTCAGCACAAGCTATGCATTTATAGGAATTCCAACACTCAAAAACCAAAACCAAATTGAACTCCTAAACAATAAACAAAGGAAAAACACTATTCTAGGGTACCAAAAACATAAATGCATGCTCAATTCAGTAAAGAAAAGCTGGTGAATCGTGATATTTCACGTGAGTCGCGTCAAAAGAGTGTTCTGGAAAACACGCACAGGACCGCCGCTCTGAGCAGGGCGGCGGTTTCGTCACTGAAGGTAAAGAGGCCAAGGAAAGAGGAAAAAAGGGGGAAAAAAAGGGCACATGGGCTAAGTGGGGCATGCGGGATGTTAACGCATACTCCAAGGGCTTTTCCGGATCCCGAACACCTTGCGAGGAGACCTGTATCATCATCGGGGCACTTGTTACACTGTTCTGGTAGTACAGTACCTTACAATTTTGGGTACGTACATATTTCCCCCTCGGAGAAGCATTTTAGCCATGAAGAGGCATAAAACGTTGGGTCCGAGTATGGCAGTCCTGAAATGGGGAGTTAGAAGCTATACCTTACTCGTCCGTGTGTTGAAATGATGCCATTGAAATTCCCGCTACCTGCAAAATGAAAAAAGAGAGCTCAAGTGCAGATAGATACAATAACTTGGAAGATAAACGCTAAAATAATAGGGAAGGAGAACATACCATTCGTGCGGGGATAGAAACTTACCTCCATCAGCGCTCCAAACCTGCGAAAAAGTCATTTTAAAATGAAATAGAATGATATATATATGAAAGTGGGCCCATTTTCCTATTCATTTGCGCGAGTCGATTTGATTGATTTTGAGCTCTGGGACCCACGGTGACGGTTTCTCATGCGAGTAGAGTCGAAACGTTCGCAGCGAGATCGTGATCATGCCTCCACGAGCGGAACACTGACCTCAGCGATCACAGGTTGGTTTTCTTCCATTTTGTGTTTTTCCCCCTTTAAAATTGAAATGTTAAATTCGTCATAATGGGGGGGTTATTTTTGAAAATGTTAGGTTCAAAAGGTCCACCTAGGGGGGGTGCCTACTGGGTAGGCTCCATTTTTAGTTTAAATGGTCTATTTTTGCTCATTTTGGGCTTTTTGGGGTTAACAACCCGCGCGGGTTTTCGGACCGCGATTGTCGCCCTGCCAGGGTGGCGGTTACATGACGGCGGTTACACGACCGCCACCTTCAAGGCGGCGGTTACAAAACCGCCTCCCTGCTCAGGGCGGTGGTTTTGCATAGAATGCAAAAGAACTTATTTTGGAGACTGCACTTGTATTTTCTTGCACTTCTATGCATTTTTATGATTCTCTTGGTATTATTCAGATACTAACTTGCCCTATTTTGTGTGTTTTTGGGTGTATGCAGGTGAGGGAGGAGTATATCAGATGGATCCGAGAGAGAGAGTGTGTGATTGGCTTTCGGGGGTATTGGATGCCCTTTCTCAGGATGAGGAGGATACATTACTGAGGGCCGGCATATTGCATATATCACGCGTGCCCCATGTCACACCCATCCAGTCACATACTTTGTGACTTATTTTCATATTGGGACGCAGATCGAAACACTTTCTGACTTCCAGGGGTCTGTGGTGAGTGGACCATCACTTTGGAGGACGCCTACCATATCCTGGGGGTCCCGATCATCGGGAGGAGACTCACACTGGAGACGGCAGGGTCCCGAGCACAGATTGCACAGTGGGCAGGCTACATGGGAGATGCAGCTATCTCGACGGGGTCGAAGAAGGGAGTGAGAGTTCGATCCATTCCTTCTTTGCCCATCCCCGTATTTCGACAGGCTATCATGGGGATCCTTGCCTCGAGGCTGATCGGGGACAAGGGAGGGGATACTTTACTATACTGCTGGGCCCCCATCATTGCACAGATAGAGGGGCATGGCCGGATATACGCCTGGGGCGCAGATATTCTGGGGACCACCTACCATGATTTATACAGGGTGGTCCGTCTACAGGGACAGTCTTTGAGCCACCCTACTCTAGTCATGAGTTGGGTGTATGAGCGTTTTATCCCCTATGGCAGAGGTGTGGAGGTGGCAGATCCCGGGGCTGTGAGGGCAGCCAGATGGACAGACATGTCGGTGCTTAGAGCACCTCACCAGCCAGTTGCCTCTCTTACTACAGCAGACATGGAGGTGACACCGTACCAGCTTATGGCCGGTATATGGGGAGAGGAGACTCTTCAATTGATTTCTTGCTCCACCACAAGGCAGCTTATTAACCACGTGGGACGAGTGGAGGTACATCCTTTCAGCAGGGTTCCTCAGCAGTTTGGCCTACCATATACGGGCATGCTTCCTCCAGTGGCACCAGTCTATAGATCAGTCCGCGAGGCTAGAGGGGGGCCTAGAGGCCATGGTTGGATAGTGATTACTCCTGGCACTCCCATTGCAGCTAGGAGGATAGTTCGGGCTAGAGGGAGAGCTGGTGCACCTCGGGCACCTTTGCTTCAGATTGCTGTGGGTCCTGCTCACAGCAGCGATGACCCCATAGATATTGACTCCGATTCTGAGGAGTTTACAGAGGGAGGATCAGAGGAGCAGATGGATGACAGTGATCCTGAGTGGTATGACACTCAGGACATCATGCAGGTAGAGAGGGCTGAGCAGAGTGCAGAGAGAGAGACTCTAGTTTCAGAGGAGCCACTCTCCCAGGGCCATGGTGGAGAGGATGAGTCCGTTGTGGGGCGTCATGTTGCTCCTACTACAGGAGCAGCCCCTCAGTTGGCAGCGGCATCTGCGGCGGGTGTTGGCCCTAGCGACCCATCTTGGAGGCCCGGTGATCCGAGTAAGTTATCTTTTCTTCCTTTCAATGCTTGTTTAGTTTAGGATTTGTTTTAATTGCTATTTCTCCTTGTGTTTTGATATTGTATCTTTTAGCCTCTTGTCTAGTTTCTGATTCATTTTTCTCCTTTGTTTGCAGAGACTGTCGAGGAGTGGCGAGATCTGATCCGCAGGGTATGCACTGATTCCCTGATGATCCCCATGGATAGGACCCGTGTGGAGCTATCTGTAGATGCCGGGGAGCCCTCAGTAGCCGGTAGGCATACTGACGTCTTCGCTCCCGTTTGGCACGTGGCCAGGATGGTGTCGACTCTCCGTACAGAGTTGGCAGGCTATAGGACAGCCGAGCGTCTTATGAGGAGCCATTCTCGTGGCGAGACCGTGGCTGCCCCTCGGGACCCTGGAGCCCTCCGTGCATTCAGAGCGCCGGCGTAGCCGGAGCCCTAGGCGAGGGCGTGCACCTTCAGAGGGGTCGCGCAGGGGTTGAGAGACTACTTGGCTCCTATGCATTTTGTACTATAGATTCTTTTGTATATCACGGGCTCTTTGAGCATTTTGACCATGCCTAGAGCATGATGGCATTGTATATAAACATTGATTATTTATATATATGCATTCGTTTTTGGATCAAAACTTGTCACTGGTGTTTTCCCTTTCTGTTTCTGGCTTCCTCGTGTATACTATGATGTATGTTTTATATGATTTTTTATATGTATGCAATGGAGAACAGATGATGCAAATGCTTGCTTTCTTTTTGTGTTTCATGATGCTGATACATGATATTGTAGATATATTGTGATCTTAAATCTTAGCTTCTGTGAGCAATTTGGATACCTCATGTTTGTTTTGGCAAAGTGATGAAAATAACCAGTATGATGAAAACAGATTAACTTGCCCCACTCCTAACTCCACGCAACTAGTAAGATGCGAGGGCTCATCACCAAGAGCCAAGAAGGGCGCAAGTTATGAAATATGGTGAAACGATAGTGATGAAAGACAGACGAAGCTTTGGTGGAACCAAATTGAAAACTACAAGCTTACTCCACCCGAATGACTTCATAGTTTCGGATGCAACTTGCTTTGCGGTTTATCCAGACTTAGACCCGTAGATGGCCACATAGTAGACAAAATCTGGGTTTTTAGGATTTTTGACTCCTTCGGAATTTTGAACATCCGTTTCATTTGTTTTTGACTCAAAGTTTGAAAGTTTGAATTGCTTGCGTATGACCATTTACATTTATTTGTTAAGAGGACCACCTACACTTGGCCCCACGCTACTAGTAAGAAGCGTGAGTTTATCACCGTGGGCAAAGCGTAGGTGAGTAAGGGCATTTCCATCATTTCCCAACCCTACGTCACTAGTAAGAGACGCAAGCTCATCACCGAAGGTTGGTGGGGTAAGGAAATGTGTAAAAATAAAATTTTCAGTTTAATCACTTTTTGACTTGTCTTTTTGAGTAAGATGTTAGTATATGCTTATTTCCAAAGAGATGTATATATGGGATAGATGTGACACCATGAAGCTTCTAGAACAGACCATAGGCAAGACACCTATCCTAAGAAGAAATAAAAGCGAGAACAAACTTGCAGATCTTGGTATGGTTACCGTTAAGACTTCGTCATGTTTGATTTTATTTGATAAAAGATTCTGAAGTGATTGATGATATCGTGAAAATGGAGAGATATGATTAGAAAGTTTTGTGCCAACAACATCATGAGTTTGTAATGAATTGCTTTTGAGAATAGACTCCTTGATCACAATTTGTGTAAGAAACGAATGGACAAAATGATCCTAATTTATATGAAAATGCAATGTAGATAGCTATATAGGTAGCGTTAGCTGCTTATGCGTAGAAACGTTTGAGGTGCAGGGAATTGACTATTTCGCCAAACTCCTCGCCTTCTAACGTACATAAGAGGTATGCACCATTTCCATAGTCCTTCATGACTCGGTATGGGCCCAACCATTTGGGCCGGAATTTCCTTCCTTCGCCGGTCTTCTTATCGATCCGGTTGTCTAGTCTTAGAACTAGATCACCTTCGTATATGTCGCATTCATAGACCTTCTTGTTGTACTGCCGGCACATTCGGTCAGCATAAGCTCTATGTTGCTGCTCAACATCTAACCTAGTTTCATCAAGGTTTTCTAGTTGGGAAAGACGTGCTTCTCTGTAAGCGTCTTCATCCAGAATCCCTTGTAGTGAAATGCGGAGACTGGGTATTTTGACCTCAAGCGGGAGAACTGCTTCTGCCCCAAATACTAGCGAGAAAGGAGTTGCTCCCGTTGGTGTTCTTATTGAGGTTCGGTTGGCCCACAAGGCCGGATATAACTTCAAATGCCAATCTCGCTTGTTTTCTTTCAACGTTTTAAGGAGAATGGCTTTCAGTGTTTTGTTTGTCGCTTCAGCCTGTCCGTTGGCTTGGGGATAATACAAGGAAGCCGTATGATGGCTTATCTTAAATCTACTACATAGTTCACGAACTTCTTCATTTTTAAAAGAAGTTCCATTATCGGAGATAATGATTTGCGGGATACTGTACCTGCAAATGATTTGGTTCAAAATGAACTTAGCGATCACAGAACCAGGTACAGTAGTAAGAGGCATGGCCTCCACCCATTTGGTAAAATATTCAGTGGCCGTGATTATAAAATTATGGCCGTCTGTGGATGAGGGAGAGAATTTCCCTATTAAGTCTAGACCCCATGTAGAAAAGGGGCCATGGAGTTGCGATTGGTTGTAGAGCTTGTGCTGGCATGTGGATCTCGTGGGAGAATTCTTGGCACTTATGACACCTGCGTGAAAACTCTATCGCGTCATGTTCTAGAGTGGGCCAGAAATAGCCCATTCGATGTATTTTTCGAGCGGTGGCATGGCCACCGAAGTGGCCTCCACATATACCGTTGTGGGATTCATGGAGAATCCTCTTGGACTCTTCTGTGTCGACACACCTTAAGAGCATTCCATCGAATGCTTTTCGATAGAGCACCTACTCTATAATGACATATTTGGCTACAATTATGCGCAACCGCCTTCTTTGCTGCGGTGTAACTGCCTCCGGGTACGTATGGTCCATGATATAATTAACGATGTCAGTGTACCAAGGACATTCAGAGATAGCGGGTCGTGTTTCAATGTAGTATACGCATTCATCTGGAAAGTCTAAATCTACTAAATCGCCTCCGTCTAATGGGTTGTCAGCTAACCAATACGCGATGATTTGTCCTTTAATTGACTTCTGGTTTACAAATGTTAATTCGAACTCTCCCATTAAGGTTATAAAACGTCCAGCCTTTTTAGATAAGGACCCTTGTGTGAGAAAAGTTCATAAATGGTCCGTCTTTACCATGACCTTCGTTTCTTGATTCAGCATATAATGTCTTAGACGTTTAGTAGCAAAGACTATAGCAAGGCATTCTCGTTCTGCCTGAGTATAGCGTGTTTCATAGTCGAGCAATGTTCGGCTAATGAAATAAATCGCACGTTCTCTCTTGATATCGTCTTCTTGGGCCAACATACAGGCCAGCGAGACATTGGTAGCTCACGAATATAGGCTTAACGGGCGATCCAGCTTAGGTGGCATTAGTGTAGGTGGTGATAACAGAAAACGCTTAACTGCATCAAAAGCTTCATTGCAATCTTCAGTCCAATCAATGCTATACTCCTTCTTGAGTAAATTGTTGATTGGATGAACGGCGAAGCTTAGGTCCGGGATGAATCTCCGGATTGCACCCAGCTTTCCGAGAAATGATATGATTCCAGATTCACTTGAAGGTGGGACCATTTCGAGGAAAGCCCGAATTTTGGTTGGATCAACATCAATCCCTCGTGACGATATGATGTAACCTAAGAGCTTTCCTCCTGTTACACCAAAGATACATTTTTCTGGATTTAGCGTGACTCCGTATTCTATTAGACATGAAAGAATGACGCGGAGTACTTCGGGATGGTCACAGCGCTTCTTGGCTTTAGCCAATAAGTCATCTACGTAAGATTCCATGATTTTATGAATTAGATCGTGAAATATGTATGTCATAGCTCGCTGGTAGGTAGCACCGACATTCTTGAGGCCGAATGGCATAACAGCGTAGCAATAGGTTCCCCAAGGAGTTATGAACGTGGTTTTAGCTTGATCTTGCTCGGATATTCTGATTTGGTTGTATCCAGAGAATCCATCCATGAGAGACAAGAGTTCAAAACCAGCTGTTGCATCAATGATAATGTCTATGGATGGTAATGGGAAATCGTCTTTAGGACACGCTTTGTTGATGTCTCGAAAATCTATGCAAATTCGTATCTTTCCATTCTTCTTGAGAATGGGAACGATGTTAGATACCCATTGGGAGTAGTCAACTAGCTTGATGAGTCCTACTTGAAGGAGTTTTATTACTTCCTCTTTTACCATGAGAGCTACTTTGGGCTTCATGGGTCTTGATTTTTGTTTAATTGGCTTTGCATCTGATCTAGTGACGAGGTTGTGCACCGCAATGTGGGGTGCGACTCCCGTCATCTCCTTGTAATTAAATGCAAACACCTTCTGATGTTCTTTGAGGATCTGAGTATGTATTTCCACCTCTTCTAGGGTTAACGAAGAACCTAGTTTCAATATTCTTGGTTCCTCTTCTGTCCCGATGTTGACATCGATTGTTTCTTCGATCAAAGAGGCGTTACCCTCTTCGAACTCCGGTGGTGCTGGAGGTAAATCTAGATCATCCCCGTTTCCTATTGCGTATATGCTAGGTTCCATTTGTGAGGGAGTATCTGTTACAGGATTTCCGAAGTAGGAAGATGAATGTGGAATCAGGGATAAATCTAGTATGTGATAGGAGAGATGTAGTGCTGCATAGGCATTTAAGTAATCCAAAGTAGCCGCATCATTTCAAACATGGTCTAGGATGGTAGATTCACTTCCGCTTGAAAGAGGATTTGTCATTATTTTTATCAATGGTTCATCACGAACGAACACTGTGAACTGGGTATCTTTTAACTCATTGCTTGGAGTAAAACGCGATGCTGAGGTTGCTATTGAATCGGCAAGAAGATTTTTCTCTCGAGGGATTGCTTCAATGGATATAAAGTTAAATGCCTTGCTTAAATTTAATACAACATTTTTGTAGAGTTGCAAATGTTCGGCTTTAGTTTCATATACCTCAGAAACTTGGTTTGTCACTAATTGCAAGTCTCCCAGGACTCTGATGTTATCAATACCAATTCTTTTGGCTAAGGTAAGGCCAAGGAGGAGGGCTTCGTAATCAGCGCCATTGTTTGTACATTCAAAGTTTAATTTAAAAGTGAATGGGAGGACTTTCTCCTCGGGCGAAGTAAGAATTATACCTGCCCCCACTCCATAACGACATTTAGCTCCATCGAAATGGAGAGTCCAATACTTAGCCGGGAGTATAGTTGTTGGGGCATCTGTTGCGTTTGCGCACTCTACTTCTACCATACAGAGATCCTCTGCTAGCAAAGAACCAACACCTAGGGAAAATCCTATGCCTACTGAATCGAATGGTAAGAACATTGGTGAATCTTGTTCTATCAACTCAACGATTTTCGCAGTAGTCCCTAATGATACTGTTTCTTTAGTTTTATCTTTAGGGGTTGGAATTGTTTTGGCTACACTGGTAGTTTCAAGATCTGTCGTAGGTACCAAATTTTCCTCTGGCTTTGGGTCAGAGGGTTTATTAAGTTGGTTTGTTGGAAGTTCAAATTCTGAGTGCACCCCTGGTCTTTTCTTTAAATCAGCTAGGTGCAAATCAAAAGGTTTTGGATCGCCTTTGGCTACAAAAACCTTTCCTAGATGCAAGAATCTTACTTCTTGAAATAAAGTAGAAGGGATTTCCTTCATTCGATGTATCCAAGGTCGGCCGAGGATCATATTATAGTTAGTTTCCCGATCTATAATATAAAACTCAGTCAAGATGGTTTTGGGCCCTAAGGTGACCGATAGTATTATAGTTACTATCGAAGTGGCTTTAAGGCTATCATAGCCTCTCAAGGTATTTCGTGTAGTGGAATAGTTTGTTTCTCCATATCCAAGTTTTTGGAGGAAAGAGAAAGGGACTATGTTAACTGCGGCCCCATCGTCAACCATTTCCTGTTTTACATAGTTATTATAAACCCACACTTGCAAGTGTAAGGCTGGGTCACCTCGGCGTGCGATCTCAACATCTGTGGGCATTTTACTTATTTCGAAAATGAATTCGACATCCTTGTCCGGCTGCCCCGGAGGGTGGATATCAAAATCTACATGATTTACTTGTGTTTCGGGAGGTGGAGTGATGTTAATTAGATGGCCTAGACCTAATGCTTCTAAAAGAGCAGCTCTGTGAGGGGGAGAGTTCTTTAGTAAGTCCAAAAATGAAATGTGTGAGAAGGTCTTTGTTAGGTCACTAATTAAATCATAGGCACCGATGGGTTTTTCAACTATTTGATGACTCTTATCTGTCTCTGGCAGATGACTTGGGCTCGGTTGAGAGAAATACTCTCGTGTTCTTGTTATAGCTTCGATAGGTAGTTCAACGTCTAATTCTACCAAACTGACTATCTTAGGTCTCGGTTGAGCTCCCAACTGTGGCGCAACTGGCGGATTTAATGAAGTCGAGGCTTCATGATCATTGTTTCCTGTTACTGCACCTTTGTTTGTTCCGGTTGGATTCAGCCTATTGCTATCATGATTTGGGAGCGGATCATTAAAGATCTTGAGGGGAGCATTCTGAGGAGAAACTACCCCTGCGAGAGTATTTGGTGATGATGAGACGGGATCCGCCAAAAACAGGTCTGTGAAGAACTGTCTTTGTTCTTCTAGCAAGCGTTGCATAAATTTATTGTAGTCACGGCACGTTCTAGTATCGTGACCCCAAATTTTATGGAAACCACAATAAGAATTGGGGTTGTAATTCCCGTTTTGTTGGTTTGGTGTGTATTGTGGCCTAAAATTCCGATCAAACTGTTGCCTATTAGGACCAAAGTTTTAGAATTGTTGTTTCTGGTTTTGACTTTGGTTTTGGTAACCAAATGAGTTTTGGCTTGGCCCTTGTATGGGATTTCGCCGTTGTTGTTGTTGTTGTTGTGGATGGTTAAAATCCACTGTATTGATTGTCGGGGTAAAGTTGTTGTTTCGTTGGTTGTTTGTTTGTAACGGAGCATTAACAACATTTACCCTCTTGGGCTGGTCGGTTACCCCATCTGTTGTTACCCCACGATTTTTGTTAAGGATTTTGGGTCCTTGATTGACATTTGTGGTAGTTATAGTGTTTTGAGTGGAGGTGATTAACCTCCCGTTTGTTCCATATGTCTTACGACCACTATCTATCGCTGCTTGGTCTATTCGAAGAGCGCTCTCAAGTACTTCATCATAAGTCCTTAGTGGGAACTTCTGGACTTCTTCCTTCACTTCTTTACTGAGAGAATGAAGGAATAAATCACATAGTTCCATCTGATCCATGTTTAGAGCACTTGCTGATGAATAAAGGATGGTACGCCACCTTTGGATGAAGTGGGCGACAGACTCGTTATGCTCTTGTTTGATGTGTAAGAACTCCCTGATTCCTGTTCTTAATAGTTTGTTCATGTCGAAGGCCTTGATGAACTCAGACACAATTTGTTTGAATGAATGTATGGAAGCCTCAAATATTCTGTAATACCAATCAAGAGCAATGCCTTCCAGCGTTTTGGGGAATATTTTAGCAACAACCCCATCCCATGGGAGTAATTCCCGAATGGCTGTAGCGTAAGCTTTGATATGTGCGTTTGGATCTCCCTCACCCTTGAACTTGGGAAAATCAGGGAGAGGTCTTGGAAGCATGACGCTTCATATGGTGAAATCTAAGGGTTCCTTTAGGTATTCTGAATAAGTCCCTATCGCATAGCTTTTGACCATTGATGGTGTTTGCTGAGGGAGTGGTGGTGGGATAGGTTGTTGATACGGTGCAGCGTATGCATTGGCAGGGGCATAGGGAGGTCCCTATGTTTGAGCAAACATGCTGGGAGAGGAGAACATATCTCCTTGTGGTGATTTAGAGTATATGTTTAAGTAGGACGGGGTATTGTCAAGGAACGGACTGTTCGACACTAGACCGGGAGGAATTGTGTTAGAGATGATAGGCCTTGTTGGTGTTTGTTGTGGATATTAAGGAGGCATGCCTAACGTGCCTACTCTCGTAAGGAGATCTACCTAGCCAGAGTGGTATGGAGGATTGGAACTTCTTGTTTGTATGAAACGGAGAATTGTGACTTGCTTGAGCCAGTTCTAACCCTCTCACTCTTTCTACTAAGGTTGAAATGACTTCATTTGGTGAAGTCATGGTACTTTTTCTAAGCGGCGTTTGTTGTATACCTTGGTGTTGTAAAGGTACATGATATCCTGTCATAAACTGATCGCTATCTTGCCAAGTTTCTCCTAGAATATTTCCTGTATGCAGTGGCATAGAGGTATTTTCTTGAAAAGAGATTTCGGGTTGTATCTGTAAACCTCCTATAGGTGGGTAAATTCCACGAGAGCGTTGCTCACTCCTAGGATAACGTATTGATTATCCATCATCTAAGACCAGGTATGGATCCGATTGCCTACTAATTTGTGGTCTGAGTAGCATTTGAGGAGACGAACCAGATTCTCCGGTAAACGTCATATTGTTTGAACCTGAAGGCTCTGTTTGTTGGGTTCGAGGGGGTTGATCTAACTCCTCAGTTTGAAAAGATGAACTATATCTGATTTTTGGGATTTGTGTTGACAACTGATTAGTTGAATAGTTGTCACCCCATACTGAGAGCGAGGGTGATGATTGCCTATTCTGTTGGGTGTAGTATGCCTCAAGACCCAGGAGGGGTTTGCCATATGCGTCGAATCCCGACATATTCAGGGGGTATATGAATACCCGCAGAATAATGGGAAGGAACGAAGGTGATTGAGAGAAGATTTGAAACTTCTCAAAGAGAAGGTGAAACAGTTGTTTGTTTCACGTCAGGTTCACCAATTTTATACGTCGGAAAAGTGACAGGCGAGCATGAGAATCAACAAGTAACTCTTCCGTGTACCCGACCTCCCGAGGTCGTGCCGAGACAGCCGGTGGGGATAGAATATGCAGAAAAACTAGTTAGGCAGTCTAATGTCTTCGACACGCACTAGTGGAATTTGTGAATCTAAGGCAAAGAAGGCCCTTCTAACTTGGACTGGTGTGATAGATCGATCAGCAAGGATGACTGCTCGAAGGCTCCAATCAATATCGAGCTCTGGCGTGATTCGATCTATGGGTTGCAGAATACGTGGAAAATGACCTGGGATTGTTTCGTGTATATCTCCTGATAAGGTCATATAGTGGATGATGAATATAATTGACTCTATGGATGATTTTCTGGCCTAGTCCAGAATTCCCTAGCTTCGTTAGCCGCTATATCTAGTAAGGACAGTTGTTCGATGATGATAGGTGGAAGTGGAGTGGACCTGAATACCAAGATGTGTAGGCTAGTGTCTATGTCTAACTGACTTGTGGATTCATTGGGCTGTGATCTGTGGGATCACAACCATAGACTCTTGGTTGTTGCGGTCCTGTTATGGTCATATGCGGATCAAATTCTAATCCCTAGTATCCAGTAATCGTATACTTTCTCAGCTTCTATGTTTAGAACCAATAGTTGTGCAATCTTCTCAGAATACCTTACAGGTGTTCTCGCAACCTGGATTCTTAAGCTGGTATCTATATCTACGAGGGTGTCTCCAGCGTCTGGCTATGGAACTAGAGGATCACACCCGAATGTTTGTTCTCTTTCAAGCCCTTCTACAGTCATGTGGATGTTTTTTAGGGTAATCTGTAGTTTGGCTGACTTGACCAAAATGCATGTGCTTGGTCATCTTCTATGTTTAATCCTCTTAACTGAGAACTGATCAGTTGTAAATCTGTGGTTGTTCGGAATACTTGTATCCTGAGATTTTGGTCTATGTCAACTATTGCTGTGACTAGGTTTGGTTGAGGCACGATTGACTCAATATATATTCCCTGGGCTCTTGAGGTCTCGTGATTGTCATACGAAACAAAATGCAAATCTAACTGTAACGAAGTAAATTCTAACTATGTGAAATAAATCTAACTGTATAAATTTTATTCTTCTAAGAATTTTAATAATTTTAAGGAAAGCAAACTATTTTAAGCATATCTAGAAATAATAACTAAACAATAATTTGAAACAGACAAGATAACCGAGTGTAGTTATTTGCCTGTGCGATTTGTAGAATTATTCTAAATAAAACAGTTTGTCTAATCTACCGGCAAGATTCTCGATCCTACCTCAGAAGTGAGGAGTGAATCATAGTTTCTCAGAAACTATCAATCCCCACAGCTTCCTTGGCAATGTCGAGAATAGAATGAAATGAAATAAAGTGATTAACTACTCTATTTGATATGAATCTGACTAGAACTTTGAAATGTAAAACCTGGACTCCGCAAAACAGTGGCGAATCCGATGTTGTATGTGATCTCGTCCCCTTAGTATGATCTCCTCGTTATTTTGTGTTCACGTGGATCCAGAAAAGCGTGTAATGCTAGCACCGATAAGAGTAGATTTTGGGACAAGGACAGCTCAGAATGCAGACCGAGAATGTGAGTAGGAGAGGGATAGCGCAAGAGTACAGAGCTTGGCTTATGCGATTCCTAGCGGGATTTTACTGCGAGTCATGCAACATGAAGCGACCAGAACCTGTAACTATCCTATACGAAGAGAAAGACCTGCAACTTTAATGGCTTCCTAAGCTATTCTGTTCCAATGGATTGGATAAAATAAAGACACTGCTTGCACAAGTTGGATATGTGGCTTACCAACAGCTGAATAAAGCTAACCAGGCATATAATGGATTGAACTAAGAACTCCAAGACACAATAAAACAAATCTACAACAAAGAGAAATTTAGAGGCAAGCTTCTAACTGGATTGGGATGAGATAACAACACTACCTGCACAAGATGGGTCTGTGGCTTACCAACAGCTAAGCAATACTAACCAAGTACGAAATAAACTATGCTATCAGTCCTAAGCAAGCTGAGAGACCAAAACATTAAAAATCAGAAGACTCTAACAAGAAAAAATGGTGACCAAAGCTCCAGCTCAAATTCTTCATCCAAACTCAGACCAAAAACTCCAGACCATTTGCATGTGCACAAACCATGCATTTATAGGAATTCCAAGCACTCCAAGAACCAAAACCAAATTGAACTCCTAAACAATAAACAAAGGAAAAACACTGTTCCAGGGGACCAAAAACATTAATGCATGCTCAAGTTGAAAAAGAAAAGCTGGTGAAACATGATATTTCATGTGAGTCGCGTCAAAAGAGTGTTTTGGAAAACGTGCACAGGACCGCCGCTCTGAGCAGGGCGGCGGTTACAGTCACCGCCGCCCTGTTCAGGGCAGCAGTTTTGTCACTGAAGGTCAAGAGGAGGAAAGAGGGAAAAAGGGGACAACAAAGGGTGCGGGGGCTAAGCAGGGCATGCGGGATGTTAACGCATACTTTGAGGGCTTTTCCGGATCCCGAACACCTTGCGAGGAGACCTATATCATCATTGGGGCACTTGTTACACTGTTCTGGTAGTACAGTACCTTACAATTTTGGGTACGTACAGTTCCCTTATTGAAAGCAGGGGCCAAAGCTATGTACAAATATACAATCTTTCATTCAATGTTGTTTTTCTGATATCTTGAAATGTGTTTTATGCCTATAAAGTTATCAATACATGAGGATAAAAGACTTGAAGAGAGGAGGGAGGCAGAAGAAGACAATACCTTCAAGGAAAAGAGATGATTATCTATATAGAGCAAATGAGATATACAATAGAACCATTCATGTTTATAACAAGGTAAAATCCACCTGCTCAAAGTTCTTGAGATTGTATAAACTAGAACACAAAGTCTTCCTAATAATGCAAGGACTAAAATGATTCACAGATCAGAGCAAAAAGGAAAGAGAAAGTAGAGGAAAAGGGGGAAAACCTTAGTATGTGATTTCTTCCAATTCAAAATATCGAAATTCCAACCCGTACAATGGATTTCACCAAAGCTCATGTATATAGCTCGCAAGAGATGGTTAAAACCCATTCAAATGATCCATGACCCTTTCGAATTCTTGATTTGCAAAGAAATGTTAATGGCGACAATTCCAATTTGGAACAAGATAGTGGACGTTAGGATTATGCTCATCTAGTTCAAATACATGGGCTATCCGACTCATCTTCTTATAACTTCAAATGAGGAGCCACCCACATGGGAGAAGACTGAAAAATTGGAGCGGGCTTGATGACACCTTTTTCTTTTTTTACCTTTAAAGCTGCACCCGAGTGACACATGAAGAGCTCCACCGGTTCCTTTATTCTTATCCGAATTGGGACACCAATTAGTCCTGCTTTGACTCAATAATTAACCCCTAGGAAAATTTAACTTGGCTACATAATGCAAGGAAGATCAAATGACATGGATGGGTGAACAAAATCCTTGCCTTTAGAAAGGTTTTGTATGTTGCTTCCAAAATTATATCTTGCTACTGTTTGAATTATATTGCCTTTACCCACTTCACTATGAAAGTAAAGATGACTATATATGATCCCAGGCTTAAAAAGGAATGAAATGTTGCATTTAGAGTAGGCTAAAAAGCCATTAAGATGATCATAAGAGTAATGGGAAACATCAATTACCTTATGTATTAGTTTCACAAAAATATGTTCAAACTCTTCATCTGAAAGCATCATTCTCCAATTTGGTCCCGACCATTTTGGTTACTCGATCATGAGATTCCCAATATTCACTTTCTCAGTCTTAGTATGAGTTCCGGGCTCTTATGTGAAACTTTAGACTTCATATATCAAAAATACATGAAAACATCAACAAGGAAGTCCTCCATAACTCACTTGATTACTTTTGGTAAATTAAAATACCTTTTAGTTTGAATGCATCCATCCTAATCCATCTCATCTTTGAGGACCCTCTTCATTAGATGACACACTCTCTAGGAGGAAGTCCCATTATCCTTCAATGTACAACTGACCAAAGTTGTCTTTGAATCTCTTACAAAGATCAGAAAATACTGTTCATCATTCCAACACTTGCCAATTAGGGGCATTGTCAGGCATACTGGTTCACATGGATACAAATTTATGGTGAATTTATACTTTGAAGAATTAGGATTAGGAAGCTTTAAGGATTTGTTCACATTAGCTAGAGAGTCATCCCTAAGTGTTACTTTCCCTAAAAAGGATCAACTTCAATGGAAAGAGTAATCAAGGGAATTGATATGGAATCCCATACCAGCACTCCTCATAGAGTCCTTCAACAAGTGGATCTTTACCTGATAAATGTCACCATCTTGTTTTAGAGTTATCTTGGCATCTCCCCTGAGCAATAACTCTCTTTCACACCCCCTTCCTTCTTCATGCTCAACCCATGTTATATTTCTCTCATTAAGGGGGGGTTTACTTGTTGGTATTTTCAAACTTATTCATTTAAAGGAGAAAGACCTGATACCTTAAACCCATTGATAAATGTATTTCACTACACCAACTCCATAACTAGCTAAGGGACTTACTTTCTTTCCTAGCTATACGAAAGGTCCACACACCATTGCAAAGGTTAGTGAAAACTTCATGTGTGGTAGGAAAATAGTCATCCTCTGTATGATCTATGATCATTATATGACTCCCTCATTCCAAAGGGTCTTCATACAATTTTTGATGTCTCTAAGTAGATAGATAGTGCTACTATAAAGAAACAAGCAAAGATAACATTCTTCTATTTATTTTCAGGATAAAACTTCCTCCATCTTCTCTTTTGATAGGGATCTTTGTGCATATGACCAGTCCATTTAGATCTCACCTAACCAAGACATGTGTTAGAGTTCCTTTAATGAATGGATAAATGACATTTTGTGTTAACAAAGGATATTTTATTCTAAGATGGTAGCCAAATACCTGTTGATTCCCTTATTAAAGTAATTGTTATTTCCTACTTGTACAAGGTTAACCCTACCACTCTCAAAATTCTCACTTCTCTACTATCTCACCTCTCATTCAAATTCTTCCCTTGCAGTCTAGGTGCAAGGTTTTACCCAAAGCATAAGCCACTTTAGTGGAGTGTGCATGTGTCAGATCTCCACCCCATTTGCCACCCACAATATTTGTTTAATTTTGTGGCCAGCTATGAGGAGAGTCACATAGAAGGAGTCTCCCCTTCTCACAAGCAGTGAGGTGACATGCATTCCACAAAGCCAGGTTGAGGTGAAAATCAGCTAATTTATCCTTGTGAAAAATTATTTTAGAAGAATGGGTTAGGGTTTTAGATTTAGAATTTACAAAGTTAACCATTTTGGCAAAGGCTTTAGGATGGGTTTGATAGAACTCTACCTCAAAAATATGAATCTTGGTCTTTTTAAGATAGTCTATAATGTCAAAAGATCCAGATGTGGATGGGGAATCACTACTAGGAGTAGGAGGAGCATTTGATCTATTAGTTTTATCATTTGTTGGATAAGAATTCTCAGAAGTAGAAGTAGAGGAAGAAGGACTAGCAAAGCTTACCTTTCGGTTAGAAGTAGTAGGAATAGGAGCTCCTCTACTTGCAATCACCGGGATGGTGATGGGGTACTCCTTGGATATTTTTGCAGGTTGCACCACTTTTTCCTTTTTTTTGGTCTTCTCCCGGGTCATAACAACATATGACTCATTGTTCATCTCAGCCACTACATCATCATAGTCAACTTGATCATCCACACCGTCAGTGGTGAGTAAATGAACTTGAGAATCACCAGGATCCACCAGTTATTCATCAAATTCCTCTTCTTGTTCATCATAGAGCCCATTTTCTTCCTCATCATCAAGCTCAAGAACTTCACAAGCAACATTAACAGGCACCTTGAGGGGTGGACCTTCAATGGCCAACCTGGTTTGAGAAGAAGGCAAGTGGTTCCTAGGCTAAAATTTCTTCCTTGGAACATCTTGATATGGAGCATGCTGAGCCAATTGTTTCTTAATGGAAATGAGGTCATTAGCCAAAATTTTCACCTACTGATTTACATTACCTCTAAGAGAAGGGGAAGAAGAAGATGCTTTGGATTTTAAAAACTCCCTTTTCAGCTTGCCAGACATGATCAAGTCATCTTCCACATTGACAACCAATCTCTGATCAACATCTAAAGTTACATGATTTTCTCTCCTTAGGGCATAGCTTACTTCTAGGAATTGATCATTCAAGAAGAAACACTTCAAAATCTGATCAATAGGTTTATTATCTAGTGGAATCTTGCTAACCAACTTATTGAACCTGGGCACAAAGTCTCTCATAGGCTCATTTGGCTCCTTATTGATTTGAGAAATCTGAGCTAGTAAAGCATGCACATATTTAGTAGGTTCGAAACACTACGCAAATTCTCTCCTTATAGTAGTCTAATCGATGATGGTCCCAACAAGAAGATGGTAAAACAAATATGTAGCATTGTCTTGCAAGGTTTCCAAAAATATCCTCACAAAGACATCCTCATGTTTAATTCCAAGGACCCCACATGCAAAAATGAAGGCTGCAATGTGTTCATTAGGGTGTACTTTGCCATCACCTCTAAATTTGGGAAAATTCTTCCTGTTACCCCTAGGAAACTCATGCAATGGTTGAGGAAGAGCAAGAGGCCCAAATCTTTGTCCCTAAGGCTGAGGTGCTGCCATCCTTGGAAATATTGCTTGAAATGGAACTGAGACACCATCAAGAATTAGGGCATGAAGATTAGGGATAGTTTTTGCTTGATGAATGCTACTACTAGAAGTTCTATCTTCAACAGGTGGTGTGCTTGTGGAACAAGCTCTTCTATTTCTTCTTGTTGGAGGAAGTTGAAAACCTTGTTGATCTAGGAGTTGAAATTGGGGATCTTCAATTCCAAGAACCCTTATACCACGAGTGTATTTTAGAGTCGTTAGATCAAATAAATGATCAAATTAGTTCTTCTTTTTAGAAAGGAAATTTGTTGAACAAATTCCCCAGTAGATTCACAAAAAATTATTGGGTTTCATATTTGCACTTGGAATGAAACCACAGTCAGGGGACAAGCATGTCCCTCCTCTTTAATGGGAGAGGTTCCCTTATTGAAAGCATGGGCCAAACCTATGTACAAATATATAATATTTCATTTAATGGTGGTTTTCTGATATATTGAAATGTGTTTTATGCCTGGAAAGTTATCAATACGCAAGGATAGAAGACTTGAAGAGAGGAGGGAGGCAGAAGAAGACAATACTTTAAGGGAAAAGAGATGGCAGAGAAAACCCTTATATGTATTGAGAAAATAAGATATAGAATATAACCATTCACATTTATAATGGGCACAATCCACAGACTCAAAGTTATTGAGATTGTATAAACTAGAACACAAATTTTATAATAATGCAAGGAATAAATGATTCACAGATCAGAGCAAAAAGGAAAGAGCAAGCAGAGGAAAAGGGGAAAACCTTTGTATTGATTTCTTCCAATTCAAAATTACAGTTTCAAAATATTAAAATTCCAACCCATATAATGGATTTGAAAGCTCATGATATAGCTTGCAAGAGACGGTTACAACTTCCTTGAACAAGAATGAAACAGTTACAACTTATTCGAATCATCCATGCCCTTTCGAATTCTTGATTTGCAAAGAAATGTTAATGGCGGAAAAACCAAATTTTTGAATATACGGCCATTACATTATTTTTCCAGTTAAAACATGGGCCGTTTGATTTGATTTTACAAATTCAAATTTGGGCCACCCATGTGGGAGAAATTTATTGGAGCGGGCCTGCTGACACCTTTTGCATTTTTTACCTTTAAAGCTGCACCTGAGTGACGCATGAAGAGCTCCACCAGTTCCTTTATTCTTATCCAAATTGGGCCAATTTCCTTCTTGACTTATGTTGACCCCTAGACATGTGGAGGGCTGGTGCTCATTTGAGTTTCTATTTTGGAAACACCTCCTAAAATTACACCGAGCTGATGTTTGTCTCCTTCCGTCGGTCTTGGAATTTTCAACAGCCAACTCTGTCTCCCCATTGACTTTAACCATGTGGTGATCTTGCACTACTTGGAGACTGATCCTTTGATTTCACTTCCAAAATTACGCCGTTAAGGTACGTGGAGACTTATGCCAACCCACCCATACTTAGTCAATTTTAACGATCGAATCTTTCTCTTTTTGGACCTAGGACAAATGGAGGAATGACACAAGTTTGAGAACTACCTCCATCTTTGAATCTTAAAGCTACGCCAATGAGGAACATGGCACTTTCTGCTGAGCCTTCCATACTTAGCTGATTTTAGCTTATTTTGTCTTCATTTTGTACCTGGGACACGCGGAAAGCCTGCAATTATTTGAGGACTGTCCCTTAGACCCTACCCCTGGAGTTGCACCATTTGGACATGTGGAGACTTCCGCTTAACCTTGAAATATGGCCAAACCACATCCAATCAAAGATATTCACGTATTACCCGTGGATGCTGGGGAAACATTTAATGGGGAAAATACGCCTATCATTCTTGACTATGGGAAGAAAATAAAATGAAGGAAAGCAACTTTACCATATGCCTGAATTTCAAATTGTTCTCCATGAATAGGAAAATTGCAAACAATGCTAGGCTTGATGTGATTCAATACTCCAAGGTATAGACTCAAAATATTTTGAAACTTGACTTCAAAAGAGGGGAATTTTGGGGTTGACAACAGGTTTCTATAGGAAATAAAGGCCAAAGTGAAAAATCAATAGGAGACAAGAGATCAGAAGATGTTACTCAGGCACTGATTCAAGGATAGGATGTAGGAATATCAGATGTTATATTGGATAGAGAAAAACATACATTAAAATTTAGAGAAACATCAAAGGAATTAGTAGTGTATTTTGAAACCCCACAAAAAGAAAAGAAGGAGAACACCCTTATTACTAGATGGTTAGGGAGAATTATTCAACAAGGGGTGAAAGAGATCACTAAAAAGGAAGCCTTATGTATAAAAAAAATCTCAATCCCAAATCCTAAAGAATCTTTGAAGAAAGAAAGGGTTCTTACCAAGACACAAATATAATAACATTGGTTTATAACTTTATAGGT
This sequence comes from Taxus chinensis, assembly GCA_019776745.2. Taxonomy (NCBI): domain Eukaryota; kingdom Viridiplantae; phylum Streptophyta; class Pinopsida; order Cupressales; family Taxaceae; genus Taxus; species Taxus chinensis. The sequence continues at coordinate 383,030,216 of CM034156.1, read as the reverse complement.
TGTAAATCCTCATCAAGGAAAGATAAAGTATGATATCACAGAGAGTGACTATGATATTCAACATATCCAATTGGGAAGACCTACTAGAGAATCATTGAAGCAAGGGGTCATTGAGGTAGTCAAAGGTTTGTTACATAAGTTTGATGATGATAAGATATCCAAAAAGTAGCTAAAAGAACTTGTTAAAACATTTACCTCATGCTTGCATAAATTAGCGAGGTATACCAAATAAGTTTTCACCACCATCACCCTTGAGATGCTAGATAGAATTGAAAAAGCTAGTAAAAAGGTTGAAGCAGTAGATAAGTGGGTAGAGTATTTGTCCCAAAGGGGTAGGCAAGTCATTGAAAAAGCAAGAGATAGGTATATAGAGATTACTAAAGTCCTCAATGAAATCAATGAAGTTATTGAGCTATATGAAAATGAAGTGTTTTCTTGGGATGGATTTTTTCCTAAACTTGAAGCAATAAATCAACTTGATGAGGATTTATTGGAGAAAGAACGAATACTGTCACTCGAGGAGAAGGGAACTCAATATGTACTGGAAGACTTAGCCAAAATTAGGGTAGAAACTGTAAACCAAGTTAAAGAAAAGCTAGAGATTTAAAAATATTGGGTGGAAAAATTTATTAATAATATTTATTGAATATTGGAACAAATGGTGTTTGAAAAATGCAATATGGTTTATGGGAATTGGGAAATTGATACTTTAAATCAATAATTTGAAAAAATATAAGAGAGGAACCTTTTTCTCATGAGGTCATCAAAAAAATTATCCTGGTTGAGAGTAAAATTACTAATTTGATCAAGATATTGAGAGAATGTAGGCCAAGAATGTCCACATGTTGTGACATGTTGAACAAGCATCGCTTGATCTAAAAACATCACCCAGGACATCATGAAGAAGAGATAATGCAAATGTCTCAAATATGTGATGCTTATAAAGATATACAACTAATTAAGGAAGAATATGATGAAGATGCAACTACGAAGACCGATGAGCAAGTTTAGGATTGTTTTTCTTTGAACAACTTTTTCATCTTATTTTTATTATTACTCATGTTTTATGAAAACTGAATACTACTTTGAATTGTTGTTTTCAAACATGAATGCCATTCAATATGATACACTAGATCTTTATATTTCTATTGATAGAATTTCAAATCTATTATGAAGCATGTAAACTAATGTAACTGTTTGACATATTTTGTATTATGGAAAAAAGAAAAATTGGGGTTCTATAGGGGCCCCAACCCATGAAAAAAGTTACATACATTTTTGGAAACTATATCAAAAGGAAACAAGAAAAGTGAAACCTAATCATATTCCACTAGAAAATCCTCTCTGTAAAGAGGAATATTTTTCACCAGCCTATTCTTCCTAGGAATAAATTCCTCTGTTCCCACTACCATTTGAACTAACATAATGTATCCTACCAGAGTGTGCGACATACCCAAAGACATGAGTTCATCATTAGTTGTTATAGGACCATGCAACAAACTAAGCAATTGTGATCTCCTCTCATAGGAGGAAACCCATTCAGTCATGTCTAGACCTCCTTTAGGAAAATTATTTTTTCTTGTTGCTTTGAAAGTGAAGGATGTATTGACAACTTGAGATGGAAGTGTAATAACAACTAATCCTGGAGCAGATGGAGTAGGAGGCTTCGAACTAGACTCACGCCTATATTTCTTCACAAAGATGGGTGATGATTCAAGAGGCTGAGAAGTTATGGTCCCTGTTGGTTTCTTCTCCAAGATTGAAGCGCGTTACTCTAGTTCATTCATTATATGAAAAAGAGTAAGCACATTACCTAGTGAAATCTCTTCATCAAGTACATAAGACCCTACGATGATTTCCTTCATAGTAAATGCTTCATTAAAAATTAAGGGGCACTTGTAATTGGTCAAACCTTGCACATTAGGCCCACTCACAAGCCAAAATTTCTTCAATGCATTAAGAGTATTTTGATGTTCCAGTGTGAAGAGATGAAAATACATCATCTGGAAGGTAGAAAAAATCAGAATTATCTTGATAAGCCTTCTCTCCAAAGCAACCCAAACAACTTGAGATGTTAAAGGCCCAATATAATCTTCAAGATCAAAAATATCAAATAACATTCTTACGAATACCTCATTAGGGATTGATAGATCAAAAATTGAGTGCAAATCCTCAGTGGAAATTTCTTTCAAGCTAGCTGCTACTGGTGTTCCAGCCATACTACAGATAGATTTACCCAAATTTCTTACACTCAGAAAAGAAAATGTGAGTTTGTAAAGGAAATAATGTGCATTTATATGAAATTTGAAGCAGTCAAGTTGGTATAATCATGGTGAGATGACCTCCAAAAATATGTATGTGATGTCCACATGGGAGAAATGAGCTCGAAGTAAGTTGGAATTATGCAAAAGATAACAGTTGGCTTGATATGACATGATCCATGTGGGAGAAATCAGCCTAGAAAGACATGCAAATTAATGTGTGTTTCCCAAGATGGATTCTCAAAAGGTAAAAGGGATTACACATCAAATCAAATCACTTGGAGATGCCCAAAAATCATCAAAAAGGGGTTTCTCTAACCGCTTGAAGGGATAAATGATTAAATAAACATAAAATAAATGACATGACATCCTAGTAATTATGGGAGAGTGGAAAACGTGAATCACTCATGATTATTCCACTTGGAAACATGAAACAAAATATTTTCAAGAGAATAAAGATGGATTGGACTATGTGTTGTAAAGAAAGAACATTCTTCAAAGACTCATGCTTTTGGGGGGAAAAGGAAAGATGAGTGAGTGATCAAAATTATATAAATGTGATGAGAATACTCTCGCATAGGGGGGTTAAATTTTTTGAAGCTTTAGAAACATAAAGGAGAAAACCTCTATGTATTGTCTTAATCTGAATTAATCTGAGATACCCAAGTTTGTTTTCATCTGGTCCCAAAATTTTAGACCAAGATGATTACATTATAAAATCACTGGTAGACAATGAGGTCATACGTATTATCTCCCCTTGTCGAAGTGTTAGAGTTTCTTGAAAAAAATTATGTGTATTCTCATGAGAAATGCTATTTTGTTCAAGATGTGTTACTTTGCATCAATCATATGCACTTCTATTGCAATCTTATATTGTTAATTTCTTTGAATTAAACAAAGCCTTAGCTTAGAGAGTGACAATTTGTCAACTATAACTGCATTAATGATATAGCTTTCTTTCATACTGTAGCAAACAATTTTAAATTCAAAATGATCTATTTTATTTAAAGATATTTGTCATTTATTGAGGATATTTGGAACATATGTGATAAGAAATTATCAGTATTTTATTGAAATTTTATCTTGAGATTTTGTGTTTAAATATTGTATCTTTGGGATTCCATGGATGCAAACCTTCTGGTTGAAGGAATGCTTAGGATTGTGTGATTTGTATCTTGTGTTAGGAACTCTTATATACAACATTTGTCAAGCTTCATTTAAGTTTTCTATATAATCAACTTTATCCTTCTTAAATTCCCATCCACACATCAAAATTACAACCAATAACTATCAGATCCACCCGAATAGCCTTTTCTTGCACTGTCTATGCACAATTTCTAAGGAGATTTGTTGATTTTTTCCACCCTTTATCCAAAATATTTAGAAGCAAGTGAGAATTATGAATGTCTTTAGTAACCTAAGCCTTCTTTAGAAGACATCTACATTTTCTAGTGTGACAACTCATGTGAGTTAGATGATGTATGTATTGATCGTGTCTTCCTGAGACTGATTTTTCACAACCCTAAGAAAGAGAGTCCAAATATTGCTGGTCTATCAGTTTCTTTCATAAATACAGGTTGCAAAACGGGTCCTCTCACTCTAGTTGTAGGAAGAACCTAAAGTAGTAGGGTAGGTCATACCCTATCTGAGGTGCTGTCCAAAATTCCTCAAGTCTAAGTGAAAAATAAATTACTAGGTCCATCCCAAGATACAAAATAACTCAAATCGTGGTCTTTCTTTCTCTAAGCATCTTATTTAGCTCATTGATGTTGTTTGGCTTACAAGGAGGGATCAATTTGGGTACCAACACTTGTGACTCTTGCTTCTTGTAAGGATGAACTTGTAAAAAGAAGAGAAAAAGAGTAGTCAAAGTCATGTATTATGAAAAATCCTGTGAAAGTATGTAAAAATGTGAAAAAGTAGTAAAAGGAAAGTGTGCACTTGATGAACATAAGTGAAGAAGGATATAAATATTTCTTAATAATGATTTTGAAAAGCAAGTTTTTTAGGTGATCTCATGCCAATAGTGAGTTTTTTGGGAGATATCATGCCAAGTACAAGTGATTCGGGTGATCTCATGCGAGTTACAAGTTTTAGTGTTGGGAAAGAGGTCTAGTGTTACTTTCCTTCCATGTCTTCTTCTCAAATTTATACACCACTACAAATGGTGTGATGATGCTTTGTTCTATGTTGTTCCATGTTCGATCCAAGTAGAAAAAGGAGATAGAATGCATTCTGATTGTTGGAGGATTGTGTATGTATTGTGAAGACTGCTGAAAAATGTGATGATACAAGAAAGTAACTATAACTTCCCCCTAGTCATAGGCTCCCAAGAAAGGTCAGGAGTGCCTAGGCACTGGTGTCTGTGATGAAATGAGGACCCAAGTCAGATTTTGGTTTGTTTTGTAATTGTAACCCTATTCTATTCCTATACTATGTAATCCTGTACTGAATCTCTGAGTTGTTGTATGGGGTCACTATTCACCCAATTTATGCCCCCCTTGTTTGGGGCACATGCAAATTTTCTAGGAGAATGCAACCCAAAGAGAGGACTTGAAACTGATATGAAGCTATGATGAAATGGATCCCTATATGGGGGAGGGTATGTGCATGGTAAAAAGTAAGGCACATGTAAATACAGTGGCTAGATACATATGTTAGTACAATCAAGACAAGTATGTATATAGAATACAATGTAATATACAAGTGTGCAAAAAAGGAAGACAAGATAGATAATGAAAAGTGGGTTTCAAACATGGGACATCGCTCATAATGTCATAAGACAATTAGGGCCGAAGCGGTAAAAACCATACAATGTGTAAACAAGACAAGGGACATAGCCCGAAAACAATAACATACAATGGAAAAAATGACAAACAAAAGATAAAGTAGACAACCATGGTGGCATATGGTTTTGTAAAGAAAATGCTGCACATGCAACACCTGTTAGCATGTTAGAAATATAAAAATTATGTCAATATGTGTATGTATCAATAGAATAAGTAGTGTGCTAGTGAAAATAGAAAGTAACATATAATGGAATAATAACACATGTGATACGTAAGAATGTAGACACTCCAGGAGCCTTAGTGGGATTGGTAAGAGGTACAATGCCAAGCATCATTGTTGCATGTAAGGATATGTAGGAAGTCTACATTCAAAACTAGAGAATAAGTAAACACTTCTATATATATATATATATATATATATATATATATATAAAGATAATGACATACTAAGTATCTGTCTAGCATGGAAATAAAGTGTGCATGTAACTAGTATGAGAAAACAAGAGTATGTGTAACCAAGATATGTAATATCCTATGAACTAGTGAGATGGAATGATATGTAATCAGGATGTGATAGGAGCATCATGGCCCCTGATCAGATGTATATGAATGTGTAAAACCTTAGATATTACAGAGTCACATATGATAAATAAATGCTAAAGTACACATTTGACATAAATAATAAGCAGAGTAAATATGAAACCCTAAGTGCAAGAGAGGTAACAAAGGACTTAGATGATTTTGAACTTAACCTTGAAATTATCTGGACTAGAAAAATGATGAATAAGAGGAGAATATTTTCGCAACCAACTCTGTAAAATTATGGAATTTCTGGATAAGCCTGGACTAGGGTGCCTGAAATGGGGCTAGGGAGCCTAGGTGTAATGCCCTGTTCGATGTTCCCCTAGTCCCTGGCATGATGACCTTGTTGCTAAGCCTGGGAGACTGGTGTGCGTGTGCTTTCATTGACCGTTGTTGACCTTGTCCAGGTCGTAGTGAAGATTTTTCACCTTCCCTCTCCTTCTTGCCTTTCGGGTTGTTGTCGACACCCCAAACTGTGGACCTCGTAACGTCATGGACAAATATCCAGTTAGAGGAAAATCTGGTTTTCGGTTCATCGAGTTGTCTGGTCGTTGTCATTAATAGGATTAATAATTATTATCATTATTTTAGAAGTAAAATCATAAAAATAATATTTATAATACTATTATAATTCATATCGCTAACTTTGATCAATTGCTTTTATGTCGAAATTTTATCACTGGTAATGGATTGACTTTAAGTTATAATTTATTTATTTGTCTACTTTGTGTTAGGGTTTTATGACATTTTTAGATTAAAACAAACAAAAAGAAATAGATACATAAATTTAAAAGGAATTAAAAATAAATAAATGAAAGCCCGTAAAAGGGGCAGAATAGGGCAAAGTGGAGGAAGGAAAAAAAGTTCAAAAATCACAGTTAGGGTTTTGTCTTTTTGGCTTTTGGAATGCGTTAGTTTTGGGCATGGGGCGGCTAGTTTGGGGGCGCAAGGATCTGCACAGAATGAGTTTGTTGAAGAGGCCTTGGAAGCTTTCAAGCAAATGCATTTGATACGTGTAAAGCCAAAATCCATAACCATTTTTAGCATCCTCACAGGCCGTGCCACACACCTGCATGGGAAAATCAAAGCACATTGGAAAGTGGTTCTTTGACAGTTGTTGCAGTCGCAAATGCTTTAGGGACAGAGTATGGACGCTCATCAAAGCAAAATGGAGGAGGATTTTTGTCTGATTAGTTTGTCACGTTTACAGCATCCTCCCAGCCCGCACCCAGACCTGCGTGGGCTCCCATCAAAGCAAAAAGACAAAGGAACTTTGTCAGATGTTGCATTCGCAAGTGCCCTAGTAGATACCTATGTAAAACGTGGAAGCATGTGAACTATTCGACTAAATACATGGAAGAAATGTAGTTCCATGGACTGTAATGATTGTGGGATCTACACAAAATGAATTTGTTGAAAATGCTTTATAATCTTTCAACCAAATGTAAACAGCAAGAGTAAAGCTAAATTTAACAACCTTTGCCATCGAATCTCCAGCCTGTGTAAAAAACGTCGCAGCTTGGAGCAAGGTATGGACAAAAGAATCTGGTTTTTTTGTAAGTGTTTTAGTTGTTATTCATGAAAATGAGGAAGTTTTTTTAGGGAATGTGAACTGTTTAATAGAATGCCTCAAAGAAATGTTATCTCATGGAATGCCATGATGGCGGCATATGCAAAAAATGGAAGCATAGAAAAGGCACAAAACTATTTGACAAAATGCCTCAATTAGATGTGGCAATTTCCAACATCCTTAGTGTTTTTGCCAAAATGGCAACATATAGGAACAGGTTATGGATGTTCATGATAGTTCAGAAGACCACATAATTGTGGACCTTAAAGCTCTGTGGTTTTTCCTTCAAATGCAAACACCTAGTGTCTTCATGGACATATTTTCCATTGCTAGTATATCCCAGACTATGTTAAAATGGGCTCTTTGAATTAAGTCTTATGGATATGGCCATTACATATAGTTGTAAATGCTTTGTTAGACCTGAATGCAAATCCTGGACTTAGAGACAAAGCACATTAAGCGTTTGACAAAGTTCCTCCAAGAAATAAACACAAATTAGCCCACTTGGATAGCTGAAATTGCATGCAAGGATATGCACATAATGGATCTGTTTAAAAGGTTTTAGAAATGCACAAGAAACTACTTACTCTATTGGAAAACTTCAAGTGATCGGGAAGTTGGTGTGACGTGGTGGAGGTTAGATCCAGGCTCGTGAACTGGTTGACGAAGTGCCAAGCAAGATGCTGAACCGAAGCCTGCAGCTTCGACCGACTTCGTTCTCCAGGCATGGTTCTTCTTCCCTTACCTCTCATAATTCTCATGTTTTAGTTCTCTTTTGCAACTAAATAGAATTTTAAATTATTAGGATTTTTAATACAGTTAAATGTCCCTTCAACTCGTTGTAAAAACAATAGATTGTCGTGTCGTAACTCACGAAGTCATTATAACTCGTCTACTTTAAACCATGAACTATTACCCTCACTTCGAGATGATTTAGAAAACTCTTACCCATCTTGATCGCTCCAATATTGTTTTATCGACCAGACGAATTTGACTCCCCATTGATAAAGTTGACCTTCTCCTTATTTAAATAGTTAAATTTTGCATTTTTTGGAGACTCACTAAGTACCCTTCGTAACTCTGGAAACGAGATGTGAAGTTTCATTCGTGTACCTTGGTATACGAGGAGTCACCTTGACCTTTGGTTTGACCCAAAATGAACATATGACATCCTTTTGACGCTCTTATAGGAGCCCTGTTACACTGGTTTACAACAGTAGAAAGCTGTTAAATCTAGAAAGTTGGCTTTCATTTTGGACCACCATTTGAAACCTGGAAAGAGAAATCACTTCCCATCTTCGCAAACCTCTAGTGTTTATACTAGACAATTGCATTAGAACATTCAGTATAGGAAAGAGCACTTTTTGGGATAGTTTGGCGAAGCCATTTTGTAGGCCTCCGGTCGCAGTTTGACGAGGTCAAACTGGACCAATTTCGTCTTGTCACTCCAGAAAACTTGTCGCCGTTTGAAAATGGTTTTCTAGTTCTCAGTCCCGTCGACTCTAATGAATTCTCCTTATATAGGGGAACTAGTAGGAGATGTCTCGTTGCGTGCTCCTCCATCGAACGTCAGTTATGGACGTGGTTTTCTGGGCCCTCGAGCTAACTTTTGTCATTTTACAACTGGGTGAACTACGACCAGTGGCCCCGGAAAACTAGCCGCCAAACGCAAACCGTTCACTTTTTCCCATTTCTGTCAGTTGCTATGAATTCTTGGTATATCTGGGGACACGTAGAAAGTTGATCATGGTGTGCATTCTCATCGGAAGATAACTTTTGGAAGTGGTTTCTTAGCCTCCGAGCCCGTTTTGTACATTTTGTAGCTAGTAAGAAAATGTAAAAATAGAAAGCTGCGGACCCTCGTAGGGTTGCCAAATCACCCTGGAAACTTTTAACACATGTAAATAACTATTTAAAACACTATAATGAAACTTGTTGTGTGTATTAGAACTTTTGACAAAATGGTGTTTTCTCTCTTTACCCTTCTCTTTCTCTCTCCTGAGTTACCAAAAAGAAGAAAAATGAAATGTAATGAATACATGTCTCTAAACCTTTTTTATTTCGATTGAAAATTGTAATTATTATTATATGTAAATGGGAAACTGAAAAATGATAATTATGTTAGATTAGGGTGGATGCCATGCCAGTGATTTATCGCTGATATCTTGCTCACGTGGTTTTTACAGGATGAAAGAATGATGACGTAAAGGCGTTGAGTAATTCATTGTTTATTTTTGGTATTATATTGAAAGACTTATTGTTGAAATTGGTAGTATGTAAAAGTCGTTAGATTATTAAGTGCTTGAGAAATTGGTATTTCTTTCATGGGTGTTATTTTGATCCCAAAATTATCATGGTAAAAGTGGAATATAAATGTCACAAGGAATTGAAAGTAATACCTTGTAGTGAACTTTCATTGTGCAATTATTGGTTTAATAATTGGTGTTGTGTTTCTTACCTTGAAAATGTAATAAAGGAACCTAACCACAACAGTCAACCGTAGTTCAAAATTTGTATATAACTAACCTGCCTATGTTAATCCCTTAGCGTAGAAAATAGTGACCTTCAAACGAACCTTTACACTCAATGGAACATCCTAGTTTAGGCAAATAAGATCCCAAGAAAGGGGTTTATCATCTTAGTATGTACGTTTAGTGACATCGACATAAACCAGACATATAGGAGCAACACACCAGTCAAATAAATCTTCTACATCAAATGAATTTCTTGTGATATCCAGATGACATCATGGAGCTAGTTAGAAGGATAGTGGTTCTATCACTTGGAGTAAATTTTGTTAATGAATAGATCCGGGCCTTAGCTATATGTACTATCTTTGGCTAGTGACATTATAGTGCTTTGATCTTTTACGGAGAGTTTATAGGGCGCGATATACGTTTTGAATCTTATTCTAATCTATAATAGAGCGTAAATCCCTAAGTGAAAAATTAAAATTTAACTAAACCCTAGTGGATTAGGAAGTTAGCTTGTGGGTAGAAAACTATAATTTAACTCCTTGCATACGAAATTGAGTTGAAAGATGTTGATTCTAGAGAACCTTAGAAATTGAAATCTTGTCCCTTAATCCCTTGTTATGTCATTTTATGGCATTAAGGAATAAATAATATTTCTTATGCAGAATCGTGCAACGTAGAGACATGGGATCTTCGTGAACATAGGTCACTTGTGGTTCGTGTGTAGTTTATAATGCTTCTAGCCATGTACTTCCTTAAGATGTCAGAAAAGTGCTTTCATAACTCTTTTTTTATAAAATGATGGTAATAATGTGACCATAGTGTGATGTAAAAATAAAGTATATAAGATAAAAAAAGAGATTGAGGTTAGGATTACTAGGTCACTCTTGGAGTCCTTATAACTTATTTAAATATCCTTCATGTGTTTCAAAGAATATAGGTATTGCCTTGGTGTGATCAAACTTCGAGAAAACAAAAGATATATAAATATCAAATTTGGAATTCAATAAGTTATTGAACTATAATAACTAATGGTAGTGAAATAACTATTCCGTGATCGATGGATGTTTTTGGGGAAAAATCTATTTCGAATCTATGTCTTCCTCAATCCCAAGATTTCATCTTGACACCATGTTAGGTTCACTTGTGTAGCAAGGTTAAATTTTAAACATTGAATAAGCGTTTTGGGAAGCATAATCTTAACATAAGAATGAGAGAATTAGAATTTTGTATGAATTTTGAAATATGGAAAAAAAAACTTATGTAAGTTATGAAGATTGTCAGAAGGGTAAAGAGAAAAATTAAATGGTTGAACAATAAGTTAAATGTGAAACGAATTTTCAGAACATGTAGGTGGAAAAAGGGAGAAAATTATGCTTACATAATAATGTTATTGGATGTTTAACGTACTCAAGATGTAACCATGGTAATGTTGTGTTTTGGGTTGTCAATCCTTAAGTCCCTTTTTATTGTGGTTGTGTTATTGCTAGTATTCGTTCATTGGGGAAAGTGTGGTATCGACATTATATGTGTTGTCATGTGTCTATGTGATTTGATGACTGATGTAAGTTTCGTATATGTTGTTGAGTTTTCTATACTTGGAGTCCTTGTGGCGTTTTGCAATGAGCAATGTATAGTCAAAATAAATAAATTATCCTGGTATTTTACTGTTGTTTTTGTGTGTGTAAAATGTGGGCACTACACACACATTAAACATTTTTGACCAAGGGGTGGTTTCAAAAGGTCACATTTCAACATTTCTATATTTTCACTTATGTATATAGATTTTTTGACAAGGTAATTTCACATCTAGTCTACATACAATTCAGAAAAAGAGTAGAACAATGGAAAAGATGACAGTTTAAAAATTTCATGTAATCTTCACACCAACACTAAGCTTTAGGACCAGTTTCAAGATTCTTGGGGGCATAGATATCCTTCCTCAAATTCAACATGCGTCAGCACATGTTCAACATATTTTAGCATTTATTTGAGCTCATACTCATGAAATAATTTTTGGTTTGCATATGTGAAGAGTTTGGGGGTGTTTTAGACACAAAATCACGCACTTAGGCATCCATTTATTGGTCCTAATCACATACTACTAATCACATGATTCCTAAGTGATAAAACTAGCAATTGACAACTATATGTTGGCCTTTTGTATGCGTTTCTTATTTTCAAATTATTTGGCCTTTTACACCCTACAACCTAGTCGATACTTCAGTTATTTTATCTTTCATTACTCTGGACGCTAACACCTAGGCAGGGCACCAACGCCCAGGTTGCCCTCATCCTTCTGGGTGTCCCCTGCCTCTCTTTACTTTACTCACTCTTTTTGGGAATATTGTTAAGTATGCTTTCGGGCATCTTATTTTTGTATGGGTCTACCTTAGAACAAGTTGTCAATTATGAAATTTAACCAAGGGAATCATATAAATACAAAGCTATGTGATCCATAATAAAGGACCAAGATCTAAGCATATACTATCACCACCTAAGGTTAGCATCCAAAGGCACTCTAGTTGAGCATTAAGGCATCCATATATCACTCACTCAAGTGTGGGAAAGGGACTACATTTTTTGTCATACATGCATAGGAATGAAAGTTCATTTTTTCATCCACACATCTATTGACATTGGTACATCTAGCTATCACCCTCCTATCACGTGCACTTGCACAAGGGCTTCCTAGGACACGATTCTATCACATACACAGTAAGAACTACATGGAGTCTAAGATGTAGTACAATGCTTAAGTTGTAAGTCTGCACTCTGTGGGGTGGACCATCGGGGTCATTTCGAATCCCCATAGAAGTACATATTTTATTTGTGGGATTTGATGTAGTTTGAGGATGCCTTTTCTGGTCATATTTTCCCCTTTATAGCGTTACATGAGTAGGAGTGTCAACGATCATAAAATGACATATATGTGACCAATGAGAGAAGGTCATAAAAACCAAATTGTGACCAACTTGTGACACTGTCATGAAAACTCATATTTCAAGCTCCTGCATATGTCATAGGCACCTGATAGAGGTGCCCTAATGCCTAGGCACCCCAATGATCTGTTCCAGGTGCCCTAGTTTAGGACCATCTGACAGTTCTAGGTTTTTCTATGTTTGATTGCAACAACCTGCTCCTTGCTATTCATTAAGTTTGTCTAGTCTAGAATACTTCGTGATCAAGTACAATTATCAACTAAATCAAGCAATACTCTCCCTCTTGCAATTAGAGGTTTCAATTATATATAGTTTATTGATTGTGTCATCTTCGTATCTAGGAGTTTAAATTTTATCATAGTTTACATCAGTTACTCTGCAATACTTAGTGTTTAGCAAAAATTCAATATTTTTAACAATCATTTAGTGAACCTGACTTCGAATACTCTTGGATCCTCTTTTTTCTTCCTCATGGCTTCTAAAATTCCTTAATTTTTTTGTATGATTTACTTCAAATATATGGCGGGTGAGTAAGATTGTTATCCAAAAATCCCTAGACACTATGTATCTCCCTTGCAATGTAGCCACCCCACTCAAGTGAAGGTGGTTTTTGACGTTGAATATTTGATGACTCTGATAGATTTCTCCTAAGTCCTCCATGCTAATAAACCCATATTAGAGTCAATTCAAGCTTTACATTCTTTGTTTCAAGACTTTTGATTCAATGCTAGGGAAACAATGATAGTACATCTCTTAAATATGAAATTCAACATCTCAAGGATGTTTCTCAAGCCCATGCTTGTTCTTCCTGCACACATCTCATGGGGTCTCCTTCTATGTCTTCCACATGTGCTCATATCAGTGAACCCCAAGTATTACCGCTAGAAGGCCTTGCACCTCACAAGTTGGATTTTAATGCTAAAAAAAAAATTCTTTCACATCTCCTCACTCGTCAATTGATCAACTGGTAAGACCTATCTAATCATTACCTATTTTCCTTACCAACTTGCAACAATATCAAGGTCATCCATATTACCATTATCATCAAATCAATGGACATAATGACAATGATTGCTATGCTCTTAATGTAAAAAATTGGCCACCTTAAGCAATATGGTCTCATTTCATTTTCCACATAAAAACTTGCTACATGTTCATCTCCAATTACTACATCCTTAGCACTAGGTTCCTAAATCTGATTCATCTATGTCTAATGAGCATACATTGTCATATCACTTCTAATGTTCCTTCTTCAGTCACTCAAATGTCACCTATACAACCCACTCCAATTAAGAAATCACCTCTCAAGGTCCATCCTTCATCACCTCCTCCTAGTATTAAGTCTTCTTCTATGTCACCACCTCCTAAGCAACTACCTCTCTAAATCAGTATAAATCCTCTCAAGTATTCTGCAACATTATCAAGTCAAACCAAACAACTGCCTCTCAAAATCAGTCTAACTCCTCCTCTGAAATCTTCTGCAATGTCATCAATTCTAGGACTCATAAGCTACAACCAATCATTGGGTTTATGCAAGTGATTTAATAAATATTGAAATTTGTAAAACCCTAGAGGGTTATTTCAGAGTCACAAGTAATACATAAAATAGTGAATTATAGAAAGTGACACTAAGCAATAAGAAATGGAAATGTAAAACCCTAAGTGAAAGAGGGAGGAAAGAATACTTAGTTGATTTCACAATAAATCCCAGAGTGTACAAAGTTGGAAAAATGATGAAATAGGAGTGCATATTGTCGCAACCGAACCCAAAAAATTGCAGGAGTATCAGAATATGCTGGACCAGGGCACCTGGACTAGTGCTCGGGGCACCTAGGCACCAGAGACCCTCTCTAGGCACCTGTGACTACTCAAAACCTCATAGAAAATGAGTTTTTGCAGGGTCACAAGATAGTCGTTAACCTTATCTGTTGGTTGCCCCATGTATCACACTATGTCCGTAGAATTTTCTTGTAACCTGTAAAGAGAGAGATAGCTTGTAAAACCCCAAAACACATCAAAACCTAAAAAATAAAAAAAATGGGGAATCGGATTGACCCCGATGGTCACCCAAAGTGAAATTAATGATCGAGTGAACTACATACTCCATGTAGTTCTCACATGCGCATGTGTGTAAAATCTGCACTAGGTGGCTCTTGTGCAAGATGCACTTGAATAACGAGAAATATCTAGATGTAGTGTAAATCATGTGTGTGTGCTTCCCCCCTATGAAGTGTATGTAGAATATTACAGTACCCTTGTCCCCTGTAAGTGGATGCTAGATGAATGCTTTGATGCTCTTGAAATGCCTTTGGATGCAACCTTAGGTGATGGTAGTAAATGCTTAGAGTTTGATCCTTTATTATGATCACATAGCTTTGTATTTATATGATTCCCTTGTTTGAATTTCGTAATTAACATCTAAAAGGCCGACCACCAAGGAAACAAGATGTCAAAAAGATAAAAGAGGCCCAAAAGAGGTGAATAAGATACAAAGAGGTCGGGGGGGCCAGAGGGGACAAGGGCGTTGGCGTCTTGGCTGGGCACTGGTGTCCAGAGCCAAGAAAGATGAAGTAGTGAAAGTCAGATTGGGCAATGGGGTGTGTAAGACCAAGATAAAAACTAGAAAGAAAGAAAAGAGGCTAAAGATAGTGATCAATTAGTACTTTTCTCTCTTAGGAATCATATGAATAGTAATATGTGGTTAGGACCTAGAAATATACCCAAAGTGCATGATTTAATGTCTAAATTTTCCCCCACTTTAGGTTATTGAGAAGATTATCAATAACATAAAGTAGGTAAGAGATGAGTACCTAATAACCATGTAGATGTATGGAAAAAGTGTGACGAAGAGAAACGAAAAAGCGTAGAGTAAATAATATGAAGCGTGGGAGCTAAAGAAGAGGAAGTGACCCCAAGGGAGAAGAGCATATGTGTATATGTTGTGTTGTACCTATTGTCGATGACATTTGATGCTTGATGATGTGACTGCTACTTCCCATAAGGATGAACCTATAAAAAGAAGAGCAAAAGAGTAGTGAAAATCATGTATATGTGAAAAATGTGATCCAAGTATGTAAAAGGTATGTAAAAATGTGAAAAGGAACATGTGCACTTGGTTTGGGATGAGTGAAAAGAGTAGAGAGAAACCTAAAAATGTTGTAGAAGAACAGGTTTTTTGGGTGATCTCATGCCATGGTAGAAGAAGTGTAGGGAGAAAGGTTTAGTGTTATTCTCCATCCTTTGACTTCTTCCCAAAAATGATTACAGAACTGCAGATGGTGTGATCCTTCTTTGTTCAAATCTAATCCATTTCAATCTTGTTTGATCTAATGCAAAAATAGATAAGAGGTAAAAGCATGCATGATTATTGTTGAAGTGTTGTGCCTATACTGTGAAAACTATTGTGTAGACTGTTGACAATTGTGATGATATGAGGCCAATTGTGATGATATGGGAACAATTGTGTAACTGCCCTTGATCATAGGTGCCCAAGAAGGGTCAGGAGAAACTAGCTGCTCATGTATGTAGCTTGGTGTCGATGTTGGTGTTGTGTTGAGGACCCAAGTCAATTTTTGAGCCCTGTTTGAGACTATAGATTGTGCTTATTCTGTACTGAACCTTGTTATATTGTAATTGTGAACTAGTATATGGGGTGTCTGATTCACTCGATGTATTCCCCCCTCGTTTGGGGTGCATGAAACATCACTAGGAGATTGTGGCCTAAAGGAGGACTCGATGTACATTTGAAATTGAATCCCTATAGGGGGAGGGAATGTGCTTGGTAGGGACCAATGAACATACAAACAAAATGGCTAGGAAGATATGTGTTAGTACAAACAAGACAAATACACATGTAGAAGATAATGTGTAGGCTAACAAGTAAGAAGACAACGTAGAAAATGAAAAAAGTGGGCTACAAACATGGGACATCACTCACAATGTTGCAAGATAATTAGGGCCAAATTGGCTAGAAGTATACAAGAAATGAATAAGTTATGACATAGGGAAAATCCCAAAAACAATGGCACATAAAGGAAAACAATGGAAAGCACAGAGTAACAGAAAACCATAGTAGAAAATAGTTTCTACAAAGAAAATGATGCACATAAAGCACCAGTTAACATGTTAGAAAAATAAAAGTATGTCAAAGTGTGTATGATCTGATAGTAGTGTGCTAGTATGAATATGAAATAATATAAATTGAAAAAATAAAACATGAAATGTGTACAAAATTAGATGGCCCCGGGAGCCTTTGTGGTACTGGTAAGTGGTACTTTTCCAAACATCTATGTTACATGTAAAGATATGTGTAAATTATACATTCATAAATAGAAGGAAAGTGAACGTGCATGTGTGTATGGAAAAGATAATGACATACAAAATATCTAACATACTAATAAAAGTGTACATGCGAGTATAAGTAAGCAAGAACAATGTGCAACCAAGATATGCAGTTTGTTGTGAGTGTGAATAGAATATAAGATGAGTGTGATAGGATCAGTGTGACCCCTGCGTGGATGTGAATGAGCATGAGTGAAATGAGTGTTGGAATCTAGTCATTGGCATTGTCTTTGATGTCAAGTGGCATTGATGAAAAAAAGAGTGAAAGGCGAAGGTTGATTGGTAGTGCCTTATAAATAATAGTTGGAGATCACAGTGATAGGTGCATGGTCAAGTAAAGAAAGGTGTGTGGTGAGTTCTATCACAGTGGTATGCAGACTTCCCAAGGTTAGATATGGTCATTCAGGTGTTAACAAGTTTGTAACCCATCTTCATGGTCAGCTCATGAAGTTTCAGGAAGCTCTAAATTTAATCCCAGATCCAGTTTAAAAAGGTAAGTGAGATGGTTAAACCATTGCATAATGATGGCATTGATGTATGATAAGTGTTTCAATAGTGTGTAGTGATCTCAGGCTAGCTCATTGAAAATTTAGGATAAATTTAGGGCATTGCAAGCTTAGTAAGTGAGATAGGGGTCCATTGAAGAAAGTGAAGAGGTTGGTAAACTTAGCTTAGTTGATTTATAGGTCTGAAATTCATTTTCATATGTTCTAAGTTCTCACAAGATCTGCATGGAGAAAGAAAAAGGTTCAGTACTTAATTTTTTTGAGAAAAACGAGTAAGTTGAGTTTTCCAATGTTACAAAGATATGATGTGCGAAGATTGCCAAGTAATGACTTAGTGAAGTCTCGCAAACCTGTAAAAAAGGAGTCTTTTAGTGTATTTGAGAGATATGAAGTGCCAAGATTGCAAGTAGAGTAGTCCCAAAATCCCAAGTAGAAGTATCCCACAAAACCCGCAAAGAAGGAGTGTGTATTGTGGATAATTGATGTGCCAAAACTGTGGATATTAGATGTGCCAAGAATGTAGATTTTAGACATGCATCAACTACGAGTAATGGAGGACCCAAAAATCAAAGTAAAGTAACTCTAGAAACCCACAAAGAAAAGTGAATTTAAGAAGTAAAGTGAAGATATGATGTGCCTCAACTGAGAAGTAATGGAGGTTCACAAGTTTGAAGTAAAGTAGTTTTGAGAACCCACAAAGTAAAGGGAACAAGGTGGAATAATGCAGAAAACTGATGCATCACTACTGCGAAGTAGTTGGGGGTCAAAAGAACCGAAGTTGAGCAATAACACCATGCTAACCCACCGAAAAGAAAAGGTAAGCAGTAACATCATGTAAACCCATAAAGAAGAGAAGTGAGACAGTAATGACACCTCAAAAACCCAAATGGCCATAAATTTTGACTTATAGCTTCATTTTTCATGTTTTTGTACTTTTTGGAAAGGTGATTTCATCCTCTACACCATGGAAAATAAAAATACAATATTAGAGGAATAAAAAATGTCATAAAGGGATTCATGTAACTGAATGTCAATGTAACTGGAGTTATATTTAGAAGGCAATTTTGAAACGTCTTTTGTGTTCACATGTGCATGTGAAGAGCATTAAATGGCAATTAAAAAAATAAAAAATAAAGGATATTAAGAGAAAGAGAAGAATATGTTTCTATTTAAGCTCAAATCACAATCATAATAAACTGATGAAAGAGAGAGAGGTGTAGTCGAGATCAAGGGATTGCAGAGCGAGAGCAACTAGGGTTTTTCATGTTTTTTCAACTTTTTGGAAAGGAGAATTCATCCTCTACACCATGGAATAGAAAAATTCAAGATTAGAGGAATAACATAATGTGAAAAAGGGAATCTTATAACTGAATGTCAGTGTATAACTGAAATTATTTTTAGAAGGTAGTTTTGTAACGTCTTTTATGTTCACCTGTGTATGCAAAGAGCAATAAATGCAATTAAAATAGAAAAAATGAGAGATAGAGAAATAAAAGTATACTTGTCTATTTAAGCTCAAATCAAAATCATAATAAACTGATGTGTGTGTGTGTGTGAGAGAGAGAGAGAGGAGAGAGAGAGAGAGAGAGAGAGAGAGAGAGAGAGAGAGAGAGAGTTGTAGTCGAGCTTAAGGGATTACAGAGAGAGCAACTAGGGTTTTTTCAAATGAAGATATGCTGAGTGAATAAGGTGTTCAGAAAAAGACAATCATAAAAATGAATGCTTGAAGAACTGAGAGAGATGAAGGAGAAATTAATATACAATGAATATCCATTGCTGAAAGTGAGAAGAGCTACATGTTGAAAAATTATTGCTAAGATAGAGAGCATATAATGCTACCAAATGAAGACCTGTTGATTGAAAAAGAGGAAAATGAAAAAGCTGTAGAGAGAATAAAAAACCCATTTCAATGAATGTTTGAGGGGGAGATCTGAAAAAGAGAGGTAAAAATAATACTAAATATTTGTTCTTGAAGAGTGAATGTTGAGAGCAAGAGAAAAGTGATCATAATATGTTGTATGTGCCATATAGGATCTATATGATCAAATCTTTTTTAAAATTTTTCTAAGTAGTTTCTTAGATCTCAGGGGGTTGTGGCGTCATTGTAAGTAGTGGCTTGCAAAATATTAGTTGTGGTGGATTAAATTATAGGGGGTTAAAGCCTCCTTGTGAGTTGAAGCTCACTAAAGGTGGGTTTTCACTGTACCAACTTGGGAGTTGTGGATTCTAGACAAGTTGTAGCTTTCCAAAGATTAGGTGGTTTCTTGGTTAAATTATTGGAGTTGTAGCTCCAAATTGAGTTGTAACTCAATCGTGAAATCATTCTAACTCTGAAGGATAATTTTCCAAGTTAGTTCTCTGGTTTCAGTGGGTTTTTGTCCCGAGAAGAGTTTCCCACATTAAATATTGTGTCCTCATGTGCATGTGTGTTTATTTCTCTATTTATCTCTCATGATTGATAATGCATGTTTATGATAATCAATATAGCTTAACAATAATAGATTAAGGAAGTGGAAATTGATTGTAAAAGTTTTATAAGAACCGATTCACCCCCCTCTCAGTGCCTAAAATTCCTAACAATTGGTATTAGAGTGTGGTCCTTCTTGACTAGCGTAACAACTTGAAGGTGATTCTCAAGACTTAAAATGACGAGATTGATTCACAGGAAGCATCACGATGAAGCCCACAAAGAGAGGTTGTTAATGGAAATGGGAGGTTGTAGTAGCTCCATGCATATTCAGATGATGAGGAAGCAAAGGACAATCTAAAATCTAAATTGGAGTGTGCAGAAAAGAATTAGACATGTCAAGGAAGAAAATCAAGAAATTGAAAGTATACATCAAAGCCTATGAGAAGCACATCACCTTTCTTGAGAAGAAATAGAGAAACTAAGATCAAGAGGATGCTCAAGAATGTAAAGAAAATGATTCTCAATAAGAGAAAGTACTAAACTCTCTCAAACTCAAGGAAGAACATTTTACCAAGTTGATAACCTTGGTGATGGAACAACAAGTTCAAATTAGATGCCATGAATAAGTGAAACTGATCTCCAAGGCTACGAGAGACAAATAAACTACCTTCCTTAAATTTGAAGAAATAAAGACTTTGAAGGTTGAGTTAGAACAAGTTTCAAGAAAATTTAATGAGGTGATGATTAAACAAACATATCCTGGTGATAAGCCTAGTTTGGAACTTAAAACTAAAGTAAGTCAGACTGAAACAAAGCATGAGCTCAGTCATGAAGTATGTCAAGCATCCATCCAAGCAAAGAGTGAAGAATGTGAAAGACTAAGTGCAAAAATAAAGACCTTAAAAGAGGAGCTAGAATAAGCAAAGAAAAGGGAATTGAGATCTGAATCAAGTCATACTTCTTGTCAAGGATGTTCTCAGTCCAAGAAGGACAAAAAAGAGAACAAGAAGATCTTTAGGAATTCAAATGCAAGAAAATTGAAAGGTAAGTTTCATGGAACTTGTTTTTCATGCAACATCTTAGACATAAAGCTAGATATTGTAGGAGAAAGGTAGACAAATAACATCCATGGAGAGAATTACAGAACTGTGTTTGGGAAGAATAGGATATGTTTCAATTTCTATGAAAGAGGTCATGAAGCTAGGTGGTGCTTGGAAGAGCCTATAAATCAATTTTACACAAATGGATATCCTAGAAACATACAAACATGTCATTTTCTTCAAATGTTCTAAAACCTGGATATTATGACAAATAGTGCAAAACTAAGCTTTATGTTTATAAAAAGAAGGAAGTGGAAAAATCCAAACCTCAAGAGAATGCTAAAGGAAATCTAAATGGAGTTAGAGAGATAGAAACTCAAGACAAGAAATAAAAAGGACTGTTTGCTCAATGTAGAGATAGGACAGGTGTGGAGAAGCCTAAGGTAAACATGGAATCAAGAAATGAAGGTAGAACATCTAGTAGTACATCAAAGAAGATAGACAAGACTTCACAGGAAAAAGAAAGAAAGAGTCGAGTCATTAAGCCTTTTTGATGAACTTCCCTATTTTTCTGAGAGAATTTGTGAAAAATAGAAGAACCTTCTAATAAGCTTCTAGAAGAACATACTCTCTTTGAAAGAAGCATTGATGTGTACTTGAGAAGAATTATCATCAGTAAGGGCTCATGTTGCAAATATATCTCAAATGAAAAGGTATGCTTAGTCTATTATTCTCTTAAAGTCTGTTTGGTGTGATTGAATTGTGTCAAGTTCTTGAAAGTATGAGTCTAATTTGTTTAGAAGATGTATTTATCATAGTGTGCACCCTAGTTCTTAAAGCTATGGATCATGAAAGGAGTGGACTAAGTTAGTCAATATCTACTATGAGTGCATGTGAGTCAAAATGGTTGTTCCTGTTATTTGAAGTGCATCTATATGCATCTATATATTCATTATGGTCAAGTCATGGGTTTGTAAAAGTGAGTAGAAGTCTGTCAAGTAGCCAAAGTGTACTTTTTGGTTTGTATATGTTAACTCAAGTAATGGTTGAATTGTGGTGTTTATTAAAGATATCATATATTATTATCCACATAGTCTGCTCAGCCTAGTTGTTCATACCCTCAAATGTGTAATCAATAAGTCTCAAAAATATGAGGTGCATTTCTCCTTGCTTCCAAGATTAAATAAGTGTCTGGGTCATCTATTCAAGATTTCTATCAGGTAAAAGATGGATCCTTCATAAATGATTCAAAAATGATGAGTGTTCAAGTTGATTGTGTGGATAATAAGTCGACAAGAGTGTTCAATGGCTTTATATAATAAAGATAAGAGGATTCTATTTTGTGAATCTATGCAAGGCTCAACAGTAAAGAAGGATCTATCAATTATTATGAAAACATGTGTTGGAAAAGAAGTGCATTGAAGGTTGTTACAAACTATGTCAATGCTTCATCTCAGTGAACGTGTATGACTTCTGAAGTGTCAAGGTATAAGTTTGAATTTTGAGATTGTCTTGGGATAAATAGAAAACTCTAAAATTTACTCTAAGAGGATTTATACTAGTCGACGTTGCCTGAGGAGTAGAAAATTACTGTGACACCATATAGAGGTTTGTAAGTGTTGCTCTATAACTTGTGACAATATGTTTGATAGTTATAAGATATGGGAGTTGGAATAAAAATATTTTATATGCTTTATGAGTTTAAGAAGAGGTTTAACCTTTAAGGAAGTTTCCTTTGTGTTTTTAAAACCCGAGGAAGAGTGTTTTTGATCTCTAAATTGAAAATACCATGAGGATAGAAGGAAGAGATTGTTACACCCAAGAAGACATTGTGCAAGGTGAAAGGCTATAAAAACCAAGCCATTTGATAAATGAAAAGCTATAAGGAATTGAAATTTGAGCTAATATCTAATGAAATGAAGCTAGAGGTCAGATCTCTAAGATTTCAACAAGAGGATAAAGGTTCATGAAACTCCTAAGACATGGTGTGAAGACTAGATTCTAAGGTTAATGAATTATTCATTGGTGCCTCTGCAAGGGTTGATGTGTAAGTTCATATGGTTATAACAAGGTACTTTTTGAGAGAAGAATGATGAATAAAACTCTTGAAAGTTTAGACAAAGGAAGGAATGATTCCAAAGTAATAAGTATTAGCTTTATGGTTGAGAATAGTGATTAAAATGACATGAATATGGTGAGATAGGTACATTGTATTTAAAGGTATGATAGATTTTTTGTGTCCAAGAGAATCTTGAAAAAATGAAAACATAATCTCTCAAGTATGCCCAAGGTTCAAGAGGTAACATGAAGCAAATCTCATGATGCCTTTGCTAGCTATGAAGGAAGTTGTGAAGATGTGGGAATGGATTTGACATAGAAAAGAGTTGTATGACAAGATTGAAAACCATCATGGAGTGTATCAGCTCAGGGGGAGCCTTGTTGAGGTCATATGGATCGGATTTGGTTTTGATTTGTTGTATCTGAGTGAATGTTATCAGTCAAAAGAGAAACATCATCCAAGGGGGAGCTTGTGGAAAATGAAAGAACCTACAAAATATTCTTTGCAGATTAATCATGGTGTTGAATAGATGGCCCTTTTTCATCAATTTCAAAGGGGGAGAAAGTGATGTAAAAAACCAAGTATGGGGAGAGAGTGCTGTCAGAAACCAAGTCTGAAAGTGTTTTTTCCATCAAATATTTAGGGTTTTTGAGTATGTTTCCATTAATGAAAAAGGGGGAGTTAGTTGGACTCTGGTCATTAGTGTTCTCATTGATGTCAAGTGGCATTGATGGAAAAAAGAGTGAGTGGTAAAGGTTGATTGGTAGTCCCTTTTCAATAATAGTTGGAGCTCACAATGATAGGTGCATGGTCAAAAAAGTAAGATGTGTGGTGATTCCTCTCATGGTGATATGTAGACTTCCCAAGGTTATAAAAGGTCAATCATATGTGAATCAAGTGTGTGGAAATTCCTCTCATGGTGGTATGAAGATGTATTGATAAAAAGAGAGAAGAGTTGTGTGCTGAAGGAGATAGTGTTTCTAAATGAATATTCTGATTGAAAGAGAGGATAATGACAAAGCTATAGAGAGAATAAGAAAACCAATACCATTGAATGTTTTCAATGGAATCTAAAAAGAAGTAAGGAGAGTGATAAAAATATGAGCATGTAGAGTGAATGAAAAGATCAAGAGAAGACTGCTCATAAAATATTGTGTGTGCAACATAGAATCTATATGATCAAAATCCTTGTAATATTTATCTAAGTTGTTTCTTAGATCATAGGGGGTTGCAATCTCCTTATAAGTAATGGCTTACAGAAGATCAACTGTGGCTGATGAACTTCCATGGGGTTGAAGCCTCCTTATAAGTGGTAACTTACTAAAGATCAATTATCGATGTAACATTTTAGGAGTTGTGGCTTCCAAACAAGTTGTAGCTTGTCAAAGATCAGGCAGTTGCTTGGTTAAATTATTGGAGTTGTAGCTCTAGATTAAGTTGTATCTCAATCGTGAAATCATTGTAACTCTAAAGGACAATTTTCCAAGTTATTTCTTTGGTTTTAGTGGGTTTCTTTCCCAAGAAGGGTTTCCCACATTAATTATGGTATCCTCATGTGTATGTGTGTATATTTCTCTCTCTATCTCTATTGATTGATTATGCATGCTTCCAAAATTCAATATTGTTTAATAGTAACAAATTTAAGAAGTGGAAATTGATTGTAAAAGTTTTTATCAACACTCATTCACCCCCTAGTGCTTGAAATTCCTAACAATGAGGTTCATTTATAAAATACCCCTCGACAGTCAAGGATGAACCATAGATAAAGAGTGCATTATCGAGAAATGGTTTGAGTTATGTTTGCTAGAAAGATATGATCGATAAAGCATAGAGCGTAGAAAGTGAGTGAGTGTGGTGAGGTTCATTTAAAATTTATAACCTCAACAGTTGAGTATGAACTGTGGAGCTAGAGTACATCATAGGGAAGTGTTTTGTGATGAATGTACATTACAAATATGTGTCAAAAATGCACCGAGTGTGAAATGTGTAGTGTTTATGATGTGAGGTTCATGAATGTAGTGATCCCTCATTATTCAATTGTGAACCATATCACAAGAGCATGTTATCACGTAATGATGATATAAATGTATCAAGAAGTACAACACACGTGTGACATACTAGATGTGAATCAAGAAGTGAAATGGTAGAAGGGCAAGACACCTGAAAATGCTAGAAGGGGGGGAGAATAAGCATGATGCCCCCAAGTGTATGAGGTATAGGAGTGTCAAGTAATATCATCTAAGATATATTCATTGTCATCGTAAAAAATCTAAGACCTGATAAGCAATAATATGAGGTTGATCACATAAAGAGCCTTTGTGACACAAATTGTACATGCCCATTGCATATTCTTCATTATTAAAAGGTGGTAATGGACATCCATGTGTATACCAAAAAGTAATATTTTGTGAATATTCGAGGAATGAATCTTTGCAAATAAAAATGCGGCCAAAGGGCACAGGGAATGAAATGCCGATATGGTCAAGATCTAAAGTATTGCCAATATAATCAAGCCAATATTGTCCAAGAGTAAGTGGTAAAGGTGCAAAGTGCATGAAAAAAATACTGATAGATGAAATACCTAGAATCCATAAGTAATAGTAATGCAAATGTATCTATAATATAAATGAGGAGCATGTGATGGAGGGATGAGATCACCCAAGATGAATCCTATCTGAGCCAAGCCATCATGTGTGAAAATAATGTCAAAGAAAGTAAGATCAAATGGAATGTGCACCCAAAAAGAATTATTCATGAAGAGAGAGCATGTGAATGGTGGAGGCAAAACTGTATATTTATCATGAGAAATAATGAAGGTGGTATGATGTCTGATGTATGGAAAAACCCTAATAGATTAACATTACATTAGTAGGAGGGGGTGATATTGAAGGAAACAAAACATCGTCTAATGCAAAAATGGTTCCTTCGAGTGGAGGCAAGTTGTCTGGATAGTCAGTGGGTCATGGATTAGTAGCAGGATGTACAATAATAGAAATTAGACTAGGTAATGCAATGATTGAATCTAGGTTACAATATTGGAATGGGGTAATATCAATAAGAACTGAATATTTAATGCCCTCATGTAAAAATTTTACGCATCAATGGACTGTAGAAGGTACTTCTTGCATTCTAAAAATCCATGGCCTATCGAGTAAGCAATTATATGAAATGGGTAAATCAATGAAAAATAACATAGTAAGAACTGTATTAGGCCCAAATGTGATAGGAAAAAAAATAGTTCTGAGAAATCAATGCATAGTAGAATCATATGCCCAAAGAGAAATAGATGTTGGGTTGAGATTATCTGCGGAAAGTCCTATATTATAAATGAATGATAGAGGAAAAATATTAAGATTAGATCCATTATCGACTAAACTTTTCTTAACACCCCAGTTATGAATGTATACTCGTATATAAAGAGGAGGATCATTGTCATACACAAATAGATTTTCAGATATAAGAGATGGAAAGGTATTTTGTTAAGAGAATGCATCCAAAAATGTTTGATTAAATATACCCAGATTAATAATAGAAGGGATACAAGTATTAGACAAGAGAGTAATAATTTTAGTATGACAATCAGGATTGGCTAGCGAGAAATTGTGACTAGAGATATCCATGATGAGAAGATCATAGGAAAATGAGAGCAATGAAAGTATGAGGACCCTAAGAGTGTTAAAATTTTCCGAGTTCACCAAATGATTTAAAAAATAAAGAAATATAAATGTTAAATTATAATTGCAGAGTCATAATGAAATAATATAGCAATATAGTACAGATTTGACCTAAGCAATAATCAGTTAAATTTAAAAACCTAAGTGCAAGAGAAGGGATTTAATACTTAGATAATTTTGTAATAATCCCAAAGCTGTGACAAGATGGAAAAATCATGAAATAGAAGTGTAGACTATAAAAAAAAAGCCCAAAAAAATACAAAACTCATTATTCCCTTCATTTGATCAACTCATGGTTGATGTCATATTAAAACCAAGGGTGTGTCCAAATCTATATGCAACAAGTGAAATCTTAGGTGAACTAGTAATTGATGTTACTATTATTTTTATTTTTTTTCTCTCAGGGGGTTTTATAGTGTCTTAAGATTTCTTGACCAAATCCTTATTGAAGCTAAACTGTAAGAAAATTACTGAAGGAAACACAGATTGCTGAAATGAACAAGCCTTGTAGAATTGAACACACTGCTGAAATAAACACACATTGTAAATGTTGTTTAAAATGATTTCTAAGGAGATAAGAATGTAAACCACAACACCTGCGAGACAATAGATAAGTCCACATAACATAACTTACTTGCTGAATCAAAAGTACTACAACATTGCCAAATAACAAAATTATACAAATTACTTAAAGGAAAAAAAATACCAACGAAAGAAAACATCCTTTTCCTTAGAGGAGTGGGCCCTTGCTCCATGTTGAATCAAGATTTAACACAATATGTTGCTCTCAAAATTAGATGGCTATTCTTATTATTAAATTATTAAGTCTTACAGAACTAACAGAGATCTATTCTATCTACCTTTAGTACTCTACATATCCTTTTTCTATCCGAAGATGCATTTACAATAATGAGTGATCAACAAATATCCGTACGCCTACAAATCCTAGTAAACTGAATAGTGCCCAAAGTAGCTATGAAATTGAGAAAACTAGTTGGATATACAATTATTGGTCTTATACATGTATATTTGGAGTGTGAATAACCAAAAAATTGTTGGTCTATGTTTACTTGGAAAGCCCGTTCTTTGCTCTATAATCAAATTTTGACAGATTAGGAAGATCCCATTGATTCCAGAACTTTGGAGAAGTTCCAGAACCAAAGGGGAATATTCTAGAACTAATTTCTAGAGTTTCGGAGTTAAGCCATATTTAGCCAACTTCCTCAAAAATATGCTCGTCACTCCACAATTCGCTTATCCCAAAAAAAATATGACATGCTTATTACAGAATTGAATTTCCACACCATTTGTTAGGAATTATAGATTTTTTAGACATTTGAACTAAATCAAACAAAATATGGACAATTACATCTTAAACTTATATTAGATAAAAAAAAGTTATGAAATGCAGTCAAACTTGATTAAAAAGGTAGTAAGATGAGAGTATTCATTACACATTGATGAGGCACATTTTAGCCACATCAAATAGGTGCCATAGACCGCTCCTGAGTGCCTGTGGCTGCAAAAATGGATAGTAAGTGATTTCTTTTGTATCACTTCTGTGTCGTTATCATTTTCTTTTGGTCACCTATATGTCGCACTATGCCTATAGAATTCACTTGTAACTTGCAAAGAGAAAGATCAGCTACAATACCCTAAAAGACATCAAATCTTAAAAAGAAAAAGATGCAAATGGTGAGTTGAACTAACCCTGCGTTCACCCAACTAAGTGAACTTATGATCCAGGTTTTGTACTACATTTCAAACTCCATGTAGTTATATGTGTGTGTGAGTATAATTGTGCCCTAGGTGGCTCGTGTGAAAGATGCACTTGATAGTGAACATTAGTTAAATGTAGAAGATGTAAATAGATGTGTGCATGGAAAAATGAACTTCCCCTCATATGAAGTGTATGCAGAAGAATGAAATCCCTTGTCCCTTTGAATGGATGATATGAAATATTTGATGTTCTTGAAATTCCTTTGGATGCAACCTTAGATGATAGTAATAGATGCTTAGAGCTTGGTCCTTTATTATGGTCACATAAATTTGTATTTATATGATTCCCTTGTTTAAATTTCGTAATTAACCATTAAAAGGATGACCACCAAGAAAACAACATGCCCAACAACTAGAAAAGACCCAAAATATGCGAGCAATATACAAAGAGGCGGGGGAACCTATAGGGGATGAGGGCACCTAGGTGTTGATGTCCTAGCTGGGAACTGATGTTAGGACTTAGATAATATGAAATAACAAAGGTAAAACTAGGCAGTGGGGTATGTAAGAGCAAGATGAAAACTAGAAATAAAGCAAAGAGACCAAATACATTGACGAATTAATACTTTTCTCGTTTATGAATCATATGAATAGTAGTATGTGATCAGGACATAGAAATATACCCAAAGTGTGCGATTTAGTGTCTACAGTATAGGCACCTGTAATGAGGGTAGTCATGAAAGATGGTACAACCAAATTACGATGGGTGAGAGTAGCTTTATGATGAGTGGACATATAAATAATTCCATGATATGCAATAGAGATAAAATCTATAGTTAGTGTAAGATATTATAATGGTATGAGAGATGTGTGCACCATATATGTGGCACTAGAAGTAACCAAAAAGGAAGTAGTCTAAAAATTATTTGATTGAAATGTAGTACACACAGTAATAAATGTTGAAGAGGAGTCCCAATCAATAACATGTGAATCAATTAGATCTTGAATAAGATGTCACAATGAGGCACATTGATCAATATGGTGTCTAATGTAGAAATGAAAATTACAATAGAGATTATCATTAAAAATATTACTAGGAGGGAAACTTGTATCAACCTCAGATGGTGAAGGGAGATACATAACACCACCTTTGAGGAATAGTTTCAATAAAACATGTGGTGGATAAGGTAAACACATGAATTATTACTTGTGAATAGTAGGATAGAGAGAGATGGAGATGCACTAGGGGAATATTGGGATTGAGGATGATAATATTTGAAAGGAGAAGGATCGCATTTATACAAGTAGGAAGAGTCCTGATGAAAAAATTACAAGACTATAGGTTCTAAATTAATATGTGTCACATTTACCCAAGCGAGTCCTAAAATAATGTTATAAGTGGGATGATCAAGAACACCATAGAAAATTGCATCAACAATTTTGTGACCAAGAGCAATGGGGATAATGATAGACCCAAAAAACTTGCAAGGGACATTAACATTACACAAATGCTAATATTAGAAGGATCCTAGGTGCTTATAGGAATACCTAATCTAGGCACAAAAGTGATAGTACACACATTGATGCTAGATGCTTTGTCAATAACAACATGCTTAACCAAAATTTTATGCACCATAACTTGAACATATAGGGGAAGCCCATTGTTAAGAAGGGGCTGCGAAGGAAATACCTCAATGAGGGAAGAAAGATCCTTGTGAAGAAGAGACTCTACATACTCCCTAGATGCATTAAGAGGAACCCTTATTTTACACAAGATGTCAGAAAGTGCATCCTTACATGAATGGTTACACATGATGTGCCTAAATAAGGATACAAATGGAAGACTAGAGGAGGCCATTGATGTAAACTAATAAAAAATAAATGTCATATGAAACCTTAAGGCCACTAGATTTAAGGATACTATGTTTGATTCAAGAGTCAATTTAACCAAATTATTTAATTTTTTTCGGGAAGTGAATCATACCCTTTTTAAATTTTATTTTTTTAAACTAAACATACATAAAAAGGATGAATATTGTTACAAGTGGATATTATGATTTAATTAACTTCCAAAAGTAACTACATAAATCATAATACTGCTTTCTAAAGTGATGATTGATTTAAAAAATTCCAAAACAAGAGGAAAAGAGTGCACTTAGTTGATTTTGTGTGGATCTAGAAGAGTCTGGGTGGTCTAAGTGTAGGAATAGGTATATATGGGAATGAAAATGCTTTGTTAATGAAATTGTAACATGCAACTGAGCCTAGTCATAACTGTAATACTTAGTCCAATGCATCCATACTATCTTGACCCTTCTATACGATCTTGGAAATTTTTGGAATATGGGTTTACAATTTCCTAAGTGTATTCACTAACCTTCATAATGGCTATGTAAACTTTGATCAAACCCAAAAACCATTGTAGTGCAAAAAGGAGTTCCTACAAAAAAAAATTAGATGGGTTGTGGGAACCCCTGTTCACCACTAATATGAAGAGGAATAAAACTACACATCGTTTTCCTAGTATGTGAATCTACCGCAATACAATCAGACTTGACAATTGTTCTTTGAAAATGCTTCACTTGAGTGTCAAACATGCTCAAATACTTGGGATGGGTCATTTTTCTTGCTTGTAGGATGAAGATGGAGACTCATAGACCTATAATAAAACTTCATATCAGTGGAGGGTGCTTCCCTAATGTATTTACATGAGTTATTTCATATTTTAGGGAGCTTTGATTCCCTTTGTGCTTTCTTTTACGTAAGGAGTTATTAAAGTGCAAAGTTACCAAATGATGTGTGTTTTACTTGCTTATATATGTCTATGAAGGTTATTATGTCATGAAAAAATGAATAAGGAGGATATTGGTTTGTAATAATGTGATGGAATTAAAATAATTAGTTTAACACATGTGTACAATAGGGTCAGGATTGACGTTGATTAAAACTGACTGAAAACGACATTTTTAGATAAAAGGGAGAAAAACATAAGTTGAATATTTAGGCCTAATCATGATTGTTTCTAGATTTATTTTATGCACTTAAAATTTAGAGATTGATGATAGAGAGGTGTGTAAAGATAAACAAGTACATGAAGGGCTATCAGGGTGTGCTAAGTAAGAGTGCATTTATCCATGAAAGTGTGTAATGTCAAGATCAAAAATGTTAAAGGATAAAATACCAAATTTGAGTGGCTATAATAGGTTTGAAGCACTCAAACTAAGTTCATGATTCTAGCTTACTCCATTACTAAACATGCAAAGGTCGTAGAGACACATGTTAGTAGGATCAAGTCACACCAAGTATTTTAAAAGGTACTAAGGGACAAAGGGGGATCAATTTTAGCATATGAAGAACATTTCACCACACTAAAACCATATAGGTTCAATTTCTATTTTATGTATAGATACATTTTCTATTATTTGTGTTAAGATACACGAGGGAAACATAGGGGGTTGGTTTAGATTACATACACTACTTTCACCAATGTTAGGATAACTATTTGAGGCTTGCTCCCACTCTAGGGGATGAGTGTAATTTTTAGATTGGTTCACCACAGGTTAACCATCAGGTTCTTTCCATCCTTACCCATACACAAATTTCTCCTTTTATTATGTAATCATTTGATTAAGTTTGTTTTAGGTATCTAGGGTTTTATATTGGTTGCATGTCATTACAAATGGTGCCAAAGGTGTGTGAACCATAACAACAGAAAACAAAAACCATTTCTATACCAAATATATGAGTTTTAATAAATATATGGAATCTGTAGGTGCAAAACCAAACGAAGGACCAAACCATACTAGAACGTAATAGGATTTGTATGGTTTTGTTAAAGAGTAGTTTATAAGAAAATTCTATGAGATGAAGCATCTTTAGGATTAGATCATGCATTACAAGTAATACACAAACCCAAATCACTTATCTAACTCTTTATGTAACTAAGTCTTTATCCCTTCTCTTTTTTATGCTATCATTTCATTGTTATATCATCATTTACTATATTAATAGCTATATTTTGATTCATAATATTAATATGGGATAGATTATTTAGATTATTTTACCTATAACATACCTTACATCCTACCACATATTATTATGTTTACACTATGTAAAAGTTTGACAAACCTGACCCTTTATCAAATATATCTCTTTCTTTGAATCCTAGCTACCTTAGGGTTTATTGCTGTATGTTTTTTTTTTCAGATGATAGGCATTGTTGAATTTTTTTGTTCCATGGATGGTTCTCATGATCCCCATTTATTTCCTTGATTTTAATTACCATAAATGTGCATGTACTAATGTCCTAGCTAATGATTTTTGACACATTTTGATATATCATAACATATCCCTTGCATATATGGCATCAATACTCAGCCAATTTGCACTTTATATATTATGGTTATGAATAATTTCCTTTTCAACGCAATGATTATTATCAATAATAATATGAGGACACATACGAGGATTATGTTAATATGATTTTTGATGCTTATGACTACACATATTTTATTTCTAATGTTTTTGTTCATAATATCTTTACTAATATTACTGAGCATTATCAAGGAGAGGACTCCCATGATGAATATGATAGTCATACCCATAACCTTCCCAAAGATAAGGAGATTTATTTTACATAATTTTTGAAACATAATTCTCATCACATTGATACATTTTAATATATTTCTCATGGGAAAATCAAGCATACCTCGAGATCCTTGACTATTGTGTCTATTATGAAATCATCTATTGTAACATTCCCATTTAAAGCTTTAGAAACAAGGGACTTTTTTTTAATAGTGTTCTCTGTTCTAAATTATCATAATTTAGAACACACATTTCAAGTTTTTAAATAATGTTCTCTATTCTAAATGATCATGATTTAGAACACACATTCCATGCCAATCAATCTCATAACAGATAACCATATGCAACTGTAATGACTTGATGAAATACTGATCTCTCATTTTATGAATTAGTGTTTCATTGGTCTCTCATTTCATGACTCAGTTTCTTACCAATCCTTCATGATGACTCAATGTATTATATACTAAGTATACTTGGTTCTCTTACCATTTTCGGGGTATTGAAGTGTTTCGTTTAAGAGGTCTATCTAAATATTTGTTACCAATATTCATCTGAAATCCTACTTCTTAAACTAGGTGATATAGGACAACGCAACCATTAGCTTGCAATACTTTGGCCAAAGATTTTCACATACTTTGCATGATCATATTCCTAGACAACAAACTCATCAATGGAATACGTCCTTCACCCCTAATTCATCTGTTATCTAAAATGGTCTTCATTGACTCCTGTCAGCCCTCTTGTCCAAGGCTTACCATAACCCATATTAGCAACATAGAAAGGTATAGAGCATCACTCATGGTGAGTAAGGGTACATAGATATACTGAATCGACCCAAGTCAATTGCATGTGCCTAGTTACCTTTATTTATCATGATTTACCCCTATACAAAGTCATGTCCCTAACCTGACCTAAGGTAAAACTAAGGTCAAGTCCAAGTTTATGTAGATCTAGATGATCCAATTCGGAAGGGCATTGTGACATGTCAGCTGCACCACTATACCATTATGGAGACCTCAGTCTTCATGATGTCACAATACTGCAGTTGGCGTGTACCAAAAACTTATGGAATCACCTAATCTAGAAGTACATATCCAGTTAAAAAGTTAAACACTTACTTATCTTATTAATTAAGATTTAATTTCAGCAACCCTACTGAATCCTTAATTTCTTTGTTCATTAAGGTTGCTAACCATAATGATTAATAGTTACCATGCAGATAAATCTAAAATCAATCCCTCTTCTCGAAGGTTTGTATTTCATTCCACGGTATCTTATCATAAGATTCAAGCTCATAAACTAAATTAGTATACTACGGTAAGATTATCTTACTTTGTTGAACCACGTTTAAGCATGATTAAATTTAGATTATGGTTCCTTGTTAATAGACTTCATTAAGATGAAGTCTATTCATTAAGTATGTATTTATTTCATTTCAGTTGCCATATTATGAATTAATTTAACCAGAGGGAGTATGTTTTCTCAAAAAGTATTAACAAAATGCTTATCCCCTTAGAATGATTACCTTTCTTTTAACTTTATATTCTTGTAGGTTTCATTGCTGCCATTTAATTTATACTAGAGTTATAAATAGATTTCTCTTTTATTTACATCATCTAGTAAACCATCATGGGCTAATTATGTTTCCATATATTCATGCCAACTTAGAAGTTGCATTCGATAAAGGAATAAACTATCAATTCCCTTCCTATCAGTTTCATTTGAGTTCAATTGAAATGATTCAAATTAGATAGGTTCATGAGAAAATAATGAAAAGTTTACAAAATTTACTTTACAGTAAACCCAAAGTAAATGATACATAAAATACAAATAACAATCATTCTTTTTCCCATTCCTTAAGTAAATTATACATTTTACAAGTCTAAACATTTCAGACTTCATTCCTACCAATCAGTATTGATAAAATCAAACAAGAATACAACTTTTCCCTTTTTCAATTGTATTACAATAAGAATAATAATTCCTCATAAAAGATGTAGCATTTAGGTAAACACAAGAGACATCATAAAAGAACTTGTCTTCTTTTTTCACTTACAGAATCCATCTGTAAAAATTTCTAGCATGGGTCAGTTCATCGAACTGAGCATGATAAGCACTAAACATTAAAATGACGTTCTTTCAACTAACTGTCTCATAAAAAGAACTCTATTTTTATGAAAAATTAAGCAATTTAGATAGATATCTCATAAAGGAATAAGGATCCTAACAAGATGGTCAAAATGAGAAATCCACAATACATTATGTAAGAATCATGATCAAGAAACACTCTTCAATTAGTAATTTCACAAGAAGGATTACAACAGATAAGTGATAATACATATCAATTACTTATCAGACTCATACTATAAATGCATATAATTCATTCTCGAATCAACAAGTGTTCAAGAAGGGTACCAACCCTATAGTTCTCAAAATTGAACTATATTAAAGAAGCAATTAATCATAATATACAACACCAACATACATCTTCATACAATATCAGAAGTGAAATTAATTCTATCAAAAAGGATGGAATTTAGGATGAACCAATAATATTCTACACAAGAATTCCCTTCTTTCTAACATTGAATCAATATCAATCTAGTTCCAATTTATCGATTCAAGGGAATAAGAAGTGCAGGATCCCACCTAATTACCCATTCAGTCTCAACATGGTTATTACAAAGGAAAGGAAGTAAATAGTTGAAAAGCAAACAACTTAAGTCATCCTTCAGTGTTTAATGAATAACATGGCATTCAACAATTCAGAGAAGAGAAACAATCGAATGCAAATCCTTTTTACATTTTGAAGAAAAACAACGATGCATACGTAGCTCAAAAATAGAGAGAAGTTCCTAATAATCCATCCTATTAAAAGGTAAAACATAGTTGACATCCCAAGAATACCAGACCGATCCTTACCTAACAACATCCAAATTCAACAACCACTACCACACAAACAACATAGTTGAAATTGAATCGATAAAGATAACAACTGAATCAAGCAAGGTAGGGTCAAAGAGAGGGATTCTCATCAAATAAAGAGAATAGTCACAACAATGCAAAACTGATACAAGTTTTCAAAGTAACAAGCTCAACAACTAATTCCTTAGCTTCATTTCAGTGAAGACAGCCTCGGTCCAGACATTTCCTCATTTCCCAAATAAAGAGAAACATACAAGGTATTCCTATGTGCTCAAGAAAAATGATTACAAGATATAACCAAGCCAACCATGTACCCACTTAACAGGAATCAAGGAAACCATCCATACATAAGAAAGAAAGGGGATCCATCCTAAATTCAAACAAGATGAAGGAAATTTAAAGGGAGGTTCAACCCCAACTCGGTTCTCAAAATCGAACCCAAAAGAAGGAGAAGAGTAAAATTGAACTCTTCTAACTCAGATACTTCAATTAACTAAAACTGAACTAATCCATTCTTTCAACAAATTCTATAGATGTAAATAAAAAGGTTATTTACAAACCAATTCATTCATGGAGGAGAGATAGAAACATCAATATCCTCACACAATCCCAAGAGAAGAAGTTAAATTGTAATTTAGCAGATTTCGAGCAAGGAACAACAAAAGTGAATGAAATCCTTTTTTAACAGTTCCAAAAAGTTCACAAATTTAACATGTATCAAGCTCAGAAGGTGTCAACATATCACTGTTACCTGAAAACAAGTTTGAATCTACAAGAAAACAATGAATCCGAAGACCCATTTCAACATAGCTTAACAGTAGCGATAAAATTCGAAGCCACTTCAAATTTTAACAGAAACATCATTTTTTTCTTACCTTCTCCTAGCAAAGGAAGATATTTTTGATCAAATTTTAAACCAATCATTATTTTTCCTTAAACAATTTTAGCACAAGAGATCAGAAGTCCACACAACTTAAGAACCTTCCAGTTTCAAATAAATAAACACGATTTACTCAACATGCATCAAGAAAAATACCCATTTTGAATCTTTTCCAAACAAAAAACTCAAGTAGAAGATCAAAAAAAAAACACACCAAGACATTTCTACAGAACCATTCATTTCTAAGAGTAGCGTTATTTTAATGAAGACACTTAATAAAAAGTAGAACTATTTAACAAGAAGAGCCTATCATGCATGATAAAATTTCTTGTTGATTTGTAGAATATCTCTAGCCGAGCTTCTCAAGAATCTCTTCTTTTCAACCAATGTCAATAATCAAATCTCCCAACTTTCTATACGTTTCCACAAGTTTAGAATCAGTCTGAAGATACCCATGATTACAATGGGTCGAAAAATAAGCTTGCTGGTTCGAAGAACCTAAACTCTCATGTAGAAAAAAAACCAGAAAGATCCAAATGACCAACATCTTTCTCCAATTCCTACCACCTAACTCCTAAGCAGTTTCCTCCACTGAGCTTGAGGATATTGAATGATATTTCCCCCTCTTCCCTTATGCCACCACCACTTCAAATTTGGTGAAACAAAAATTTAAGAACTCCATTCATTTTAAACTTAGCAATGATGCCAGCTAGACGTCCCACCATATTCTTATTCCTCTGCCAATCTTGGAGAATTTAATATGTAAGGAATGAAATCAATTCACACTAATAACTTAAAAACCAACGCCACCAACCTTCCATTTTCTAAGTGACCCATAGGTCCCCTTTTCCTCTTAGTAATAGTTTTAGGTTACAGTAGCATTGGTTAGGTTTTTCCACCTTAGTTCTTAGGTCACTAGGATTTATCTTAGGCTAGTTCAAGACTCCTAGCCATATAACATACCTCCTTAGGTTAGGTCATCACCTCTTAGATTAGAATTTATA
The DNA here is from genome assembly GCA_019776745.2 of Taxus chinensis. Classification (NCBI taxonomy): domain Eukaryota; kingdom Viridiplantae; phylum Streptophyta; class Pinopsida; order Cupressales; family Taxaceae; genus Taxus; species Taxus chinensis. The sequence continues at coordinate 382,992,453 of CM034156.1, read as the reverse complement.
TAAGGTAGGAAAGCACAACCTGGTTTTAGGAATCAACCAAAATAGTATAGTAATAGGTCCTAGGTAAGTATTATTACCTAAGGTCAAAAATCCAATAGGACAACATTATAGTTTGGGCCAGATCCAAATAACAACATGCATTCTGACCAATGTTGAGGCATTTTCCTTATTATCCCACAACAGATCCTTAATCTCCTCACACTGATCAACATTACAAAACATTAATAAAGGAGGTCCAAATTTACAGTTTGCAGCATGATTTCGAGTAAGGACACCTGAAGCTAGGTCCTTCACAATTTACAACAAATTACTGCTCGGTTCCATAATATGTTTCATTTAGCATGTCAATTAATAAGATGACAATAAAGAAGAATTGAAGCATACCTTGGATCAATGGAATTGATTCAAGGTGTGCTGTTAACATATGGAAAATGTGAAAACAACAGTATAGATTTACAACCTAAATTTCACATAGCATAATGGTTTTGCTTCAAAGTAAATAGAATTACAGCTAGCATGAATTATGAACAATAATAACTTATCCATTGCAAACATGATTTTCAACGTCGAAAGAATACACCTTCCTAAGACAAATCACATGTCAACGTTTGTAATGTCAAAAGTGGAAGTCATCATAGTAACGGTCATAACCAAGATGTTACATACCTTCCTCCTTAAAATAAGCATCATCATGATGATTAACTTAATCTAACCATTAAGGTTTTAGGAAAAAAAATAATTATTGTCCTTCCAATTGTCCTTCCATTCATATGTTCATGACATGACTAAATTTGAAAAATTCAAGTTTTCAAAACAATATTTAAAATAACTATCAAATTGTTCAGTAACTACCCAAGTCTGGTAGATTTACATCAAAACATGAATTAAATTTTTTAGATTTTATCAATTTTTAGAATCAATTTTGATCAAACAAGTATGGAAAAGCAGATCTCATGTCTTTAAAATTTTCCCAGGTTGCAATTTCTTCATTAAGTTGGTCCCACTAGACCTTACATTGACTTATTTCATGATTTATTAAGTACAAATGAAAATTTTCCAACACTTGAATGGGCTTAACCACGATTATTCCTAGGTCTTAGACCTGCAAGGAATTCCAATTCAACACATGTGATAAATTTGAAACATATTTCTTAAGCAAAGAAATATGGAAAACATCATGCATTTATGATAAAGTAGGAGGTAAAGCTAAACGATAAGCTATAGGGTTGATTACTTCAACTATTTCAAAGGGTCCCACATAACAAGGTGATAACTTGGTAACCTTGCCAAAAGTTATAGAACTCTTTTTCAGCTTAACTTGAAGAAAGAATTTCTCACCAAGTTTAAATTTCCTATTAACCCTCTTTAAGTCTGCATAACTCTTCTACCCATCTGTAGCTTCCGTCAAGCATTCATGAATCATTTTAACTTGTTGTTCCATTTCTGTAAGGATTTCAGGTCCTATCACCTCTCTATCTTCAATGGTATCCTAGCTAACGAAGGTTTTGCATTTCCTTCCGTATAGTGCTTCGAAAGGTGCCATTTTTAGAGAGGTGTGATAAGTGTTATTATAAGTAAAATCAACTAATGGAAGGTACTCCTCCCATTTATACTGCTGATCCATGCAATACATTCTTAACATATCCTCTAAATCTTGATTAACTCTTTTAATCTGTCCATCCATTTACGAGTGATACACAGAACAGAAATTCATTTTAGTTCCCAAAGTTGCATTAAGTGTTTGTGAATAGCCACATGCCATTTACAAGCATAGAAACACATGCAAGTTTGTTATCTATAGACCTCTTATAGTTAACTAAAGTTTCAATCCTATTATTAGCTTGTCTCCATGCAAAACACTTCGATCCACTCCTCTAAAGATAGATAATGGATGGCGTGCATGTCTCTGCATCATTGGTGTGTTCCACATGCCATCTTCTAAAAATAGGTCTTCATGCTCAAAATTGTCTAAGTCCTGAAATCTGAACTTTTCTTCTGCATGCGTGTCCTTCCTATCCTTTCGCGCCCTTGGTTTAGGGCCTTCTAACCCGCGTTGACTCCTTATGTGATCTTTGACAAGTATTATTTGATCAACATTACCCCACACTAATATCATTATCGTCTCAACAATGGGTATCTCCAAAAATTGAAGTAAAGAATAAAAGAATGGAAAGAATAAGAATGTAGATAAATAAAGAATTTCTATGAGGTTATTGTTAGTGCAAAATCACAGCACCCCTGGATGCAAATCAAGGTTCTAAATGATGTCTTAGGCATCCAGTGTGATTGCACAACATGGAAACCTCTCTCCAAGTGTGGGACTTGTGAAACTGAGAGAGGAATCTCCAGATTAGAGGCTGGTTCCTCAAACTCCTCTGATTTAGATCTATATTTTGCACAACTACAGAGGTTCTAATCCTAACTCTACCTTAGATTGCAAGGAGACAGGGATAAAACTGCAGAAATGAAACTAAACTAAAGATGGTGATGCACCAAAAGGAGTGGTGAATATTTTTGTCATGCAAATAGACACAAACCAAAGATTGCAACATAAAACATACATAGGCTGATAAGATATAATTTAGGATCTGAAATGAAGCAAATAATACAAACAAAGGACTGAAACCCATTCACAAAGCTTGCATTATCATTTCCGATGTCAAAGCCACTACATTACAACCTCAGAGAGGTATAAAACCCATTACAATATTTGAAGAGGTATGATTCTTGTAACAATCATCTACTGGAGGTGAAAGAAGAAGTTTTTTTTATGCCAAAAGTGTTCCACCTTTGAAAATGAGCCAAATCTGGCTTTTACATTACATGGGTCGAGCCCAGGAGAGAGAAAACATACAAAACGTGGGAACCCATTCCTCATTGACTAAAAATGCATTAAATCAGCATGGAGGACCTTACAAACCCATACCCTGTCATTTTTGGCCAAATTGGAGGAGAATGCGACCCATTCTGCATTAAATTTGGTCGCTGAAATGTCATTTCTGGCCATGGACACGTACCAGATCTGTTTTTGAATTTTCTCTATCTAAACTAAACAAAAATTAGAAATTGACCATGGAATCTTGTAGATAATTTCAAAATCTTTCCAATGATATGAAGAACATGCAAATCCGAGCTCTGGATCAAAAGATATGAAGGTCTGAAGTTTTAGGGCAAAACGGCCAAAAAAAATGGATGTCGGGAAAAAATTTTAAATTTTGACCTTTTTGCATTTTGGAAAAATTTTCAAAAAATTTCTGTGCTCCGCTGGTCAGATGCCACATGTCAGGTGCTAGTTCGCTGAGCAATTCTCTCTCCTCTACCTTTCCGTGGGCTTTCCTTTGAAAATTTTGATCTTTTTAACTTTTGGAAAAAAATTTCATTTTCTCCCCCGTGCCCCGCCACTTGGGACACGTGGCACGCTTTGGTTGGTTGACAGGGGTGCGGGGGCATCTTTTACCTTTTAGTTTTTTGGCCAAAACTTTTTCCAAATTCTCCAAGTCCTCCCTGAGCTCCACACTCCCCTTCTCCTTAGGACAACCGTCCTCTTTTTATTGGCTTGGGCCAATGCTGCAAACTTCGCCTTTGGAAACTCGGCAAAACATTAAGTAAAAATCTCACCCTTTCCTCCACCGCTCCGATCCACAAAGACACGTGGCACATTCTGATTCGTCAGCGGCTCTTTCAGCTCACCGTGTCCGCCACGTACTCTTGTCCCACTTGTCCTGGACTTTCTGGGACAAATTCTTCCGATTCACCCGATTCGGTTAGTTCGCGTCCGCCGCGTACTCTTGGCCCAACTGTCCCGGATAAAACTTGGTGATTTTTTCCACTTTCAGCTGGTTTGCCCTTTCGCGTCCTGCGCGTCCCGACGTCCCAATTGCTACGTGGACCACCTGACAACTTTTCAGCTGGTTTGCGCCCCGACATCCCAACTGTCCCAAGGACCTCCTGGACTAGGACTTAGCCGATTTTCATGATTTTTTGGCCCCAACTTGATTTTTTGTAATTTTTTCACCTTTTCTCAACCTGTTGGGATTTCTTCTTGGACAGGAGAGTTAGAAAGAACCCGAGGGGACCCCAGAAACATGATTTTTGTCTTGAATCAATATACTTTCTCAGGATTGAATAATCTGATGCATGTTATCAAAATTTACCCTGGGGGGTGAATTTTGGATAACAATTTGGTGACTCAGCGGGGTCATCTACCTGCTGGATGAAGTTACTAGTTGCCTGAAGCGGTCTATTGGGCATGGAGTCATCAAATATTCTATTTAGAACCTCAACTGACTTAGAATGTGTAAGGAGGAAGATGGAATATCATATGATGGAAGCAAGGACTAAAAAACATCTCCATGGATAGAAAGCTGTGCCAAAGAACTTAGGGAAAACAAAACTAATCTACAACAAAACAATGTGCACAAGCACTTGGAGGAATAAAAACCTAATATAATATTTACAAGGTGATAAATTACCCTCTAGAAGAAACGCTTGAGATAGATTCCATTGACTGGAATCTACAGTTCTTCACCATCTAATGAGGCCAATTGGAAAGCATTTTTTGTTCTTACACTTCGTGACCATGTATGGGCCACTCCAAAGGGCATCAAATTTTGAATGCCTTCCTGGTTTTGCTCTATCCACATCCCATTTCAACACTAGATATCCAACCTGAAAAGATCTATCCTTGGCCTTCCTATAAAAGGTCTTCTTGATCAAAGCTTGATCCTTTTCCATTGCTTGGGATGCCTGATTTCTGATCTCTTGCAGCTCCATCAAATCTGCATACCTCACCTCCATGGGCTCAAACTCTAGCAACTCTAGCTGCTTCATGAGTTCCAATGTTGGCAACTCAAGTGACATGGGCAAGATTGCCTCTCTTCCATAGATAAGTTTGAATGGAGAGTTACCTGTGGATCTTTTGGGAGTTATCCTATTAGCCCATAAGGTTGATTTCAGTTTGGTATGCCAAGACCTCTGATTCTCATCAAGAGTCCTCCTAATGATCCTCAACAAGTTCTTGTTTGTAGACTCGGCCTGGCCATTACCTTGAGAGTAATAGTTTGATGAAGTGCTTAGGTAGATACCGTTCTTAACAACCCACTCAGTCACCTTAGATCCAATGAATGCCAATGCATTTTCAGAGATTATTGTAGCAGGTACGCCAAATCTAGTTGTTATCCCCTCATAAAAGTCTAAGATGCTAGACTCATTTGTCTCTTTGAGTGCTACTGCTTCTGTCCATCTGGTGAAGTAGTCCGTGGCTGTCAAAATCCATTTGTGCCCTTGGCTTGAATTGGGATTAATGACTCCAATGAAGTCCAAACCCCATTGCATGAATGGCTGGTCAACTGAGATTGGATGTAATGGAAGGGCAGCAAGTCTCTCTTTTCCTGTGAAGAATGCACAATTCTTACACCTCTTGATCCATACATAGCAATCACTAAAGATTTTAGGCCAATAATAACTAGCCTTCATGATTTTTAGAGCTGTCACTCTTGGTGCAAAATGACCACCAGCTGGTCCACCATGGAACTCTTTCAACACCCTTTGAATCTGATTTGTGCTAATGCATCTCAGTAGCACTCCATTCACATCTTTCTTGAACAAAACTCCATCAACAATGGCATACGGGACAGCCTGCAATCTGAAGTGTCTCCTTTGGGTCTTTTTCATCTCCGGAGGGCATAGGCCTGTGCCTAGGAAGTGTATAATACCTTGGGTCTAGCAAGGAGTGGGGGCAGCATCGTCTTCTTCTTGATTGCCACTTGGCTCATGGCTGTCCTGGACTGTCAAAACAACCTCTTCTTCATTGCATACTTCTTTTTGCTTCCCCAAAACCAGTTGCTCACGCAATCCTTTCCCTCTTACCAGCTTGGTGATCCTGATCTCAATGTCATACTCCATGACACAGGTGATAAAACCTGCCCTTTTTTCATTCAAATCCTTGTTGAGGAGGAAGTCCTTAACCCCAGCGTGTGAGACCAGCAACTGGACCTTGTTGTTTGAGATTAAATGCTTGAATTTCTTCAAGCTTCTAATTACTGCCAGCACATGCTTCTCAATAAAAGAGTACCTCACCTCATAGTCATCTAGGCTCCAGCTGAAGAAAGCAATTGGCTGCTCATCATTATCCTTGTTCTGCTGTACCAAAATGGCAAAAATAGTGTCATTACCTCCAAATGCATAGAGGATGAAATCCTTGGAGAAGTCTAGGTTGATGAGAGTTGGTGCTTGGGAGATGGCTTCTTTGATTTCTTCAAAAATCTCCTTGCCTTCTTCTGTCCACTTGAAAGCCATGCTCGTCTTTAACATTCTGGTGATGGGCTTGACAAGGGCTGCAAAATCTGGGACAAACCTCTGAACAAAGTTTATCCTTCCCAAGAAACTCTGAAGGGCTTTCTTGTGGCTTGGTAATGGTAGTGCTCTTATGGCTTCAACCCTCTCTAGATCAATTGCTAATCCTTCTTTGGAGACAATATGGCCAAGGAGATTTCCTTCATGTGCAAGAAAGATACACTTCTTAGGCTTCAAAGACACTCCAAATCTCCTGCACCTCGTGAAGACTTGCCTCAAATGAGGGAGGTGGTCTTCTGCATTTTTGGAAAAAATAGTGATATCATCAAGGTAAATCAGCACCACATTGTTAATCAAACCTTTGAATGCCATGTCCATTGCCCTTTGGAAGGTAGCACCAACGTTGGACAACCCAAATGGCATTTTCCTGTATGCAAAAGTTCCCCATTTGGTTGTGAAGGCTGTCTTGAACTGGTCCTCTTTCTTTACCATAATCTAATTATAGCCTGAGTAGCCATCAAGTAGTGAAAACCTCTCGGAGCTAACCACAACTTGCAAGATTTTCTCCATGGAAGGAAGTGGGTAATGGTCCTTGAGAGAGGCTCTATTCAAGTCTCTGAAGTCAACACACAATCTGATCTCTCCACTCTTCTTTCTGACTGGAACTAAGTTGGCAACCCAACTAGAATGTTTGATTGGGAATATGATCCTTGACTCAATTAGCTTGTCCAATTCTTTCCTCATGAGAGGCTCCATGTGTGGATTGACTGGTCTTTATTTCTGCCTGACAGGCTTAGTATTTGGATCCAATTCGATGGTATGCTAAGCTAAGTTGGGATTGAAACCTTTCAAGTCTTCATAGCTCCAAGCAAACATGTTAGGGAACTCTTGACATAGTTGTATAAACTCATACCTTTCTTGTTCAGTTGTCATCCTTCCAATTTGCAATGGTTTGTTCTCTTCTACCAAGATGGATACTAAATCCTCTCTCTTGACCTGAATGTTTGCTTTCTCCTTTCTAAACTGGTCATTGGGATTAAAAATGGACTCTAAAGTGATAAGTCCCTTGGGTAGCTTGTTAGTTCTCAGCTGTACCACCTGGTCACCATATTGTTGTTCCAATTTTTATTGATTCTTAGCTAAGAACTCAGCTTCTTTTTGCAAGAAATGGATGATTTGTTGGTCATTCTCAAACACTTGCCAACTAACATTGTTATCCGGCACTGAAGGCCTCACAATCACGTGTATGTTTGGTTGTACCTTGTCTTGTTGAATGGTTTCCATAATTTCAAAGGCTGCCCCTACTGCTGCAAGCCTGTCAGCAGCTTGATTCTCTTTCCCTAGGAATGGATTTGATGCCAAAACCCTCAAAATCTTCCATGAGGTCCCACACCCTATTCTTGTAGCACCTGAGTAGATCATTCTTGGTATCATGTTGTCCCTTGACCTGATTTACAATCAATTCACTGTCCCCAAAGACTTGCAAGTTCTTTATATTTCTTCTTGATTGCCCAATGCATGCCTTGCACCAAGGCTTCATATTCAGCAGTGTTATTAGAGCATGCAAACTGGAATCTAAAAGCTGAATAGTATTTTACTCCTTGAGGTGAAACAAGCATGGCTCCACCTCCTGCACCTTGTCTACTCCTTGATCCATCAAAAAATAGATGCCATACCTCGTTGTCATCTTTGTGGTTTGGCTTGGTGATGCTAGGAATAGGCTGATTTTCTTCGTGTATGCAATAGACCCCTAGCTCAGATTCTTCCACTTCTTGATAAGGATCAAATGCATGTACCTTGTTTTCCCATTCATCAAGAGTTAGATCTGGGGCGCTACCAACCTTGGTGTCAGCCTCATCAGTTGCTTGGGTGATCTTCTTGATCAAATGCTGAGCAATTGGCATTAATCTGACTTGGAGTGTAAGGCTCAATGTGGAAGTTTACAATAGGTTCTGACCTGATTGTAGCCTTAGTTCCATACCTCGTTCTGAACAACATGTCGTGACCAATCAACAGACAAATATCCCCTAATCTTGGCTGTGAAGTCCCTTGACAAACATAGGGCAAAGAGTGGTGGAAGGTCTATGACTGATACATCTTGTAAAACAACAACATTTGGACATGCATGCAAAGTAAGATTTAAGTTTCTAATCACCCCAACTGTTGTTACTGCTATCCCATCCAGCTGCACTACCCCTTTGGATGTTGTTTCTTACTAGAGCCCTAGCTGATCAGCTATCTGTTTAGGCATTATCGAGCTACTTGCCCTGGAGTCTATCATGTAATTATGTACTAGCTGATTTCCAATGATTAATGAAACATAGAAAGGAGGGGGCTTCAACATTTTACCTTGCTATCCTCCATGATTTCCCTCAGGGCTGGGCAGCATTTGTAAGTACCTTGTCTTGCCTTTGGACTCTGTTGATTTGAAGTTGGCCAATCCTTCATGGCAGCTTGCAGCAAATCTCTTTGGCCTGGGATAGATAGGGATTCCCACATTGATATATTAACAGTTTGTCTTCTTCATCTGATCAATGATATTGAATGGTGATGAAGGATCTCTTTGTTATCCCTTGGTTTGCACATTCACTCCTTGAACGTGGGTAGCAACAACTGGTATTTGAGTTGGCCTAGGGGCTGTTCTTGGCTACCCTTGTGCATTTACAACCGGATTTTGTTTGCCAACCACTTGTGGAACCATAGAAGGTCGTGGATTGGCTAGAGCTAATGGCTGTTCTTCACCCAAATTCCTCCTTTTTGACCTTGTGTTGGCTGCAACACCTTGAGAAATTACCTGGTTCATGCCACAAGAAATCTTTTGCTTGCCAATTTACCAATGTGGTGTTGTTTGGGGCTGATTTCTGTTGGAATGTTTCTTGTTGTTGGTTGTTTCCTTGACTACCTTCACTCTCCACATCAGTAGTTGTCACCATTAATACTTGATTCAAAGCACCATTAAAGAACATGGATTGATTTTGAGGCTCATTGCATGGAAAACACAAGTCATACTCCTGAGAAATGTTGTTTTGTGTTGGCACCAATGCCTTAGAGGTAGATATGGCATTTGGATTATAAGGTTGGAATGGTCTATTGATAGGAGGCCTTGTTTGGATTCATATTTGCAACTGGACTAGGTGGCCTTTGTGATCAGTATGGATGCCTATTAGGCTGAGCTTGGGGTTGATAAGAAGGTCTAAAACCTTGGGCATGCTGCCTTTTGAGAGTAACCAGCTCATTGCCTAGGTTTTGCAATTGCTTCATGAATTCTTGAAGCTCATTTGGGGCACCTGGAGATGAAGTGGAAGCTTCATTTGAACTCTGATTTCTAGGAGTGGGAGAAGGAGCAAAATTAGGTGCTTGATTGGTGTTTGGGAATCTCTAAACTTGGAAATAATGGCATGGGAGGTCTAGGGGCAAGTTTTCCAGCTTGGAATCAAACAATTTTCAGCCATAATGGCAATGCTATAAGCCATAGGGATAGTTATGCCTCCCATGGACTGAATTAACATAGAAATATAAGAATTTAGAGCTTTGAGATAGTAGAGAAAAGCACCTTCTGCTGTTGGCCTAACTGCCATTGGAATTCTCTCCCAAGTCTTTTGAAATCTGAAAGTTGAAATCGGTCAGCTGCTCTTTGGGATCTCTCTTGATGGTTGTCAGCTGCTCCAAAAGAGACAAGTTGTCTCCCTTCTCTCCAAATTGCTCATGAAATGCTATACACAGCTGATTCCAGTTTGTGATAGAACCATCTCTAAGGCTCCTAAACCATTGCAATGCTTTACCCTTGAATGAAGATGTCAGTAACTTGACAGCCACTTGCATCTCATTGATTTCATGAATTGCACAAAGGTTAGCAATATCTTTAACATGATCACCTGGAGTAGTCTGATTTTCTCCAGTGAAGTAGGGAATGTTCTTCAAGGCTGCAATAGTAATTGGATGTTGTGCATTGAGGGCAAGTGGGCTGCTGCTTGTGAAGTTGACATAGGGGTTGTTTTGTGCCATTCTAATTGGTCTTAAAACCCTTGTTGACTAAATGAAAGGCCTACCAGGTGGAGGAGTTGAGAGGGTTCTGTTTGGTGGAGATGGAGACCTTTGAATCCTTCTTCCTCTTTTCCTTCTTCTTGGAGATAATTGCAGGTATTCAAACAACACTTCTTCTTCTCCAACTCTTGACCTTGTGGTGACTCTTCTCATGAGTTTTCAGGCCTGCACTGCTAAAACCAGTTGATTCTTCCTCTTGGAGTCGCCAGATATGCAAATAATAGCTCTTTTCAAGAAAGAAAATTGCAGCAGATACACATCAACTTTGCTTTCAAATAAAAATGAGACCTCTATGTCCCACCGGGCATGCCAAAACTGTTAGTGCAAAATCACAACACCCTTGGATGCAAATCAAGATTTCTAGGTTGATCACTCTAGGCATCCAGTGTGATTGTACAACATGGAAACCTCTCTCCAAGTGTGTGACTTGTGAAACTGAGAGAGGAATTCTCCATATTAGAGGTTGGTTCCTCAAAATCCTCTTATTTAGATCTATATTTTATATAACTACAGAGGTTCTAGATCCTAACTCCTACCTCTAAATTACAAAGAGACAGGGATAGAAACTGCAAAAAAATTGAAAGTAAACTAAAGATGGTGATGCACCAAAAGGAGTGGTGAATATTTTTTTTCATGCAAATAGACACAAACCAAAGATTGCAACATAAAACATACACAGGCAGATAAGATATAATTTAGGATATGAAATGAAGCAAATAATACAAATAAAGGACTGAAACTCATTCACAAAGCTTGCATTATCATTTCCAATGTCAAAACCACTGCATTACATCCTCAGAGAGGTAGAAAACCTATTACAGTCTTTGAATAGGTATGATTCTTGCAAAAATCACTTACTGGAGGTGAAAGAAGAAGATTGTTTATGTCAAAAAGTGATCCCCCTTTGAGAAATGAGCCAAATCTGGCTTTTACATTGCATGGGTCGAGCCCAGGAGAGAGAAAATGTAAAAAACATGGGAGCCCATTCCTCATTGACTAGTAAATACATTAAATCAGCATGGGGGACCTTAAAAACCCATACCCTGTTATTTTTGACCGAAATTGGAGGAGAATGCGACCCATTCTTGCATTAAATTTGGTCACTGAAATGTCATTTCTAGCCATGGACATGTGTCAGATCTGTTTCTTGAACTTTCTCTCCCCATCGAAACTGAACCAAAATTAGAATATTGACCCCGGAATCATGTAGAGAATTTTATAAGATATTTCCAATGATATAAAGAACGTGCAAATCCGAGTTTTGGATCGAAATATATGAAGTGATCTGAAGATTTAGGGCAAAACGGCCAAAACAAACGGATGTCGGGAAAAAATTTTAAATTTTGACCTTTTTGCATTTTGGAAAAATTTTCAAAAAATTCCCACGCTCTGCCACCGGTCGGATGACACATGTCGGGTGCTAGATTTGATGAGAAATTCTCTCTCCTCTCCCTTACCCGCGGGTTTTCCTTTGAAAGTTTTGACCTTTTGTAATTTTGGAAAAAAATTTCCCATTTTTTTCCCTGCGTCCCCGCCACTTGGGACATGTGGCATGATCTGGTTGGAGGACAGGGGCGCAGGGTCATCCTTTACCTTTTAGTTTTTGGCCAAAACTTTTGCCAAATTCTCTAATTCCTCCCCGAGCTCCGCACTCCCCTTCTCCTTAGGACACGTGTCCTCTTTTTATTGGCTCGGGCCAACACTTCAAACCTTTCCCTTTGAAATTTTAGATGTTTTCCCTTGTGACACGTGGCATTTCCCGATTCATCAGCGGGCCTACCGGCTTCCCCCGTCTGCCGCTCCGATCCATGAAGACACGTGGCACATTCTAATTCATCGGCATCTCTTTCAGCTCCCCGCATCTACCGCGTACTCTTGTCCCACTTGTCTCGGACTGTCTGGGACAAATTCTTCTGATTCACCCGATTCGACCGGTTCGCGTCCACCGCGTACTCTTGGCCCAACTATCCTGGACAAAACTTGGCAAATTTTTCCACTTTCGGCCGGTTCACCCTTTCACGTCCCGCGCGTCTTGACGTCCCAATTGCTGCGTGGACTTCCTGATAGCTTTTCGGCTGGTTCACACCCCAACGTCTTAACTGTCGCAAGGACCGCCTGGACTAGGACTTAGCTGATTTTCATGATTTTTTGGCCCCATCTTGATTTTTTGCAATTTTTTCACCTTTTCTCAACCTGTTGGGATTTCTTCTTGGACAGGAGAGTTAGAAAGAACCCGAGGGGACCCTAGAAACATGATTTTTGTCTTGAATCAATATACTTTCTCGGGATTGAATAATCTGATGCATGTTATCTAAATTTACCCTGGGGGGGTGAATTTTGGATAACAGTTATGAGGTAGCCTCCTTTATATTAGTTTGAAATATCAACTCTGGGTACTCCTCCTTTATTTCAGCCTCCAAAACCTGCCATTCAGTGAGTGCTTATTCTTATTTTTATGGGATTTCAACAACAATGGATTCTTACTCATCCGTCATAATCTCTCCTTTCTCATTCTATAGAACTAACACAATGCTGGACATTGATGTCATTCATCCTTCTAAAAGATCCATCTTCTGCGTAATTAGATTCCCAAGCTCTTCCAACCGAGTCTTGTGCAACTCTTGTGCTACTGCCAAGGCCTCGTGCTTCTATTTAACCATTGAAAATCTTTCTGCATGGCCCAATGTCTCATCTGTCATCGCTTTCTGGACCTTATTGTTTTCTTCTAGGGTCTTTATGTTGATAAGCACCTCTAGAGCTGTGCATATGTTTAAAGCCTGGTCTGATTTCTTCAATACTTCTTGTAATGCTTGCAAAAGCCCTTCATAATATGTAATGTTTTACATCACTGAGGATTTCTCTTGTTCGACATCTTTCTTTGAGCTTCTTGGCACTGGCATGTGTAGAGGTTCATCTTTAAGTACATAGTCCACCAACTTTCCTATATAGTGTATCATTGAAGGAAACATCTGTGGTACCTTGGCCTCTAAGTGTGGCCTTGCTTTGATGACATTGTCCCCAATCTCTAATGTGATGTTGATAAATACCTCATTTTTATTCTATATGAATTACCTCTCCTACGTTATGTGTGCTATCTCTAAATCCTTTGTCTTCAGCTCCTCACACATCACTATGATCATTACGGCTTAGTCCATGTTTCTTCTAGCCACCTTAGCAGAAACCTTCACCAATGCGTTGCTGACCTGTTCATCTGTCATGATAGTAGGCTTTAATATCATGTGTCTAGATTGGGGTGCCTTCTTTATTCATCTCGAAAGACATGAATCTTCGCATACATCAAAGTCAGGCTCATACATGTGGGTGTGCATTGACCATGATAGTTTCTTTTAAGTGCACACAGTCACCATATCCTCATCCATTAACTCCTAGCCAAATAAATCCTTATGTGTTATCATGCTCTGGAATCAGGAGTGGATAATTTTTCCTACATCCTCTACATAGCCCATGACTAGTGGAATGTGCTCTGCACTTGTTCTTCTAGAATGTTCATGTTTAGGGAATTTAGCTTCCAAATTTGAGACTTGTGTCTCCATGTCTTGAACATTCTCTGTAGCTGTCTCCTCTAGTATTTTCTCATCCTCTTCTTTTTCCTTTGATTCCTCACCCTATTCTTCTATGTTCTCTGGAAGTGTAGGAGAATTAGGTGTGCTTTCCTCTGACTCTTTTACCTCCTCATTTAACTTCAGTTTCATCCTTCTTTATACGGTTGCCTCCTTCTGTGGGGAGAGTTTGGGTGATTTGCGCACAGTGGTTGGAGTAACACCTTGGGTCTTTGTTCTCTAACATTTGAACCTTGTGAGCTTGTTGGTAGTTAATGAAGGGAACATATGTTGTAGTACATTGGTCTTGTTCTGGAACTTGTTAGTGAAAATTGATGTCTTACAACCTAATGTTAGACATTTTAAACAAAAAAAAATTATCCCATAATTTTTCTAGCTTCAATTGGCTGTATGGGCTTATTTCGTTGGGATGTTCTCAAGTGGTATGATTTCCTCTTGGTGCACTTGGACACTACTCAATTACACACATCCACATGAAACTTATTATTTATCCAATAAATTGGCTATAGCTAGAGATACACTAATGCTGCACATCACATCTCCTACAAACCAAACTAATTGGCATTAGTATACCGGTGCGTGCAAAATGGATCCTCTCTGTATATAGTAATTCTAGTCAGGATGCACATATCTCTCTATGCTTACCTCTTATGGTAGTTGTACATATACCTATATATCTCTCATTCTTTATCAGTCTGCGTATATCTATATATCTGTGACTATGATGCTTGGACATTATACCTATGCAGTGAATGCGTAAGGTACTTTACACCAAGGGCTCTAGACACCATATCTTATTCCAAAGCGCATGAGGTCAAAAATGCTGATATACATAAAAACTACACATCATTTACAAGCATATCCACTACATGCAAGTAGTGTTATCTGGGATGCGACACTCTTACAGTCTAACTGTCATGTGGATCCCATCTTACCATTTCTACAGCCTTTAGTCACCATGTCAAAATGCTTCGATCTGATCCTCTACATAGATACTTGCTAAATCTTTCAGCTGGTGCGCATGTCTCTACATCATTGGTGTGTTTTGCATGACGTATTCCTAAAAATAGGTTCGTTCATGGTACTCAAATCTCTATGCTAAGTACCAGTGATATGTTGAACTTTCCCACAACGTAAGCAGGTTCCCTCTTGTCCATTCATGCCTTCTTAAACCTGGCATGTTTTCTGCACGCTGACTATCTTGTAATGTTGTAGATTAACCCTTCTGAAGTGTTACTTTGAACCAGCATTTCCCCACACTAATCTCATTTACATCGTCCCGACAATGGGTCCTCTCCATTCAAAATTATAGTAACAAGGTGTGTTGAAGCTGAAAAGAACTAAGAAAGAATCTTCAGATTTGAATAAATCCATTCCGTGTGGACCCTATGAGGCACCCCACCTCCATTGTATCAGTCTTGAAGGATCACATATTTATCTGTGAGATCACTCTTCCTGTCCTATCCTGTGGCCTCCAAATCTTGCCGCTGATGAGATAAGCGCGGATGAGATTCTAACTCTACATTCTATAAAGTAGAAGAAGTCCTCATGCACTCTTCTCATGAGCCAATGGTACAAGGGCTCATACTTCATGAAATATGGAAGCTCATATAATTGGTAGACCCTAATTCTCTATTCAAAATATTCTTGCTTGCATCGTCATAAAACTAGTATGTCATCTACCATGCAGTTTGTTCATCCTCAGTAGTGAGCAAGGAATTGAGCTCCTTTTTGTTCTCCATGAAGTCCCGTGATTATATTCACTTAGTTTTCTCTTTCTGATGTGTGAATCCCATTCCTGATTGAACGATGACTCCTTCTAGATATTGCATTTCTATAAAATTGCTTTTGGGTGCCATCTCTTCCTCCTCAATGAATACCTTATTCTTTCCTTATACTCTTATTGTAGCTACCTTCTGTGGGTGCCATTTTTACCTTGCAAATCGTCTCCTCTTTAACTTTGCAACTTTACGAATCAAACCTAGATCAATTCAATCATTCCCTGAGGTGGAAACTTTGTGCCCTAACTCCTCTCTTTAGCCTCCCCTGCTTCACTTAAAACCATTCACCACTGGGGACGTAAGCTTCTTTTTGGACATAGATCTATTTTTCAAGCATTGGTTTCACACCCTTAGCACTTTAACCCGATCACTTGTCTCTTCATGCACTTAGCTATTTCCTCAAATACTCTTAGTCACAATGGTAAAAATGAATCTCGCATCCCATCCTTATATAATTTTTTCAAATTTTGATACATTTATTTCTCCTTCACCTACCAAATATCCTCTCATTCATTGACCAAATTTGTTCATTCCGTGCACAGTACATCCTCGCTCCCCTAACCATAACCTTCTAGCATGCACCTTCCTACCCTCTAGTCACAAACTTCTCTTCAGCACACACCCTTACACCCGAGTACCTTATCACCATGTACCTTCTCCTAGTATTTATTATGGCCTTCTGCTTACCTCGTGTTATATTGTCCTTTCATTCATCTCCATTCTTGGTCACTTTTGAGAAGCAATCTTATTTTGACTTAAAGCACACCCGTAGCAGCTTATTCCTTTCACCTTTCAATTCCCACAGTTTTTTTCTTGGATAACTATAACCACCCCACACTAAAAGTATGTTGTATTCCTCTGCGCATAAAAATTATTCACATAGTAATTATCTTCATGTGCACGCAAGTGTGCTAATTACACAAGAACAAAAACTAATTTGATAAAGCATAGCGACAATGAAGGAAATACATTAAGGAAATATAGAATTGAAAACCTAATCTAAATGGCAATGTTGCCTTATTACAAACACCAAGAAGACTTATTTATAGTAGGGCTTCAGCCTACTCCCATTAAAGTAATCGGGTAGTTGTGTTCCATCAAGTGCTTTTAATTGGCAAGCACCTGATTCAAGTATAGAAGTGATGACATACAGCCCCAACCAATGTACTTTGAGCTTTCCTAGATGGCGCAAGAACTTTGAGTCATAAAGAAGTACCATTTGTCCAATCTCAAACTTCTTATCCCTTATGTTTCTGTCATGCCATGCCTTCTTATATCAAATTGTGCTATGGCTTGGCGCTCATCCAGTTGAATCATCTTTTTGATATGCTCTTCTAAAGCATGTTCATCAGCTAGACCTTAAGCACACGTAATGCGCAAAGAAGGTAACATAAATTCTATAGGGAGAACAGCTTCCACGCCGAACACCAACTGAGATGGTGTGGCTTTGTTCAATCTCTTGTAAGTTGTTCTATATGCCCAAAGAATAGCTGACACTTTGTCATCCCAATCCTTTCTTCCATCATCACAAATTTTTGTCAATGTATGGCTCAAAATCTTGTTGAATCCTCAGCAGTTCCATTTTCCTGAGGATGGTAGGGTGTATTTTTATGGTGTGAACCATAAACTCATCTAATAAGATCCTGATTATCTCATTCAAAAAGTGTGTACCTCTATCACTTGTCAAGCTTAAGGGACGTCCATATTTTGCAAGAACATTCTCCCATAGAAACCTAGTTATTGTATCTACTGTATAGTCCTTGGTAGGTGTTGCTTCTACCCATTGTGTGAGATAATCTGTGTAAGTAATGATATAGCATGATCCAGTCCTGCGCATGGCTGGAAAAATAGGTCCTATAAAGTCAATGGTCCATTTCTCAAATGGTTCGGCACTAGTAATTGGTCTCAAAGGCATCTCATCTCTTTGCCCTAGTTTTCCTAGGTGATGACAATGATCACACACCTTACAATATTCTTTACAGTCCTTATACAATGTCTCCCACAATAGTCCAGAAAGTAGGATCTTTCAGGTAGTCACATCACCTGCATAATGGCCTCCTGCAATACCGCCATTATATTCTTCCATAATATCCTTACCCTCATGCTCTAATACACAACTACATAATACTTCATCTCTACCTAGCTTGCGAATGTCACCATTGATTAACATAAATGGTGCCGCGCATATAGAAAGATTCTTCTTTTCTAATACTTTCATTCCTTCTGGTGCCATACCTATTTGTAGAAAGACAACAATGTCCTTTAATTCTATGGCCACACGTTATAACCTATATAACTATGAATTTGACATGGTTTCTTCAATTGTCTATGCATCCTCTCCTAAATTGATTCTAGATAAATGGTTTGGTCCAAGATTTATTTTCCTTGGCTTCACCACAACTGTGAATTCAAACTCTTGAAATAGGAGCACCCGTTTGCATATGCACCCTTGTAAGATAAGCTTGTTTACTAAGTAATTCAATGCCATGTGATCTGTATAAAACACAAATGGTATTACTAACAAGTACTGTTGAAACTTGTGTAATACATACATCATTGACAAAGCTTTGCATTATGTAGTTGTATAATTTCGTTTAGCAGGAGTTAGCTTCCTACTAGAAAAATAAATTAGATGATCTACAATAGCTTTGCTAGGTTCAACTAACACAATGCTAATGACCATGCCATAAGTGTCCACATGCATGTGAAATGGTTTATCCCATAAGGGAAAGTGCAGAATGGGTGTGGTAGTAAGTTTCTCTTTTAATATCTCAAATGCGTGCTATTGCAGTTCTCCCCAATAAAATGTACATTTCCCCTTTAGTACTTCTTCCAAGGGTGCAATAATTTTGGCATACCCTTTGAATGAATTTTATATAATATCTTGTATGACCTAAAAATCCGTGCACCTCACTTTGACTAGTAGGTGGTTGCAGGCCTAAAATGACTGCAACCTTGGCTGGATCAATCAACAAACCTTTCTTACAGATTATATGCCCTAATAATATCCCAAATGGTGTAGCAAATATGCATTTCTTGATGTTCAAAGAGATACTCAATTGTCTGCATCGTTTAAATATTAAGCACAGATGGTCACAATTATCTTTCACAAGCCCATATACTATCCAATCATCTAGGTAGACCTGTAAGAAGTTGTGAATACAATATTTGAATACCTAAACAACTATGTGCGAGAATACAATAGGAACAATTTTCAATCCAAAAGGCTTCAAAATATAGGGAAAACTACCCCATTCAGTAGTAAATGTTGTCTTTTCTTGATCCTCCTGAGTAATCCTAACCTGATGATACCTGGAAAACCCATCTGTGAAGGAATATATTTTACACCCTGCAACTACTTCTAGTATTTCCTCAGTGAATGACGTAGGGAATGGATCTGTGATGCATGCAACATTCAACTCCTTGTAGTCCACATATATTCTAATTCTTCCATACTTCTTGATAATGATCACCATCGGGCTAACCCATTTTGACTCATCAAGGGGATTGATAATTCCATATTTCAACATTTTATCAATTTCTTCTTTTACCTTTTCATGTAAATTAGGATTCATCATGTAAGGCCTCTTTCTAATTTGTTGTGCACCATCCTTAAGTTTTATCTTCATTTCCCCAAGTGATTCATGCACACCTTTAATTTCATGATACCCTTGAGGGAATAAGTCCTGATAATCCCTGAGTAACTCGATGATCTTTGCTACCTCCGAGTCTGACCAGTAGTCTCCAATTATGGCCTCCTTAGGCTCAAACTTCGAACATATATTCATCTTCTTTGTCTTCATGGGTTTGTGGTAGGCACGTGTATCCTTGTCTACACTGTCCATGACCTCACACATTCTATGTGAATGTTCAATATCTAAGTTATCAACTTCCACATCATCCACGATGTAAACCATCTTTCCTTTCTCTTTCTCAAGGAAAGCACGTTCAAGTATTATGGAGTCCATTTCTTCTTCCTTTTCAAAATGTTCTTCTAACTCTACCTCGCTGAATAATTCTTGAATATGCTCTTCTAATTTTGCACTATCTCCCATAGTTAAGTGCTTGAAAACTTTTAATTCCTCTTCTATAGGAGGTTTAGTCGAGAAGTAGTCAAAATTCTGGATCATTCCTGCAGTCAAATCTTGCCAGTTTCCGGTCTCTTGATGTAGTTCTGCATATACATACTAGGTGCGTGCGCATCCTTATAGTGTAGAATACAATCAATGCACCCAAAGTGAAGGTGGTAATGCTTCCTGTCCTGCTATCTAGAGTCTCTCACATTGCTAAATGTGATGTGGAAAAGGTTGATCACCATGATAATTGTAGATTTGTGTAGGTGCATTGTTCCTTATAAACCTAGTAGAAAAAGTGATTCCAATCTCTTCCCAGTTTATAAGATTATCTCTATGGACTACCCACTAGTGCGCTGCTATCCCATGCAAGGTATATACTTACATATCTCTTCTCTTAATTTGATTTGTCCACTATGTTTCCATGGCCTTAAAAAATGTAGGAATATCCTCTAACCTTGTATACCAAGGTACTGTGCTACCTATCCATCGAATCGAACGAAGTCCTTTCTTGCACGTAACCAAGCTTTTCACCTCGTGTCCTACTAATTCATATGTAACATGACCCTAATTTTTACAAGCAATACTTGTAGTATCACTAATAGAATGATAATCCTCCCATTGTAGGATGCCTTCTTTTGATGGCTCATTGACCTTTGGGTCCTGAATAATGCGTACATAAACTCTGTTTAAGTCCTCACTTAGAGGCTCAACATATGGTGTAGAATTTCCATTTTTCAAAGGTATCACAACCATTTCCTCTTTGTTTTCAAAGCTGATATACCCCTTATTGAATCTCAAGTCAACATTATTCACATAACAACAAGGGCGTCCAAGCAGGGCTAGAAAATTGTGTGCTTCTGCAAGTGCTAATACCTCAAAATCCCCAGTGAACTGGGCCCCTTGTATAGTTATAGATGCATCTTTAAAAAATCCTATGGGAGTGGTCTTAGTCTGATTTTCCATAAACAAAACATTAAATGGTGGCTGCAATGGAGGCCTCCCCATTTATACCCATGCATCTAATGTAAGCACATTTACTTCCGCACCTATATCAATCAATATATTTCTCAAAAACCACCCATCCACAACAACATTTAGAGTAATTTCTTTGTCACAGTCAATTCTATCAAGGGGAAGATTTGCATGTAGAATCTACCGTCTGGTCTCAAGACTTGTGCACAGAGTGTCCCCCTTTAACCAATTTCCTAATAATGGGGTAATGTTCTCCTGGCACAACATTTTACACACTTCTAACAGATCATCGATATCAGTTTCGACTATCTTCGATGCTTTATTATACTCCTTTTAGTATTGTATCTCACCTTGAAGATTCCTTAGAACTTCCATGGTATCTTGGTAAACTTCCTTCTGATGAGTAGGATCTGGGTACCTTGCACAAAAAACCTCCTCCTTGGTGATCGTAGATTTCTGGTGCATTACCTCTCTTACACGCACCACTTCAATGCTTGTAGTAATCTTCATTGTCAATGCCTCAGGTCCTTCTACTATCTTGGGAATCCAATGATCTTCTACTACGCGCTGGATTCTAACCATCCTGATGCTTTTGTTTTCTTACTTATGCTGCTTACTTAGATGCTCATATAAGTCTAGGAACTCTTCATAGCTATGGTTCTTTCTGCAGAAAGAATATGCAATAATCTGAGGACATTCGTGCCTATAGTGGTCAGGAGATCTGCACGTATAACATATTCCATGAGGGAACCCACCTCTTCCTCCACCATGGCCTCATCCTTCATATCCACCACGATATCCACATCCCCTTCCATGACCTCCTTCAAAATGCCCCTCATTCCTGTCATAGCATTTGATTATGATCCTGATCTTGGTGCTCAATCTTACATTTATAATTATATGTTATACTTGTCTGTCATACCCCAATGTCTATAGTATCTTGGATCTGACCAATCAACCAAAAATCCTTAGTATCATGGGTCATGGACCTGTAAATATTACAAAATCAAGATACATTCTTCCTTATTACGCTCTTTAACAAAGGAAAGTGACTAGCATCATGATTCATATGGAAAATATCACATTCCAATAATAATGAGTGTACATATCTACAAGGGCAACTATCCTTGGTGTGACCTTCCACTTCATAATCTATACACCAAATTCCTGAGCGCCTTTCATGGGCTCAATTTGCTGATAGCTTCTCTAATTGCTTTACCATAACTGCAATATGTGCCTCTAAGAATGGACTAACGCCACTATCAATACTCCCAACTACCTCAGCACACAAATCTACTTCCAGTGCTTCACATAGATTAGTGTATGTCTTATGTGACAATGCCCTTCTAAAAGGTGTAATCAATCCTCCAATGAAAAATTGTGCATGATGGCTAGCGTGAATATCATAAGATAGATTAGATATAAGTGTCTTAAAATGAGCATCATAGTCGTGTACACTCTCAGTAGTGCCTTTCTTGATATCCTTGAGCACACTTATAATCTTCTGCTCAAACTCAGGGATATGGAACTCTTTCAAGAAATCATCCCTCAATGCTACATAATCCACATAAGTTTGATTAGGGTCAAACTTCCTATACCAGCTGTGTGCATACCCCTATAATGTAGTGGTGAATTGACTTGCCCTAAGCTCAGCAACTGTGATCCCTTTAGCACTCCACAAGATTTCACACATATGCACATGTTTGGTAGCATCCTCTATACCTCTATATTCCAGGAGATGAAGATACATCTCCATATAGATATTATGTGGTTGTTGTGGACCTTGACCACCTGATCCAGAACCTCCTATGTTCTCTCTGCCTCCAGAACCATGAGATCCAATGGAACTAGAACCACCTATACCTCTTGATCCTCCACATATAGTTAGAAGCGCACTCACATTCTGCATGGATGATGTGCCTAAGAATGTTCCTCCAAATAACATTGAAGCCGTTTGTCTTTCCATTGATGTACTTGATCCTTGACTTACTCATGCTCTCCTAATTCCCAAGTTAGCTTGTTGGTTACTTGTTGTACTAGATACTAAAAAACCAAGTGTAAGGGATACGTCACCTGGTGGATTAAGATGTGTGCCTATGGTCCAGGTAGTCTCTGGTGGCACACTTCTGTGTGAGGCTGAGGGGGGATATCTATCATGCTTTCCAAGATGGGGGAGTTCCTGATGCTTTGGATCCACATCTTCTACATGAGCTGTAAATCCTTCGTGAGCCATCTCTCTCCTCAATGCCATACCTTCTGCAATGGAATGTTACTTCTCTATCTCCCTCTTGTGCACCTTATTATACTCAAGCTGCTTTTCCTCTCTCTATCTCTCTACTGCTAGGTCTACTATCTTAAACCAAACCTGTTCCTACGCTTATGCATGGTGAAGTTTAGTTAGCCATTGGTTTACTCTCTAGGTTCAAAGTTACCATCAAGATCTTGATTTCCAATGGAATACCTTGTAAATATGTTCCTCTTGGATACCACAAAAACTAGAATTCAGCTACCTCTAGGAAAGAGTACGTTGAAATTGAATATTCCAGAATATAAATTTTTAGAACACCATGAAACCACGTATCTACATCGTGAGTCTAGATCAGATCAGCATCATAAAGGGCTTGAAATTATTTCTATGTCTACACAAGTGCACGATACCTCCAATTCCATTGAGATGCATAAGTAGTAAGCCACTCATATTATTTTGCTGGAAATATAGTGAAAAATATCTCATATAACCTATCATAAAAATTCTGTTCTACCCAAGTGTGTGCATTAAACTCAGATCCACTACTGAACCGCCATGCATACTCTTCCTCTAGATCATGTATCCATTCCTCAATGCTTGCTAGAGTTAACAGGTACTTCTTCATCACGAACCATCCTAAAATTAACTAAAAAAGAGGTCCCAGAAATGGAACCAATGATACATCCTAGAATGTACCAGATAACACCCTAGTCGCATTAGCACATCACTCAACCTTGACTGAGCACTCACTTGAATCACCCAAAGGTACCAGGTCCCTCTTTAGGGTTGCTGTAGTAGGATGTTAGCATGATGAAGGAAGAAACATATAGATTCATAACTAATCCATCATTCTATAATACATGCTACCCTTAAATCTATGAAATAACAAGCTTAAACAATAATTATGATTGAATTAATAACATGCACTACTCAATTACACACAGAATGACACTTATATTCAATCAATATCTTCCATCTATTAATAAATACAGAAGCTCCTTACATTATTGTCAAGATATACCAATGTGCATATGGATCTGATACAATAATTCAGTCATATGCATATATCTCTATACCTCCATCACACATACATACAAACACTATGTATATTCTCTATTACTCTTATCTACTATGTACCTAACATCATATATATATATATATATATATATATATATATATATATATATATATATATATATATATATATAGTGGGGAATTTCCCTTCACCACTTATCTATTCTAGAAATAGGCCGCATGCTATTGATAGCAACACACCTTTTACATGAATAGCCACACATGCAAGTGTGTTATCTATATACCTCTTGTAGTTAACTGAAGTGTCAATCCTATTCTTAGCTTTTCTCCATGCAAAATGCTTCGATCCGCTCCTCCAAAGATAGAAAATGCATGGCATGCATGTCTCTGCATCATTGGTGTGTTCCACACTCCATATTCTAAAAACAAGTATTCATGCTCAAAATTGGCTAAGTCCTAAAAGATGAACTTGTCTTCTGCGCATGTGTCCTTCCTGTCCTTCTGCGCCCTTGGTTCTAGGCCTTCTATCCCATGTGGACTCCTTGTGTGATCTTTGACAAGTATTATTCGATCAACAGTTTAGGTCAAATATAAATAACATCACGCATTCTGACCAAGGTTGAGGCATTTTCCTTATTAGCCCACAACAGATCCTTAATCTCCTCACATTGATCAACGTTACAAAACATTAATAAAGGAGGTCCAAATTTACAATTTACATACTGATGCCGAGTAAGGACACCTGAAGCTAGGTCCTTCACAATTTACAACAAATTACTACTCGGTTCTATAATATGTTTCATTCAGCATGTCAATTAACAAGATGAAAATAAAGAAGAACTGAATCATACCTTGAATCAATGGAATTGATTCAAGGTGTGCTGTTAGCATATGGAAAATGTGAAAACAATAATATAGATTTACAACCTATATTTCACATAGCATAATGGTTTCACTTCCAAGTAAACAGAATTATAGCTAGCATGAATTTTGAACAATAATAACTTATCCATTGAAAACATGATTTTCAACGTCAAAAGAATACACCTTCCTAAGACAAATCACATGTCAACATTTGCAATGTCAAAAGTGGAAGTCACCATAGTAACGGTCATGGCCAAGATGTTACATCTATTATCAATACATATATTATTCCTACACATATATTACTTATCACTTTGGGGGAAACTAATACCCCACCTCACAATGTTACTATAAGTTTTTCCAGGTCTATTACTGTTCCCAAATCTCCTAAATACATCCATATTGGTTCAAAAACTTATAGTTCTAGTATATAAGCTCTTGAAAACCTTTCATATAGTTTTTTATAGCCACAAAATCATGCACTTGGGTACATTTCTAGGTCCTAAGAACATACTTGCATTCATATTATTCCTAAGCGTTAAAACTAGTAATTAACTATTGTCTTTGGCTTGTTTTCTATCTTTTTATATTTCTTTCTTTATCTTTAGTTTTACACACCTTACAACACATTCTAAAATTTATTGCTTTATCTTTCATGACTCTGGAGACCAACACCCAGCTAGGATGCTAGTTCCCATGTGCCCTCAACCTCTCTGGGTGCCTCAAATTCTTTCTATCTTACTTCTTTTGGGCATCTTATTTTCTTATCGGCAGGTCTTTCAGTTGTCAATTATGAAATTAAACCAAGGAAATCATATAAATACAAATCTATGTGACCAAAATAAGGGACCAAGATTTAAGAATCTATTATCATCACCTAAGGTTACATCCAAAGGCATCTAAGAACATCAAAGGAACCCATATAGATTTCATTCAAGGGAAAAGGGTCTACGTTTTTTGCATACACGCATAGGAGGGGAAGTTCATTTTTCCTTCTAAACATCTATTTACATTAGTACATATAACTATCACTCTTTATCAAGTACACTTGCACAAGGGATTTCTAGAGCAATATTATTTCACACACACACACACACACACACACAAAAGAAATACATGAATTCTGAGATGTAGTGCAATGCTCAGCTCTAAGTTCACTCAGTCAGGTGACCATCATGGTTATTCTGAATCCCCATATTGTATCTTTTTGTTTTTGGATTTGATGTAGTTTGAGGGTTTTACAAGTCATCTTCTCTTTACAAATTATAGACAAATTTGGTGATCATCTAGTGACATACAAGTGACCAACAATGAAGGTTAGTGACCACCTTGCGACACCAGAAAAACTAGGTTCAGAGCTCTTACACAGTCACATGAACCTAGCAGAGGTCTCTAGTGCCTAGGCTCCTAGCCCCATCCTAGGTGACGTGGTCTAGGCATGTTCAACATTTAGAAAATTTCCTGAGCATAGTTGTGATAATCTACCCTTCCTGTTCATCATTTTTTCAGTCTAGAACACTTCAGGATTAAGTGTGAAATAAAATAAGTCTTATAATCTCTTTCTTGCACTTATGGTTTCATATTTCATTAGCTTATTGCTTATGTCAAATATGTACTTTTGCATTTATTTACCATACGTGACTCTACAATTAGGGTTTTAAAAATTTATATTTGTTAAATCATTTAGTTAACCCATCATAAAAATCTTCCTTTGTATGCCCATTACCCGTAGTGGTCGGTGTGGGTATTTTGAGCATCTATAAATTCCTCCATTTACCTGTAGGGTTTAAAAATCAATGGTTGAATATGATAATACTTTTTCCAAATCTCAAAATTTCCCTATTGAATACATTTAAACATTTGATAGTGAGAAATCATATGACGAGGACACCAACATTGATAAATAAAAACTAGAAAATATTACTAACTTTTGCCAATATTTGCGTGATAATCCTACACATATTTCGTATATTCTCAATGATTTTCTTACTTCCAAACATTATCAAGAAGCTACTTCAATGACTCTTGTAGGATATTCTTCAACTGCCATAGCTTCCACCCAACACATTCATATTCCTACCTCCATTCCTATTTCTACCTCTCGTGTCATTCAAACCAATACTTCTAATGCAAATTCTATTTCTTCTTAAAAAACCCCTAAATAAACTTCTTTATACTAGGATCTATAAAATCAAAATTTTCAACTTCAAATAGATAATTCTCATGCATATCCATCTCTTGATTCCACCTTATTCCTTCACACTCCTTTTTCACCCGCCATTTCCACTTATGCACTTCCTTTAAACTTCTTCACCCCTAAGATACAACTTTCCATGGCTAGAGTGACCCTTAAGAGCATCTTAGATATTTTCATGTGGAAAGTCTAGATTATGTGGATAATCATACTTTACTAGCAAATATCTTGCCTCAAATTCTCCATGATCATGCCATGCATTGGTTTTATGATCTACCTATTCATTCAGTAGCATCATTCACACATTTAACCAATGATTTCCTCACACACTTTTCTATAAATATCGGTTCTAAGATATCCCATGCTCAACTTGCACAAATTAAATAATGATCTAATGAGCATCTAGCTGACTATGTAATGCGCTTTAAGAAAAAATTAGCTAAGATGACCAATTTACTTACAAACTATGAATTGTAAGATATTTTTTTCTAAAGTCTCCCACCACCTCTACAAGAGAGTGACATATTTGAGACATCCCCTTAATTTGATCAATTATGTCATACTCTTAAGTTATGTGAATGAAAACTTATCTCTATGGGAAAAATCAAGTATCAAGATCATGATTCATCATCATCTAATCAGTTTCTAAGAAAATATACTTTCAAGCCATCTCTAAATCCCAATGAAGCCAACGTTACTGTTAACATTATCTCTCCTCCTGAAAAGGTTCAATGACAACCTCTAAAGTGTACATTCACAAAATTTCCTTATGTTCTGCATATTCTATTGCCACAAGTTATCAAAAGCAATCTTATTACACTTACACCACCACTGAATCTAGATCCATCTATACTTAAAGGACAAAATTACAATGAAAATACTAGATTTGACTACCATTAATGCATTGGGAATCCTACTGATCATTTTTTCAAACTCAGACATCTTACTCTTAATCTTATTGATAACAATGCAGTGGAGCTCCTTGAGCCTTTGACATCTAATCCAGCCAAAGAAATAAAAAATATGAAAATATTTAACGATCTTATTCCTAAGCATGGGAAATTTTTTATGGATTCTTCTTCCAATCATACATAATACACTATGTCTTCTCCATCATCGGGGCCTTTAGATTTTCTAGTTGCAAGTGCTGATGACTCTTCGCCATTAATCATTTAATCTAATCATGATTATCATGCTACATTTTATTCTAAAATGATTTTATAGAGCCTCATGCTATCAATAATATAATGTGCAATCTATCACTTCTTATGAGTGTGTGCTCTATTTCACTCCTTATTGCTATAAAATACCCACTATCTCATATTTCATATCCAATTCCTAAATATTATAGCTATATCCAAATTTTGGCTATAGTTGGGCCTCTCACTATGATTTTTCCATTCACTGTGGCACATTCCATAAGAGTTTGTGACATGATCTTAGGTATTCCTTAGCTCCGTATTGCTTAAGCTATCCCTTCCATGAATCACTTGTGCTTAAAATTCATTCACAACAAAAAATGTATCACTATCAAAGACATTTTTCCATGTGTACCGTGGCCTCATCCTCCCCTTGAAGTTTCCATTTCACTCACTAAATAATATAGGTCCCTTGGACATCTCATACCTAAGGCACATTTTGGACCTAACTCTCCTATTCACACAATACCTATCCATTCTCATTGGTCCACTAGTCCACTTCACTAGCCTATTTCCCCTACTTGGAAAACCCCTTCACATAGAATTTCACCACCTCCTTCACCTCCTCGGTCTCCATCACATAGGTGTTCATCACCTCCTCAATATCCTTTACATAGGAGTTCATCACCTCCTAGGATTTTTTCACATGTACTTCACCAGCCTCATACACTACTGATGTTAGAGAATGGTCACACACCTTTATTGCCTAAAACATCGGGTGGAGGACCCTTTATTTTCAGTTTCATTTTATATCTTTATCATCATCATACACTTGTGGGAATCACACTTATTCTTCCTCCCATACTAACAAGTGTATTTAATTTCTACTATTATGCTTTGTGCTTCATACTTCCTATTTCTAAGCATAAATCATACACAACTTGATACACACCACTTGTATCATTATTACCATATGACTCACTCTAGTCCCACGGTCCATAATCAACTGCTGAGGGTTTAAATATGAAATTAACCTCACCCCATTCACTCTTTATGTTTTATAGTTTATTGATTCATCTTTCTAGTGCATACATTCAAACCATTTCGTGACAACTCATGCTTGTTCTATGGTTCATTATTGACTATCGAGGCGTATTTTATAAATGAACCTCATCTCATACACATTTCATAAACATCTTCTTAGGGGGCATGCTTCCCCTATTACATTCACATTCCATTCCATTCCACTCCACTCATTCACAATGTACTGCATAGCTTGGTTGCATCTATTCTTACTTGCTTATACTCTCATGTACACTTGATTTTCCATGCTAAATAGATACATAGTATGCCATTATGTTTTCTATATACACATCTGCATTCAATTGTTCTCTAGCTCTGCATGTAGACTTCCTATAGATATTTACATGCAACATTGATGCTTAGTGCAACACCTTTTACCAGTCCCAATGAGGCTCTTGGGGGCATCTACTATTTCATACATCACATGTTCTATTGTTTCATTATTTCCTACTTCCTATTCTTACTAGCACACTAATTTCCATTGATCTATACACTTTTTGACATAATTTTTATCTTTCTAAAATGCTGACGGGTGCTTCATGTGTAGCATTTACTTTGCTGGACTATTTTCCTCCATGGTTGTTTGATTTATCTTGCTTTCTATTATTTTTCATTATATGCTATTATTTTCAGGTTACACCCTTTGTCTTGTGTGCACAATGTATTCTTTTGGATTCTTTGTCCCTAATTTTCTTGTGACATTGTGAGCAATGTCCCATATTTGAAACCTTATTTTTACGGTCTACTTTGTTTAAACTATTGATTGTTTACATTTTCTTATATAGCATGCTTGCCAATTTTTCTACTAACACATGTTTCTATCCACTATGTTTACATGTGCCTTGGTTTCTACCATGCACATTCCCTCCCCCTATAGGGTATCAATTTCAAATCAAATTCAAGTCCTATCCTTTGGACCACATACTCCTAGTAATGTCACATGCACTCCAAATGAGGGGGCCTTACATTGTGTTAATCAATCACCCCACATAACTTAAAGCTTCACTACATTCTTGCTTTATTTAAGAACAAAATAGAGTTATAGTTACATAATGGCCCAGAATTTGAATTAGGTCCTCAATTCAATATATGCACTAATTCCAAGATACAGACACTAGCACCTTGGCGTGCCTAACCTTTCCTGGGCACCTATTACTAGGGGCAGTTACAATCACTTTCTTAGATCAACATAATTTTTAGTATTTCATAGAGCAGTTTCATAGGACCAAGTGTTGACCTTAGAATACAAAATGCCTGTATTCTCCTCCTATCTCTTTTTCAACATGAAACAACATGCAACTAAACACGGGACGTACCATCTATAGTGGTGATTTTTCAGGAAATAGTAATATAAGGAGAGTAAAAATAGACCTCTCTCCACAACACTATTATGCTGTGGCATGAGATTGCCCAAAAAACTAGCACTTGGCATGAGATCGCCCAAAAAAATCTCTCTTCTATAACATTTAAGGAAATTTTCTATCCTTTTAACTTTTCATGGATTAGGTGTACACTTTCCTTTTACCACTTTTTCATATTTACATGCTTTTACACACTTTTACAAAAAATTCATATACACATATTTGACTACTTCTTTGTTCTTCTATTGTAGGTCTGTCCTTAACACAAATAAGAAGTAACCCTACATCAAGAAACAAAAATCTACAACAACAAGAACAACATGATACATCTCATATGCTTCACCCTTAGGGTCACTTCCTATTTCTTAGCTTCCACACTTCATTTTTATCACTCCATGGTTTCACTTGTCTCTTTGACATGCTATCACCATCACACTCTACATGGTTATCAGGTACACATCTCTTATCTACTTTATGTTATCAAATATTCACTAAACAAAATAAAGTGGGGTAACATATAGACACAAAATAATGCACTTGGGTACATTTCTATGTCTTAAGCATATACTTGCATTCGTATGATTCCTAAGGAAGGCAACTAGTTATTGACTGCCATGTTTCACCTCTTTTTTTATCTTTCTTGATTTATTTTTTTCGTCTTACACACCTTACAACCTAGTCCTAACTTTATTTCTTTATATTTCATGACTCTGGACACTAGCACCCAGCCATGACATTAGCGCCCTGGTTCCCTCATCCCCTTTGGGATCCCTCTACATATTTCTATCTTACTTACTTCTTTTGGGCATATTATTTTCTTATGGGTCGACATGGATTTCAATTGTCAATTACGAAATTTAACCAAGGGAATCATATAAATACAAATATATGTGACCAAAATAAGGGACCATGCTCTAATCATCTATTATCATCACCTAAGGTATCATCCAAAGGCATCTAAGAGCATCACAATTACATCCATCTAGCTTTCATCACAAGGGACAATGTTAGTTCATCTACATCACACATCATAGGAGGGGAAGTTTATTTTATTCAATCCACCATTTTATCCTACATTTTACTACACATAGTTATGGCTGCACTGACTTATCACAAAGTGCTGAACTGAGTACTCACCCGAAACACGCTAGGGCATGACCACACATACACACATTGAACTACATCGGGTGTGAGATATAGTTAGCAGTGCTTAGTTAGTAATGTACCACCATCTATGGATCTTAATCAAGGTATAATATTAACTAAGAAAGTGCTACAAGTGTCAAAGATGTGTAGGACTCGAGGAATGAGAAACTTATGAGATGGATATGTGGATGACCAATAGGTCTAGCCACAGATATTTGCTGATATTAGATTATTGTAAAACAGAGGTAAGTCTCTTTTACATGCAGAAGAATTCTTTTGTTACTACGCATAGGTAATAGCAGGCCCATAATCTTGCAAGATAGATGTTTGTTCAGAACTACATGTAAAACTAAGGGTAAATGTTGTAACATGATTACATGACTTACATGGGAGCATAGAAATCTTTGGTTTCTTCGCCCTTGTAGATGGTAGAGCAGTTAGGACTACATTGCTAATAACAGCAATGTGCCCATATCAAGATATCATGGATGTAAAAAGATGACATCATATCTATTATTAGGGAATATTTTCAAGTTGAATTTCAGAATGGAAGGTATAAGGACAAGGTATTAGTCTGATTTGGTAACCTATGGATGTTTTTAGTGTATTTTATAGGCAAGCCATGACAATACATAGCAAGAAGTGCACTGATGGAAAGAAGAATACTTGCACTTATTGTAGAACATGGAGAGATTCATACTCTTTTTTCCCATTAAAGGTTCCTCATAGTACCATAAACAGGGCTAGTTATGATGATGGAAGATAAGAATGTTCTTGACAGAGACTAGAGAAGCATGTAAATGAACTACTACTTCCAGGGCATATCTACATGTCCTCATAAGTCTGCATGCCCAATCCTTCTATGCCTATTAGTACTTTGGCTGATGATGTTTATCAGGTCCAAACTGTGGCCCATACTAATTGAGATCAGTTTCAAGACAAGAGAGAGATTAGTAATAACAGACTGAATATGATGACATTGAAACAAGATAGAGATGAATAGAAAGAATTAAGAGAAATGCATGTATACAAGATTCTTGTAGACCAATATGCTTGGTCCCTAGTCTTCCACAAGGAGAAATCAAATCTGGATGCTTCGTTCTAGGGTTGATGCTCTATTTTGGGGTCATTGTAGGTCACTTAGTGCTTTCATCAGTTTTATCATTGGTGACATCCAACACCAGAATAATGAGTTACATGTGATCAAGATAGTCGAGGGTTCTCACATTCATTCTATACAACCCTGATAACATCTGGTTTCTAGACCTTCTGCATAGACTAGGGCACCCAGAACTGAAGATCTATTTTCTACACTACCAATTTACCAATGTCCTTTATTTTCTCTTTGTGTGGGTCGTGGGATGTTACAAGTGCATCAAAATTTTCAGATATATCATTTTTGAGACCTCTCCACATGTTCAAGTGTTATGCATCCTAGATTATTTGGTTTATTTTACAACATCAGTCCAGATTCAGCCATGGTTCTTGAACTAGCTAATTTCACTTCTCGGGCCACTACTTGTTACATTAGGGTTTCACATTTTCATTAGTTTAGCTTTCTTTAACTCATCTTTCTAGGTATTCATTCAGGCCTCATTTAGCTTGTACTATTGCATTTACTATTGTTCCTTGTTAGATTAACTTAATAAATCCACTATTTTAGTTACATCAAAAGGTGTTCCGAGTTATCATGTTTCCTTCTTTTATACAGTTGTACCACATGTGGGCTAGACTATACATGGAAGAATGGTGGTTAAGTAAATCCAAACTCCTTTGGAATAGAGTTTTATCCTCCAGTAGTACGGCATCACTTCCCAAATAATAGATCACCAATTATTATCGGGTATTATACGAGAGTATCAAATGCACTACTTCCTGACCTAACGTTTCTTTTTCTACCATTAAGATTTTTGAAGTAGAGTATCCTATGTTCTGAAATGGGTAGCGAGAGCAATAATTCTCTAATGGTTTGGCACATAATCAATGGATTCCTGACAAATGAAATAGATACCCTAGTTAGGGTGTTGCTTACCTACTCATGTGGACATGAAAGTGGGCATAACATATTTTCTTATCGTGCTCCTGGATAAGTACCTTAGTCAACTATGTAATAGGAGTACATGAAAAATTAAACAATAAATCAAAGTGTTCACTTAAATTATACATATGTGTCTTGTGATCAACCATGATAACTTCTTTGTCATGTTATGTCATGTGATAGAAATCCCCACATCTATAATTGCTCCCAGTCCATTTAAGTACTTTTTTGTGTGGTCCAAAATTATGGAATTGTGCACGTATGATGTCTCATGGGTCAACCAACAGGTACCCAGAAAAATTTGAAGAATCACCATATGTCTCAGGGATCCTTGTCCCTTGACTGATCAAAATCATAATGGAATCTAGGTGCTTGAACAGTGCCACATACTGATCAATCAACAATCTGATAAAGGAAGATAGGGTTATGTCACCTGATGATCTATGCCCTTAAGGTTCACCTAATCATGTCTATGCAAGATGTAATAAATGTCTATGATGTAATCTTTCAAAATCCTCTGTGCTTATTTTGGTGTCTACAATCCCCCTATGCTAGTGAATGAAATTTATTTGTGTCCTCAGGATGAACTAAAGTCATACAACTGATATTGTGTCTGAGGAAAGAACAATCCTAAGCATTCCTTAAAGGAATATAACTATGCATGGAGAACATCACGATTCATCATTTTTAGGTTCCATGCAAAGGAATAGTGTTAGGTAGACATCCTAAGGGGTTGTCATAGGTCTCAAAACAATGAGTATTACAATTACAAAAATACCACTATTTGTAGACATGGAAATTCCTCAGTAGTCTGTTCTATGTCTACCTCCATTGCGCCTATCTGAAACACTTCATCTTCTTGATGCAGTGAAGGGGTTATCTCGCGATCGCTTTTCTATCCAACTGTAAGCTATTTTCTACCCCTATGCTCCATGCCACCACTATCTTCCTATAATTATTCTTCCTCTCCTTCTTATTTCTCAAGGGGCAAGGTGTATTTTTCATCTTGTAGTGTACCAACTATATGCTTCCCCTTTGGTGGTTTAGGGAGATTGAACTCATTTTCAACATATCTCCCTTTTTCTAACATGGGTTTGAGTTGGATATAAACAAGGTCTGACCCCAATTTCCCAATGGAAAAAATAATGTACTTCATGTTAATATCATTTGAAATTAATCTCTCAATATATCTAGACTTACCTAGATAAACATAAGTCTTCATGAGGGTGTGCTAGTCACAGTCTACCTTATCTGCATTGAAAAGAAACTAATGCACATCGGAAATCCTACGTAAATATTCATATAAGTAGCACACAGTTAAGGCATAACTTAGCTTTACACTAAGGGCTCACACAAAT
The DNA here is from genome assembly GCA_019776745.2 of Taxus chinensis. Lineage (NCBI taxonomy): Eukaryota > Viridiplantae > Streptophyta > Pinopsida > Cupressales > Taxaceae > Taxus > Taxus chinensis. The sequence continues at coordinate 382,957,239 of CM034156.1, read as the reverse complement.
CATCCTTCATTACAGAACACTCAATACTAAAGTCTTGATAGACCGTGCAAGTCACTCAAAGGTAGATTTATCATAGTTTCTGAGAGAAAAATAGATTGGGTATTCTCATCAAACCTCCTGAGATGTCATGTATAAAGGAATTCATAGTGCAATCCTTAAACTCATCTCAACTGCATCAAATTTTACCACTTCTTGGTCCCTGTCAACTATGTACCCTACAGACTGTAGATGAAATATCTGTAATACAAGAGATGGTTCTTCTCCTGGAGATTGATAAAGCTTTGCCATATTTATTAATGTGCATTAGGCCCATAAGGGTTATTCCAAGGTTACTTAGAAGTCACTATTCTTTGATAACAATGTTTGATCACTAGAACTCCTTTTTTTCCTCTAACCCTAAGAGAGTGCTTCCTCACATGATGCTTTCGGTAATGAAGCCTACCAAGTTGTAAACTACACCTTCAGTCAATTTGATTTCACATGTAAATTCAAGCCTAGAATGTCAATTACCTAAGGACATGTGCTCATTATGTTCTTAAGACTTTCAATCTCAACAGGTGAGGCTAATAAATTACAACTGAACCATGTCTCTCCAATATTCTCGTAGCTTATCAATGTCCATTCCATGGCCTCCCTTGATTAACCCAATGATTTAGATGCTCATTTAATTATGCTCTCTTCAATATAAAAATGTTTAGGTCACTCTCTTACTTTAGGTACTCTAACATTCTTCTCAGTCCTTTTAAATGTCCCAATGAACTTCTCAACTAAGCCTCATTCAATGCCTTTGCAAAATAGAAGATTTTCATCATCTAGTCTTCTTGACTTAACTGTTGTAATATAACTTCTTGGGTTTGGCTATATAGGGCATAATCAGACAAATAGTCTCAAAAATCCCACCTTTGTAGGAGTAACTTCTCGCCCGCAGTGCATTGTACACATCCTTATCATCATAGTATAATCTCTTCTATGACTTTAACCTCTCACTCATCTGGTCTAGTTTTTGAAAGGAACGATAACCAGATTGTGCCAAGCCAAGAACATAGATGCTAATAAAACATCACAATCAATAAGATGAAAGCAGTTTGCCAGAATAACTTTACACAAACCTTTGCAAACAAATGAGTAAGAAATATCATATATTATTATGGAACTCAATGCAATACATTGAGAATGGGCCTTGCTTAAATAGGCAAGGAATAACAATCTAAGAACAAGTCAAGGTCATAGATCAAGCCATAAATCAAGGAAATAACTAGTCATCAAAGAACTAGTCAAGACCATAGATTTAGGAGAGAACTAGACATCAAGGATCTAGTCAATACTATAGATCAAGGAAAAAACTATACCTAACAACTAGATAATATCTCCTAATATCTAAATAAGATAAAAGAAATATCCACACACATAAGTGGGTGAGGATAAATATAATAAAGGTAAATAAAGTACCTAGGTGAACATGAGCTAAGGTAAATACCTACTCTAACACCCCCCCCTCAAGTGAAGCTAGGGGCCAAAATAGAAGTGGCATGTCCACAGTATGAGTCCCGATAACTAGGCCTGATGAGGTACTCATGTACAATAACTAGGAAAAAAGGGACACCGCAAGGTACCCAAAACTGAGTAACAACAAAGTAAAAGAGAGTAAAAACCCGCTCTAAGGCATCTCAAGAAGCTCAGCTCAAAAAACTCGTACAATGCTGAAGAATTTTGGTGTGCACTGTGGTCTAAATCTACTACTTGATCACAAAACTCAAAAACAAATGACACTGGGTTTTACCAGAATAGCTCCATACAAGGAGACTGTCAATGGAGTGATGTCGAAAGTGCAAAAAAAAAACACCAAACATAATTCAATCAACTGTTGTAAATAGGTGTGCCATGATCCAAGAACAATAACCAAAGCAACAAGGTAAGGACACAAATTCCAGAGTGTCACGATCTAAGAAAAGCCAAGGTAACAAGGCAAGAACACGAAACCCGAAGAAGCAGGATCAACACCACACCCTCCCATACTACTGAATGGGTGGAGTGATGCTACAAATCTGTATGAGTTGTCCCATAACAACTACTCAAACACTGAAAAAATAACACTGGAATTCCACCAGAATAGCTCCCCCACAGGAGAGACTTTCAACATGCCAAAAGTGTCGAAAATACAGATACAAAATCTCTCAAAAAATAAGAGAGATACACTACACCTGCTAAAGAAAAATGCTCAAAACAAGAAGCATCACAATGCATAAGGTATAGAAAGTGGAGCAAGAGGCCGAATGGTGGAGGAGCCATGCCTGTAGAGTCCTCTCAACGAATGCCTATGTCGCCTACCACGAGTGATCAGATATCCACCAAAAATCAACACGGATGGATGAAGAAGATGCCTACATATGACTTGGTGCAAAATGCACAATGGGTGCATGCAAAAGAACATCAGAATGTGTGTCAGGTTGATCATGTTTGACAACAGAAATCTCAAGTTTGTTAAGCTTGAATGAAGATGTAGAACTCATGTGTTGCTCAGGATCCTCAGAAAGAGTCAAGTGAACAAAAAAAGGAGCTCTGTCAATGTGTGATCCCAATGAAGTATCTACTCGAAAACCAATGTCATGACGAGAATTCCACTTCACATGTGGAATAGAGGAAATAATACCCTGTGAATGTTTGTCAATGACTCTGCTAGTGAGACCCATAGAATGAAGCATGCGAGAACTGAATGTAGTGGTATGCTTCACAAAAAATCCATGCAACTAAGCAGAAGTAGGATACACAACATGTGGTACTATAATATGCATAGATGTGGAAAAACATGCAGTAACAAGCCTCACAGGTTTATGAAGCATCAAAAGCAGAGTTCAGGCTCAAAGAATGACAGATTAATGTCAGTGGGTACAAGAGCAACAACTGCAAGTGGACTAGGAGCATGGATATGGTTGTCCACAATATGATGGTGATGCTGTAGGCTAGCAAGTTTATTCTGTAGAGGGTGTATTATTGTATCCTTATCATGAATGAGTGATTGTAGAAGAGAATTTTGCTTCTTGAGTGATCTATTTTCTTCCACAAATTTTACAATATCCTCTTGAAGTCCACATACTTTAGAGAAAAGCATATCATTCTCAGAATCCATGATAGGTACAAACTGCAACTCCCAAAAAAATTTAGGACATTGGGCTCAGCCGAAATTGCATCCACAATTGATTACAACACTCCTCCATATTTGGCACTTTATAAATATAATGCAAGTCACAAAAAAATAACTCCAATGGAAAGAGCATGATTCTAGATCCAATCGAAGCCTCTATTTTGCATAAAAAAGCACGTAGCAACAAAATACGACCAAATCCCAAATATATGAATACATAATAATTTATTTGCAAAATAAACCTTACAGATGGATGTCAACATCAATCTCTAGCTTTGATACCATGAAAGGAACGATAACGAGATCATGCCAAGCCAAGAACACATATGCTAATCAAACATCACGATCAATAAGATGAAAGAAATTTGCCATAATAAATTTACATAAACCTTTGCAAACAAATGAGAAACAATATCATATATTATTATGGAACTCAATGCAATACATTGAGAATGGGCCTTGCTTAAATAGGCAAGGAATAACAATCTAAGAACCAGTCAAGGTCGTAGATCAAGCCATATATCAAGGAAATAACTAGTCATCAAAGAACTAGTCAAGACCATAGATTTAGGAGAGAACTAAACATCAACGATCTAGTCAATACCATAGATCAAGGAAAGAACTATACCTAACAACTAGATAATATCTCCTAATATCTAAATAAGATAAAATAAATATCCACACACATAAGTGGGTGAGGATAAATACAATAAAGGTAAATAAAGTACCTAGGTGAACATGAAATAAGGTAAATACCTACTCTAACACCCCCCTCAAGTGAATCTAGGGGCCAAAATAGAAGTGACATGTCCACAGTACGAGTCCTGACAACTAGGCCTGATGAGGTACTCATGTACAATAACTGGGAAAAAAGGGACACCACAAGGTACCCAAAACTAGTAACAATAAAGTAAAAGAGAGTAAAAACCCACTCTAAGGCATCTCAAGAAGCTCAGCTCAAAAACTCGTATAATGTTGAAGTAGTTTGGTCTGAATCCACTGCTCGATCATAGAACTCAAAAACAACTGACACTGGGCTTCACTAGAATAGCTCCATATAAGGAGACTGCCAACGGAGTGATGTCGAAGGTGAAAAAAAACACCAAACATAATTTGATCAATTGCTGCAAATAGGTGTGCCACAATCCAATAACAATAACCAAAGTAACAAGGCAAGGACACAAACTCTAGAGTGTCACGATCCAAGAAAAGCCAAGGTAACAAGGCAAGGACACGAAACCTGAAGAAGCAGGATCAACATCACACCCTCCCATACTGCTGAATGGGTGGAGTGACGCCACAAATCTGTATGAGTTTCCCAAAAGCAACTACTCGAACAATGACAAAATAACACTAGAATTCACCAGAATAGATCCCCCACAAGAGATACTGTCAACATGCAAAAAGTGTCGAAAATACAGATACAAAATCTCTCGACAAACAAGAGAGATACACTACACCTGCTAAATAAAAATTCTCAAAACAAGAAGCATCACAATGCAGAAGGTATAGAAAGTAGAGCAAGAGACCGAATGGTGGAGGAGCCATGCCTGTAGATTCCTCTCAATGAATGCCTATGTCACCTCCATGAGTGATCAGATATCCACCCCAAATCAACACGGATGGATGAAGAAGATGCCTGCATATGACTTGGTGTAAAATACATAACGGGTGCATGCAAAAGAACATCAAAATGTGTGTCAGGTTGATCATGTCTGACAACTGAAATATTAGGTTTCTCAATCCTGAGTGAATATGTAGAACTCATGTGTTTCTCAGGATCCTTAGAAAGAGTAAAGCGAACAAAAAAAGGAGCTTTGTCAATGTGTGATCCCAATGAAGTATCTACTCGAAAACCAATGTCATGATGATAATTCCACTTCACATGTGGAATAGAGGAAATAATACCATGTGAATGTCTACCAATGACTCTGCTAGTGAGACCCATAGAATGGAGCATGCGAGAACTGAATGTAGTGGTATGCTTCCCAAAAAGGCCATGCAACTGAGAAGAAGTAGGATACACAACATGTGGTACTGTAATAGGCACAGATGTGGAAGAGCATGTAGTATCAAGCTTCATAGGTGTATGAGCATCAAGAGTAGAGACAGACTCAAAGACTGATAGATCAGTGTTAGTGGGTACAAGAGCAATAGCTACAAGTGGACTAGGAGCATGGATATGGTTTTCCACAATATGATGGTGATGTTGTAGGCTAGCAAGTTTGTTCTGTAGGGAGTGTATTATTGTATCCCTATCATGAATGAGTGATTGTAGAAGATAATTTCACTTCTTGAGTGATCTATTTTCTTCCACAATTTTACAATATCCTCTTGAAGTCCACATACTTTAGAGAAAATCATATCATTCTTAGACTCCATAATAGGTACAAACTGCAACTCCCAAATTTAGGACGTCGGGCTCAACCAAAATTGAATCCACAATTGATTACAACACTCCTCCATATTTGGCACTTTATAAATATAGTGCAAGTCACAAAAAAATAACTCCAATGGAAAGAGCACGATTCCAGATCCAATCGAAGCCTCTATTTTGCATAAAAAAGCACATAGCAACAAAATACGACCAAATCCCAAATATATGAATACACAAATAATTTATTTGCAAAATAAACCTTACAGATGGATGTCAACATTAATCTCTAGCTTTGATACCATGAAAGGAACGATAACCAGATCATGCCAAGCCAAGAACACATATGCTAATCAAACATCACGATCAATAAGATGAAAGAAATTTGCCATAATAAATTTACATAAACCTTTGCAAACAAATGAGAAACAATATCATATATTATTATGGAACTCAATGCAATACATTGAGAATGGGCCTTGCTTAAATAGGCAAGGAATAACAATCTAAGAACCAGTCAAGGTCGTAGATCAAGCCATATATTAAGGAAATAACTAGTCATCAAAGAACTAGTCAAGACCATAGATTTAGGAGAGAACTAAACATCAACGATCTAGTCAATACCATAGATCAAGGAAAGAACTATACCTAACAACTAGAAATATCTCCTAATATATAAATAAGATAAAAGAAATATTCACACACATAAGTGGGTGGGGATAAATACAATAAAGGTAAATAAAGTACCTAGGTGAACATGAGCTAAGGTAAATACCTACTCTAACAACAACTTATCTAATTCATCCTTATTATTCTTCATTCTGTGATTGTAATCACTCACTTTACACCGACAAATGTGTGAGTCCCAATTACAACCCATATAATTCCATTATGGGTATTGAATTTGATAGAAATAGATTTTAGGGGTGTCCTCCACTTCAACCTCGACTTCCTTCTACTTCCTCCTCCTTTTGGCTAGTCCAGGTGCTCTCTTAGGTGCGATAGTAAATATAAAGGTGTGTTATTTTAACTGCTTCAAGATTTACAATTCGAAATCTATATACCCTAGCTCAACTTTGCACACCCTAGCTCAAATACAAACCATAATAGTTGATTTCTCCTTCTTGCATGAATTTTTGTGCTCAAAACCTTATCCAATGGAGAATTAGATGATATCGTGCATAAATATGACAAATCTAATTGGTTTGCATCTCTCTGCACTTCACAACTTGCTTTCTAGCTTTCTGTTATTCAACTAGATCAAATGCTATAAATTGAAAATGTAAAAATGATTTTACACCACCTCCTTATATAGATTTTGAAAAATTGTTTACATTTATTTCCCACCAACTACCACCATACTTTGCATTAACTTGACGTTTCTTCAAATATCTGCGCTATTTTTTTTTGTGCCACAGTCATAACCTCCTGGTGTGCCTATTACTCCCTGAGCACAGACCTCATCTCGCATACCTTCATGCGTTGAAGTACTTCACCACTACACCCTTCACTAAGTAGTTTCCATAACTGTAACCTACCTCACATTACACTATGGATCCATCCATCCATACGTCGTTTTCAATAATGAGAAATCTTTCTCTATTTGCACCTTTATTTCAAGCACCTGCACAAAATTTATTTATACATATCCGAATTTAGATAACATTCAAACTTGGTCCATGTACCCTGTATATACTCCACCCCACACTAAGGGTATGTGTGGTACTCTGCACAGGAAAACACTCAGAGAGTAATCAGCTTCTGGCATGTAATTGCGCTTATTACACAAAATAATGAACTAAATTAGCAAAACATAAAAACAATGAAAGAAAACATATATAAAGGAAATGTATTAAGGAAATCTAAGCTAAGTGGAAATACTACCTTATTACAAACACCAAGAAGACTTATTTATAGTAGGGATTCAACATACTCCCAATGCCTATAACTGAGTCCTATCCAGTGCCTCTAACCAGAAAACACCTGAATCAAGTATATAAGTTATAACATATGGTCCTAACCAATGCACTTTAAGCTTTCCAGGGTGGCATAAGAAATTTGATTCATAAAGAATAACCATCTATCCAAATTCAAGATTCTTATGCTTAATATGTTTATCATGCCATGCCTTCTTCCTATATTTTTCTTGCTTCTGACTCTATCTAGCTATAACACACCTTTCATCCAACTGCATCAGTTTGTCAATGCACTCTTCAAGTAATTTCTCATCAGCCAAACCTCCTACAAGCGTAATATGTATGGAAGGTAACATGAACTCCACTGGTAGAACAACCTCTGTGCCAAACACCAATTGAAGGGTGTGGAGTTATTCAACCTCTTATAAGTTATCCTATACACCCAAAGTACAATAGAGACTTTATCATCCTAGTCCTTTCCTCCAACATCACAAATTTTAGTCAAGGTATGGCTCAATATCTTGTTGAATTCCTCAACAGTTCCATTTTCTTGAGGGTGATAAGGTGTTGTTTTATGGTGTGCTACCATAAATCGGCCACTAGTATCCTAATGGTATCATTAAGAAAATGAGTACCCATATCACTTGTCAAACTCAGTGGGCATCTATACATGCTGATAATATTCTTCCACAGAAACTGTGCTGCTATAATTGTCATGTAATTCTTTATAGGTACCGCTTCTTCCCACCTTGTAAGATAATTTTTACAAGTTATGATGTAGCATGATCCAATCCTGCGCACGGGTGGGGAAATATGACCCACAAAGTCAATTTACCATTTTTTGAGAGGTTCTACGCTAATAATAGGCCTCAAAGGCATTTCATCTCTATTCCCAAGATTTCAAAGGCAACGAAAATGGTCACATGCCTTAAAAGATTCTTTATAGTCCTTATACAATGTTTCCCACTAAAAACCAACCAATAAAATCTTGCGTGCGGTAGCATCTCCTGCATAATGTCTACCTACAATATTGCCATGATCCTCCTCCATAATATCTTCCCTCTCATGTTCAGGTACACACCAATGCAAAATTTCATCTCGACCTAGTTTTTATAAGTCTCCAATGATCAACATGTAATGTGCGATGCATATGACAAGTTGTTTCTTCTCCAAAGCCTTCATTCTCTCAGGCACCACACCTGTTCATAAAAATACATCAATGTCTTATAAGTTAGAGGGTGTGTGGTTCAATCTGAGTAACTTTGCATCCAACATTGTGTTCTCAATACTTTACATGTCCTCATTTGAATTAATCCTTGATAAATGATCTAGTCGATAATTACTCTTGCCTGGCTTAACCACCATTGTGAAATCAAAATCCTGAAATAACAGAATCCAATGGCATATGCACCGCTCCAAAAAGGTATTGTTCACCAAGTAATTCAATGCCATGTGATCTGTATAGAAAATTAAAGGTGTTTCTAGTAAGTATGATCGAAATTTATGCAATGCGTAGATCATGGACAAGGCCTCGTACTCAATAATAGTGTAATTCGATTCTGCTGGAGTTAACTTCCTGCTTGTAAAGAAAATAGGATGATCAAAAATCACTTTTCCAGACTAGGATAATACGATGCCAAAGGATGCAAGACACATCCAAATGCACATGAAAAGGCTTATTATATGAAGGAAAACACAAAATAGGCACTATAGTAAGCCTTTCCTTTAGTGTCTCAAAGGCATGTTATTGCTCCTCACTCTAATGGAACTTTCCTTTACTCTTCAATAATTATTCTAGAGGGGTGGAAATATTATCATATCCTTTGATAAACTTCCTATAATATCCTGTGTTCCCTAAGAATCTGTGCACCTCGGTCTGGTTAGTATGCTCCTCTAAACCCAAAATAACAACAACCTTAGCAAGATCCACTAATAGGCCTTCCTTACGTATGATATGTCCTAGAAAAGTCCCAAAAGGTGTAGAAAATACACACTTCTTAGTGTTTAGAGAGATGCTCGATTTCTAGCATCTTTCAAACATAAGCCTCAAATTATCATAGTTATTTTTCACAAGCCCATACACTATTCAATCATCCAGGAAAACCTGCAAGAACTTATGAATAAAGTCATAGAATTCTTGAACAACAATTCACGAAAATAATGTAGGTGTATTCTTTAATCCAAAAGGCATAACTGTGTATGAAAAAATTCCCCATTTTGTGGTAAAATTTGTCCTCTCTTGGTCCTCTTTAGCTATCCAAAAAATCCATTAGTGAAGGAGTAGATTTCACGCTCTATAATGCCTTCCAAGATTTCTTCAGTAAATGGTGTGGGAAAAGGATAGATTATGAATACAACATTAAAATCTCTATAATATACACAAATTCTAATTCTTCCATCTTTATTTATACTGATCACCATATGGATAACCCACTCCAACTCCTTGATGGAATCAATTATGCCGGAATTCAACATCTTGTCAATTTATTCTTTCACCTTGACGTGTAATTTAGGATTCATCCTATAAGGCCTCTTCCTAACTAGATGTGTACCTTCCTTTAGCTTGATTCTCATTTCACACAAAGATTAATATAATCCTTTTAATTCATGATAATCCCTAGGGAACATGTCCTGGAAGTCACACATCAGCTCAATTATCTTAGCAATATCAGAGTCAAACCAATAATCTCCAATGACGGCCTCCTTAGGTTTAACATCTGTCCCAATGTTGACCTTCTTAGTTTTCATAGGCTCATGGGAGGCGTGTGCCTTCTCATTTACACTATCTAAGAGCTCACGCATACCCTCCATATGCTCAACATCCAAATTCTTCATTTATTCATCATCAATGACATAGACCATCTTACCCTTTTCTTTTTCTAGGTAGGTGTGCCCAAGATGTTATGCATATGTCTCTTCCTCTTCAAAATATGCCTCTAGGATTGACTCACCTAGTAATTATTGAATAGGTTCCTCACCCTTTGCACTATCTCCCATAGTTAAGTGCTTCATAACCTGTAATGCCTCATTCACTATAGGTTTAGTGGAAAAATAGTCAAAGGTCTGAATCATACCCGTAGTCAGTTCTTTCCAATTTATAGTCTCTCTAGTCAACTATGCATAGAAAAACCATCCATGCATGCAACCTCGCAAGGTGTAGTATAACTGATGCACCCATATTGAAGGTAGTAAAGTTTCCTACCCCTCTATCCAGAGTCTCTCAAACTGCTGAACATGGTGCGGAACAGGGTATTTACCATGGAACTCATAGATCTTAGTAGGTGCATTGCTTTTGAGAAATCTAGTAGAGAATGTAATTCTCACTTCTTTCCACTCCAAAATATTGTCCCTATGAACCATCCACCAGCACACTGCTATCTTGCATAGAGTATAAACTAGCATATTCCTTATTTCCACCTAATCGATCTATTGAACCTCTATAATGTGCAGGAATACCTTAGGATTTCCTTCGCTAGTTTACCTTGGTACTTGGTTACTACCCAAATTCCTTACACAATGTGGCTTACTTACGCACGTAACTACACTTCTTACTTCACACCTAACCATTTCATAAGTTCCAAGTGCTAAGTTATCACATACAACACTTGTAGTGTCACTTATGGACCGTGCATCATCCCATTGGAGAACTCCTTCCTTTAATGTCTCTAGCACTTCATGATCCCTAATGACGTGCACATAAATTTTGTTCAAATCCTCCTCACTTAAGGGCTCTATATAAGGTGTAACTTTCTCATCTGTAAAAGGAATGATGATGCTCTCTTCCTTTTTCACAAAACTTATATATCCCTTATTAAAGTTCATGTCAAAATTTTTGGCATAAAACTAAGGGTGCCCAAAAAATACTGGAAAATTATCTACTTTTGCAAGCTCCAAGACCTCAAAATACCCATTAAAATTGGCCCCTTGAATAGTAATAATAACACCCTTCAAAACTCCAATGGGTATGGCTTTAGTCTCATTTTCCATAAATAACACATTCAAATATGGCTGCAATGGTGGTCTCCCTATTTGAATCCATGCATCCCAAGTAAGTACATTCAATTTTGCACTTGTATCAATCAGAATGTTACTCAAGATCCGCCCATCAACAACAAAATTTAGAGTGATATATTTGTCATAATCCAAACTATGTGGAGGAAGGTTAGCATACAAAATATGTATTTCACACTCAATTCTAATGCATGGGGTGTTTCCCTTTAACCATTCCCCTGACAAAGGAATGATGTTCTCTTGTTGCAATATCTTACAAACCTCCTTTAAATCATCAAATTCCATCTAATGGAGCTCAACTGCTTTCTTCTGGTCTAACATCTGTGAATGTTATTTCAAACATTGTATCTCAGCCTTTAAATTCCTAATCACCTCCATGGTTTCTTGATAAACCTCCTTTTGATGAATAGGGTCTGTGTAATTTACATGTAGTACCTCCTTTGTAACGAAAATATTCTGCTTTCAAAATTCCCTAACATGCCCAACCTTAGTGAGTGTAGTGATCTTCACAAGTACCAACTCAAGATCAGGCGCTATCATTTACATCCACTAATCTTCCACAATGCACTACACTGTAACTATCCATGTGCCATTATCCTACTTGTGATTTTTACTCAAGTGTTCATACAAGTCTAGGAATTCCTCATAGTTTGGTTCTTCCTGTAGAAAGAACAAATAATATTTTGAGGGCATTCACACCTGTAATGATCAGGGGATCTGTAGGTATAACATGTTCCAAAAGGAAACTCACTTCTTCCACTACCGTGACGTCAGCCTCTAAATCCTCCATGGCAACCTCAACCTCTACCTTGGCTTCCATCAGAACATCCTTCATTGTGATCAAGATCATGATGCTCACCTTTTTCCTTTATATTATTTGTAACATTGGTCTGGCTTACAGCAATATCAATATCATCTTGATTCTGATCAATCAACTTGTAATTTTTAGTATCATGAGTGGTAGACCTGCAAATATCGTAGTAACAAGATACATTCTTTTTTATCATGCATTACAATGAAGGGAACCAACTTGAATCATGATACAAGTGAAAAATCTCACAATTCAACAACATGACACACATAGATTTATGAGGATAACTATCCTTAGTATGCACTTCTACTTCACAATCCGTGCACCAAATTCCATAGCAAGTATCATGCACTAAATTAGATGATAACTTCTCTAACTATTTTTCCATCACTGAAATATGAGCCTCAAGGAATGGGATGACCCATATTTCTACACTCCCAACTACCTCAATGTACATAGTATCTTCAAGTGCCTCGTGCGGATCTCTATAAGTCTAATGTGAGAGTGACCTTCTGAAAAATGTGATCAGTCCTCCAATAAACCATTGAGCATGCTGGCTTAGGTGAATGTCGTAAGATAACTTTGATAAAAGGGTTTTTAAAGGTGCATCATACTCTTGAACATTCTCAGTCGTACCCTACTTGATGTCCTTTAGCGTGTTAATGCTCTTCTGCTCAAATTTAGGTATATAAAAATCTTTTAAGAAAACATCCCGCAATGTGATATAATCTACACAAGTCTAGTCTGGATCAAATTTCATGTACCAAATATGCATGCACCCTTATAATGCAGTTACAAATTAGCTTACCTTGTACTCTAGAGATGTAATCCCCTTCACGCACCATAGTATCTCACACATATGCTCATGCTCAGATGTGTCTTCTATCCCTCTATATTATAGAAGACAAAGACACATCTCCATATAAATATTCTAGGGCTAGTGCGGAACGTGTGTACCAGATCTAGAACCTTTATTTCCTCCACCCCTAGAACCAGTAGATCCACTAGATCCCAAGCCATCTGATCCTCATTATCCTTCTCCTAAAGTAGGTAATGGACTAGAGGATGCACTACCTTGTGCTCAAAATTTTGTGCACTAGAACCAGTAGATCCACTAGATCCCAAGCCATCTGATCCTCATTATCCTTCTCCTAAAGTAGGTAATGGACTAGAGGATGCACTACCTTGTGCTCAAAATTTTGTGCAAAATTGGAATCCCATAGTCTACAAATTTTTTCTACTTCCAGATGTGATTCCAACATTTTGCGTGCCTACTTTCTTTGTTGAAGATGCACTAGAAAATATACCTCCAATCGGACCTCCAAATAACACAAATGACAATTACACCACTATAGATGAATAAGCTACCTGATTAACTCTTGAACTTGACTACAAATTAACTCTATCTATCGCCACTCTACTTCCCACACTAACTTGTTTAATGATAATAGTTGTAGAAACTAGAATACCAAGCACAAAGGTTAGGTTGTCAGGATGGATCAAATGCATGCCTGTGGCCCATGTAGCTTCCACTGATGCACTCTCATCTAAGGTCGAAGAGGGTTCTCTTCCAGGATTTCCCAAATGGGAGAGTTCCCAATGCTCTAGCTCTACGTCCTCTACATGAGCTCCAAATCCTTCATGAGTCATCTCTCTCTACAACAACATTCATTCCGCAACTTCAAGTTGTTTATCTAAATCCCTCTCACATACCTCATTAAATTTAAGCCACATTTCTTCTCTTTTCCTTTCTACCGCTAGGTCCGTGATCTTTCACCACATCTGATCCTATCCCCACATGTGGTGGGGTTTAGATATCCATAGGTTTATCTTCTAAATCCAAGGTCATAATAAAGATCTTAATCGCCAAAGGAATGCCACGCAAATACAATCCTCTGGGCTCGTGTAAGAAATAAAAATTAGTATCCTCTTGATAAGAATAAATAGAAATTACATACTCTAGAATATATGTATTCAAAACACCATAGAACCAATGATCCAAAAAATGCGTCCATGTCAGATCTACATCATACAAGGCCTGGAATTCTTCTCGTGTCCAAAAAAGTGTAGGAAACCTACATTTTCTCTTTGATGCGTAAGTAACCAACCACTCATACAACTCTATAGGAAAGATGGAAAATAACGTCTCATACAACTTGTGATACATATTATATTCAACCCATGCGTGTGCATTAAATTTAGGTCCAATGCTGAATATTCAAGCATACTATTCCTCAAAATCATCTAACCACTCTTTAATACTGGCCAAGGTCAGCTAGTATGTCTTCATCATGCAACATCCTACCAAAAAACTGAAAAAGAGGTCCTAGAAATGGAACCAAAATATAGCCTAGATTTTACCCACAAAATTCCAAGGTATGCTGACACATCACTCACCCTGAACTGAGTGCTCACTTGAAACATGCAAGGGTACCAAGTTCCTCTTTTATTTCAGCTTGTTTAAATAGTTAGCATGATGAAACAAATATACCAGATCTAGATCTTAATCATATGCAATATTAACTAAACAAGAACCACAATCTGATTTAACATGCAAGATCCATGCTGATTTATGTCAAACACCAATATCCAGCCACAAATATCCGTTACATAAATTGTTGTAAAAAACAAAAGCTTAATACATACAAAGTATCATCACCATAGTCATGCGCGCCCATAATCTTACAATATAACTCTACAAAAACATATAACTATCTAAACCGTGCAAATCAATACATACTTATAGGGGTGGGGTCTTTCCCTTCACCACCCATGCACCTCTTAAAAATATGCTACATACTAATAATAGTCATGCACCCTTACATGATAAATACAAAATCATGCAAGCTCACTATTAATAGATTATCTAATAATACAACATTAGTTTAATATTATTAATAGCCTCAAAACTATACATGGTGCTTGATCTTCTACTCATCCAAAATAGCCTTCATGTGCTCTTCAAGTCTTCTACAAAACTATGCATGGTGCTTTATCTTCTACTCATCTAAAATAGCCTTTGCGTGCTCTTCAAGTCTTCTAAAAAATGTGCTCTACACTCCATGTCCAAAATTAGCCTCATAACTACAAAACAACTATCCTAATTTCAAACCTTCTTGGGTGCACCCTATTTTGCTATATTTCTGTGTGCATCTACACATCTTGTGTCCATGTGCCCAATCTTTCTATGCCTTTAGTACTTAGGCTATATTTCATCAGCCTGACATGCCATCAACATATCTATTTACATTAGTACATCTAGCTATCACCTACTATCAAGTGAACTTGCTTAAGGCATTCCTATGGCATGATTAATTCACAGACAAATGAACTACATGAATTCTGAGATGTAGTGTAGTGCTCAGTCGTAAGTTCACTCAGTTGAGTGACCGTCAAGGTCAGTGTGACTCCCCATATTACATCTTTTATTTTCAGGATTTGATGTAGTTTGAGGGTTTTGTAGGCCATCTTCTCTTTGTAGGTTATAGGTGAATTCGACGATCATTAAACGACATAAAAATGACCAATAATGAAGGTTAGTGACCACCTCAAAACACCAGAAAAACCAAGTTCTAAGCTCCTACACAGTCATAGGAACCTAACAGAGGTATTTGGTGCCTGGGCACCTTAGCCTCATCCTAGGCGTCGTGGTCCAAGCTTGTTCAAAAGTTACAATTTTTTTTTAGTATAGTTGTGATAATCTACCATTATTTTTCATCAGTTTTCTATTCCAGAACACTTCAGGATCACGTGTGAAATCAACTAAGTTTTCTACTCTCTCTCTTGCACTTAGGGTTTCATATTTCATTAGCTTGTTTCTTGTGTCAAATATATAATTTTGAATTTATTTATCATACGTGACTCTACAATTATACAAATTACATATTTGTTAAATCATTTGCAAGCTCACATTTTCAAAATACAAAAAAGGTTCCTTTTCCTCTTCTCATGATTATAGTCAATTACTTCATAACCCACTTGTACCTAACGTATCTTCTTATCCATTTCATATGTTTTTTTTTCTCCTAATATTCCTATTTATGATTATAAAATTTATCACAAAGAGTAGCTTCATGTTTTCCATGCCACTTGCTTGGAATACGATTCATATGACACATTACTTACTAATATATTTCCTAGAAGCCTCCAAGATTTTTCTTTACAATGGTTCTATGATATTCCCATTCAATCAATTCTAGCCTTTACTAATCTTGATAATCAATTTCTTGCACAATTATCTAATGAACACATCATTTATTATGTCCTACACTACAAGACTATGCATACAAAGGTGAATAATACTCTAGCTGATAGTGAGCTCCAAGATCTCCTTACTCTAATCATTTTTCCCCTTTGTGAGAATTGATTATATTTAAACAATTTCACTCATTTGATCACTTATGTCATACATTATAAGAGTGTGAAGCTAATATCCTCATAATAGACGAGATCAAATATGTTACAAATACTTCTATGACATCTAATCCTAAGTTTCAAGGTAAACCTACTTTCAAAGGTAAATATAATGATAACAAAAATGATGTGAAATATGTTGTTAATGTTGTATCTCAACCTATAAATATTTAGTTAAAATATCTTCTATGGTAAATCAAATGAATTCCTTACACACCTCACCTAGTGCTTAAAAAAATACTCGAGTACAATCCCTGTGGCTATCGGGATTTTGTGATTATCATATACGTATTGATCATTATAATAATTGATGTGTTAAGCTTCATCATGTCATAAATATTATTGATATTTATTCTATTGAATGGAATGAACCCTTTGAATCAACCAAGCCTACAAATAATAATGCAAATTTTAATATTTTCAACAAACCCCTTTGTAATCACAACACTGCTAAATATAATTTAGAAGTGCACCATATTTATCATGATTTACCCCCTCCTTATGATGTTCCATTGGATGTTATGATTGGTGTTAAAACCAAAATAAGTCTCATGTAATGCACAAAATAACATTATTCATTCTCTCATAAGTGGATTTAGATGTAGTATCAAGAACTAGATAGCTTATTTAAGATAAAATATAGAATATATTTGATCTATTTGTGATAATTCCATTACAATATGAATGTTGTCATTTCCTAATATTTATTGTAAGTTAGAGTGTAGTATTGTGTATGAGCAGGTCACTTGAAGATATATGAAGGCTAAATAACTTAGAGTACTTTGGATTATTCTATGTAATGTATTACAGAAGTGCAATAATCACTTAGTCAAGTGTATGAATCAATTAGTCAAGCACATGACTCACTCAGTCAAGTGTAAGACTCACTCAATCAAGCACATGAATCACATAGTCAATGTATGAATCACCCAATAAAGTGCAAGAATCACTTAGTAAAGTGTAAAACTCACTTATTCAAGCACACAACTAACTTATTCAAACACATGACTCACACATTCAACACACTACTCACTCAGTCAAGCACATGACTCACTCAACCAAGAGCATGAATAAAAAAGCTAACACATGGATCACTTAGTGAAGTGCTGGACTCACACAGGAAACACAATAATTTATCTAAATAAATTTTTAGACCTCCAAATGAGAAAAAGAGAGAGATTTTTTTTAAACATCTCTCCAATTTTACACATGAATAATAGTTAAGGATATATTAACATTTGAAGTTTTCAGCAAAAGAAGGTTATATATATAAAAAAATAGAACTCTCTTTAACTAAACTTACCGACCTCCAAATGAGAAACTGAGAGATATTTTTGTTCTTCTTATTTCTAAGAGGAAAAAACTACATTTTTACACAAAAATAATAGTTAAGGAGATGTACACTTTTGAAGTTTTCAACATAAGAAGGTTGTATATGGAAAACAAAGGTTCAGAATTTTTTTGATATATCCCTCATTTATAAATGAAAATAAGAATTTAAAAATGTTCTAGAAATATTACAACAAGGAGCACGAAACCCAGAAAGAATTTAAAAATATTATTCAAATAAAATGCATAGTTATGATTAGAAAATTAGGGATGAGAATATGGTGGGACAACTATCATGATTAAATCATTCAAGAGAGGACTTGGCAAGTGGAAGAAGTAGTTAAATATAGAGTTTTAGTGTTTGAATAATTCCATTCCACATCTGTATTCTTGGAAAGTGGAAGAAGTATTCAAATCTAGAGTTTCAGTGTTTGTATAAATCCCTTACATATTTGTCTCCTTTGCAACTGGAAGAAGTAATTAAATATAGAGTTATAGTGTTTGAATAAATCCCTTCCACATTTTCTCCTTGTCAAGTGGAATAAGTAGTTAAATATAGAGTTGTAGTGTTTGAATAAATCTCTTACATATTTTGTCTCCTTGGTAAGTGGAAGAAGTATTTAAATATAAAGTTTTAGTGTTTGAATAAATTCCTTCCACATTTGTCTCCTTGACAAGTGGAATATGTAGTCAAGTATTGCCAAATATTATAGGTAAGTAGTTATATATTCTTGGAGTATTTACCAATTGATAGGATATAAGAATATCTCCAAGACACTCAATTTAATAGTCGTAGAACATGGATGAATTGTCTAAAATAATTTTTGATTAATTAAATCTATAGTTCAAGTACCTTGATAGTAGCTTGTGTTTATTTTTTAACCCAAATATGAGGGAAGAGTAAGGGACCACTATTAGCCAAGGGGGGTGATGGTTTATTATTTTTTGATAGAATCATTATTATTTAATTAGACGGTTTAAATCAACATTGTGTGTTTTATTTAATAGTTTTATGTGAAGCTTCAATTTTATTTGTTTATTTTCAACTATTTATTTCAGTTTGTTAGATTAGATTTAATTTCATTTGTTAAGTTTCCTTTCAATAATTTTTAATTTTAGAGAAAATAATAGAAAATTACTGCTTCCTTCATCCACTTTTGCAGATAGCCTTGGACACTGTCTAGTTTTGAAATTCTTTAGGATTAAATGATGAGGATTACAATGAACCATATCAATTAATACTATTATTATCATGCCACCTTCTTGACCTATTATCTTGTTTTATGACATTGATATAAATCATGATCTTGTTTTATATACACTATACATCCACATTTTTATGGCCAACACCCTATATATGGTGTTTTGATTGATAATAGTGCTAGATATAATATGTGTACTTTCAATATACTATTTTCTCTTGAATATACTAAGTGAAACATGATATTTGATACCAAGACCAAAATTAGACATATTATTATACCTCTTACATTTGGTTATGCAATTATGGCTATCCCCTTTGTTATTATTATTTATCTTATCTCATGTGATATGTTTTTAGGTTACCCTTGGTTGCATGATTTCCAGGATATTCCATCTATCTTAAATCAATATGTCAAGTTCATTTATAATCAAAAAGTTCTTATAGTCAAGGGTATCACATATGAGCCTCCCATACCTAAGTTAGTCAAATATCTATAGTTGTTACTCTTAAACCTAGTACATATAAACATATTACTTCTAATGAGTATATCACTTCTAGGAATCCTAATAGGTCTTCTAAAACACATACCACTTCTAGTGGGTCTCTCCTTCTTAGGCCTCATACTAGGTATTATATTGCACATACTAATTCTAATGGGACTCTCACTTTTAGGCATCATGTTAGGTTTTATATTGCACATTCTAGTCGTAAATTTTTTTCCATGATCAATATCCTAAATCACATATTATGGATCATATGTAGATTATACATGATAAAATTTATTCAATTTTTACATGTTTAATGACTGATATTCCCTTACTTCATGATTCTTTCATGCCTCCTAATGAGAATCTCATTGGGTAGCCCTTGTGTTACATCCCTTCCTATACATAGATAATTTTAAAAATATACAAACATTCAAATAATCACATAATATAAAAAGATTCAAATATTTGTAAAATATACATAATCAAGATCTACATATGACTTGATTGGTTATTTTTTTACTTTACACATGTTTTTTTTCATATTGGTTTTATAGATAACATATCATTCTTTTTACTCTTTACACACACGTTTTTGTGAGGTATTTTGAGTTTGATATAGTGCATACACAACTTGATATACTATGCAATGTGATAAAAAAGTCCCTTCCTAGTGACTCTTATCATCTGCGGGCATCCCCCGCACCATACAAATTATTTTATTTCATTACAATTACTTTCATTTCCTCACACTCAATTCTGTATAGTGTGCATATTTTATCTTCTGGATCAACAAGACTAACACATGTGTCTTGTGTAATGATAAATTACTTTGTTTCATGTATGGATTTCCTATTTTTTGTTGTGTTTCACTTACTTGATTGATTGATTTCTAGATATCTTGTGCACTTGATTTCTAGATTAATTGTGCACTTGATTTCTTTTGTATATGTGGGCTATGTGCCTCCTAATATTGTCCTTTAACACTTATGTGTCCCATGTTTATGGATATATGCATCTATTGTGTGTGATAAAGCTTGTATGCATGCATTTAATTCTTTGTATGTGGCCTATGTGCCTTCAATGTGATTGCATTGTGATACTTTGGTGTACCAAGTTTTCTACTTCTACTTATTTTTCTCAATGCTTTGTTTCTCTAATAAATGATTGTTATTACTATTATTAATTGTTACATATTTCTTTCTTTATGTTTCATGATCTCCACCATTCACAACCCTCTTGTAGGAACAAGATACTAATGGTGGCCACCATGAAAACTTGCTATGTGATCCAACATAGATTATTAAACTTATTAGCTATGTGTAAACATCATTTATTTTATCCTCGTGCTCTACTATTATATCTCATGTGTCTGAAAAGATGGCATTTATTGTGGTATTTTTACATATACATATGGTACCTATAGATTACATGTCTCAGATATAGGTTTTCATAGGGAAAAAATCCTTAGAAAAAATAATATATAAATAACATGGACAAAATTATCCACTATGGGATGAAATTGGAGTAGATTGTGGACCAAATTGGAAGTTTTTTTCCTAGGGGAAATTGAAATAAAATTTCAGTGTTCTCCTATTCATACAAAAATTTACATATTTCTTATACAAATTCAAATATAGATGACATAGTTTAGAGTAGAATACAAGGGGCATGAATAATTCATTCCTTTTTCACTACATCACTTAGATATAGTTACAAATACAAGGTATGGGGCATGGGCCTTATTATTCTTTACATCATCAACATTTTTATAATTATTATTATTTATTACCGCACATGATGGGTGTATGTATGGGATATCCATTCCTTTTCACCTTTGTGTTACGAAAAAATTGGGCCTAGATCCATTTGTAACAGTGTGGTCCATGTGGTTGGAATATATAGAGGGGGATACATAATTTGTATGTCATTCTTCCTTTCTCTCTTTATGTGGGAAGATATCATGTTGGAAAGATACTCTATACACAAATATTCATTCTTTACAATGATTTTTTTGGGAAAATTTCATACAATACCTCTTCTAGGTGTTGTGTAACACCCAATTTAATTCTCTCCTACTTCGGATTCTCCTTTAGAAAAACTTGGGGAGTGACACTCCCAAATCTCTAACTTCTCCACATAAGTTAGAATTCACAAGGACAATATGAATGGGATCCTTAGAATTCACAAGTACCACTAGATAATATGTAGGGAAATTCTTAAATTGATTCAACAAGGGTTGACCACTAGGGCCATTGCATCCTCACCCACACAAAATTTTCTCCTTTTTATGTAATAATTTGATAAATTTTGTTATAGGTGTCTAAAGTTTTCTATTAGTTTTTATCATAGCTAGAACCATAGATGTACAAACCCTAACAACAGATAACAAAAACCATTTTCATTCTAGTGAAAATAAATAGAATTTACACAGACCCACCATTTTTAGTTTTGGAACCATAAGAAGTAGAACCAGATCATAATACAACCCAATAATATCTATACATTTCCATATGGGATAAATTTATGTTATGTTTGTGAAGCTTGTTTTCATGTTAGAGTGTGGTACACCTTGTATGTGTTACACTCGGGTATTTTTACGGTGGTCCCACTCGTCGGTGAGCGGGTCAAGGGGGTTTGGGGGGGGTGAAGCCCCCCCGATCGATGGGGGCTCAGGGGCAAAGCCCCCGAAGAAAATTTTCATGGGTGGTTTATTAACCCATGGGTAATGGGTAACCATTATGGGCTATTTTTTGGGTCCATGGTTTTTCGGTACCCATTATTTTGATACCCATGGTTTTTTCCCATTGTTTTGATACCCATGGTTTTTTCCCATGGTTTTGATACCCATGGTTTTGTATCAAACTGCTTAAGCAATTGTCTATTTATATGGTCTTATGCATATGATAGATAGGCAAGCAAATGTATTGCAGATGTGTTTTGAATTCAGGTGTGAATTCTGTAGAGTTTGTTGAGCATAGCTCCAAATAGATCTGGGTATTATATTGAGAGAGTGGAGGCTTGTAATAAAATCTGAGCAAGTGATTCTTGGTGGACGTAGCCCAAATTGGGTGAACCACATTAAATCTTGTCTCTCTGTGTTGTGTTATTTATTCTACACTTTTATTTGAGATCTGTAATATTTTCTGCATATTAGTTTCTACTGTTGTGATTCTTTAAGGGATTATTCTGCATATTTTATCTCTTATTTCCTAACAATTGGTATCAGAGCCTGGTTTGGTTTGCTGAAGT
The DNA here is from genome assembly GCA_019776745.2 of Taxus chinensis. Taxonomy (NCBI): domain Eukaryota; kingdom Viridiplantae; phylum Streptophyta; class Pinopsida; order Cupressales; family Taxaceae; genus Taxus; species Taxus chinensis. The sequence goes on along the minus strand of CM034156.1, from coordinate 382,934,302 downwards.
GTTGAATCACAGGGAAAGTTTTTATCTTGAGTGGGAGCTATGGTAGATGATGGAAGATCTAGGGTTGATAAATTCAACAGGTAGAATTTCAGTCTTTGGAAGATGCAGATGGAAGATTACCTTTATCAGAAGGATCTTTATACTCCGCTGTCTAAGAAGGTGAACAAACCCTCGAGTATGACAGATGTGGAATGGGATTTGTTGGATCGGAAGGCACTTGGAACGATCTGGTTGTGTCTTGCATCTTCGGTATTATTTAATGTTTCAAAGGAAAAGACTACAAAAGAACTGATGGATGCATTAGGGAAGTTGTATGAAAAACCCTCTACCTCTAATAAGATATTTTTAATGAAAAAGTTGTTTAATATGAAGATGTCTGAGAATAGTTCAGTAGCAGATCATTTAAATGATTTCAATATGGTTGTGAATATGCTAGCTTCGGTTACAATAGAATTTGATGAAGAAGTTAGGGCTTTATTAATTCTGTGCTCTTTACCTGAAAGTTGGAATAGCCTGGTAATGGCGGTAAGCAACTCGGTTCTAGCTAACTCGAAGTTGAAGTTTGAGGATGTTGTAGGGGTGATTCTAAGTGAGGAAATGTGAAGAAAAAGCTCTGGGGAATCTTCTACTTCAGGGAATGCTTTGATAGTGGAAACTAGAGGGAGACAGAAGAATAGAGGAAACCGTGGAAAATCGAAAGATCAGGCAAGGTCAAAATCCAAGAGCAAGATTGTATGTTGGAACTGTGGAAAGTTTGGGCATGCAAAGAAGGACTGTTGGGAGCTTTGGGACAAGAAGAAACAACAGGAAGAAAACAAGGAGGCAAATGTGGCATCGGGTAATGTATGTCAGGATGCTTTGATTCTTTCTTTACATAATATTACTGAATCTTGGGTTTTAGATTCAGGGGCTTCTTTTCATGCTACTCCACATAGGCATTATTTTGTTGATTATGTTCAAGGGGATTTTGGGCATGTTTTTCTTGGTGATGATGAGCCTTACAGTATAGTTGGAAAAGGTTTTGTTCAGGTTAAGATGTAGAATGGGAATACATGGCTATTGAAGGATGTTAGACATGTGCCTACATTAAGGAGAAATTTGATATCGGCGGGGCAATTGGGAAGTGATGGTTGTACTGTGATATTTACAGCTAACTCTTGGAAGGTTACCAAGGGTGCTCTTGTGGTGGCAAGAGGTAAGAAGGTTGGAACCTTGTATTTATCCACTTATAGTACTAATGATTGTAATCTTGTGGCTTCAGATGCAGATACAACATTATGGCACTATAGGCTCGGTCATATGAGCCATAAGGGCATGGACATCATAAAGAAGAATTTTCCTGGATATATAGAAACAGGTTTGGAGTTTTGTGAGGACTGCATATATGGGAAACAGAAGCGAGTAAGGTTTCTCAAGGTTGGACCTACAAAGAAAGAGAGTAAGTTAGAGTTGGTGCATTCTGATGTGTGGGGGCCAGCTCAGGTATCATCTCTTGGGGGTTCAAGTTATTATGTTACTTTTATTGATGATGCAACAAGGAATGTTTGGGTTTATTGTATTAGAAACAAATCTAATGTATTTGAAATTTTTGTTAAATGGAAATCCTTGGTAGAGAATGAAACAGGTCTTAAGCTAAAATTCCTTAGGTCTGATAATGGAGGGGAGTATTAGAGTAATGAATTTAATGATTACTGTTCTAAGAATGGAATCCGCAGGAAAAAGATGGTTCCAGGAACTCTGCAGTAGAATGGGGTATCAGAAAGGATGAACAAAACAATAATGGAACGTGCTAGGAGCATGAGGTTACATGCAGGACTGCCTCTTTCTTTTTGGGCAGAAGTGGTGAGCACAACTGTGTACTTGATAAACATAGGACCCTCAAGTGCCTTGGATGGAGGCATACCTGAGGAGGCTTGGTATGGTAAGAAATTTTATTATTCATTTCTTAGAGTCTTTGGATGTGAGGTGTTTGTTCATAAAAACAAGGATGATAGGACCAAGCTAGAGGCTAAATCAGAAAAATGTACTTTCATTGGTTATGGTGGTGATGAATTTGGATTTAAATGTTGGAGTATTAAGGAAAAGAAAATCATTCGGTCTAGGGATGTGGTCTTTAATGAGAAAGTCATGTATAAGCAACAGTTGCATGAAAACAGGGAAGAATCCAAGAAAGAATATGCAATGGTAGAGGATCTTCTGGATGGGACAGTGACCCATGAATCAGTTCAGGAACCGACTCAACAGGAACCCCAAACTCCTACAGTGAGGAGGTCTTCTAGGGTAAGAAAAGAACCTGAACGTTTTTCTCCTTCTCTTTATTATTTATTACTCACTGATAGTGGAGAGCTAGAGAGCTTTGATGAAGCAATGCAGGTAGATGCCAGTAAGAAGTGGGAGCAAGCCATGGATGAGGAGCATAAGTCTCTCATGGAGAACCAAACTTGGGATTTGGTGAAGCTATCGGAAGGCAAAAGAGCATTACAGAACAAGTGGGTGTACAGAGTTAAAGACAAAGAAGGAGGAAAGAAAAGATATAAGGCCCAGTTGGTGGTCAAGGGGTTTGCATAGAAACAAGGTATAGATTTTGATGAGATCTTTTCTCTTGTAGTAAAAATGACTTCTAGTAGAACTGTTCTGGGAATAGTGGCAACATAACACTTGGACTTAGAACAATTAGATGTAAAGACTGCATTTCTCCATGGTGATTTGGAGGAGGAACTATATATGTAGCAACCAGAGGGCTATGAGGTCAAAGGTAAATAGGAGATGGTGTGTAAACTAAAAAAGAGCTTTTATGGCTTGAAACAAGCTCCACGTCAATGGTATAAGAAGTTTGATAGCTTCATGATGGAGCAAGGTTATATTAGATGTCATTCTGACCATTGTGTGTATATAAAGAGATTTGAGGATGGAAGTTATATTATCCTGTGTTTTTTTGTTGATGACATGTTAGTTGAAGGTAAAAACATGTAGGAAATAAAATTACTCAAGAAATAGCTAAGTGAATCCTTTGATATGAAGGATTTGGGGGCACCCCTGAAAAATCCTTGGTATGAGGATAAATCGGGACAGGAAGGAATGAAAGCTGACTTTATCTTAGGAAGAGTACATTAAGAAGGTATTGGATAGGTTTAACGTGTAGGATGCTAAACCAGTCGGGAATCCTTTGGCAAGCCATTTGAAGTTATCAAAGGAGCAATGTCCCAAGATAGAGTGGGAAAGAAACCAGATGTCTAAGGTACCTTACTCATTAGCAGTTGGCAGTTTAATGTATGCTATGGTGTGCACTAGGCCTGATATATCCCATGTAGTGGGAGCTGTGAGTAGATTTATGAGTGATCCAGGTAAAGAGCATTGACAAGCAGTAAAGTGGATCCTTCGGTATTTGAGAGGGACCATGGGGACAATTTTGTGCTACAGTGGGTCAAACACCACTTTACGTGGTTATGTATATTCAGACATGGTTGGAGATGTAGATAGTAGGAGGAGCATGACAGGTTATATTTACACTGTAGGTGGGATAACATTGAGCTGGATTTCACGACTACAGAAGTTGGTGGCTTTGTCAACCACGGAGGCTAAGTATGTTGCTGCCACAAAGGCAAGCAAAGAGATGATTTGGTTACAACAATTGCTTGAGGATTTGGGGCATAAGCAGGAGGAATGTAAGCTATATAGTGATAGTCAGAGTGTTATACACCTAGCTAAGAAATTTTATTTCCACTCCAGGATGAAGCATATACAATTGAGATATCAATTCATCAGGACAACTTTGGAAGAAGATAAGTTGAAGTTGGAGAAGATTCATACTAGTTAGAGTCTTGCAGACATGATGATCAAGGTGGTCACAAGGGATAAAATAAAGCTATGTTCAGCTTTGGTTGGCCTTCGTAGATGATAGTGAAGGGTTGAGAAGCTTTCTCAGTGGAAATCAGTCTCAAAGTGGGAGATTGTTATGTTTGTGGAGCTTGTTTTCATGTTAGAGTGTGGTACACCTTCTATGTGTTACACTCGGGTATTTTTATGGTTTTCCCGCTTTCCAGTGAGCAGGTCAAGGGGGTTCGGGGGTGAAGCCCTTGAAGCAAATTTTCATGGGTGGATTATTAACCCATGGGTAATGGGTAACCGTGATGGGCTGTTTTTTAGGCCCATGGTTTTTCGGTACCCATTGTTTTGATACCCATGGTTTTTGCCCATTGTTTTGATACCCACGGTTGTTGCCCATGGTTTTGATACCCACGGTTTTGTATCAAACTACTTAAGCAATTGTCTATTTATATGGTCTTATGCATATGATAGATATACAAGCAAATGTATTGCAGATGTGTTTTGAATTTGGGTGTGAATTCTGTAGAGTTTGTTGAGCATAGCTCCAAATGGATCTGGGTATTGTATTGAGAGAGTGGAGGCTTGTAATAAAATCTGAGCAAGTGATTCTTGGTGGACGTAGCCCAAATTGGGTGAACCACGTTAAATTTTGTCTCTGTGTTGTGTTATTTATTCTGCACTTTTATTTGAGATCTGTAATATTTTCTGCATATTAGTTTCTACTGTTGTGATTATTTAAGGGATTATTCCGCATATTTTATCTCTTATTTCCTATCAATTATAGGAATATGATCTAAGCCAAAGAATATTCATAATTATATCATCCATTCCATCCAATATACACACCCATGTACCTTTTATAACTCTATATAAAACTAATTTTTATCCCTTTTTGTGTTTTACACTATACTTTCATCACTATATCATCGTTTCCTGTATTAATAACTACTCTAGATTGTATGATTAATGTGATTTAATTTATTTAGAATATTCTACCTGTAACATATCTTAACAAGTGATTTAATATAATTTGAATTAAATCCTATTTCAAAGTAACTTACTATTAAAAAATGATATGTACATGATAAAATATAGTAATGTACAAGAAATAATCATTCAATAATGTAAAACCCTAAGAAAATGAGAGAGGGATGATGACTTAGCCAATTATGTGCAATCTGAGAGTGATCGTGACTATGTATATGTTGGAATAGGATGGAAACAACATTGCAAAGGCTCGATGAGGGTTCAAAAGACTAGGAAGGAATGTATAGGAAAGAAGTGCCCATAGGAAGACAAGAGTGCCCCAGGTGCTAATGACTAATTTGGGTGCTTGTTTCTACTCATATGCTAGGAACCTGGTCTTTTTTAGGTTGGAAGATATTCATTACTACTCGCTCTTCATCACTCTAATTTTTCTTTTATATCATCAATCACTCCTGTAACTTGAAATATAAATGAATACCTAAACATGCTCAAAAAACCACATCAAATTTAATAAAAAATCTGTAGAGTGTGGAGTCAGACCGACCCCAATGGTCACTTGAAAAGTGAACTTACAATTGAGCACTACACTACATCTCATACTCCATTTAGTATCCATTTCCCGAGCCCTAGGTTTCCCTTGTGTAAGTTACATGATGATAGCAAGATAGATATAGAGTGTCCCGAATATGCATAATGTGTTCAATGGAATAGAATAAATTACCCTCATATGTAATATGTGTAGACCAATGTAGCCTATTATCAAATTTTACCCCCTATAAATTGGCTAACTTGCAAAATCTGGATTTGGAAAGTATGTTGAAGCCTTAGTGAAGAAGCTAGAGAAAACAATGTATTGTGGAGTTTGGAGTGGGTGGAGAAACCAAATGTAATGCGGATGTAAAATGGCTACTACTAGGTGGTATCATGTAAAATTGCTATCGATTGACACCAAGGTTGATGATATCAACCGACACAAAGAATGATGCTACCGGCCGGTAGTAGGAGGAAAAATAATGCAACCGGATGACACCCAATGAGAATGCAACTAACTGACAACAGGAACATGTTGCTACCAACCAAAGGAAGGAAATACTAATGCAACTAGATGCTATTAAGAAAAATTCTACTAGTTGACTTCTTCAACATTAAAGAACACAATACAAGGTAGCTCAACAACAAATATTAATGAGGTATGGTGCCCATTATTTATTCTTTGAATAAAGTACCATTGGGAAATGAATTTATCAGGTTGCCCATACCTCTTTTTAGATATTTAATGCATGTTTTTGGTGGGTGGAAGTATATTTCAAACTCCATATCCTTTCTCCTTCTCTATAAATATGGAAATCTCATATTGTAAAAAGGGACATCTCTCTTTGTTGTAATGAAACCATGCCAAACTATTCTTGCCTTTTTCCAAGAATTTAATGGTGTGTGCATATCTTAAGCAATAAAATAAAGCCTTGTGGCACGTTTGTCTACCTTTTTCTCATTTTTATTGTATTTTTCCTCTCTATTCATTTTTGGCATGTTGTGTGTATTTCTTACTAGTAGGTTCCATTTTTTTCTGTGTTTTTAATGTGTGGGAGGGGTGAATCTACATGGTTCTTATCTATGGAACTCTTATCTACCCCTCTCTCCCATGTTTTATCCCTTTCCTTCCCATTTTGGAGAGTGATCAAATCCTTTTTTGGTGCTATCACCACCCTTTTAGCTTATGATTTAATTTCCATGCATCTTTCTAACCCTCTGTCCTTCTACCCCCGGTCCCTTGGAGTGTATAGATTAGGATTAGTTAGATTTTCTTTCAGCGATAGGAGTAGTTTTAGCATTAGGATTAGGTAGAGGAGCCAACCTCCTCCTAAGGTCTATCTCAGTTCAAGTCCCACAACTTGGAGACAGTCACGTTTTTCCTCAAACCCCTTGACCATTCTGATTTGGGATGGGTTCAATTTTGAGCTCCAATAGTTTTGGAACACCCAATGGGACAGATTGAAGAGATTTACATATTTATTTCATCAAGTTTGATGTGATCTTGGTGATATTTCAGCCTTTAGAGGTATTTTCAAGCATATTTGGCGACTCCATCGATTTAACCAACCCATTATCTTATTTGCAAACCCTTCCTTTCATCAATTTATTCCTTCCCTTTTACCATTTCATTTATTTTCATGATTCCAATTCATTCATGGATCTTCATGGATCTCTTCCATTCTCTCATTTTAGTTCCTCTCCCCTTTAATTGTAGCATTGGGATGATATCCCCAAAAACAACCATGATAAACATGCCTCTTTTCAATGGAAATGGAGATCAATCTCCTATTGAACATATTCAAGACATAGTCAACCAATGTTTCATCCATAATGTGATTAAAGAAAACATTTTCCTCGGACTTCTTGTTCTATCATTCAAAGGAAAAGAAAAATAATGGTTCAATAGTTTGGATCCTTAATCCATTTCTAATTGGGATTAGTTGGGAGAAATTTTCTGTAATTCGTTCAAGAAAAATTTAGATGTCATTATCCACATGGAAAATATCAACACAATACAATAGGATTCAATGGAATATATCATATTTCAACATCAGATTCAAGAGGAACTGACATATAATTCCTCAATAATTCATACCCTGACAAGGTATGACATTCTTATTTTATTTGAGGGTCTTTGATTATGATTTGGATGTATTGATACAAGCTCTAAGAGGTAGCACTCTTACTCAGGAATTTGAAAGTGCTATTGTAGCTGAGAGGAGTCTCATTTAGGCTAGGTAGAGGAAATTTTATTCCTATTTATCCCTTTCTTCCATCTTCTTCCATATCCTATGTGCCTAATGGTGGTGTAAATTAACTTGCAACAATTAATATGTTGTTCACTAATTCACATTCATTTAATCATCAAACCAAGGGATGTAAAATTTCAATAATTCCATTGTTGTATGCACAGTTACTAATAATTTAGGAGGTGTGAAAAGAAGTAGTTTTTACTACAATACTTGAAATAAAAATTCTCAAAAGTACAATGCTTGAAGAAAAAATTAGATCTGAAATCAAATGGATTCTAAACACTATGTCTAAAATAAAGCTTATAAATTTAGAATGCAGATAGGAGATAAATTACTTCCTAGTATAATCAGGTAATGAAACAAAGACACAAAACTATGGAGGGGTTTAGTAGACTACAAGTGGGCCCTACCTTGGATGCTAATCCCTTATAAATCTTGTAACTAAAAGCTACTAAACAAAACTCAAATTCTTTATTGAATTGGCATGAATATTACATCTAGGAACAAAGTAACTTTTGTATCTATGTATCCTCTATTCTCTCTATTCTTCATCTAGATATATTTCTAACATTAACTCTTTCCTATTATACTCCTCAATTAAAACAAAAAGTGATAAGAAGAGTTCAACAAGGAGTTCAAATAGACTAAGTAAAAGATCTTCGATGGAACAAGTGAAATATCTCAAACAAGACAACGAGATTTTAAACACATACAATAGAACTCATTAATAGGTGTCCAGATATCAAACACATAACTAAAGTAACAAAAAATTTCCTTAAATCATGTGCTAACTAATTGATCAATTCTTTAGTGAGTTGCAATGAATACTCAAATCCATATTTGAGTTACCTTCTAGTTCCCATTTTCCAGTTGTAACTACCTCTAAAATGACATGTACACACTTAGAGTATCATTATTTATGTTCCAAGAGATCTTAATAATCACAAATTCTTTGCTGTAGGTGATCTCCTTTGGCTGCAGATGAGTTGTTATGGACAGTTCCTTAGCTGTAGGTGATTCCTTTTAGCTACAAACAGGTTGCTGCAGACAAGTCCTTTGTTACATACAAGTTTATTCATATACCAAGTTGATTGTAAATAAGAGTGGCATCACATAAAGCATCATTCAAACAATTTTTTAAAATCAAGAGAATAAATGCATACTCAAAATACCAAAAAATAAATATAATTAGTTATAACTATATTAATTAGTATTTATGCCAATAAGTTCAAGTTATGATGATGGTGTTTAAAAATATTTGGGAAATACAAGGACATAGCTTCAATGGATTAACAAAAGAATCTAATCATCACATCCCAAGTATTAATTTCTTAAATGTCCTTATTTAAGTGGTTCAATTTCCTGCTACTGAAAATAACATAAATGCCTGAAGTCAAATGGGGTATCTGTCCCTTCCTGTTATGTGAAGAAGTAACCACCATTTATCCTTAACCTATGCATAACTCTATTCTATATCCTTTCATTCAGTGGTCAATCACTTGTCCATGGTAGTATTGGAAAGTGGAAGATTGGACGATGATATCCAATTGGAAGCCAAGTATCTAAAAATTCAGTAGAAATGTTAATGTATGCATTCACTCTTCTTAGAGTTATAATTATATTAGGGTAAGAGTGAATCTCTTTATTTTAAAGTTTAGGAGACATCTCATTCTAGTGAATCTTGCATGCTTATATCACCTGTATTCCATGGTCCTTAATCATGTCCCTGAATTCCTCATGTGTTTCTTTCCTCATTTTCCATACTCTCTTTCTAATCACCTTGTTCTTTATATACTTTCCATACTGTTATATAACTTCTCCAATTTTTGTAGCTTTAGTCGTAACCATTAGTGGCTATAACTTCTCCAAATTCTTGTATTCCTCCATTTGTCTTTCTCTATCCAACTCATTTAAAAAATAATAATAGAGGGATTTGAATTGAACATATCTAATGTATAGGACTGAAATCCAATCCTTGTCATACTCAAGAGCATAGTTTTACATGTATAATTCACATAATAGGAGCTAAATTTTATGAGTGTTGTTTAGATATAACCTAAATAAGCTCCTAGCTGCACTGATATCATATGGTATATCATAATTGATGTAGGTAAGTTTGAGTTGTAACATCTTTTTTTAAAAAAAATAGCATAGAAATTTGATGGAGGCCTGTATTTGAATATCTCATGGTCCACTTGCACTGTCTCTCCTTGTTTCTTCTTTAGCCTTTTAATTTCTCTGTCCTTTTCCTCAAGTTATTTCTTGTGCTAGAAGATGATATATTTATCTCTTTCCCACTTTCCCTTTAACCTATTAATATAGGTCTCAAATTGATTCATCAATTAATCAATAGTACGTAGTATTGTTTGTGTGACTATTTCCTTACAAGGCAGTTTCAAACGATCCCTTATAACTTCTTGAATGAAAATTTGTGGTTGGGGCTATATTTCAATTGTTGTATAGTAGCATGTGGTGTTTGTTCCATAAATGGTAGTGCAAATGATGGTGTCTACCTGAACACTCACTTAATTACATCATCCAAAACTAAAGAAAGGTGTTCTTGTACTTGCTCAACTTCTACAAACATATGCCTTTTCTCAATTCCATGAACATGGTGCTTAATGAATTGTTCAAAAATTTATGTCACGTGTTCCTATTCACATTCTTATTCCCATGGTTGCATGACCTACTCAACAATGTCTGGCATTTTTTCATGTTCAATTTCCTTTACAAATTCTTTTTCTTTTTCTTCCTCATTATGATGTATCTCTCCATGACCTTTCATATCGGGAATTACCCCCTCATTTAGAGTTGTATCCTCATGCTCCTCCATGGGATATTTATGATATTCTTGTCTAGTTTCTCCTCCAAATTATTATTTTTTCTCCACATGACCTTATATTAATTGTAATGTCTTGTCATAAGGATTTTCTTGGTTAGTTTCCTTTCTAATTTATTCTCCATTCTTCTCTTCATGAATTTCCATGGGCTGTTCAGGGTAATCTAGCTCGTGAAGATGGGAGTCAATATTTCCCTGTTGTGTTTCAATTTCTTCCATAGTTTCCACATCACAATGTAGTGATATAGGTTTTGTATGTTTTGGTTTAGTGGTCATTGGACTTTTTGTTTTGATCCTATAAGAACACCTTGGTGGTGTAGGATTGGATTTGGAATACTTTCATTTACCTTTGGAGGTGGAGGATTCAGGAGTGGAGAATTATAAGAGGGTTTCAACAATGAAGATTCTCTCAAGGGAGATTGGTAAAAAAATTTCTCAGTAGATAAAATAATTTTAGAAGAAAAATGTTCTTGAGGTTGGGAGGTGGATGATGTAGGATTAGTTACATGAGAAGATGAGCTTTCAGTACTTATTCTCCTCTTTCTTATACTTCCAACAATTTATCTATAATATTGGCCCTTACAAAATATTCCCAACTTATCTTAAGATAATTCCTCTGTATGGTGTACTTTATTATCAAGGTGATGAGGCAATGGTGTAATAGTTCATACCTACCCCTTTGTACATCCCTACTTATCCTCTTCAATATATCATATAAGAAATTAGGTACATTCACTTGTCTGTTGTTGTTGAGATGATTCAATAATTTAAAATGAACTTTATTCAACCTAGAATACCTTCCCTCACAAGTAAAGTACTTAATTATAAAATTTTCAACCTTATCCCATTAGGGTTTAGGGGAATTTATCTATGTACCTTGTCTATCCATGACAAATGCATCATCATCATCATCTGAAAATTCCCTTCTGACCACTTATGGGTTAGCCTTCTCTGGAAATGGTTCTCCCTGTAAAGGTAGGCTAGTTACTTTTGATAAGATGCCATCATTGATTCTGATTGATAAACCCTTCATTTTTACCTCCCTATCACTAAATGTGTTGGAAAAATCTTTAACCATTGCTTTATTAAATCCCTAAAACTGGTTTATGTAATCTATCAAACCATTATCTTGAAAATATTGTAAAATTTGAGGGTGACTAAGAAGTTGAGAATTCTCTATGGGTTCATTTCATGCCAAATCTCCTCCCATTGTGAATCTGTAGCTTGCTTTGGTCTTAACACACAATCACACATATTTACTTGAAGAAATGATGCAAAATTGAGTTATGTTGAATTGTTTTGAGTGTTTTTTAACTTCGATACCGAAAGGACATACATCACGGTTATAGGAGAGATCATTAGTTTATGTGACCATGTGAAGTGTGAAAATTGAATTTATTTTACATGTGATTATGTGGAGGGACACCTCATAACATTAAAGGTGATGGTGTTTTAACTACAGTAAATACATGATGACTTGGCATAAATGATAATTAATGATAATAATTCTAATTATACTTTAATAAAGTGATAGTCGAGTGTAAATATCTCAATTTTCATTTGGAAATTCTTATTTGGATTTGCACATTGGATGCATGCAAGATTTTCATAATGCTAAGGATGTTTCTATGATGCTACAAATATGTGTCAAACTGGTATTTATTGGTCCTTACTAAAACTAGATAACTTCCAGAGAGGGATTGCTAATCTGTTGGGGTGTCAGTTGTATCTTTTCCATCCCTCAAATGTGAATATATCCTTGATCTTTTTTCATGAAATAATGAGTTCAGTCAAACAAAAAGATAAAATAGGGGTTTGCTGCATGTTTCTGTAAGTGTAACCTTCAATTATTACATTCTCTCCTTGTGATGGAGATCATACAATCTTGCAATCACCTTACATCAAACCCTACAAAAAAAAAACTCTAAGAAATAAAATGTGTTAGAAAAGTGTTGTTCATCACCAAAAGGGTTGATCACAACACTTATATTTGTCCTTGGAATAGTTAACAAGATAAATAAACTGAGGCCAATGAAATATATCAATCCTATGGAATATCGGAAGATGAGATCATAGGATCAACTCTTGATCTTAACTCTAATGTCCTTACTTCCATCATGCTTTGACCTCCTTTGAATAATTGCATGAATGTATTTTTGTCAACTGGTTTCTTGTAGAATATTAACTTGTGACCATTCACCAATAATTTAAACCTCATAGGGTCTATGGTGGTGAGTTTTGTAACTCCATTAGGGAATATTTTATCAATCTCATAGGGGCCTAGCCACCTTTCCTACATTTTCCCATATGGTCCTTGTATTTTAAATCAAACAAGAGTGCCCAGTCACCTTATTAAAATTGTATTGTCTTGATATATCAATCATGTCATTTAACTCTTTTCTTTTGCACTACCTCTGTATTATGTACTTCTTGTCTTCTAAATTCATTCGACTCATTGAGTTAGATAATTCTCTTCCTTTGAGCTTCATTAAAATCTATGCCTAGCTCAAGTGCAATCCTTACTATTTTGTGCTCAAATTCAATTGGAAAAACAATCTTACCATACAAGAGTTCAAATGGTGTGAAGAAAATTTCTATTTTCCATGTTGTGTTAAATTCCCATACTATTTTTGGAAGTATGTATTCCCAATATTTCCTGTGAAGTGCAATGGTATTTTTAAAGATGGCCTCTATCTCCCTATTTGTAACTTCTATTTAGACATTAGATTGAGGATGGTATGGTATAGACTTCCTATGCCTAATTTCATACTCCTTAACTAGATCAGAAATTACATTAGCAGTAAAGTGTGTACCTTAATAAGTAATAATCTCCCTTAGAACTCCATATCTGGTGAAGATGTGATCATAGAGAAACTTGGCTACTTTCTCACTTTTTTGATTTGGTAATGCCTTCACCTCTGTCCACTTAGTTAGATAATATGTGCATACCAAGATGTACTCCTACTGCTGACATTTAGGATCTATAGGGTCAATGAAGTCTAAACCCCATTTGTCGAAAGGTTGTAAGACCAATTGAGGTTGCAATGGTATTTCATCAAATCTGGTAGGATTACCTATTATTTGACACCTATCACATCTCTTGGTGTATTGTACTGCATCCTCATGTAATGTTGGCCAATAATAACTAGTTGTCAACACCTTTTGTGCTTTTATTTTTCCACAAAAATTCCCTCCACAAGGTTCACTGTGGTAGTCTCTGATAACATCAAATATCTCATCATCATCTATACACCTTCTCATGATCTGATCTTGTCATGTATGAAATATAAATCTACCTATCAAAAAAATGTACACTCTTTTCAACTATATATTTCTTCTCAGAGTATAAGTAACGTAGAGGTGTTTTACTTGAGACCAAATAATTTGCTATGTACGCATACCAATCTGTTTTGGTAGAAATATAAATTAAGTGTTCATTCAGAAAAGAATCATCAACTAGATATTCTTCATCATCATTTTTCATCCTTGAGAAGTAATCTGCTACTACATTTTCCTTTCCATGCTTGACCAAAATATGGTGACATCAAATTCTTGTAGAAGGAATAACCACCTTATGATTTTGCTACTTAAAAATGGTTTTTTATCAAATATTTTACTGTAGTATGATCAATGTGAATGAACACTGGATAACTTGTGATGTAGTGTCTAAATTTATTGATAACATACATAGCTATCAAGGACTCCTTCTCTGTTACTGTGTAGTTTAATTCTACATGCTGTAAGTTCTTGCTAACACAATAGATTGCATAATTCAGAACTCCATCTTTTTGTCCTAAGATAACTCTAATAGCATGGTTATGTTCATCAGTGTCGATGTGGAAAGGAAGGTTCCAATCAGGACATCTCAAAATAGGAGGAATATTTAACATCTATTTCAAAGTCTGGAATACATTTTCACATCTTTCAGTCCACTCAAAAACAACATCATTTCCTAATAATACAAAAAGTGGCATTGCAATCTTGCTAAAACATTATATGAAAATTCTATAATATCAAGCATGTCCTAGAAATATCCTAACATAATTTTCTTTCTTTGGTGTTGGTAAGTTGATTGTAACAGATACCTTTGTTGGTTCAACCTAAATTCCATTAGAAGAAAAATAGTGTCCCAAAACTATACCTTCAAACATCATCATGTATCATTTTTCATTTCTTAAGGACAAATTGTGCTATTTTCATCTTCTAAATTTTTTTTCAACATTTTAAATAGATTCTTAAAAATTTCTACCATGTTCACTGAAGTCATCCATATAGAATTCCATGCAGTTATTTTTCAAACCTAAAAATATGCTCAAGATTTCCCTCTGGAATGTAGAAAGTGCATTACACAAGCCGAATGAAAGAAATGAATAAGAAAATTTTCCCCATGGGAATGTGAAGGTATTTTTGTCTTGATCCTATGGTGCAATATGAATTTTATTATAACCACTATATCCATCAAGGAAAGAGAAATAATTTTTACCAATCAAAGTATCAAGTATCTGATAAATGAAAGCTAGTGGAAAATGCTGTTTCTTTTTTGTTGCGTTCAGCTCCCTGTAATCTACGCATATCCTCTATTTTCCATTCTTATTTGGAACAATTACAAGGGGTCACACCCATTGACTATCTGATATGGGATATAAATACAACGTCCAATAATTTCTTTAATTATCCTTTCACAATCTCTCTCACCGTTGGGTTCATTCTATTATGTGGCTACCTGATTGGTTTACAACTTTCTTTGATATAAATATTGTGTGTGAATATCCTAGGATGAAATCCATGCATATCCCCATAATCCCATGAAAAAATTGTTTTATGTTTTTGCAAAAGAGTAATCAACAATTGCTCTTATTGTCTATTTAGTAGCTTGTTGAAATTGAGGGATTTTCCTGGTGTTGTCGCCACTTGTTTGGAGAGATTGATCATTGAATATACATTACTACTAACAAAATTCAATATGAATTCATGGGGAAGAAGTGGATGAAGAATATAATTATTACCTGGAATATCCATGGTTCTTTTTTGCAGTATAACTTGGTTCAAGGGGAAGTTTAAACACATTAATCTGTCATCCAATTCTTTGTTTCTTTCATAATTATTCTGCAAAACATTGGATAGAACAACATCTTATTATTATCCTTCAATGGTAAAAGAATTCTCTAACATCATGAGCTATTATACAGAGCTATGATATGATTCTATTTCTTCAATCCAAAATTTCTGATCTTCATCATTCAATGGTTGGGTAGGAGGATAAAGCATAAGCTTTTTAGTACTACTTCCATTAGACATAATCATATTTCCAAACCTACAACATATGAATGCATCTACAGTGGCCAATCATGGCCTCCCTAGAATAATAGGATAAAATCTGAAAATCACTTTTGGTTGAAGGATAATCAATTTAGTAGGGTATTACCAAGAGTCTACCACCAAAACTATGTCCCCAAGGACTCCTTCAGGTCTCACTATTGATCTATCTACAAGTTGTAAGACTGTAGCTATTGGCCTTAGTCCTTCCAATTTCAAGTCATCCATAATTTTATTTTTCATGAGGTTGATGAAATACCCTAAGTCAATACGACTATTTTTTATTGTTGTGCCATTATTGTAATGTTCACCAAGGGACTACATGGATCTATGTACTTGGGTAAAACTGAATTCCCAATCATAATATAATTTTTTTTCCAATAACTTGTATAGTTGATGGATCCTTCCTTCTTATACCTAGTTTTTTATTCATAGACCCTTAACCAACTTGTTGTATATTGGTACATCCTTGATGGCTTGAATAAGCGGAATTTTGAAACAAATATCTGTCAGTTGATTGACAAAATCAAAATCAGAACCTGATTTAAGGTCAGTTTTATTTTCTTGTAATATCTATGGAAATGGTGGTTGATTTGCTTGCATTTTACCCTTGCTGGAACTCTATTTAGGTTGTTGTGGATCATTTTTCAGTGTGTTTTAACTTTTTTGTGGATAAGTCTATAACAAATTTGGTTCATCTATAATATTTGTAACGGTGGGTATACTTGGTGGAGGAATTTCTATTCTTGAGTGAAGATGGATGTTATTAACATCAAATGAATAAACATGATATTGAATTGATTAAGTGGTATAGGCTGGTTGAGAAAATTCATTGTTGGGGTTAGGTGTTGGTTGAGTTGGGATTTGAGTGGCTTTTGGTTGAGATCTAAATTAGGGGTTTGGCATCAAATATTGATACTATGGATAAGGAGGTTTCAGGTAAGATTTCTAGTAGTTAGGAGGTGGGTTATTCCATTTATTCCCTCCTCTAAAAGGCTTCTTCCATGATTGAGGATGTTGTTGCCATTTTTGTTGGCCTAAAAACTGAGGTTTCCATTACTGTTGGTATTGGCTAGGGTATGGAGTCCAAATTTGCTGAGTATTATCCCAAGGTGGGGGTTGTATATATGGAATAATAGCCCAATTTTGGAAAGATGGCATGGGATCTTGTGACATACCTCCTTGTCTTGGAGGTCATGGATTCATTTTAGAAACATAGAATAATTTCCCATCCTCTGTTTCTATCATCTTAAATTCTTTTCCCCCTTTTATTCTATAATGTTGGCCAATTCGTTGTCTCTGCAATCAACTTTCTTTCTTCTGCATGCATGTTAGAACTCTATAAGTTCTGCCTCTATATATTCTTTCTTTTTCTTAGCATGTGAAGCATCAATTTGGGTGGCCATGTCATTGACTATATCTTGCTTCATGTTATTGAACATGTTAAAAATATTTGATTTGGATATCTCTCCAATTCCTTTAGTATCCGATCCACCCTTTGATCTAGCACTTATTATTCTCTTCATGTTGGGAATTATGACTTCATAATAGTGCTATAATTAAATAACAAACCCAATCATGCACACAAGATCTAAGAAATTCCCCAAAATCTATAAAAGTGGAAGTATAAACTAGAGTAATCCAAATTAAAAAAAGTACACATACATAACACAACATGTACTTTGGTTCACCCAATGTGGGCTATGTCCACCAAAGATATATATCTCATATATATAATATAACAAGAGTAAAAACCAACTCTTCAATAAAAGATTATAATACATCTCTCCAAGAGTATCTCCTCTCCTCCAAATCTCCAAATGGATCTTCATGATCTCACTACAACCATACCTTCAAACTCCACTAGATCTCACATACCAAGAAATACTACATCTCGCATTGTGCAACCAAGCTCTCATGTGAATCTACAAATAATAACTCTAACATGGGTCTACCAATGTGCAACCATATATGTGCACCAAGAAGTATGTCTCTCCTCCATCTCACTACATCTTCTACTGTAAACAAGAAGACAACCTCATCTACACCATTTGGATATTACCTATATCCACAATCTCTCCAATGAGCTACAATACTAAATATCTATGGATTAACAATACAAGATGATCTCATGGATCTACAATACAATATCTCACAACAAATTGTGGATCTACAATACAAGATCTCATAACAACCTGTGGATCTACAAGATGAAATATTATGTGCTTTGGATACTATGCAAGCCATTACATTTAGACAAGACAATATAAAGGAAATACAGAAGAAGACATAACCACCTTCTCACCATTTATATGTACCTACTATTTCCTTCTATCTAGCTTCTCTCCATTGAAGATCTGTCTTCATGCAACCTTTTTATTCTTATTCTTTTTCTTCATCTTCAACCAAGGATAATTGACATTCTTCCTCTATCCTTATGTTCTAACCCTAGTTTTCTAGCTTATATAAGATTAGAAAAACTTAGGGCACCTTAGATATACATTTATAACCTTTAGATCAACTTTATAATAAATTTAGATCTAATTCTCGTGAGTTAAATATAAAATTTCTTGCACAGGTAACCGGTGTCAGTTACCTTGATGCTGATTAGTGTTGGTTACCATACCCGACACTAGTTACCTTGACCATCATCGGTTACCCTGACTATCGTCAACTACCTTGATGCTAACCTATGCCAATTACCTTGACCGACGCCGGTTACCCTAACCATCATTAGTTACCCTAATGTATGCCAGTTAACCTTTGATCGACACTAGTTATTGAGTAAACTAGCAAGGTGTAAATCATACTAACTGTGAAGCAATTCAACTCCACAATCCTAAAAATATCCCACTTAGAGATAAATTTTTGACCTTGTACCTTTACCTATACATCACCATCCTCTACATACTGTGAAAAACATCTATTATTTATATCAACAATTCTCTCAAATGAAATCAAGAAGATTAAACCATCTTCTAAAACTAAGAAGATAACAAACTCGTGACTTACCATAGACCTGCACAAAGCTACTACTGATTTGTGATAACTGAGCTAGCCATACATCAAGCTCCCACGGAATCATAACACCAAGTTTCTCATGTAACCAAGTCACCATGACTAACACACCTACAAGACCTCCCACTCAAATGAAAATACTGATCTTCTATCATAACCATAGCCACCAACCATGTTCTTCAACCATCTATCTATGTATCCATGCAACCACAAATGTAACTGACCAAAGACCATTCAAAACTGGACTATGTGTAAGCAAAAAAAGATCCTAGGTCAAGACATCCCAAATGAGCTATACATGCAACCTGTGGTTAATTACTCCACAACACCTATACAACTCAAAGAATCCAAATATTACATTCTCCAAATCCAACTCTGCATAAATGTATACTGTTGTCATACTTTAACCTCTAACAAACATATTTTCCTTCTTTACCCTTCAATATCAATAAAATTTCTCTCTCTCCTTGACCCAACAGAACAACAATCAACTGAAATCCCATAGGGATATCTAGGCACTATAAATAAAACTATAAGTGATGTCATCATGCAATAAAATCAAAATACCTACAAAACTGTGACTTTCCTCCAAAACAACTTGTTCCTTATGCCACAAAAAAATGTAACATACTCTGCTCACTCCACATGTGAATATATGTCCAACCTGTAATTCCAATAACCATGTCTTGCTCCCACTTAACCTAAACTCCCCTACAATACTTTTAATCACCAAGATCAAAATCTATATATGCTAGTGAGAAATAAAATAGATGAAAGAAAATATGAAATGATTCCCTTCTTATTAAAGAATACTTCTATATCACAGAAGTTTGGACTTCTTGTGAAGTAGGTGAATCAATTTCTTTTCCTCCTATGTACTCAACATCTTTTGTTATTACAACTATTTCTAAACATGACTTTTCATTGAGGATCCCATCCTTATACTAGATATCCTTGTCCTCAAGATTCCAACATATCCCAGAAATAAAAGTCAATCTCACCAAATATCGATGGTGTAAATTTTTACTTGTGAAAATAATCCAAACATATTACCAGTTTCTTCAAATGAAAGAAATAAAACATGAACCATATAGATATACCTGACCCAAAGTCTCACTGGACTAACCAAGCCAAATTTGTCCTCTTTATGATCTAAACATTGAAGTGATCTTCACTATTTATACTTGTACACACTATGCAAGAAACATTATCCTCCAAAATAGGACACTGAACCATCCATGCCCTCTTATATTGTAAGAAACCATGTGCAAACTTGTTGTCACAGAGACCAACCATGGTTCATTGACCGGTACTGGTTACCCTCTATGACTGATGTCAGTTTCCTGGCCGATGTTGGTACTGCTAGAATGAATAAAATGCCAAAAATTGGCATAGATCACCAAACCATGTGCCTACTCCAACCAAAGCTAATAGTTACACTGATCCAATCATTTCAAGAAGCACCCAAATCTTTCACAAAAATGTAACAACAATAATACATACAATAAAACTGCACCAAGATGGAAATACATCACCTTACCAATACCAAGATACTCAACCACTTCTTCAACTGAAGAACATGATTCTCTAATGGAAACCATGTATTCGTTCTGTGCTACTATATTTTATTTATTTAACGAAGCCCATGCATATAGCTACACCAAAGGATGCATAATTTCTCCTCTATCTCATACTCAGATCTATAATCTCAAACTTGCACGTACAACCAAAATAATACAAGCACTACAATACAGGGGCAACAATACCATACCTCTATAAATTGGATATGCAATCTGACAATCATGCCTGTGCCTTCAAGAACTAGGGACACCTCAAAAAACAAGATACATTCATTGCATCTTACAAAAATATTCAGATTTTTGATTTTCTGTTTAAAACCAAGTTTCCCAATAACCGACCACGGTCACCCTGTAACCGACAATGGTGACCTTGTAACTGAACACGGTCACCTTGTTGACATCGATTTCCACCTAACCGATGTCGATTACTGTATTCTATAGAAACCTCACATTTCTAGCTTCCAATTGAGATTTAAATATCTTCTACATTTTTCACATCAGGAAAAATAAACCCTTCTCTCATACACCTGTTAGTAAACCACTAAAAATATACTGAAGAAATAAATTTCTCTAAAATAACCAAGCTCTGATACCATTTTTTGGGAATTATGAATGTGGAATAGTGCTATGATTCAATAACAAACCCAATCATGCACATAAGATCTAAATAGTTCCCCAAAATCTGCAGTAGTGGAAGTATAAACTAGAATAATCCAAATCAAAACAAAGTACACACACATAACACAACATGTACAGTGGTTCACCCAATGTGGGCTACATCCACCAAATATATAGATCTCATATTTATAATATAACAAGAGTATAAACCAACTCTTCAATACAAGATTACAATGCATCTCTCCAAGAGTATCTCCTCTCCTCCAAATCTCTAAATGGATCTTCATGAGTGCACTATAACTGTGCCTCCAAAAACCATTGGATCTCACATACTAAGAACTATTACATCTACCACTATGCAACCAAAATCTCTCATGAATCTAAAAACAAGAAATCTCACATGGGTCTACCAATGTGTAATCATATATGTGCACCAAGAAGTAAGTCTCTTCTCCATCTCACTACATCTGCCACTGTAAACAAGAAGATAATATCCTCTATAATATCTTGATATTATATGTATCCAAAAGCACACCAACAAGCTACAATACTAGATTCCTATGGATCAAAAATATAATATGATCTCATGGATATATAATACAAGATCTCACAACAACCTTTAGATCTACAAGATGAAAGACTATGTGCTTTGTATACTATGCAAGACATTACATTTAGATAAGACAATACCAAGGAAATACAGAAGAAGACATATATTCACCTTCTCACTATTCATATGTACCTACTATTTCCTTGTCCATTTAGATACACCTTTTCACCATTCAGAAGAAGACATAATCACCTTTTCACCATTCAGATGTACCTGTTGTTGTAGGCTCACAGCACCCCTGGATGCAGATCAGGCTTCTAGGTTGATCACTCTAGCATCCAGTGTGATTGCACAACATGGAAACCTCTCTCCAAGTGTGGGGACTTGTGAAACTGAGAGAGGAATCTCCAGATTAGAGGTTGGTTCCTCAAACTCCTCTGATTTAGATCTATATTTTGCAAAACTACAGAGGTTCAGATCCTAATCCTACTCTAAACTGCAAGGAGACAGGGATAGAAATGCAAAAAATATGAAACTAATTAAAGGTGGTGATGCACCAAAAGGATTGGTGAACATATGTGTCATGCAAATAGACACAGACCAAAGTTCACAACATAAAACATACACAGACTGATAAGGTATAATTTAGTATCTGAATTATGAAGCAAATAATATAAATAGAGGATTGAAACCCATTCACAGAGCTTGCATTATCATTTCAATGTCAAAACACGCATTACACCCTCAGAGAGGTAAAAGAAAACTGTTACAATCCTTGAAGAGGTCTGATCCTTGCATCAATCACTTGCTAGAGGTGAAAGAAGAAGTATGTCATCACCAATCCGGTACTATGATAATTCTTCACCGGGAACTCCTCGTGCTATGATTATTTACTAATGCACAGCCTGTAGTTTGGTGGATGTAATCTGGAAACAAAACAACAACATAACACAAGAATACCATCGACTATGATAAGACAGAATGATGACAAATCTGAAATATCAAAATAAATTATAATATTAACATGAAACTGTTACAATCTCACCCATGAGGTACTTCAAGTGTTATTGACTTCACTTGCCTTTCACCAAGACTATGGGAGAAACTTTACAATTACACCTCTTAATGGCTTCTTCAACACACCTTTAAACTGATGGCTTCCTTCGCACACTTTCTACAATATTTCTCACTACTTCCTTCTATGCTAAATGAGGGGGGTGGCCTCTCTATTTATAGAACTTCCAGGCTTATCCATCTTATCTCTAAGATAGGATAAGAAATCCACTCTGACGAATCATATTCCATACCTTAACTCTTATCTGTACATGTAAGCTTATCTGTTAAGATAAGATAAACCTTATCATTTTACATGGGTTCCACATTTTTAGACTTTTTACAAATAAAATACACAAAATATTTATGACCTCACTCCTTGTCTTTATTACCAATATAATATTTCTAATTCCTAATCATGTAGACCCTACTTCTCTAATTACCCAAACTTTGACATTTTAACATTACCGAACCACTTACGACAAATATTTACTTTTTACAACATTCCTATTGTACTTTGACTGTTACCATATTCCACATTATTGGCGGCGTCGTACTGGCAGTGCCGTTATCTTCTATCAGACGCTACTACTAATTATACTTAAAAAAATCCTATTCCTAATACATACATTAATGAAATAGAAATTATGGAGGAAAATTTTAGTGTTGACATCTTCCCCCTTCCTAGCTTCTTCTCCGTCCTTGGAGTAGACTCTTCTGGTGCTTGGAAAATCTTCAACTTGTCGTGGTTGACCCATTTCGTAATGGGAGTGCCATCCAATTCCTCCAGTCGGTACGTACCATTTTCATGTACAGCTGCTATTTTGTAGGGCCCCATCCATTTTGGAAGAAATTTTCTCTGTATTCTTTTTTTGTATCTGGAATCATATACTAGAACCAAGTCATTCACATGAAATGGAGACCACCGGATCTTTTGATCAAAGTATTCCTTCTGCTTCATTTTCTTCTTATGGCTTGTATCCTTTGCTATTTCTCTCATTTCCTCCAGCAAATGAAGATGTACCAACCTTTCTTTTACTGAATCACTTTCATCCATCCTTTCATTTTTCATAACTCTCACAGTGGGAATATCAAACTCAATAGGAAGAACTGGATCAATGCCATAGGCCAACTGAAATGGGGAGTATCCTATTGCTGACTTTGATGTTACCCTATATGCCCACAATGCTGCATGAATCCTTTTATCCCATTTATGTACCTGCAAGGCTGCATCTTTTGCTAGAATTTGACACAACACAAAAATTTTTCGTTCCACCTGTCCATTTGTGCTTGGCTTGTATGTTGTTGCCTTCCTGTGCTTAATAGAAAACTTATTGACTAGGACTTCTACCACCTCATTAATGAAGTGACTTCCTTGATCTGTTACAATTTCTAATGGGCAACCAAATCTGGTGACAATGCGTTCATACATGAACCTTGCCACTTCATCCATGGAAGATGTTTTCAATGGCCTAGCTTCAACCTACTTGGTTAAATAATCTGTGGTAACTACAATATACTTATTTTGGCGTGATGTAGTTAGAATTGGACCTACAATGTATATTCCCCACTTTTCAAAGGGACCAAGGGGAAGAATAGGACATAATGAAGCTGATGAAGTCTTACGGTTACCATGTGTTTGACAAATATCACATGTCTTCCAATAATTATAACAATCTTTAAAAAGAGTGGGCTAGTGATAACCTGCATCTAAGATCCTTCTTGCTGTAAGTTGTCCAGAGAAGTTCCCTCCACATGTACCATTGTGGAATTCTTCTAGCAGTTCCTTCCCTTGATCATGTCTAACTGCCCTTTTGTATTGTCCATCAGGTCCTATTTGAAATAATACTCCATGCAGAATAGAATATAGACGACTGGCTTGAGTAATCTTTCTCTTAGTCTTTACATTGGCACCATCAGGAAACTTGAATTCATTCAGATAATTCCAAATATCTATGTATTCACTAGGGATTGTGTCAAGGGATAACAATGCTGCATCAGGGAAATCATCATCATCACAAGATGATCCTAACCCATCATAGGCTCGAGAGAGTGCATCTGCATTGACATACTTCTTTCCTGGCCTATCTATAATATCAAATTCAAATTCTTGTAGCAAAATTATCCATCTTGCTATCCTCCCTGATGGGTTAGGCTTATTTACAATATATTTTAGATCCTGATGATCTGTTACAACTAGAAATTTTTGCCCTAGCAAGTAATTTCTAAACTTCTTTACAACAAAAATGATAGCTAGAGCCTCTTTTTTAGTTACAGTATAATTTACCTCAGCACTGCTCATTTGTCTGCTCCCAAAGTAAATTAGATGTTCATTCCCATTTTCATCCTTTTGGCTCAAAGTACTTCCTAGTGCTGCATCTGAGGCATCAGTGTACACAATGAATGGCTTGCTCTAATCTAGATTCTTTAAAACAGGTGAAGACACCAGGGCTTCCTTCAATTGTCCAAAATCTTCATGCGCCTTATTTCCTGGTTCATAAGTAACATCTTTCTTCAAGAATTGGGTTAGTGGCTGTGCAATCTTTGATAAATTCTTGATGAACCTTCTATATTAACCCACATGGCCTAAAAATGATCTCAACTTACTTCTATTAAGAGGAAATGGTAAATATTTGATTTTTGAAACTTTATCAGGATCAGTACCAATACCATCTCTGGATACAACATGCCCTAACAAAACACCTTTAGAACATCCAAAGACACACTTTGTATGGTTTAGTGAGGCTTGTGCTTCATCTAACCTTCGAAATGCTATCTCCATTTGGTGCAGGTGGTCCAACTTACTCCCATAGATGCAAAAATCATCCAGAAATATTCTGATGAAGGTCCCAATGTAGGGTTCAAACACCCTATTCATCAAACGCTGGAATGTTGCTGGAGCATTACACAACCCAAAAGGCATAACTCTATAAGCAAACGTTCCCCAAGGAGTGGTGAACGTGGTCTTCAGCTGATCTTTCTCTGCTATACGAACTTGGTTGTAGCCGCTATATCCATCAGCAAAACTATAGCACTCCTGACCAGCTACTTCGTCCAAGATCTGATCTAAAAATGGAAGAGGGTAATGATCCTTCTTTGTTGCCTTATTGAGCTTCCTGTAATAAACAAAAATGCGTAGCTTCCCATTCTTTTTTATTGAGATCATAATGGGAGAAACCCATTCTGAATTCTCCATAGCAAATATGAATCCTACATCAAACAACTTATCTATTTCTTCTTTTACAGTCTTGGAAAAATTAGGATTCATTCTATATGGCATTTGCTTTATGGGCTTAGCACCATCTACCAGCTCAATACAATGTTCTACCCAACTTACTTGACGGAGTTCCTTGTAATCAAAAGTGAATAGGTGTATGTACCTTCGAAAGAGTTGGAGGTAGGATTCCTTCTCACTCTCCATCACAGCATCACCAATCTTTATTTGTTGGAGACGATCATCAACTTCTTCTTCAGATAATTTTATGGGGTCATGAGTTGGTGTGACTGGAAGGATATCCATGACTGAAACATCCACCTCACTTTCTTCATCTTCAGTGTCCACTTCACTGGTACTAGAGTAATCAGAGGATGTCCAATCATTAGTTTCATCACTTGAATCCACAGGTTCTGCCTTATGATGTCGAGGATCACATTTATCTTCACCCTCTCTCTACCATGTCCAAGTGTCATGAAACCTTCATTCCAGTAGTTTCTTGCATGAACTCTCCTTAGCCATGGTCTTCCCAGCAACATTGGGTACGCAACAGTACCATTTTTCATCACCTGAAAGTCTACCACACATACAACACCCATAACAGATATTGCCACATTTGAAACTACACCTTCTGGTTTAGTTTTTCCTTTATTTAATGACCTTAACATAAGTGTTGAAGGGTGATCAATTTTTAAACCCAACATATTCATTACAGACTCGGTTATTACATTAACTGCAGCACCTCCATCAACTAAGACATCATGAATTGAAATACCATTACATAATACCTCAGCTTGTGGAGCATAGGGATCTGCCTCTGCCTCCAAAATAGGGACCTCAACCTCCTTCCTTCTTCGAGCATTGAGTCCACCTCGCAACTCCCGCCTCTTCTCAGAAGACATAGCCAAGAGTTGACCATATGTAATATTTATAGGCCTTTTGGATAGATCTTCCAAGATGGAGTATGGTCCTTGCCCCTGTGAAATCAGAAAATCCTGCACACCAAACTTTCTTCTCCTATTTTTCTTACTAGTTTCTTCTTTCATCTTCTTAGGATCATTTCCATCTTGATTATCTTTTTCTTTCTTTCTTTTTGTTACAAACACATCTACTTCATTATTTCTGCTCTTATCTACTACATCAAAAGAATTCACAGGTGCTTTTCCTTTATCATTATCTCCTTTACCAGATGTAGAAGCTCTATCTGGACAATTATACTTATAATGACCCTTTGTATAACAACCATAACAAATAACTTTAGAAATATTTCTTTTTGGACCTCTATCTCCTCCCTGAGAACTAAATTCCTTTCCTTGAAGAAGATTAATAGTTAACTGACCCATCTTTTTGAGCAGATCTTCATACTTAGTAGATGTACTAGGAGAAATATTTGTTCTCACCGGGAGTGGTTGTGGATTATGGACCAAAGGTGCTGGTGTAGGCTCTACTTTAGCAACAATTTCTTTGGGCTCCTCTTCCATGCTTTCTTCTTGCCTTCTTGCAATCTCCTTTGCTTGTTCAATGGTAGCTGGGCGGTCATACTTCACTCGTTGTCTGATCTCTGGCTTCATCCCAAGAATGAAGTGCTTACAGAGGAGATTATCCACGCCATTCATCAACCCATCCGCTAGTCCTTCCTTCCGGATCTGGGCATCGAGCTTCCTCCTTAGCTCTAGAACACGAGCATGATAATCCCTTATCTTCTCCTTCTCTCCTTGGGATAGCTTTGTGATCTCGATCATGAGATCTGCATATTTCTGTTGTTCACCAAATTCTTCAAGAAAACTTTCAGTTAATAAATCCCATGAATTTTTCACATTATCACCTAGTGTTTCAAACCACCTAAGTGCTGAACCATCCAAAAAGGTAGGAAAAAATTCAGTCCATTGTTCCCTTCTTATAAGGCCATTACAAATACAAGATCGTTTAAACTCTTGAATAAAAGAAGAAGCATCTTCATTAGATTGAGCTGAAAAAATAGGAATCTTTCCCATTTTCAAAAGTAACCACCGTGAAATACAACCAACAAGACTTATGTGCACAAATAATTGGAATCACTATACTAGAAAGTGACTTTACACCTTTCTACAGTAAAATAGAAATGACCACGGTAAACTATGGTAAAACTTGAATTACTGCTGTAAAAACTGACTTTACTGTGGTAAACACTATTCATGGTAAAAAGTGAAGTTACTGCGGTAAATACTATTCACGGTAACAAGTGAAGTTATTGCGGTAAATACTATTCACGGTAAAAAGTGACTTTACTGCGGTAAATACTATTCCAGCAAAAATGACTTTACCATGGTAACTACTATTCATGGCAAAAATGACTTTACCATGTAAAAAGTGACTTTACTGTGGTAAATACTATTCTAGCAAAAATGACTTTACCATGGTAACTACTATTCATGGCAAAAATGACTTTACCATGGTAACTACTATGCACAGTAAAAACAAGGTTACCCTCTAATTGATTTTTGACTAAGTGGGAATATCTCTCCAGAAAATCCACCAACGAGGAATGGTCCCAGCAACGGAACCAAAATGTCATCACCAATCCGGTACTATGATAATTCTTCACCGGGAACTCCTCGTGCTATGATCATTTACTTATGCATAGCCTGTAGTTTGGTGGATGTAATCTGGAAACAAAACAACAACATAACACAAGAATACCATCGACTATGATAAGATAGAATGATGACAAATCTGAAATATCAAAATAAATTATAATATTAACATGAAACTGTTACAATCTCACCCATGAGGTACTTCAAGTGTTATTGACTTCACTTGCCTTTCACCAAGACTATGGGAGAAACTTTACAATTACACCTCTTAATGGCTTCTTCAACACACCTTTAAACTGATGGCTTCCTTCGCACACTTCCTACAATATTTCTCACTACTTCCTTCTATGCTAAATGAGGGGGGTGGCCTCTCTTTTTATAGAATTTCTAGGCTTATCCATCTTATCTCTAAGATAGGATAAGAAATCCACTCTGACGAATCATATTCCATACCTTAACTCTTATCTGTACATGTAAGCTTATATGTTAAGATAAGATAAACCTTATCATTTTACATGGGTTCCACATTTTTAGACTTTTTACAAATAAAATACACAAAATATTTATGACCTCACTCCTTGTCTTTATTACCAATATAATATTTCTAATTCCTAATCATGTAGACCCTACTTCTCTAATTACCCAAACTTTGACATTTTAATATTACCGGACCACTTACGACAAATATTTACTTTTTACAACATTCTTATTGTACTTTGACTGTTACCGTACTCCACATTATTGGTGGCGTCTTACTGGCAGCGCCGTTATCTTCTATCGGACGCTACTACTAATTATACTTAACAAAATCCTATTCCTAATACATACATTAATGAAATAGAAATTACGGAGGAAAATTTTAGTGTCGACAAGTCTGCTATGTCAAAATTGTTCCTGGCTTTAGAAATGAGCCAAATCTGGCTTTTTTAGTGCAAGGGTCGAGCCCAGGGGACAGAAAACGTACAAAGACATGAGAACCCATCCCTCCTCGACTGCAGATGAATTAAAATAGCATGAAGGACCTTACAAACCCATACCCTGTCATTTTGACCAGATTACAGGAGAATGCGACCCATTCTGCATTAAATCTGGTCGCTGGAATGTCACTTCTGGCCATGAACACACGTCAGAGCCATTTCTCAATTTTCTCTCTCTAGACTACACCAAAAGTCAAGATTAACCCCGAAATCATGTAGAAAATTTCACAAGATTTCCGTTGATATAAAGAACGTGCAAATCTGAGCTCTGGATCGAAAGATATGTCGATCTGAAGATTTAGGGCACAAAAAAGGTGAAAATGCGTTTTGAAATTTTTCTCGCGCTCTGCCACCTGGATGACACGTGGCACGCGCTGATTGGATATGTAATTCTCTCTCCTTTCTATCCCATGGGTTTTTCTACTTCATTGGACACGTGTCCTCTTTTGATTGGCTCAGGTCAGTGCTTGCAACCTCGCCCTTTGACTTTTGGACTTTCTCCCTTGTGACACGTGTCGCGATTTGATTGGTCCGCGAGTCTGCCAGCTTTTCGCGCCCTTCGTGTCTTTTTGTCCCAGATGTCCCAGTGTGATTTGGGATAGAATCCTCCGATCCACCCGAAATGGGCTTCCTTGTCCCTCATTCGGCTGGTGACACGTGGCATTGCTTGATTGGCTTTCGGCTCCTTCGGCTCTCCGTGTCCCACATGTCCCTTTGTCCCAACTGTCCCAATACGAAATTTCTCTGTTTCGAGTGAACCAGCTGGTTCGCATCCTCTGCGCACTCATGGCCCAGATGTCCCAGTTCGAAAGTTCCCCATTCTGGCCAAACCGGCCGGTTCGCGTCCTTCGCGTACCTTTGTCCCACTTGCTCCCGGACTGTCTAGGAAAAATTCTTCCGATTCACCCGGTTCGGGCATTTCATGTCCACTGCGTACTCTTTTCCCGCTTGCTCCCGGTTAAGGACTTGGACAAATTTTCTTTCTTTTGGCCGATTCAGGCATTTCACGTCCCGCGCATACCTATGGCCCAGTTGTCCCAATTGCCGTGTAGACTGCCTGATGGCTTTTCGGTCGGTTCGCGTCCCAACGTCTCAAATGTCCCGACTGTTGTGAGGAATAGGACTTAGCCAATTTTCACAATTCTTTCTGGCCCAAGCTTGTTTTGCAGCTTTTTCACCTTCTCTCAGAACTTGCTCTTTTCAACCTAGACAGGAGAGTTAGAAAAAATCTGAGGGGACCCTGGAAACATGATTTTTTGCCCTGAATCGATCCGTTTGCCTGGGTCTTGAGAATTCTGATGCATGTTATCGAATTAACCCTATAGGGGTGAATTTGGATAACAATACCTACTATTTCCTTCTATCCATTTAGATGTACCATCTCACCATTCAAAGGAAGACATAACCACCTTCTCATCATTTAGATGCACCTACTATTTCCTTCTATCCAGCTTCGCTCCATTGAAGCTCTGTCTTCATGCAACCTTTTTCTTCTTCTTGTCCTTCAACCAAGGAGAATTAAAATTCTTCCTCTATCCTTATGTTCTAACCCTATTTTTTTAGCTTATATAAGCTTAGACAAACTTAGGGAACCTTAGCAATGAATTTACAACCTTTAGATAAAATTTATCATAAATTTAGATCTAATTCCCGTGAGTTAAATATAAACTGTCACGCACAGGTAACCGGTTCTAGTTACCCTGATGCAGATCGGTGCGGTTACCCTGATGCTGACAAATGCCAATTACCCTAACCATTGCCAGTTACCCTAATGCTGACTGATGCCAGTTACCTTGGCCAACACTGGTTACCCTATTTCCGGTGCTGGTTACTAAGTAAACCAACAAGGTGTAAATCATGCTAACTATGAAGCAATTCAGCTCCATAATCCTAACACTTCATATTTTTTCTTGCAGGCTTCAAAAATTTCCTCAAAGGTAGATTTTGAGATATCTCTAGCTCGTATTAGGTCTAAAGCATCCATATCCTCCTCAATGATTCCTTTTAAGAAAATTAGCTTGAGTGACTCATTAGGTAACCTTGTGTGTTTTCACTTCTAAAAAATGAATAAGAATCTTTCCAGGTAATATTCTAGTGGCTCATCTTCCTTTTGTGCCATCCTGAAGGGCTTATCACATCCTTTGCTACTTGGCCTATAATAATATTGATATTTTACCAAAAAAATTTCCTTCATCTGCGTCTAGGTTGTCACAACATCTCTTCCTAAACCCATAAACCATATCAAGGTTGCATCCTTGAGTTCATTAGGGAACAAATTGAGCTTATGTGAATCTATGGTATAGTCATAACGCTTGCATAAAACATCAAACTCAAACAAAAAGGTTTTTGGGTATTCAATTATGGACCCATGAAATTTAGGAAGGGCCGAGGGAGAAATATTTTTCATTACAATAGGTTGATTGTTGTTGGAGATTGGGATTTGAAAGGTAGTTTTCATATCTTAAACTTTTTGATTTACTTCTTCTACTATGATTGTATAATTAGGAGTAGCTTCAAAAATTTCACTTGTATGGGGATTTTCTAAAAGCAATCCTTGTATAGAGGAAAGTATGTCTTCCTTAAAATCTTCAGAATCATATGAAGAGATCTATGCTATTTGAGGATTGGGTAAAAATCTACCATGGGTATCTCTTGGATAGTTCATGCATCAACTTAACTCAGCCTAATCAACATACATTAGTGGGGGAGGGTTGGAGGTGGAAGTTCGTAAACCTAAACTATTTATAAGAAATGCAAAAACTCTCAAAAACCTTATAACTTGGTAGTATCCCTAGAAACGATGCCAAAAATGGTGGTGTAAATAAATTTGCAGCAATTAATATGTTGTTCACTAATTCAAAGTCATTTAATCATAAAACCAAGGGATGTAAACTTTCAATAATGCAAGTGTTGTATGCATAGTTACAAAGAATTTAGGAGGTATGGAAATAATTATTTTTCACTATAATACTTAAAATAACAATGCTCAAAAGTACAATGCTTGAAGAAAAACTTAGAGCTAAAAACAAATGGATTATAAACACTATGTCTAAAACAAATATAATAAATTTAGAAAGAAGATAAGGAAATAAAATGATTTCTATTATAATCATGTAATGAAACAAATAAAAAAACTATGGAGGGGTTTAGTAGACCACAAGTGGGCCCTGCCTTGGGTTCTAATCCCTCCTAAAGCCTATAACTAAAAGCTACTGAACATAACTTAAATTCTTTATTGAATTTTCATTAATATTACATCTAGGAATAAAGTAACTTATGTATCTACATATCATGTATTCTCTAATTTATCTATTCTTTCTATTCTTCATCTAGATATATTTCTAGCATTAACCCTTTCCTTTTATACTCCTCAATTAAAATCAAAACGTGAGAAGAAGAGTTCAACTAGGAGTTCAAATAAACTAAGTAAAAGATCTTCGATGGAACAAGTGAAAGATATTAAATAGAACAATGAGAGTTTAAACACATGAAATAAAACTAATTAATAGGGGTCCATATATCAAACACATAACTCAAGTAACCAACAAGTTCCTTAAATCATGTGTCAACTAATAGATCAATTCTTTAGTGAGTTACAATGAATAATCAGATCCATATTTGAGTTATCTTCTAGTTCCCATGTTCTAGTTGTAACTACCTCTCAAATGACACGTATAGACTTGGAGTGGAATTTTTCACATTCTAAGAGAACTTCATAATGGGTAAGTGCACCAAGTTGGGGGACAATTAAGTGGACATCAAATCCTGAATTTTACATTAAAAACAACAAAACATCAAATTTAGTCTTTTGCGGACTTGAACCATGCCGAAAAGTAAAAACTATGTCATAAAAATGGTACCATTGCATAGGGGAGACTATTAGCTTTGTAGAAATACTAATTTTAAAGTGAATAGAAGAGGATAAATATCATTTTATAATTTTTTACTAATAGTAGGTCTTTAAGACACTTTTTCCTGTGAATGTTTATGTCTACATTTAAGACTGCAAAATTTGTTTCACTTATCAGAATGTGATAAAACTTATACCATCCCAACCGTGGTGAAATTATATACATGTTTAAAAAAAAATATTTGATTTCAATATTTTTTGATGAAGTTATGGCGGGGAAAACGGAAAGTGCTCTGTTTTCTTTATGTTTTCATACCACTTTCACGGAAAAAATCATAAAAAATAAAATATTACTCAAAAAAATACAAAATAAAATCCATCCCAAGATAGATAGTGGCATATAACTTCTCACCAAAGGAAAAAAATAGATATCAATTTTTGTCATCCAAATTGTGGGCAAACGGACTATAATCTTATCGGCGTTTTAAAAAAAAAAAACCAAGTCATTGAATTTTGAGTGTTTAATATAGCTAATCTTGTCCATTTTTTACAAAAATTAGTATTTTAGAAACTAGATTCTAGATTCTATGATTCATATTAATATAATTTTGTCTAATTTTGAGTGTATGTATTGCTAATAATCCCTACAAGTTGATATTATGTTGTTATTTGCAATATGATGTCCACGGATGACCCTATATTTGTCCATTAACTTCCTGCACTTACCCTAATCATGACTTCTTTGTTGTAGATTATCTCCTTTGGTTGCAGATGGGTTGCTGAAGACAATTCCTTAGCTGTAGGTGAGTCCCTTTGGCTGTAGTGGGTTGCTGCAGATAAGTACTTTGCTACATACAAGTTGATGCATAGAAAATGTTTCTTGTAAATAAGAGTGGAATCACACAAAACATCATTCAAACAACTTATTGAAATTAAAAGAATAAATACATACTCAAAATACCACAAAATAAATATAATTAGTTATAACTATTTTAATCAACAGTTGTGCCAATAAGTTCAAGTTATGATGATAATTTTTGACAGTATTTGGGAAATACAAGGACATAGCTTCATTAGATTAACAAAATTACAAATGATGAGGTGTTTATAAAGGTGATTTACATGTCTCATCACCTAATAATGCAATTAATCAATAGTCCCTCACTTATATATCATCCCCAACCAGTCTCATCATGTTCAATGAATGTATAACTATTGAAGAATGGTATGACTCTAATTTGGAAGATGAGATTGCACAAAGTGAGAAAAAGAGGGCATTTGTTTCAAAGGGAAGTCAGTTAGACTTAGAGGATGTAGTTTTGGAGGAGGAAGAACTATTTTTAGAGGAAAAGAAAAGTTCAGAATAACTTGGAAATAGTCACCTTTAGGAGGGAAATCTATATGATGATCATATCTGTGGGATTAAGATTCAAAGAAATGGGAAAACCAAAAGGATAACAACATGCCCAATCATGTATTTGGATAGTTTAGAGCCAAAAAATGAGTTGATATTGGTCATGTTCATTTCAGAGCATGAGGAAGAGCTACAATGCACCAAAGGTCAACAAAAATTCCTCACAGATCCAAGTATAGAATAACTAAAGGATGTAATATTTTTTTTATTGTTGATACTTTGAGAAGAAGGGTGGAAAACCAACTTCATAGAAATTGTTTTACTATTATTAAAAACCATGTTAAATGCCAATTCAAACACATGGTCTCAATTTGTGGGGAAATGAAGATAATTCTCTATATCTATTCTAGGATTTTTTTGAGTTTCCTTTGTTTCTGGTTAGGGTAGGTAAGTGTATGTTTGATTTAGATAAAATAAGTGCTTGTGCACACTCTATATGCCACTTGGAACATGTATGATTTTCATATTTGTAAATAGTTTTTGTGCCCATGTTGTTGTTACACAATCCATTTTGGGGAAGTGGATATTCATGGTGAAAGCAAGGTGTTTGGAACAGTTCCAAGTGCATGGATCAAACGAGAAGAAAATTCAGAACTCTACAAAATTCATCCTTGTTAAGAAATCAATGTTTGGGACTAAGTTCTTCAACTTATTCAAACTTGGCAAAATCATATTTTGGGGTAGTTTTTCAGAGTGCATTCATTCTTTGTCCCAATAGATTAGTTACAGGGGAAAGATGGAGAGGTTTAAGATTCAAGACAATTATCCACTCTTATAATTCTTAATTCAAAGTAATTTTATAATGAGAATGGTCAATTCAAGGATAATAGATCAGATCTGGGTCCAAACAATACTTCAGGTGGATTAATGGGTAAGAGTTTCAAGTTTTAGATCAATTTTCATAATATTAGGCTGACTCCATGCCCAATGGATGATTAAAGGCTACTGATATCTTCAATATAGTAGTAATATTACCCCATGATTCTTCAAATTTCTATCTAATTTTCACCCTACAAATGGTATAACTTGTAAAATATAGACTTGGGCAGTATGATGAAGCTTCAGTGAAGAAGCTGCAGAAAACAGTGTATTGCTAAGTTTGGAGTGGGTGGAGGAACAAAATGCAATGCGGATGTCGAATGGCTACTATTGGCTGGTATAATGTACAAATGCTACCAGTTGACACCAAGGTTGATGCTACTGACTGACACCAAGGATGATGCTACCGACCTGTTGCAAGAGGAAAAATAATACAACCGACCGACACCTAGTGAGAATGCAACTGACTAATAGCAGGAACATGATACTAGTAGAATAATGAAGGAAAGGTTAATGAAACCAACCGAAACGAAGAAAAATGATATCGACTGAAATATTCAACATTAAATAACACATAACAAGGTAGCTCAAAAACACGTCTTAATGAGGTATGATGCCTTTTATTTCTTCTATTAACAAAGTACCATTAGGAAATGGATTTTTCCGGTTGTCCATACCACTTTTTAGAGAATAAATCTATATTTTTGGTAGGTAGAAGTGGATTTTGAGTTCCCTCTCCTTTCTCCTTATCTATAAATATGGAACTCTCATATTATAAAAAGGGATATATCTCTTTTTTGTAACAACACCATGCCAAAATGGTGGTTGTCTTCCCATAAGTTCCAGACCTCTATTTTGGTCTCTGTAATGTATTCTTTCCTTCTTCGAGGAATGTAATGGTCTGTGCATATCTTAAGAAATAAAATCAAGCCTTGTGGCATGTTTGTCTACCATTTTCTCATTTTAATTGTAGCTTTCCTCTCTATTCATTTTTGGCATGTTGTGTGCATTTATTACTTGTAGGTTCCTTTTTTATGTGTTGTCAATGTGTAGGAGGGGTGAATCTACATGGTTATCATCTGTGGAAATCTTGTTAGTGCTCTCTCCAATGTTTTCTACCTTTCCTTCCCCTTGTGGAGAGTGATCAAATCCTTTTACTGGTGCTATCACCACCATTTTATATTAGGATTTAATTTCCACGCATCTTTATAACCCTCTATCCTTATACCCCTAGTCCCTTGGAATGTGTAGATTAGGATTAGTTATATTTTATATCAACTGTAGGAGTAGTTTTAGCATTAGGATTAGGTAGAGGAATTGACATTCTCTGAAGGTGTGTCTCGGTTCAAGTCCCAAATCTTGGAGACAATCCCATGTTGCCTCAAATCCCTAGATCATTCTAATTTGGGATGGGTGTAATTTTGAGCTCCAAAAAAACCCTTTTCCCGTGTCTGAATGTGCTAGATGTATGATTTTATTTCTCTTGTGCCTTTGTTCAAGATTAGGTGGTGATAGATAATGATTATAGTGTTTGGCCCCTTTATTTTAAATAAGCAACTAAGTATATATACGATTCCTCTTTTTAAATTTCGTAATGGACAACGTAAATACTGACCTAAAGTATTAAAAGGTAACCAAGAAGTTAAAAGGACCAAAAAGAGTAATAATAAGAAAGAGAGGGACATGAGCGCGTTGGAGGGACAAGAACCCCTTGATGTTTTTTTCCGAACTATGTGCTAGCATCCAAGGCCATTGAAAGGTAAATCAGTTAAGTGCTGATAGAACTGTAAGATGTGTAAAGCCAAAAGAATGCTCATTCAATCTTAGAAATAGTAAATTGAAAGAGATAAAGAAAAAAGGAGTTGCCAAAAAATAGTTTTCTAGCTTAGGAATCATGTATATATTAGTATTATTTAGGACCTAGAAATGTACCCAAGTGCATAGATTATGTGTCTATATTTTCCCCCAATTTATGCGTTTGAGTGAATACTTGATAACATTAAGTAGATAGAAGATGCGTACCTTGTAAACTGGAGAGGAGTGTAGTTGATAGTGTACCAAATGGACAAGTATCCATGTAAAGAGTGAAGTGATCACAATGTGAAGCATGACAACTAGGAAATGGAGGTAGACCTTAGGGGTGAATCATATGTGTAGTAGTGTGTTGTTGGATTTTGTTCCTGTTGATTAAGATGCTTCTCGTTGCTTGTAAGGATGGACTTGTAAAGAAGAGAAAAAGATTAGTAAAATTCATGTATGTGAAATATTAGAGTATGTATGTATAAGTATGTAAAAAATAGTAGAAAGTAGTAGCTAAGGAAAAAGTGCACCTGATGTATGCAAGAGTATAAGACAGAATATTGTCATATTTGTCTTGGAGATGTTGCCAGATTGGGTTGGGAGTGATAAATTCCCAACCAAGAAAGTTTCAAGCCAAAAATTTAAGCATCTTTCCACCAAGGATGATGCTTTTAAGTGATCTCAAGCCAAGACCAAGTTTTTTGGGTGATCTCACGGAAAGGATAAGTTTTTGGGTGTTCTCATGCTAAGGATGAGTTTTTTAGGAGATCCCACCCCAAGGATGCATTTTTTGGGTGATCTCATGCCAAGAGAAGAGTGTTGGGGAGAGAGGTATTTTTTTTATCTCCTTTCATAAAGCTTCTAAAAAAATACCATGGAAATCAAAACAACAACATCTCATATCACACCAAAATCAACCAAACCATTCCTAATCATCTAGTTTCCATTACATTAATACATTGGAAATTAAACCATTCAATCAACTCATATATTACACCCATGCTTAAATCATCTAATTTCCATAACATCAATACATTGGAAATCCAAATAAAACTCAACCATGCCTACATAACTAGTTCCAATTAAAATAATACCTTGGAAATCCAAAAAACATCACCTCATATCACAACAACATCAACCAAATCATGCCTAATCATCTAGTTTCCATAACATAAATACATTAGAAATTAAACCATTTAATCAAATCATACATTATACCCTTGCTTACAGCCATAACCAAACCATGCCTACATCCAGTTTCCATGACATCAATATAATGGAAATAAAATCAATCATTTATAACATACATCACCTAAACCATGCCTATACATATATTTTCCATGATAATAATATTATGGAAATGAAAACCAAACAAAACATATATAAATACCATAATCTAATACTAGAATGTCTGTACATCAATACACTGAATATACAAATATAAACAAGTATATAAAAAACTCTCATATACATCCCGCCTCTTCTGCACATAGGCCTAAATATACAAATAAAAAATAAAAAATAAACAACATATCCTTATCTATATCATCCCTAGGAGGGCCCGATGCCTCTACTAATCTCTCCCATCCCCTCACCTAGCCTCTGTCTCCATGAACTAGTCACCTCTCGATGGCCCTACCCATGATACAGGTGGCTCCCTATACTAGTGGCACTACGGGTCCATGAACCAGACCTCTCATTGAATTTCTGATGGGCTCTGTAGGTGGCATAGTTGACAAAAGGGATACCACTCTCTGTAATCTAATCTTGAAGATACCTGGCCATTGCCACAACCTCTCTGTATCAGTCCATAAACATCATCGCAGGTGGTGTTATCACTATCTATCTCTATCCCTGAGGTTGTGGACCCTGTTCCTGGGGTAGTCATCCCTATACCTGTACCTATCCTTATGGAACATGTCCATGTACCAATGCTCCATAATATGTTTTACAAGGTGAAGGAGGGTCAGTCACATGGCCCCCACTTCCATCATGTACCTGTGCTGCTGCCAACTACGTTTGTAAGGTGGCCACCTACGCCTGTAATGCAATAACCTAGGCTTACAATGTTGTAACCTGCCCTCGTCTCTAGCTTGTGTCTATGCCTCCTGTAATTTTCCCTATAAGGTAATTACCTGTATGTGAGATTCTTTTAGTTACCACTATAATGATGTGATCTGGCCTTATAATATAGTCACCTTCCCCTGTAATCTATCCCTCTTAACAGTAATAGTAGCCAAATCAGGTTGTTCTGGCCTAAAAGGCGTTACTTGCAGTTGTCCTATCCACCACTACCTACAAGGAAAATTTTAAGGAACCCAACCAGATTTTTTTTATATAAATCATGGTGAATATGATTAGAACCAGATTCATTAGGTTAGTAGATTATCTAAAATAAACATTCATGGCATTGGTGAAATAGAATATAAAAATGTAAGGAAATTTTAGATGGAGCAGCGAATGGAGCCTCGAAATTTTTTATCCATTTTCACCAACCTAAAATCACCAAAATATTATTATGGGAATTTAAAAAGGAAGCACACAAAGATATCTTTCCAACGAGACTAAATTTTTTCAATTTGGAGCTCTTTGGAGGAATTTATCACCAATTTAAGTTTTGGAGGTCGGGATGAACAAGAAGTTGACACGTGGTGACTGAGAACTTCTGATTGCTAATAGGGAGTACCTTGCCTATGTGATTTTTTCCTTAGACTTATCACATGTCAACCTTTGATTGGTTTTGGGGTCAGGCCCAGTGACTACAAGTTTGTAAGAGGTGTTGACAGACCCATAACTCTATTGAATGTGGCTTATTCCATGGGTTGGAGTCCACCTAAGCCCATCACTTTGAGCTTTTCCAAAATGTTGACATGTGTTTGGGGAATGAGACAAAATGAAAAATAATGTTGCATAGATTTATTGACAATCCAAAAATGTTTAAAAATATAGCTTGGGATTGGAGATCCATTGGCTATTCACATGTGAAAATTTATTGTTTGTGGAAATTTTAAGCGAAATATGGTCACTTCCATGGTTGTAAAAATAACCAAAATTAAATTCCTAAATTCCTACTATTTACCAAATTGTGAATATTCTCCATTACAATTTTCCATTACTGCCTATATCCATCTGTATACCCTACATCATTTATCCTTCTATCTGCCACCTACTACTTTTATCGTACGGGATCTGTCAGATGTGGTGGAGATAATGGTCTCTCCATGTTGTCCCTGTTATACTATGGGAAGGGAAGAGGCACATCCTTCCGTAGCCCAAATTGTCTTCTGACATGGTCAATGATATCATCTCATGATCTCTGAGTCTATGTCCCTTTATCCATCGCACCAGATGTATACCTACTAAATCCTCCTCCATACCTCCAA
Organism: Taxus chinensis; assembly: GCA_019776745.2. NCBI lineage: Eukaryota > Viridiplantae > Streptophyta > Pinopsida > Cupressales > Taxaceae > Taxus > Taxus chinensis. The sequence goes on along the minus strand of CM034156.1, from coordinate 382,893,697 downwards.
ATGTAAGGTAACAACGATATGGCCTCTACAAGATAACAATTATTGATAAGCCATCCAGTAAACTCATGTAATATGTCACATCCCGTGATGCTGCGTCCACCCTTGCATGTGACCCTATCTAAATCCACCTCATGTACCCTGCTCTATAAATAACCTTGTATCAATCCTATCATGGTAGGCCTGGTGGATGAAATAATAACATATGCTTGTAATACCAATAGTGCAGAAGATAGGTACAACACAAAAAAAATCATCAAATCCTCCAATAGGCCCATAGTTCCCTATATAGCTACACTAGGAAAGTTGGTGTCCATTTAAAGAAGACCCTATCCTCAATCATATCCTCTAATACTACCATCATTTCCCATGGAAACCTCCTACCCTCTGAGTATGGGAGCGCATAACAACCAATCCCCACCATCATCAAAACCACTAATATAGTCTTCTATGGATGTGTGACATACATATCGCCGTAGCTAATTCTCACACTCTGTTAAGACAAATCTATCATAGCCTCTCCAAATACTGTAACCATGGGCTCAAATGACTCACCCAAAGTGATATGATACAATGGATCCCCAACAATAGGTAGTATCATAATTTGATATATGTCCTCTAAGGTGATATTCATCTCCTTGGTAGGTAGGTGGAATGTTTTGGTCATTAGATCCCATCTGTTAATGAGGGCGACCATCATGCTATGATCTTGAAATATCTACCTATATCACCTAACAACACCTAACCTGACATCCCTGATGTGATGCCACTCGTCCTCTATGACACTAGGTATCATTTGAACTAATAGGGTTGGCAGTCTACATCTCATCATCAACTTTTATCATTCCTGCATCATCAAAATTACCACCAGTTAATCATTTACCCTTTCCTACCAAGATCTACATTCTACCTTGCCTTACCATTTTTACCCTACGATCTATCTTCCTTAGACTATTTTCCTTGCCTTCTATCTTCTTACCCATCTCTATGTTTCATTTATTTCCCTCCTTCACTTAATGATCTCACTTACCTCATCTATCTTATGCCCATCCTATATTGTTGACCTATACCTTTGATCTATCCCTACACCTTCTCATTTCTTCCTACCCACTCTTACCTGGCCTAAACCCACCCATTCCTACCTTGGACACCCCAACCCACCCATTCCTACCCTGGAAACCATTACCCACCCTTCCCCTACCTTTCATACTCCCCAACTAACATTTCTTCTCACTTAGTCACTTTTCACAGTGACTGACATCAGTCACCATGACTGATTCAGGTCCCCTTTTCACCTACCGACATTGGTCAATCTACCCATGCAGGTCGATAGCTGACCAACACCAGTTACTAGTTCAGCCCTAGGTCCAAACCCCCACATCTCCAATTTTTGAAAAATTCATAAACAACCTAAACTACCCATCCCAATGCCCCCAAATTGCCTCTAGATGGATTTTTTCCCTTAATTAAACTAGTTTCACCCTCACCATATTGAATTTCACCCAATTTTCACCACAATGCCAATCAAATTTCAAAAATAATTTTTTAAATTTTCTCTACCTTATTCTTCACCAAAAACAACAATTGATCTCGAATCTTACCTCTACTTAATGCCTCCTATGTGGTGGGATCTCAGGAATAGGAACATGACCTCCTCCGGAGCCCTCTCTTGCCTCTGCCATGTCTAAATCAACCTGCTAGTTCTCAACCAATCAAATCAATCTTGTAGATCTCATGGGACATTAAAATTTACTCCTATAGCCAATAAATTCTTGATAATGCATTCAATAGGGTAGATTTGTTGTTTTCTTCATGGGTTTTTCTCTCCACCAGTCATTTTCACCATGTCAAAAGAAAAAATGAGCCTTTTCCACGTGGGTTTTTATTTTTAACCTGTCAGCTAGGTGAACGATGTTAATTGGTTCGTGACCTAGGTTATTAGTGTCGGCCACCCTTACCGTCATCTGTAACCTCTCAACCAGTATCGGTCATCCTGAATAAACCAATTATACCTAATTTTCCTAAAAAAATTTTCTGGAGGATGCCATTTTGTTGCTACTAGAACATAACCCTACAGGTTCACCTTATAGCCTTATCACCTAACCTCCTCCCTAAGTGTACTTAGGGGAACATTTTTACCTACACCTTGGGCTTACCCATGACCTTACCTATAAACCCATAGCCACACTGACCTCACCTATATGACAATCAAATTCTCTTACACGATCTACTATGCGATGATGCTACTCATGTTTTTAGCCTATCGACCTTACCTTGCCTTATGTTGTGATGTTTATCTCGACTAGACCAAATAGTTTTGTGCTTCAGAACACACCTATGATTTTTCCTACACCTAGCCTCATTATTTTTCCAAGAGAAATTCCTATACCTTGGATACCTCAACCATATCAACCTTGTTTGGATAAATTACTGACCTTGGACGATGTAGATTTTGTGAGATCTTCAACCTAGTTCCTTATCCCATTCTAGAGGTGTGTGTGTGTGTGTGTGTGTGTGTGTGTGTGTGTGTGTGTGTGTGTGTGTGTGTGTGTGTGTGTGTGTTTGTGTGTGTGTGTGTGTGTGTGTGTGTGTGTGTGTGTGTGTGTGTGTGTGTGTGTGTTTAAATTCCCCCACCTATTACCCACACCGATATCACCATTACTTATACCTACACATTACCTCATTTTTCATCACCTACCACTTTATCAAACCCATCACTGATATTTCTTGTTGGTCACTCAGTTCCTTGTTTGAGAGGGACCACCTCCACTCATACCTGGGGAAACCTAACCTTCACTCATACCTAGGGTAACCACCTCCTATTTTTTCATTGTCACTTATTAATACAAGCTACGTGACAAGGGGAAAATCTAGAAACCTAAAATTGGGTCGCAACAATCTAAACCCCCTTTGAATAATATACCCCTATCATGGCCCCTTTCACACATTATAATTATTTTAATCACTTATATTAAATTAATTATTACCTCACATAATTATAAATTTAATTACCTAAATTAAAATAATTTCTACCTCACCTCTCCACCTATTACCTAACCCTAACCACCTAACCATAGGTCATAAATTTCCACAACTAACCATAACTCTTTCTAAAACCTAAATAAGACTTATTCTAGACCTTTCATTAATGATTAACCACTTCCCCTACATTATTCCCATGATCTTGAGAAATTATTAATCAATTCTTACCCGCAACCATCCTCAATCATGTAAAAAGGGGAGAGAATGTGTTGTTTTTACATCTTTCTTTCCCTAACTGACATTGGTTTATCCTCAGTTGGCACCAGTCACAAAACCGCCATCGGTTCCATTAAGTAATCAATTCCAACTCATTCACCCAATTGGAAATTATGATCTTGGATTTGGGAATTTTGAGATTGGCATTCTCAAGCATCCAGGTGACCTCACAATAAACAAGAGATCATTTCATGAATTCATAACCTCCACAAAGAATCAATAGTTCATTCTAGAGCATTGGATCATTCAAAGGGAAGTCCAGAGCCTTCTGCTACTATTGCACGAGATCGGGGATTGTCTCTCCTTCACCATAGCTATTCTTTCTACAACTGTCTTCCAATTTTCAAGTAAGTAATCTCTACCTTGTGATTCCTTCCAGTATTTTGGTTGTTAATTGTTTATTTTCTTTCTTTCACCTTTTACCTCTCCCGGATCTCCTCCATAGCACTTCCACCTAACCACCTTCCTATTGAGCCATGCAATCTTCTCAAACATCTATTTTACCATCTTTGAGTCTTCACATAAATCCTAACACCTAGCCTAAGCCCTCCCAAATATTTGTGCAATCACAGAGAGTTCCCAACCAGCCCATTTTAACCTTCTCATCTAATTTCCCCTACCAACATCGGTCACCCAACCAGCATTGGCTATTACCAAGTACCAGCATTAGTCCTCCCAAATGATACCACTCTTTGTGACTAGCAATTTATCTTAGACTAGTGAACTGCTAACTTACCCAAAACCTTCCCAAACCTCACCCAATATCACCCAGACCTTCCTAAACACCTCTACCACATCTGTAAACCTTGACAACACCATGCATTCTCTAGATTTAGTTGTATATTCAATATTTAGCTTAAATCTAGTCTATTGTTAGCATATGAGATACCTAAATTGTATTGTTATAATAGGACCCTTTTTTTATTGTCATGTCTTTACATTAAGTTGTTTTTAAACAGTGGATTGATGACCTTCCTAGGAAGTATCACACTTCCCGGATCTAGCATACACTAGGCATTCCACTGTCATATGCTATTTAACTCTATTTTGTGGTATTGTTGTGATTTAAAGGTAGTCCTTCCTATCCAAAAAGGATATCTTCACGATCATCCTAGTCTTCTATAACATGTGCAACCTTATTCGAATTCACAGGTATTCCTCCTCACCTCACCTTTACCTTATTTTTTTATACGCAACATTCTGGTGAAACTCTATGTTACAATATACATCCTTAAGAGTGATAGTCCACTCTCTCGTGACCAATAGTTATTGAAAAGTGTTTTGGTATGCATCCCAGTATGTGAGAAGATCATAGAGTATCCTTCCCACTAGATCCATTGATGGTCTCTATGCCAACTTCTAGAGCCTTGAATAGTTTAAAATTACAAACTTCTATGGTGTGAGCTGACCAATGGGTCCATGTAGCCAATTCATCTCTTTAACATGTATTCACTACACATATACTACATGTAACCAACAAAATGCCAAAAGTAGAATCCAATTAAACTATATTTGAGAAAAAATTGACATTATTTACAAACAAAGAAACTTTTTAACTACCTATTATAGAACCACCACTATTTGCATGTGGAAATTATGAATTCACCAATGATGATTACACGTTTGATAGTGGAAATTACACATTTTTAGGAGTGGTTTAGTCACCTTAAAGGAGGGTATTCTACCACTAGTATTGAATGTGTAACCATCAGTTTTCTTAGATGGGTAGTTACATGACAATGGATCTCAAAAAAATTACAAAAATCACCCAATAACTCAAAAAAATTAACATTTTACTAACATACCCATCCTACTCAACAATTGTACACTAAATACATGAAAAATAATCCCCCAAATGAAAGGGTTAAGAAAAAATAGGTATCACTCCCCCAAAATGGAAAAATGCACATAACTACCATGGCCTCTCACCTTACCTACTTTTTTTGGTATTAATTCTATCATGATGATATCAAAATCCTATATTCTATCTCTAGTCATTAAACCATCAAAAAATTCCTAGAGTTAACACAATTGTTTTCTAAATTAAGTAAAATTTTGAACATAAAGGTGTTACTTTCCAAGCAAAAATTCATTTTTTTTTTCTATTTTTAGTATGTTTGATCTATTATGACCTAATTTTAAACTCCTTAGGGACTACATACCTCTTAACACGCATTTATTACTTATCATTAACTTTTATTATTATAGAGTTACATTTTTCTCAATTTTGTAGGTGTTGAGCATGTGGGTGAAAGGTGTTATTTCTAAACCATGTGTAAATGAAAAGTCTTCTAGTTTCAATTTAAATTATGTAGTCATTATTTACATTTAATTTTAGACTACACTTGATTTTCCCCTTGTTTCATTATAGGTTGATGGGAGTTTCAGTTGGATTCACTTTGCTAAAAGGTAAGTAAGGTAAATTGTTATCCTTTCCTTTTTTCCCTTTAAGTGCACATTTTTGGGCCTCACATCCTAGCCCATTCACGGAAGGATTGCTTCCCTTAGAAGGTAATTTTTATGCACCCCATTTTCATGGTGTAATATTTTAAAATTACCAATGATGATTAGGAGTATTTCAAAAATCATGACAAGATGTTTTGAAATGCTCATACCACTCACATAAACTATCTCTTGTTCATGTTTCTTATTTCCCTAAACTTAGCTCTTTCTATCATTCCTTAAACACCAAGAAGAGAAATCTTTCTTCTCCCCCTTTATTTTTTACTCCTTTTGGCCACTTGTGATGTTACTTCCACAAAATTTCTATCTCACACCTTGGTTGCTCTGTTTGCCTCCATGGTAGTTCTATTTAACAAAGTGGAAGTTTCATTTCCTTCCTCATCATTTCCACATTAAATATTGATGGTTTTATATAAAAAAATGTAAAATTTATTTCTCCCATCATGATAGTTGTGGAATTCCCCTTACTAATACTAGTGGTTTTGTAATGGTTTCACTTTATTTTTCCCCTTGAGTTTTGGCATGATTTTTACTTCTGATTTTGGATCATGCACACTTTTTTCTATTCTTTTCATCAATTCACCTCTTTATACCCCCCCACCTCAGTTTATTTCAATTCCTCTTGATATAATATTAACCATAGATTAAATTTTCTTTTATCTCTAGTTAGAATAGGGATTGACCGAAAGATTCCCTTTAAAGAAAATTTATGCGATCATTTCCACCCCGCTAGAATTTTGAGATTTTCCAGAGAATAGAGATTCTACTAAAATTTTCCATAAAAAGAGAAAGATCAAGTCCAAAGGATATTTATTTCCATAAAAATTACCTCTAAGGACTTTATTTTATGCCACCATTCACAAACAAGATATATAAAGTTTCAGAATAGTCTTACGATATCCCTAAATTGGCCACATATTTTTTCTTATCATGTTTTCACTATGCATCCACATTTAAACTTCTATTTTATATGATATCATCACCACATCAGTCACATTGAAAATCTATTGGATAATTTATATTAATGGTATAAACAACATAATTTATCTCACCCCCTTCTATCTACAGAAAGGGGATGGAATTTTACTTGATTTGTTTATTTAATTAGTGTATTTAGATTAGATATCTTTACTTAGTTTTATTCTATAAATCATTAAAAAAGGAAAAGAAAAATGATTTAGATTATATCCATCATGGATTTTAATTTTTTGTAACTTAGGGTTTACAAATCCTCTTTCTCTAGGCTCTTCCCATCCTTGGGATTATTTTCTAGAATAGTATTGTTTTATCATTGATATGTATTTATGATTTAGATTAATCTTAGTTGCATACAATTCATTTGCAAAATATAAAATAGAAAAACAAACTTAGCTCTAGTTTTTCTTTCAAACTTTTATTAGTTTAGAATCTTTTTTTTTTTTTTTTTTTTTTTCTAAATCTCTTTTTATATTAGATATGTGTTCAAATCTTTAGTCTTAGGAAAATATAATTTCATATTAGTGTATAGATTTTATTTATCAATATATTGTGTTTTTAAAAGTGCAATTAGAGTATGATTTTACATATTTGTATCTTGCATATAGTTGGATCTAAAACCTTCAATTGCAAATAGGGAATTTTCCATTTTTTCTCACTGTTTATGTCATCTAAAATATTAGGAAATATCTTAGTTGTAACATTATATTTAATCAGATTATTGTCCTTCTATCATATTAAAACTATTTATAAATAATAAAAATATAGTTTACATTTGCATACCATTGATACAATAGTGAAAATATATTTTACTTGTTAATCCTTATTGTATGCAATCGATTAAATTATAATTTAAGAGTTTCATTTCTAGAAAGTATCTCATGTTCAATTATTAATTCATTTCATTTCATCCAAAAAATTACAAACTAATCATAAAAAAAATAACAATCATCTTAAACCATAACTCCCACACAACAAAAAACGTCACTCTTCACCCCAAAAAAGTTATTAAACTTCACAAAAGCAATCCACAAAATTTCCAAACCATAAAAACATGATTCTAACACTCAAAACACATTCAAACCAAACAAAACCATTCGCAGATCCATAAGAAAATAATTTTTCACTTTACAAAAAAATTCAAAAAGGAATTCCATATGGATCCAGTTCAAACCACAACCCATTAACACATCTCTCATTCCACCCACTTTCCATCTATACAACTCTCATTACAAATAATTCATCCATATAACCCAATTTTAGGGTATATCTAAGTTACACTTCTGATCATATCTAACATACCATGATGTTTTTTGGGTAGCCAATCATTTTTAGATAGATTTATAAATTTTCCTCATGTTCTTACTTTTGTGGAGCTATATGATGATATTCTATCAATGCTGAAATGAGATGTCTTTTGTTTCACACCCTCATCCACACTCATTGTATCATTAATCATTATATCTGATACTGAATATCCACAATAAAACTACCCCATCCGCATCCTCAAGAGATAACTTCTTCCCCTAGGTATTTGAGTATTATCTCTCATCCTCAAGTATAGTCTCGTCTCTTTCTAACTCATTCCTCATATGGAATTTTTTGATTAGGGTCACACCTCATCAAATAACCATTTCATATTTATAGTCCAAATTAATAATCCCCCTTTCAATGATCACAAAATTAATAAAGAACTATGTACTACTATCATCCATGACCATATTCTCCATCATTATCAGATCTATAGGAACTTTGTTTCCCTTGACAAGTAGTTATTTCTCTCTTGATCCCATCGATAAGAATAATCATACATACTTATCAATATTATTAGCCTCCCACCTCATTCATATTTCAAAACATTCACATATCATCCATGACACCCCTAGACCATAATATTATCATATTTACATTTACTTATGTGGTCCAAGCTATGGGAGCTTGGTTACACATAAAAATCCCATACACTTTTTTACATTTGTAGAGTTATTGATATACCTTTCGGTACATAAGGTGAAAATATGTGAAATTAGAAAGTTTTATCTAATGGTGTGGTTTAGAGATTCAAGTTCCCCCTTTCCTTCACTTCATCCATATGAATGAAACATGAAAAAAAATGACAGCTAATTTCTATGGGGGGCATTCTACGACATAGTTATTGGAGGAAATACACCCATCACTTCACAAAATTCATAAAAAAGTGAAATTATACCTAGCCAAAAATGACAGGTCCTCTCACAAATTTGTATACCCCACTAGAACATGGGCTTTTTCCAAATGAATTGGTAATGACCTCTTAGCTACCAAACCCTATAAAGTAAAAATATTCTAATTATTTTTTATTCCCAAGATTACCATGCAGTAGATGGGAAGAGCATACAAAGTTAAGACGAGGCTCAAACAAACAAACATTATGAAATACAATAAGCATTTAATAAGAAAATGTATTCAATAAATTATTAATCTAATAATAAATAAAGAAAATTGTGTAAAAACCATGTACAATAAGAAAACTCCACCATTAAACAACGAGTAGTCTGATACAATAAGCAATATTGAAATGAATAAAAGAAAATATGATCTAAGAAAAGGTATGATAAATAAAAATTTGATAAGAAAATATCTCAAGTAAATCACACATTGATTATTTTGTCTTCTATGATCAATAAGTTAGTTGAAAACAATGACTAGTAGTTTTTTCAAATCAACCAACAACCTCTATGAACCAATACAAAGTGATAAAAGACAATGAAAATGAAAATATGATAAAATGTAAGAATGTCCATCAAATAGGAAGAATTACTACATTAGGTAGTGCAAAATCTAAAAATGTGGGAAAAAAATATCCGCTACCAATGTAATTGTATCTTGTTGGTACCCAACACACCCCATTCCCTTTGGACAAGAAAATTTAACATCCCTCTTCTGAACAAGTGTAAAAATATTTTATATAGATTTGAAATGATTCTGGATAAGTATTGAAGTTGGCTGATTATCTCTAGCTTCTAAAACAAATGATAACCACCTTTGAATAAGTCATAAATAAATTTGACTTAGTCCTTTGTATGAGTGAGTAAAAATGATGGAATCCTAGTAGATTTCTTGATATGCAATGAATTAACACAAAAAGGTTTGATAGCTGCAATGTTTATAACATTGTACACCAACAACCAATCAAACACAGTTACAAAAAACTCCTAAATACATCCGTGAAGCATACCAAATAACAATAATGAAATACAAAAAAATATAGTTTGAAACCAATATAACCATATAATAAACCAATTACACATGTAAATAAATATCAACCTATGGTAAAAAGTAACTAAGGTAAATTCACTAAATAAAATGTAAAATGACATATAACATAGGTTTTACCTAACATTCCCAGCCCCTATTTTTTCATTGAATCAAGAGAAGAGGAGAGGAACTCCCTGAACATCTTGAATTTATCACATGTAAGTGACTTTGTGAAAACATCTACTCTTTGTTCAACTATTGGGAAGAACTAAAGGTGAATGTTGTGTTTCAAAACATGCTCACAAATGAAATGAATTTGTACCTCAATGTGATTTATTCACTCATGAAACACTGGATTGTGATCAAGTTTCAGAACACATTTTTTTTCAACATATAAGGTAGTCTAATTCTCCTATGGCACTCAAATTCCATAAAGTATGTGACATAGCCATATCACTTTGCAGATAGCTACACATGTAACACAATATTTGACTTCTGTGGAAGATCAAGAAAAAAAGTTTTGTTTCTTTCTTCTACATGAAATTGAACTAGAACCCAAAAAGAAAAAATATAGAAGTGGATTTCCCTTCATCAATGTTACCTACATGATATGAATCCAAATATCCAGTCAAGAAGTATTGAGAATTCTTCTTGTACTCTAGACCAAAATCCATAGTTCCCTTGAGATATCTCAAGATATGCCTTGTTACCTTCCAATGACAAACTCTGAGTTATTGCATGAACTATGAAATATAGTTGAATATAAAGTTGATATTTGGTCTAATATAATTCAGGTGATTGAGAATCCTAATCAACTATCAATAGAGAGTTTTATTTACTAGTGGATATGAATCTGTATGAGAAAAATGAAGTCTTGTCTCCATGGGTGTGGAAATTGGTGTGAAGTCCACCATCCTAAATTTCTTGAGTGTTGTATTGGTATATTTAAAATGAGAAACAAAGATACGACTTTCCTTATGTCATACTTCTAATCCAAGGCAATAGTGCATGAGCCCGAGATCTTTCATGTCAAATTATTGATTCAGACATTTCTTCATTACATCAATCATCTTCACTGTGCTACTAGTGATGATTAAGATCATCGACATATATAATAACTATAAAAATATCCCCCCTTGATTCTTGAGATAAATATTGGGATCATATGGATTCCTCTCAAATCCATGTTAAATGAGATTCTCATCAATCTTGATGTACAATACCTGGGGAGGTTGTTTAATACCATACAATGATTTGATGAGTCTACATGACTTTGCTTCTTATCTAGGTACGAAAAAACCCTCTAGTTGAGTCATGTATACTTCTTCTTGTAAGTATCCATTCAGAAAAAAAAAATCATGTCCATCTAGTAGAATTTCCATCCAAACTATGTAGTTAAAGCAAAGATCATCATGTTTGTCTTGATCTTAGTTGTAGGATAAAATGTTTCCTTATAGTCAATGACTTCCTTTTGTGCATACCCCTTTGCTACGATTTTTGCTTTGTACTTGTCAATAGTACCATTTACTTTGTACTTCATTTTGAATATCTATCTACATCTAATGGGATTATTCCTTGGTGGAAGATCGACAAACCTACCATGTGTTATTCTTCATCACTGAACTGATATTCAACATCCATGGCATTTTTCCAAGACTTTGACTGTAGGGATTCCTAGATAATAGAGGGCTCAATAGATTCAACAACTCTACTTATGAAGGAAAAATTTACATCTTCATGAGATTTACTATGATTCTATGGTCAAGTAATGGATGTATTCAAAGGAGCATCCAACTTTACATCTCAAATCATGTTTATATACCACTTAGGCATACATTAAATTGTTCACATGGGTTGTGGCCCTATCTGATCTTCACCATCATCCCCATAATCAATGTCATAATAAGTGGGAACATCTAGCTTATGTTTTCACAACAGGGGTGATTTTTACATTAGGCGAGTCTGTGGAAGGAGCCTTAGCTTATTTCTTCTCAAAGAAATCAACATCCATGTTGGTGTAGATGCTCATGGTATTTAGATCCATCAGTATATACCAAAGATATTCTTCAATGTAACCAATGAATATGTATATCTTTGCTTTTATATCCAGCTTATTCTACTTCTTCTTGGGTATGTGCATGCTAGCTTTGCACCCAAATACTCTAAGGTATGAAATGGATGGTTTTCGTTCTGACCATGCTTCATGTGGTGTTACTACGTTAAGAACAACTATGGGTACTCTATTCAATAGTTATAATGCAGTCTTCACTACTTTGTCCTAGAATGTCTTTGCAAGTATTAAATCATCGATCATACAATGCACCATCTATATGATAGTATAGTTCCTTATCTCAAAAAAACCATTTTTCTAGGGTGTATATGGAGGAGTCATATGTTAACAAATCTCATGAGATTCTAGACTTGATTTGAAATCATTACTGGTTAATTCCTCCCCTCGATCTGAGCAGAGATATCTAATGTTACGACTAGTCTCATTCTCAACAACCACTTTAAACTTCCTGAATTTCTCGAAAGCTTCAATTTTAGTATGAAGATATTATAGCCACATTTTATTGAATAATCATCAACAAAAAGCAAAAAATACTTAAATCTATAATGATTAGGGTGCATCAGATTGCAAAGATCGGTGTGTACCAAATCAAGATTACCTAGAGCTTGATATGTACTTTTATGGAATGATGCTCTGTGTTGCTTACCTATGAGGTAGTTTGGACACTTTTCTATATCCTTCTTGAGAGATAAAAAACCTCTCACCATATTGTAAAGGTGAAGTGTGTTGAGATATCCAAAACTAATGTGACCAATTCTCTAATGCCACAATTGTGCAAAGGAAGTGTCTTTAGCCACAAATGTCTGATCATCTCTCTGGATAAAATCAAGCTAGAACATTTGCCCCACATTTTAAGCTCTTGCAATACTTTTTGATCTTATGGATTTATCTCGGATCAAATAAACTTTTTTATCATCTTTTTGATCAAAATAAATATTCAAATTGTAATCTAGAAGTTGACTTACTTATAGAAAATTCTTCGTCAAACTAGGGACATACAATACATTAGATAAACTACAATTTCATGAACTAATGGGTAAGGAAATGTTCCCAACACCTTGGAAAATCTAGGATGAGTCATCACCTAATGAGACATGATTTTTGGAGGGTGTGTCTCTTATTGTGGAGAACTAGTCTCTGTGCCTGGTCATATGTTGAGTGGATCCTAAATCAACATACCAGATAGCACTAGAAGACATGGTTGTTTCATTGAAGTGGGTAGTGTACAAGAATTCCTCATCATCCGAGTGGTCCTCTTATTCAACAACATTATAATTTTCCTTTTTGGTAGGGTTTCTTCCTCTGATTCCCCTTCTTCTAACTTTCTTGTAGCTAGACTTTCCTTATTGAGATTATTTATTATTATGTCTGGAATTGCTATAAGACAGTTTATTGTATGTGTTGTACCAATAATCTTTAAAATCATGTCCTATGCTATAAATAGGACACTTTTTCTTCTATTTTCCACCTTGTTAATTTTTTTTAAGGACTTATTTGAAAAATGAGATTTGTTCTTCCCTTTATGATGAGAAGAAAGTTCTTACTCTTCTTCTTCATATCCCTTTTGTACATTGATTCTTCTATCTGCAATAAGCTCACCAATTTTTTAATACTGGTGGTATAATCTGACAAGTTTATCATCGTCTCAAAAAAATCCTATATGAGGGGAAGAAGTTCTCTCAAAACTATGGGAATGATATCAATATCTGATATTTCCTCTCCCAGGGCTGGAAGTGAAATCCCTCAATGTTACAAATCTTCTACACAAGAAATCCTCAACTTTTTCATTAGACTTGAATTTCAGTGTATATAACTCACTCTATAAATTCAGTATAGCGTTTCTTGTTCTTGTTCTTAGCCTCATACATTATTATCAACTTATACCACACTTCTTTTGTCATTCTAGCATCTCAAATGTGTGGTTTCACATCATCAGAACATTGTGAATAAGATGGTCAATTTGTCCTTCTTATTGGTACCATATCAAACTGACATTGTTGTGTTGTTTCATCTGGTGATATATTTGGTTATTGAACCATTAACAATAGACCACGGTTCTTTAAACTCAATTTAAATTTCAATTTTTGGTCTTCCACATGGCATAGTTATCACCACAGAGTAACTGTGAGTCAGCAAAAGAGAACTTTGGAGTAGTGTTGGCCATAATGGGTGATTATAATTGTCCCAACTAAATGGCTTGTTAGCACAATACAAATCAATACAATACACTAAAAAAATGAATTTATCCTCTTGTGTTGAAAAAAATTGATTTGGCAAACAATTATTTTTATTTTCATAGGGTTTCTAGTAGCCTCTGAAGCTCTATTTGGCTCAAAATTAACAAAACCCTCAAAGAAATTGCAAAAATGGCCTTTTTAGACTATATTTCCCATTACATAAAATGCCCATAAAACAATTTTTTGTAGCAAATAGGAGGAAAAAATTACCCTACAATAGGATTTTCTCATCTAAATTTAGAGGGGATTTTCCTAGTTGTGACTAAGGGCTTTGGTAGCGGTTTATAGTGACTACTAACTTTAGGCACGGGTTTTTGAAAATTATCACCAAAATAAAACAACTCAGGGTAGGGGTCTCTATGTACACCATTGACTTGTCGAGTTATCCTGAGCAAACACCTTAGGGATAGGATTCGATTGTCTTTGTTTTATGATTTTTTTTTGTTGAAGCTGAATAGTATTTTGGTTCTCTATGAATATTTATAGGAACATTGGATGGAGCTTAGGATGGATTTCATTTGATGTAGGGTTGGCTCACGTGGCATGTGAAGGATTTTAGAGTTTTCGTGGAGCATCTCACCCAGATGAAACTCAATTTTCTTTCCTTTGCTTAATCCTCTTTACGATGGATCAGTTCATCATCCGTGTGATTTGATTTAAGCTTGAATCACTTGGACCGGATTGATGGGATCACCAATATTTCTCAACATGTGGACTCAGTTATGTTTAGGGTCCGTGTTTCCATAGATCTCGTCAAGTTGAAATTTAACTGGACTTAGTCAATGTGTGACTATGACCGGTTTAGGCCGTTGGAGATTTGTGTAATGATACAACTCGATCCATCTAAAAAATATCCTCTATATTAGAAATGTAGGGTAGACATTGGCTCAATGTGTCATAGTGGGATCGACTCAGGTTCATCCTGTGTAACATACTACACAAAGCTCAGTATAGATCTCGAACTAAGATTTGGCTTAGATAAGACTCCAATGTAGAGTTGGATCTGACTCACTACCAAACCTCATCTTTCAATATCTTGACCCTAACTCTGTAATGTCGCCTGTGGCTCAACTTCGCCTTGGAATGGTTATGTTAGAACCACCATGGCTCATCTCACTTATAAGAGCTCTGTTTGGAACTCATCGTTCTGTACAATGACTCGGCCCTGGATTTAACCATTTTGGTATTATCTAAAGATGTGGAGCTTAACCTTGGCTCAAAATCACCCCCAGCTCACTACAATGCATCTTGCTCGTTATATTCATCTAACTTTAGAGGGTCAGTCAAATTTTTCTTTAGCTAAAATTGTCTCCAAAATGTGGAGAAAGTGCCCCTATTAGGGAAAAAAATCCTATTTTTTATTTCTCCTTAAAATACTATGAGTTCATTTTTTTTGGATTGCTACACAATCCCTTGTAGATATTCTAGTAAGTGTAGAGATGTAAGGATGGGGTTGGGAAGTTGCATAAGGAAACTTTGGCTCTCCAAATGCTACAAATACTTATCTAAAATCCTCTATCACTTTTATAAGCTCTCTTACACAAATAAAGTATTATATTTCCTAATCTGACATAAAATATGAGTGATGAATATGGATGGAATACTGGTAGAGTTTTTTTATATACAATGAGTCAATATAACACGGTTTGATATGTTTATATACATTGTACAACAACAACCAAACAAACACAGTTATAAAAACTTCCTAAATACATCCGGGAATAAAACCAAATAAAAGTAATGCAATAAAAAAATGGTTGAAACCAATATAACCATATAATAAACCAACTACCCATGTAAATAACTATGAACCTATGGTAAAAAGTAACTAAGGTAAAATCACTAAATACAATGTTAAATTAAGTTTAACATAGGTTTTACCTAACACTTTGATCTTCAAGCTAACTATGAGAGGCATCAATTTATACCTCAAATTTTTCCTTTTTTTAATTCTTTACAAGATTAAATTAATCTTGTTCATAGTTTAAATGCCTTCAAATCACCATTTTATGCCTTTAAAATTATTCTCATGGATGGTTTAAGTGTTTTGCATGTGTGCAAATGAAGGAGAAGAGAAAACCAAAAAAATATCCATAAATTCCTAGTATCATCAATCGGTGGCCAAGTGGTATAAAATATGTCAAGGTTGTACGATTTTTAAGGCATGGGAGAATTGATGTCATCTAAGTGTCACCCATCAATGAACCCATGATAAAACAACAAAGTTAGCAAGAGTTTACAAGACTAAGTGACACTTATGCTTGAAAAGTGAATACCATGGGTGGCACAAGAGACACGTAGATTGAAAATAGAGTTGGAAATATCTATAGAGAATGGTGGCATTGATGGGAGACACACATATCTCATCAATACAATGATGAATATGGTAACACTAAAATTAATTTTTTTTACATATTGTAAGACAAGGTGAGATCGATGGTCTCCATGTGCCACCTGTAAAAGGATGGATATTAACAACATTAAATAACTAAGAAAAGGAAGGTGATGTGGAATAATTTCATTGATTGAGTTAATAAGTATTTTGAGGTAGAGTCAAATAAAACAAGGGCATGTGTTTTTGGCTTTTACTTAAGTTGAGTTATCAAGTGTTATGATCGATAGAGATATGTGTACAAGCTAGAGTCAAAATAGATACATGGAAGAGATTTATTGAAGGTTGAATCAACGTTAAAATAAATATTCAAAATGCTAAAGTCAAGAAAACATTTTAATGGTTGAGTTACATGGAGGCACAACAAAAATATAGTTTTTTTCTCATATATTTTGAATAGAGCATCTATTTACCTTGATAATTATTTCATCAGGAGTGTAATTTAGAAGGATACACACAGAGATAAATTCGAGAAAGAATGATGGAGAGATCTTCAATATTTCCATAACAGAGTCAGATGAAAAAAGGAACTAAACAAGCTTAGAATAAAATTTGTGTGGAAAATCATAACCTAATTAGACAATTGGAATCTCAAATTCCATTTATCTTCTTGATCTCATGGGATCACCATGTTTCTCTCGTACATATATATCCTTTACCAAATATTTTTCTACTCATGATGAATCATTACTTCAAAGTTCTAGAATATGCTTCCATAGATGCCCTTTAACTTTTAGAGGCTTCAATTGTAATCCAAAATGATTGAATATGATACTTTCCCACTCTTTCTATTATTTGAAAGTTTTAGAATATGTCAAGCATATTATAGACTTCATTTTCCTATAAATATCATAATCTATATTGTAAATTTCATCTTGGCTATAACATATCAATGCAAAGAAACGATCCTGGGTTCTATTATGTGAGTCTAAAATGTTTTAATTGCATATTTTTTCTTGATGACTAGGTAATAAATATAGTTTTCACCTATAATTTTTTACATTTAAATTTGTGGAGTAATAAAATTAGGCTTAGCAAGTCTATTTTCATGAATTATCTTTGTAAGTACTTGGTTTCCTAGATATGCTAATGAAGTATTAATTATTGAGTGTTTGGAGGTAGGATAAATTATTAATTATTATGTTCCTTTCGTTTGAATTCCCCTTGAATGATTTCCTCTAGTTAATATAGGAATGAGTTATAACTATTTCTTGTTAGCTACTCTAGTTTTTTTATATTTAATTGACATCAGGGTTCTTATTATGCTTAATATATGTAAAAGAGCACAATTCCCTTTTTAACCTTCCTTCTCCCTCTCTTTTTAGTTTAATTTAAGGAATATTAAAATCCTTAAATGATTGTAAATATCATCACGATCAAGATTAGTGTAAATCAGAAATATTTAGATTTTGAAGTACATAGTCTAGATGGTGGTTTTCATAAATACATCAACCCTTTTTAGGTTAACATTAGGTCAAGAATCCTCCATCTGAATTTATATAGCTTGATTATTATGTATCTTGAACCATAATTCTTGTTAGGTTCTAAAATGAGTGAGGTTAATTCCTCATTTGTAAGTGTTTTCAGGGTGTCCAAAAAAACACAATCAATAATTTCTAGTGTGAGGAGGGTATATTAAAAATACAGTTCCATTGAATGGTAAATATGCTCTAATCTAATTTTATTTTGAGTTTTCTACTGAGATTCATTTAATTTTTGTAAATTGGTATATATATAAGTCATTTCTTGAGTCAAATTGAGCTGATATCCTTATTTCTCGGTCTTGTGTGGTTTTACATACGTCCCACTGATGATTGGAACATTAATGATATTAGAGTTGGTTCATCATAGATTATATTTGTTGGATTTAGAGTCTCACCTCATAAGTTATAAGTCTAATTCTAACATCTTACTTCAACCTCTATTAATTCATAGGAAGACCAGATCATATAAAGGAAAATAATCACTACCAGTAAGTAATATGGTCAAGATCCTGGTTACTAATCTGGTGGACATTAATACAATTGAGGAGGATCTTCAATGTACTCTTGATACTTCTATGAATGACCTAAATGAAAAAAAGTGGAAGAAACTGCAAATAAAGAAGTGGTAAAATAATGTCCCATTGAGGTATGTCCAATTGTCCAAGTCTCTATGACAGCTAGCATACCATCTCCAAAATAGAAACCAGCCCCGAGAACTATATAAAAGGTAGAAGTTGGTGCCAATAAAGCATCTCCAAGAAACACATTTGAAAAAGAAAAGAGGGAGAGAGCCACAAAGAATGATAGTATGGGGGAGTGTAAAAAACCATTGATGGTAGGTTACAAATCCTCCCATTCTAAATGATTTTCTGATCTTGGAATATAAGGGGCCTAAACCAGCCCCATAAGCATAGTATTTTATTTGATTTCAAAATTAAGGAAAGATCGGATGCAAGAATTCTACAAGAACCTAAGATGAATTGAGAAGAGATGAAAGACTTTCAGGCATTTTTTGGAAATAAGATGGATCCCACTGTCGATCCTCTACAGGGGCATCTGGGGGCCTTCTGTGTATGTGGAATAAGAATATTTTGGAAGGATTCCCCCTCATTAATATTTAGCACCATATATAATTTTTTTCACTGAAGTTAGCTAATTAAAATAGTGTATTCTCTCTAATAACTATGCTCCCAATACTACAACTGGTAGAAGGTTTCTTTGGGAAGAGTTGATTAACTTCAAAGGTTGTTTAGTGATTTAAAATGGATCATAAGAGGGTATTTTAACACACCCATAATAATAAAGGAGGGGTTATGTGTATTCTGAGAGTATGGAAGACCTTGCAAATTTCCTGGGGTAGAACATTATGATGGATCTGAACCTCAGTGGTTCAAAATTCACCTGGTCTAACTGAAGATAAGGGGAAAATATGATTCAAATAAGGATGGATCATTTTTTTGTGAATATCCATTGGATTCAGGAGAAAAAATATACCCTCTTCTCACTAGCACACATTGGTTTGGACCACAGTCCCCTGATTCTCAAATTCAGTATCAGGGAGCAGCCCATAGGTAGACCTTTCAGGTTTGGAAAAATTTGGAATACCCATACAAAGCTAGAAAGGAAGATATAAAAATGGTGGATCTTGGAATTCAAAGGTAATATTATGTATATGGTGGCTACCAAACTTTAAAAAATTAAGTTAAATCTTAAAATTTGAAACAAGGAAGTTTTTGGAAATATCTTTCTCCAAAAAAGCACAATTGTTGAAGATATCCATGCTATGGAAGAAGTTATGGAATAGGGAAGATGAAATATGGAGGAAAAATTAAAGGAAAGAGATATTTTGGTGGAAAACCACAATATATTGCACAACGAAGAGATATATTGGAAGCCAAAGTCTAGAATTACTTGGCTCAAATAAGGGGATTGTAACACCAAATTATTCCATATCTTTTCCACCATTAAAGCTAACAAAGGAAGAATCAAAGAAATAAAGAAAAATAATGGTGAAATGGATATGGAGGATAAGGATCTCTCTTCTACCATTTTTTTCTTCTTCAGAAACGTTTTTTCTGAAGAACAACTCTCAGATGAGATCTTCATAACTGAAATCCTAATATTGTGAACCGGTTATTAGCTAAGATCAGAATAGAGAACTCATTATCATTCCTTTTGAGGAAGAGATCAAAGATATTCTTGATGCTATGGAAGGTGATAAAATCCCAGGGATGGATGGATTTCCTGCTGTATTTTTTCAAATGTATTGGGATATTGTGAAGAAAGAAGTAGTTGTAGTGGTCCAAGAATTTTTCTGATCTAGAAGATTTCTTAAACAAATCAACCACACTTACATTTCCCTTATACCTACAAATCCAAGAGCTAAAGATCTTGGGGATTTCAGACCTATTAGCTTATACAATACTATGTATAAGTTAATATCTAAAATTATTTCTTTCAGATTAAGGGATACTATGAGTAACTTTATTTCTCCAAATCAAGGATCTTTTATGCCTGATAGACAAATCCTGGACAACATAATCACTATTCATGAGACGATACATTATGTGGAGCTCTCAAGAAAGGATGCTATGATTGTAAATTTATTCGTGCAAAAATATTATGAAAATATATCTTGAGATCTCTTGTACTCTCATTTAATCCGTTTGGGTTACCATCATCACTTCATTAGAACGATCCAAGCCTGTACTAAAGATCTGAGATTTTCTAATATAATTAATGGTAAGCCCAATGGTTTCTTCAAATTAGAAAGGGGGTTTAGGCAAGGAAATCCCATGTCACCTCTTCTATATATAATAGTTTCTACAACTTTGAGTAGGTTATGTTCTAGGGCCCAAAGTGATGGTATCATGGAAGGTATTAAAGTAACACATGGGGGTGATAATCAATGGCTACAAGATTTTGTGGATGATACTATTTTTACTTTGTCAAGATGGTGTTTAGGAGGCTTGAGAATTTAAAATCATCACTAAAAAATATGAAAAAATTATTGGATAGAGGATAAATTTAAGAAAGAGTTCCCGTCTCTTCATTAATGTGGGGAAGGAACAATATAACTGGCTTGCAAGAATTTTGGAGTGTGCCATCAAGGCCCTCCCAGATACATACCTTGGTATGCCTATTTTTGGGAAAAATTTAGAGGAAGGAGGTTAGATTAAACTAATAGAAATAATTCATAAAAGTTTGGCCTCTTGGAAAGGATATCTACTTTCATGGGATGGAAAAACTCAGCTCCTTCAAATCAGCTTATAGAGTATAACTGTGTTTATAATTTCCATCTTTAGTTTACCAGATAGAGTAAATAAAGCTATTGGAGGCATACATAAATGTTTTTTATAGACTGGATTAGAGGAAAAGAATATAATCCCTTTAGTTGCTTGGGAAAAAGTTACTCAACCTAACGATAGGGGTGGTCTTAGACTAAAAAACATACAATTCATGAATCAAGCTCTAATAGCTAAGGTTGGATGGAGATTCCACAAAGAAGAGGGCACTTGGTAGAAAATCCTTAAGGTGAAATATTTGTGGTCCTTTGGCAGAAATTTGGTTCTCTTTTCTGATATGGGGCTCCCT
The DNA here is from genome assembly GCA_019776745.2 of Taxus chinensis. Lineage (NCBI taxonomy): Eukaryota > Viridiplantae > Streptophyta > Pinopsida > Cupressales > Taxaceae > Taxus > Taxus chinensis. The sequence continues at coordinate 382,871,989 of CM034156.1, read as the reverse complement.
AGAGGTTCTATTTTCTAGAATAACCTATGCCAACCTAGAAAGTTGTTGATAAAAGGAATCAAATGGAATATTGGTGATGGAACTAAGATTAAATTTTGGAAAGACCCATGGATAAAGGATAGAGCACTAAAAATGGAAGAGCCATAGAGGGATCTTTGGCCATTATTTAACCAAGAAAATGGTGATTTGACTTGCAACTATTGGAATGAAGAGAGGAAGTGGATCCCCTTCCTTCCTCCCCCCACTAACTTGGGGATTTATAGCCCTTCCAAGACCTAAATAAGAGCTTTAAAGATTATCATATACCCCATGATAGATCTCAAGATGAGCTGATATGGAGAACCATGGATATAGGGGATTATGGTATTAATTCTAGTTATATGTTAAATTTTGAACATATTTAAGCCAATATTCTCTAGAGGCAGGTCTAGAATAAGAATCTTACTCCCAAAATCAATATTTTATTCTAGGAAGTTGTTAAAGGTAAGATCCTAACTATGGATAGACTAAGAAAAAGGGGAATGATCAACATGAATATATGTGGTCTTTTCAAGAGTAATGTAGATTCAATCAAACATCTCTTCCTGGAATGCTCCTTTTCCTTTCAAATCTTCTCTGTTATCATAAGTATTTTTAAGTTACACTTGGTCCTTCCCGGGGATGTTACCCTTCTTCCTAATCTATGAAGCTTCAATTTTTATCATGACATAGTTAAGGAAATCTAGAAACTTTCCCTCCCTCACATAGTTTGGGGGATTTGGCTGGAATGAAATAATAGGATTTTCAAGAACAAAGTTTCTAGTTTGGAGAAGGTTATTGCAAAGGTGAGACAATCCCTTAAATATAAAGCTTATAGTCTAAAGCCTAAATAGTCTAAAAAGTGTCTAGATTAGGAAAGAAGTGTTCTCAGTAACATGGACATCATTCCTAATAGTCCTATGAAGGAGAACGTCACCCATAGTGTCAAATGGTCAAAACCCCTTGACGACAACTTCAAGCTCAATTTTGATGGCTCAACCAAACAAAAGGACCACGTTGCTAGAGGAGGAGGTCTGATTCATGATCACATGGGTAGGTGTATTAGAGCTTACATGGGTCTAATTGGTAATCATACCAATAACTATGCTAAATCTAATGCTAAGCTCTAGGGCATTATGATGTACAAAGATATGAGTTTTAAATACATCATTATCAAAGGTGATTCCTTGTGCATTATTAATGCTCTTAAGAATCATAGAAAATGTGGTTGGAAACTCAGAAAAATTATCAAGGAGGCTCATGGAATTCTAAAATAATTTGATACAATGGACATCCAACACACATATAGAGATGGTAATAAATATGTGGATGCACTTGCTAATCAAGGAAATAACATGTTTGAATTGATGACATGACCATGGACACGTCTTCTTTGGGAAAACATTAAAAATTTGATTAATGATGACACATATTATGAGGTCGAGTAATGCTGGAGCACTAGACTCACACGCCAGGGATTTTGAAGAGACTTTATTCTTATTCAAAAAGGTTAGGATTCATTTGATTTTAAATTTAATCAAGTTTTTTGATATCGGCGTCTGCATATAGTTGGGGCTCGAGGAAAGGAAAAATAAGAAAACTATGTGAGGTGACAGGGTTCAAATCAAACCTACTACTTTCCGCCACTTGAAAAAATGACTCTGTCTTGTGAAAACTGTTGCATAAAGGGGGCTTCACTAGTTATATTTGGTTCTTAAAAGGTAATGAAATTGTGCTTTTTGTTGATTTTGGAAATGATTGGATTAATGTGGGATTATAAGGGATTAATGCTAAGACCCTTATATGATATTCATTATATTGATATCACACCATCCTAATCAATCTCCATTATCGAGATAGAAATTTTGGTAACAACCCTAGTCAACAAACTACAATATTACGATCTTCTTAAAAAAATTAATTCCTTAATCAATTACAAGTAGAAGGACAAAGAATATTCTCAAGCCTTCATCAAATAATGGAAAACCTTGTCCACTAGGGTTGAACATAACATGCTTAATGGGATCTTATTCCAACTATTATTTGGATTACTTAAGCCTAACCTTCCATATAAGATTAGATAATTTCCCCTACCTCTTTGGAAGAAGCATTAAAATGGTCCAAGTTACAAGATTATATCATGAATGAGTTTGAAAAGTATTCTCTAAAGAAGCAAACCCTAAGAATATCTAAGTCCTCATGTGTCCTAAAAATAAGAATGTCACTGATGATAGAGTCACATATACTCTTCATCAAGGAACTTCCTCTAATAGGACCATCTATACCATTGATCAATAAACTACCCAATCAAATTATACCTCCTTCGATGCCTAATTTCACCAACCTCTATCCAAATAAGTGCTATGATGACATCTACCTCATCCATTCACCAAGGTGGTATACCCCTCTCATCCTCTCCCTCAATGGCATGATGAGATTCAAATTTTTTGGTGGCATGCCAATTGGTTCCATTCATATGAAAATTTATATGACATGCAATCCTTTACCTACACCTTTCTCATTGGTAATAACTTTGACCATAAATCTATCACCCAGGGAAGGTTAGATGAATCCATCATGGCATGTGAAAAATCCTAATAATGTGGTCAAAATTAAGTAGTTCATCAAGCTAATGAGTGTTTCAAAATATATAATGAACCACTTCCTAATCATTCTAAATCCCAAAAAGCTATCAACAATCATACTAGTAAAGTAGATACCAATGTTGTTGAGACCTCTTATCCTCTACTAGTGCATTTACAAAAATTGTGGTTCATATCGATCGTTCTAAATGAATTATCACCTATATTGAACCATATTATCCTTGTGGAGCTCAAAATAACTCATACATGACTATCTATCCCTATTCCTCATGAAAATCCCTCGTACCCAGATCCTCAGTTTAGGTAAATGCAATCCACCTCATTGTAAACATTTCTATAGGTTGAATCCCATATATATCGGTTGTTTCCAATTCCTACACCATCATCCCTTGTGGTAGAACCTATTCCATGGTATATCCCATAGAAATGGAAGTTAAAAACTCACTTATAAAACTTTTTTCTAGGCCCCCTTCTTTAGAACATGTTTAGACCGATCCTTCTTAGATTTAAACCAGTGCATCCTTGAAGATAAGGATCCTCTTACAAATAATTCTCTCATCCCTAGTTAAATAATTTTTTTAGATCTCCTCTTATCTCACCCCAATATCATGAGTGTCTTCTGACTACACTCTTCACTGTGAACATTCCTTTTTCATCAATTTAAGGAAGTAGTTTTCCCATATGGGTTAGCAGAGAGAATCATGCAACAATACAAAGAGGTATTCGTATCCACTAATATTTCCAATTATCATTATTATTATACCCACCTTCTTCTTGATTCTATGATCCTAGATAAATTACTATTTCATGTTTATTATCCTTCCCTATTTATCTTAGTTCATGATAACAATAATATGGTTAAGTGAAGCCTCATAGATGAATGTTTTATCACTTATGTCACTATCTTTACTTCATCAAGGTACTAGGTTACTCTATAGAAAATATAAAATACACTTGGAGTGCATGTCTTGGATGTGATCATGGACATATGCCCCCTATGGGTTGTATTTAGCTCATTATCATTGTGCCTCACCCTACTATTTACATCAAATTCATGGTCTTCAATTTCCCCATTATATTATAACATCCTTGTAGGATGACTATGAACTCATAATATGTACATTCACATCATATTCATGCTAATGTGTCAATTTTACACACCTAGGAGTTATCTATAAGGTGTAAGGTGGCACAAACATTAGAAATTTGACCTATTTCAACAACATGGGACATTTAAATTTCTACCCTTGAAGAAATTGATAGCATCACATTTAAAGAAAATCAATGCCTTAACTATCTCCTAGATTATCTTTATAGTTATAATGGTCATCCCAAGGTCATGGGATGTACTCCACCCAAACTTCTCACTTCTGACAATGATAATCCCATTAAAATTAACCTTTAAATTCATGCCTTTGATCTTCATGAAGCCATTATTTCACAATTACTTCCCTCCTTATTACCATGATCACACAAGAAGTATGCCGATGATATCCCTATCACTATCACTTGTACCCACATCCTCCTATAGAGAATCTCATCTAACCTAGGATTATCGTTGATTCATGTGCTATCAATATTACTACACATGATTATGATGATGGATACTCTATCATTGACCCCTTGTTATAAGGATATGCCCAAGATAATAATGTAGAAATCCTTCACTACTAAGACACTCTACATTCTAACTTTAGTCATAACATCAATACTATCACCATATCCATGCAAGATTCACATCATACCTTCAATTTGGAGGCCAATGATCTTAAATATGGTGAAGATATTGATTTTGACTTTGAATCCAAGGATGAGCTTATGAAATACACTCTCGTCATTATAAATTATGCTTGAGTTTCTATATGCTCCTTCGGTCAGTTTTTCTACACTACCTCTTATGAAACATCCATTTCCTATACCTACCATTTCTCAACATACCACTATACCCCTACCTTTTACGAAATCACCACCAGTCGATATTTCTATTATGGAGTTTATCCTACCCATGATCGAGACATACTATACATGGAATGAGACTCATGGACATGATGTTTTTGATTTTAGATATTATAGATGACATATGAAGAAACTCAAGCTAGAATTCGAGAGAGACCAATGTAAGAAGGCATCACAATATTCTTTCAAATTTTCATTAGTCTACTATTAGTATGGATGGTTTATTCTCACATAAAGATGATACTTGTTATCTCCCATAATCTCCAAGATTGAGATTATTATCCTTGTGTTCCTAAGAGTTGATCCTGATCTCCCCATCATATCATTTTATACCATATTATATCTCTAATCATTCTCCCCTTATCCCTTCTTGGATGATATCCATTATGAAGTCCTCACACATATGTCAGATAAGATAGATGATTCTCTCTTTTTCACATGATCAAAAGTACATAAAGGTATTAACACCATCCAAAACAACCTCAAAGACCTCATGATTCACACTCAACATAAAATCATTCAAAACATTGAAGACATCATCAATAATGCATTTCAATCATTCACATTTCATCATTGAGATATTTTTTCTTATGTGATATATCCTCTTCTATCTCCAATTTAGGTTCATCTATCTCTCTTAGATTTATATGACAATTGCTTCCTATCTAGGATAATTTGGTAATTCATATTCATCTCCCGTCTGGGTTTATCCATCTTGTTTGAGTTTATATGCCCATTTCTTCCTATCTTGGATGCTTTGGTAATTCCTCTTAATCCTTCCCACTTGGGTTTATCTTCCTCTCTTAGGTTTATGTCCATGGATTCCCATTTTGGATAATATGTTCAACACTTTTCTCTCATATCCCACTTGGGTTTATCTCTCATTTTCTGGGATATCCCTATAATTTCTCTCCTTCCCATCCTATATTATCTACAATTCCTACCCTATAAATCCCAAAAACCTTTAATTTTTTCATTTTTAATCATAAATATCCATTCATTTATACATATATAAGGGAGTGGAATCATAAAACTAAGCATACATAAACCTCAACAAACAATATCAATAAAATAATTATATCTCATATATATATCATAATTAATCATTTTATACATCATCATATTTCTCAAAAAATCATAAAATCAACCATCCATCAAGCATCCCATCCCTTAGATGGAGGTCAAACAATGATTTGAGATAATTGTGCTCAAATATTCACATGTATGGATTGTGGGAAGGATGTGGCTCTAAAATGAGCCCCTAAAGCATCTCCCTATACTCTATCCACCAAAACCTTTCAGGCTATATCTTGGACTAACGCATTATAACCTCATGTATTTGATAGTCTCAATAATTACTCTCACAATAGCATTGTTTGTTCATAAATATTTTAAGGATGCAATGAATCCTACACTAATCATTTCTATAACATTCCTATGCATTTTAATCTCACAAGTTTCATATCCAATGAGCCTCAATACCCCCATTGAGTGTCCTACTATTGCTTACATTGGATATTACATCACAGTTGTATCTATTAGGTCTAGGATCCCATAAAAAATATTATGGTGTGCTCTCTCAATCATTTCATGCCACTCATTTGTGGTCCAATCTATAAAACAAAAAACTCACACATCCTATTAGACATCTATTCAACATCTATCAAAAACATCAAAATCTACGGTATCAAATCATTTAACTCTAAGGCTCACCTAGCTCATTGACCTACTCCACCATGAAAACATTATCTTCTCAAAATCCAACCACTTCCCCATCCTCCTCATATCTCATGCTGTGGACCACAACAAACTATTCCCACCCATCTCGGGGAACTAATATCATCAATGACCTCTTCGGCACCTCTTCTCTCTTTCCTAGCATTCTCATCATGTAGGTCAATATCTGGGTACATGTATCTAAAAAATATCCTTCTCTTGGTCTCCTTACTTTCCACACATGGTGTCACACACCGCATTTGTAAAATGTTTTGTTGCCGTAAATTTTTTGTGAATGATTAAGTAATTACGAATGTTAGTTGATGTGTACATATATATAGTTATATGTGTGTGTGTGTGTGTGTGTACTGAAACATATACATACACATGTGTAGATGTATACATGACTCTACATGTGAATTTACCATCTAACATTTGTTGGTTTGGTTTGATGATCACAATTTTATTTACTTCACTGTATTTGGCTTGGTTGGCTAGACACCACCGCTGATTGTTGTAACTAATGAAGTTTGAATCCATTAATGATTATAGGATTGTTAAGTTTCTTTTCATTATTTAAGGTATTTGATGAATCATTCTTAGACTGCTTTACATTATTAACAATACTGCATTGCTTGAAAAAGGTTTAAATTTTGAAGGTTGTGTGATTATTCTTTGACCACCTTGCAAAGTAATTATTTAATGGTCTTAGACCATTAGCAAAGTAAAGGATTCTTTATTTTGTAGATGGGTCATAGACCAAATTTCTTGGAAATCGGTAAATAATAAGTTTTAATGGCCATAGACCAAGGATTAATTAAATGGTTGTGTTTGAATTTTATTTCAATAGGTCGTAGACCAAAGGCGATTAAATTAATATTTTAAATGGTCATTGACCATGTTACTTGGAAAAGTCAAGGTACATGGTTATTGATTTGTTTGAATAGCCATTTACCACATGTAAGGTAGACTAGTAAGTTATTTGTTTATTAATAATATTGGGATGGTCTTGGATAGTACAAACTCCATGCAAGTTAAATTATAATAGTTATTTTAGAGGGAAGGTGAGTAAGAAATGATAGTGATTTATGGTGCATTAAAAGAAGAACATTTTTTGGGAAATGGAAGATTGCTAAGAAAGATAAAAAAATTTATCTCTTTATCTCTCCTCATTCACATTTTTCTTAGTTTGGTTGTTGGAGCTACATGGAAGGGTTTAGAGGAAAATAGGGAAATATGTTATTGGAACTTGCATGAGGTTTTGATGGGATATTGTTGGAAATATGTTGCATACATTGATGAAGTTTTATTTAAAATGGTGGATTTGTATCATTATTTTTTTGGAAAGTTTTGGAATATAATTTTGCTGGGCATTCACATTTCTAGTTCAAGAAGAAAATTTAGAAAAAGGAAAAAAGGCGTATTCAATTTACAGGCATGAATATCTAATTCATTTATTTTGTTTTATATGGGAATATGAAATTATTTTCTTAAAATGTTGGAAATTATAGAGTGATACTAAGTTTTTAAAGAAATTTTTGAAGGAAAAACATAGGAGAATAATAATAAAATTACTGGGTATTTAGAAAAGTGAAGAATATTGGTTTCTTTTTTTTTTTGGTTTTATGGTTTTTTTATTTTTACATATAACATACTCTTGATGTTTGTATTTTGGATTTGTTTTTGGGTGATGTTGGCATTTAACCTATAAGAGTTATGGGTTTTTTTATTTTGTTGATGGACCAATTATCTTGCAAATGTGTGTGTGTGTGTGTATAGATCTATTTCCTTCATGTAGCTCACATAGAGCTTACTGATAATAAATTTGTATGTGGAAAATGATTGATTTTATGTTACAAGGGCAAGAATTGTTCTCTTAAATTTATATAAAAATTGAAGATGAAATTATGAGAAGATATTCAATCTGGGACCTTGTGCCATATGGGACAGATTGTTATTTTGTGAAATTTATGGGTATGAATTTTCTTGGAATATTATATCAAATGGTATCATTTTACCTTGTAGAGGCGGGTTTCTATCTTGAAGTTGGTTGATCTATTTAATTGGTCATTGTGTTATTATATAAGATAATTGTTTTATCCCATTATATGATAGTTGGTTAAACTTCACCTTCTCAATTTGATTTTTCTTCTGTTAATTGAAATATCCTTTTAATTTTTGATAAGTTCATAAGGGGATAGGCTATTAATACTACCATTTGGTTAGTCATCAAATACGATAGTGGGTGAATTTTTCAGTGATTAGGATTTACCGTTATCTCTCTCTCTCTCTCTATGTGTGTAAGATAATCTCTGACTTAGGCGAGAAATAAAGAGATTCTATCTTTTGGAGACTACCAACACTTCTTCTTTACATAGAAAGATTTTTGAGTATGTGATTAATTACTTAAAAGATTAAATAAAATAAGTGTAGTTTGATCTATAATGAAGTGGGTGAGATGGTATGTTATTTTTTGCTTATAACTGGTTATGGAACTTCTTTGGGGCAATGAGAAAGTGTTGAAATCAAAATTGTTGACTTGGTATTAATGGTTGGGATTTTATTAATTATTATTATTATTATTATAAGTCAAGATATTGTTTTTTTCACCTTGTATTTATTGCAAAAATTGTTAAAGAGAAAGTTTAATTACCTATATAGGAATGTCGAATTTTTAAGAAGGTTACTTTGTTGGTAATATTATTATGTGATAATATCAGGAAATAGAATATCGTCGATCATGCTTATTTAATAAGTCTCATTACAACTGAACACACAATTTAAAATTGCATTATTAGTTGATAACCAGTTTGATGTGAGAAAAATTCATTATGTGGTATCATTCCATTTATTCAAATATGATATGAACTAATTTAATGATTTATGAAGTTTATTACTTATCACTTAAGATAACCTTATCATATTCTCTCATTTCAATTTGATACAACATGAATATGAACAGATACTTCATGCCATTTCGTAGAACTGGTCATGTATAAAAATTTCTCTCTCCTATAATGTGTAGGGTGGAGTGACATTATGAAGTGATTTATTGGATTGAATAGACATGATTCATCATGTGATGATTGTTTAAAATCTGTTTTAGATTATTGTATTGGTTGTAATTTTGAATGTATTATCTTCATAGGGTTAAGAAAGGCATATTGCCTATTGTAATATCATAATTATTATATGAAATTATTTTTAAATTAATGAATTATCCTTAATTAGTGAAATAAATGCTTGTTTTTATTCATAAATTGTGAGTTATAAAAGCTTTATAATGTTGTTTTAACAACATAATGTACATATTACATTTATTGATAATTTTATAGGAAAGTACATATGTTTTATTAATTCATTTTGGAATGAGAAACTATGTTCTATAAAAATCCATAGTACGAATCGAAAAACAATAAGACAAAACCATGCTAAATCACTATTGTATCTTATGAATTAAAATACACTATTATGATTAAATGATGGCATGTGAGTACATGTATTGTTTTCAACGTATATATGCATGATGTGACTAGATAAACCTACGTAGAATTACAAATGTATGTTACTTTAGTACGATAAGAGGTACTTATAAAATATGGTAACTCGATGAGTTACTATACACTTCTATCAAGGAAAAGATTACATATTATGATACAAAATAACTTATTGTTAAGTTGAATTCATTTTCTTACCTTGAAATGTCAACTAAATTGTTATTGAAGTGTAGATATCGTGAATCAATGTTCTTGTCGATAGAGTCTTATTCGTGCCAAATGAGGATGGCTACAGAAAATATAGAGAATACATAATGACGCAAGTCATTATGTGATCATTACATTTCCCATAAGGATCCTAATATGGAATTGATAGGATCCTCTCGATTGAAATAACAAGCCATGATCCCTGCAACTTCAAAATTGAAACTTAATTTCTTAAAAAATGAAATAATATCCTAATAATTTTGAGGAGATGATTGTGCAGTGGTGGAAACAAGTTTTGTTGGCTTGTATGTAGCCACAAATCTAATCTTGAATTGCTCTCTTGATAATTTGGACAAGTAGTGTAAATAGTTGATCACATTGTTTGTTTACCATTTCTTGTCTTGTTGTGTCAGATACTTGATGGATTAAAGTTGTATGTTTTCCAGGTTGATACATATGGAATGCACATGGTTCTCAAGACCTGTTATAAATTTTTAACCAAGCGTATACAAGTTATACACACTTGGTTAGAGTGAATTAAGGGGTATTGGGGAGATCTAATTGACCCTTATAACTGCACATGGTTATAATTTGTTATCAGATGTATTGTAAACATTTAATTATGCTATATTTTAATTTGTATTTAAGGCATAATTTTTATTTAAGGGGTTGATTTAAACAAAATTCCTTTAATTTGGAGATATAATAACATCGATGTTACATCTTGGTATCAGATTCGAAGGTCGTCAGTTATTTAAATAAATGGGTTCATATTACTAACAAAACATCTTATTCTTGTTTAACATAATACAATGGTTATAACAAGAGAAAATAATGTAGCTGAAATTACAACAAACCATAAACTAGATGAAATTATAGAGATTCTTCAAGATACTCGAAACTAGATAGTTTTCCTAAAACAATAGGTAATGGGTGAGGAGGAAGAAGAATAAGGTAATGTACAACAACCTATTCAACCTAATGTTGGAAACCTTAATGCTGAAAATCTCAATGCATGAGATCCTAATGTTGGAAATCCCAATGTAGGAGATCATAATGCAGGAAATCTCAATATCGGGAATCATCTAGGAAATAAAAGATATAGTTTGACAACTAAGTTGTCAAGGTATATTAAACAAATCAGCCCACCCAAGTTTGATGGAACAACCTTGGGATATGGAGCTAAGAACTGGCTAAGTGAAATGGAAAATTATTTTGAAATAAGATACTGCTGTTAGGAATATTAGGTAGTGCTCACATTTGTGAGTAAAAATATTTGGGCTATTATTATATTGAGAGAGTATATTTGTATGTGAGTTAGATTGTACGTGATAATAGAAATAGGTAAGAGATATTATAGGGGAAATAATAAAGATTGTTGAATAACCCATCTAGATTTAGGGTGATAGGTTTGTGGAGTTGTTATATGAGTTAAGATGGGTCTCCTATATATTTGTACCTCATATTATTGAATATCATGTTGTTTTTGAATTATTATTAATCTTGTGCTCATTCCAAAATATGGGGTAACCCCCACATTTGGTATCAGGGAAGGTTTCCTATGAGACCTCTCTAAATCTCACCCCACTCATGCTTCATTTGTCAAGATGATTAACGAAATGGGTTAGTAGATCCCATGGACCTCTGTGACCCCATTCCCTTCTTCCATGACCATTCATTTGTTATGAAGTCAGGTGGTGTAAATGAAAGACTAGAGGGATACCACAGACCTCACATAAAATATGGAGTTTGTAGCATCCACCCTTATTACATATTTGTCGATGGTAATAGAGGATACCACAGACCTCACAGAAAACCAAATGACATCCATCATTCACATGCATAATCTTCTCTCTTCCAATTTATTCACTCCTTCTACAGTATTTCACCCATTTTGTTCAAAGTCTTCATAAAAAAAAATTGAAGATCATTTCTTTAGTCTGAGTTCAATGGAAAAAAAGAAGACAATATGAGGGCTATAATACTACGAATCTTTTCATAAAGCATGGCTATATTCAAATCTGGACAATTTGACCGAGTTTAACCTATATCAAGCTTACCTTGGATCCCTGCTTATCGCTCCTCTTAACCCATGGAGATCATTCTTTTCATTGGACAGTGAGCTATCCAAAAATCATATCATTGTTGGCTCGTTGCACAGGCCACAAGTTCTTCTCTACTAACCATTGAAAAAATTAGAAGCATCTCCACTCAAATCTTGGTTGATCGAACCAATATTTAATGTCAATATTGAAGTAAGTGTGCCATAATTCTATGATGTAAAATTATATATATGTTGATGAATATCAGCCATGTGCAATACATGGTGGTAGATATTTCTCAGATCTAGTTGTTATCCATTAAAGAAGGCATTTTTCATTGCAATGCCAACAATTTTAGGCTTTAAGGATGCATATTCACAAGAGACATAAACAAGGAAATGATGATTAATGATGCTATGGATGCTAGAAAAATTAATTATGCACCTTCACATGGGCCAAATCAATTTCCTTTCCAGGGATTGAGAGACAGTGGCATTGGTTCTCAGGGAATCACTGTCAGCATTGCATTGTTTTAGATTTTACACACCAATGGTTTATCGTGTCACAACCCCTGTTCTATAAGAGACACTTTCACCTAAATCAGATGAATAATATTGATCAAGCGCATTCAGTTGAAGGGATTTGGTTCAAATATCTTAAAATGGTATGATATTAGAATATGAATATGAATCCCCAAATATTTGCAACATCAAGCCATCTAGATCGATTCATCTTGTTATTGAAACATTGAAATCCTATCAAGATAATACCATACAAATCAATGACATATCATAGAAATCCTTCATCTCATGTTTTTCGTGATATCCTTAGTAATCTCTCCAAAATAGCAAATAGGAATTAGCGTTGATTAATTCTTTGGTAGATCTCCTTTGGTGGCTTCAATCTCTGATATAGGATAATGTTTTTTTATGTAAATTTATTTTGAGAAAATATTTGTTAGGGGAGAATATGTTTTTTCGAAATGGGGCAAGAAATATAATTATTTTCAAAAATCATAAAGAGTATAAAATTGTAATTGGATGCATTTTCAATTGTAATCGACATCTAAGAGTTATTTACCTTGAGGTGGGGCACCTATGAAATAATTCAAATGATGGATGCAATGAACAATGTTTCTCTCCCCATGTTAGCACTAATGGGGGGAATGTTAGGAATATTAGGTAGTGCTAACATTTGTGAGTAACAATATTTGGCCTATTATTATATTGAGAGAGTATATTTGTATGTGAGTTACATTGTACATGAGAATAGAAATAGGTAAGAGATATTATAGGGGAAATAATAAATATTTTTGAACAACCCATATAGATTTAGGGTGAGAGGTTTGTGGAGTTGTTATAGGAGTTAAGATGGGTCTCATATATATGTGTACCTCATACTATTGAATATCATGCTAATTTTGAATTATTATTGAGATTGTGCTCATTCCTGAATATGGGGTAGCGCTCACAACTTCTATGAGGAAACCAAATTAATTTGGGGTTCTTTTCAACTCTCTAATGAAGCATATTCATGGTGGTACACCTATGAGATGGATATGGGAGGTGAACCTACTAACATCATTTGGGAACAATTTAAATTGTAATTCTACCAAGAATGGTTACCTCATATATACTTTGATTAGAATATGTATGAATTTTAAAACCCGACTTAAGGTAAAATGAGTGTGTTTGAATATTGGGAAAACATTTCCAAATTACTGAAGTATGTACCACAATATCAAAAGGATGAGAAATCCAGGATACATAAATTCATTATGGGGTTGAACCCCATAATTGGAGGTGAATTAGATGTGTTTGGTCCTTCTACTATGAAATTTATATTCGAGAATTCCATTAGAAAAGAGTAGAAGCTATAAGGAATTTCTACTCATAGGGATGAAAAGTCAAAGAATAAATTTAACTCACCTTTTCCATTGGTACCTAGAAAAACATGGTGGAAGAAGGTTGAAAAAAAACAAAGAATGGTAAAAATAACACAATAGTAAAACCTAATACAAATGTAAAAAAGAAAAGGGAAGAATAGGGATGTTGCAAATGATAATAAATTTGAAAAGAAAGGAACTTTTGCTAGATGTTTCATATGTGGTAGTGACTACTATGCCAATAATTGTCCTCATAGGAGTCAAGGGAATAATTAGTCGCAGAAGATTCATGCTATAGTGGTTAACTGCGAATTTGAGAAATAAATTACTCCCAATGAAATGTGAGGTAAGCTATATGGAATTCTTGTTACTATTTTATTTAACACCGATGCAAACGAGTGTTTCATTTCAAGTAAATTAGCTGTAAAACTGAATAAGAAAGTTGGTTATATGAAAAATACATGGATTGTAGAATATGGGAATATTTTTTTTTCAAACTGTAGACCAATGCTTGTTTGACATAACATTGGAGTTACCTAAATTTATTGTAGAAATGGAACTATACATAGCTCCTCTAGCGTCCTATGACATTATTATTGGTGTAAAATGGCTATCCCAACAATAAATAAACTATAGATTGTTTCAAAAAATGACTAGAATTCCTAGATGATATGCAAAAAATAGCTATCATACAAGGCATCAAAATGAATTTTGAAGTTAGATATATTTTAGCTATACAGCTTAAGAAAGCTAAAAACAAGGGTTGCATGCTTTATGCCATTATGATATTTAATTTTAGTGAGGAAGGTAATACTTCCTTGGAGGACTATCCATTGTTACAGAGAGTAGAAGGATGTCTTTCTGGAGGAATTATCTTGTAATTTATCTTAAATGTGAGTTTGAATTTACCATTAATATCAAACCTATAACTAAACAAATATCTAAAGCACCATACATAATTACAAAAAACTAAATTAGTTATAACTAAAATACTCAACTTCACGATCTTCCTGTCTAAAGGAATGATTATACCATGAGAATGTGTCTCCTTGGGGAGAACAAATCATGTTCGTTAGGAAGAAGGATGACATGTTAAGGCTATGTATTATATTATCACATGCTTAACAAGGCCACTATTAATAATTGATATCCTTTACCAAGGATTTATGACATTTTAGATTAGATGTGAGATAAATCTATGTATATACAAAGATCGATTTATGATCCAGGCTATCATCAGCTAAGGATAAATGATGAAGACATTCATAATACAAAATGTTCATAACAAGATATGGTCATTATGAGTTCGCAATGTTACCCTTTGGACTCACTAATGTAACAAATGCATTCATGAAATTAACATGAACAATAATTTTTCAAGAATATCTAGATAAATTTGTGCACTAGTTTTCTTGGACGATATTCTGATTTATTCTAAGAATTTGGAAGAACATGAATGAACACTTGAGAATAGTGTTAGATGTGCTTAGAAAGATAAAACTATACTGGTAAAATCATTGAAATGTTCATTCTATTAGAATGAAGTCCAGTACCTTGGGCAGCATAATCAATAAGGATGTGAATTTTAGTTCACACCATAAAAAATCAAATCCATAGAACAAAATGGTTACCAACACCTAAGAATGTACATGAACTAAGAAGCGTCATGAGGATTGGCTGGTTATTCCAAAAAAATTGTTAAAGATTTCTCTAGAGTGGTTAGCCCATATAACATCTTTGCAGAAAAAATGACAAGAAATTTTTGTGGACCATGATAAGTGCAAAAATCCATTTCAATTTCCTGAAAGAGAAAACTTACAAAAACACCTATTTTGAATGTTCTAGATCCCAACGGAAGGCTTCAACTATGGTAACTGATGCCTCAGGTGAAGGAATGGGTGGAATACTTCTGCCAAAATGACCACATAATTTTTTATGAAGAGCATGAAAAATAAAGGTGCACGAGTAGAACTATGCTCCCCATGACTTAGAAGTTGCTGCCATAGTTCATGGCCTTGCAAGTTTAGAGGCATTACGTAATAGGTAAATCCATTTGAATTGAAAACAAACCATTTCGGAACTGAAATATATCTTTACACAACCTAACTTGAATGCTAGACAACTTAGATGGCTAGAATTTTTGTCTCATTATGACTTCAACATAAGTTACATCAAAGGAAAACATAACTGATGTGGTTGATGCGCTAAGTCGCAGGAAGCATGTTTCCGCTATTGTAACCATTAAAACTCAATTTAAAGAATGAAGTAAAGAAATAAATGCAAACTGATCCATATTATCAACATGTGAAAGACTGAATTGGCAGAAAATCAGAATGAAAGAGAGGTATAAAGGACTTCAAATTAGATAATGAAGGAGTCTTGAGATACAAAAAATAGAGTTTACGTACCTTTGGGAAATGACATTAGGAATAAAAGTCATGAAAGAATTCCATGATGCTCCTAATTCCAGGACATCCCGTACTGATGAGAGTTATTGGATGATGTAAAAGAAAAATAATTTTGGAAGGGAATGAAGAAATACATGAAAATTTATGTTACTTATTGTCTTGAATGTTCACGCATGTTAAGGCATAACGTGCATGCATCCTATTGGTCTGTTGTTTCCTAGATAGTATTCCACATTAAAAATGGAAATTAATTAGCATGGATTTCATGCAAGAAATGCCAATCTCTAAAAAAAAGCATGACATGATTTTAGTAGTGGTTTATAAACCGGATAAAGTAACTCACTTCATACTGACTAATATGAAAGATAATTCAATTATACTTACGAAACAATTGGTGCATGAAATTTTTAGATTGCATGGAGTTATAGAATTGATTATTTATGACAAGGATCCTAAAATGACATCTTAATTTTAGTAGACTCTAAAATTAGTTCTGGGAACAAAAATAACTTTATTTCAGTATACCATCTGAAAATAGATGGTAAAAAAAATAGTTAACTAGGTTATGGAGGATATGCTTAGAATGTATTGCATGGATCAACAATATAAATGGGAAGAATATCTTTTATTGCTTGAATTTTCCTATAATAACACTTATCATTCTTCATTGAAAATGTCACCATTTGAAGTGTTGTATGAGAGAGGGTGTATAAATCCTATCATCTGGGGTAAAATGGAGGATAGAGAGTTAGTAGGCCTGAAAATGTTGACAGAAATGGAAAAGAATGTAAAAGTCATTTGTGAGCAGTTGAAGGAAGTTGTCTATAGGAACAAAAATATACGCATATATGAAAAGAGTTGATAGGAAATTTGAGAAAGGAAATAAATTTTTCTTGATGGTAAAACCCAAAAATATCTCAATCACATTTGAAAAGTCTGCAAAATTGTCACCTAGATATGGGGGACCTTTTGAAATTCTGGAAGTCATAAGTCCAGTGGCATACGAATTAGCATAACCTCTAGCATTGACTAGAATGCATGATGTTTTTCATATTTCATTACTTAAAAAGTATGTTTCAAATATAATACATGTCCTAAATTGGAGCCCTTTATAGGTCCAAGACCTAGGAATTGTCGTAATGGAATGAATTAGAGTATTAGAAACTCACATGTTGCAATTTAGAAATAGATATATTGTTTAATACAAGGTCTAATGGGACCAATATTCTAAAGATAGTGCAACTTGGGAGAATATAGATGAAATAAAAACTACATTTCCTTATCTGATTCAGTGATAAAAACAATTATTTGATTATTTTCTATTTATATATTAATTATTATCTAATAATTTTATTAACTGCAATGGAATTTTTTTCTATATTACTGACTATTTTATAATATTTTTTGTTTTGAGGTAGTTAAAGCCAAGAACTATCAGTAATAATTGACTTAAATTCTGGAAAATTTTCAAGTTTCGGTGAAAAGGTGAATTACTTTTCCTTTAACAATGGTGTTTGGACTATTTTTAGTTTTATGTTTGAGAACGTTGAGTTAAATCATTAGGTCAATTATTTTTTAAGGTGGGAAGTATGTCACACCCCACATTTATATAATGTATTTTCATGGTAAATGTTTTTTGAATGATTAAATAATTATGAATGTTAGTTGATAAGTACACACACACACATATAGTTATTTATACAAATATATATGTATACTCAAACATATACATACATGTGTGTTGATGTATACATGACTCTATATGTGCATTTACCATCTAATGTTTTTAGGTTTGATTTGGTGATCACAATTTGATTTTCTTCACTGTATTTGGCTTGGTTGGTTGGATGTCATCATTGGTTGTTGTAATTAATGATGTTTGAATTCATTAATGATTTTGGGAATGTTTATGTTACTTTGCATTATTTAAGGTATTTGATGAATCGTTCATAGACTGCTTTACATTATGAATGATATTGCATTACTTGAAAAAGGTTTGAAGTTTTAAGGTTGTCTGATTAGTCTTTGACCACCTTGTGAAGTAATTTTTAATGGTCTTAGACCATTAGCAAAGTAAAGGATTATTTGTTTCTTAGATGGGTCATAGACCACATTGCTTGGGCATTGCTAAGTAATAATTTTTAATCATCATAGACTAAGGAGAAATTAAATGGTTGTATTTGAATTTTATTTCAATAGGTGATAGACCAAGGGAAATTAAATTGTTATTTTAGATAGTCATCAACCGTGTTACTTAGAAATGTCAAGGTTAATGGTTATTGATTTTTTTGAATGGTCATTGACCACATACAAGGTATGCTGGTAAATTTTATTGTTTAATAATAATGTTGAGATGGTATTGGACCATTCGAACTCCATGCAAGTTAGTTTGGAACAATTATTTTGGAGGGAAGGTGAGTTGACACTGATATTCATTTATGGTGTATTGAAAGAAGTAGGTTTTTAGGAAATGGAAGATTGCTAAGAAAGCTAAAGTATGCCCTTTCTCTCTCTCCTCATTCCCATTTTACTTGGTTTGTTTGTTGGAGTTGCATGGAAGGGTTTAGAGGAAAATAGGGAAATCTATTGCTAGAACTTGCATGAGGTTTTGATGGGATATTGTTGGAAATTTGTTGCATGCATTTTATTTAAAATGGTGGATTTGTACATTCTTTTTATTGCAATTTTTTGGAAGATAGTTTTGCTAGGTATTCACATTTCTAGTTCAAAAAGAAAATTTGAAAAAAGGAAAAATGGTGTATTCAATTTACAAGCATGCATATCTAACTCTATTTTTTCTGTTTTATTTTGTAATATGGGAATATGAAACGATTTTCTTAAATTGTTGGTGATTTTGGAGTGATAATAAGTTTTGATAAGAACTTTTTGAAGAAAAAATGTAGGATAAGAACAATAAAATAACTAGGTATTTATAAAAGTGAATAACATTAGTTTCTATTTTTGCTAGTTTTCTGGGTTTGCATTTTTACATACAACATACTCTTGTTGTTTGAATTTCAGATTTTTTTGTTGGTGATGATGACGTTTTACCTTTAGGCATTATGGGTTTTTGATTTTGTTGATGGACCAATTATCTTGAATAGAGCTTACTGACAGTTGATTTGCATGTGGAAATTACTTGACTTGTTGTTGTTAGGGCATGAACCATTCTCTTGAATTTATATAAAAAACTGTAGATGAAATTAGGAGAAGAGACTCGATCTGGGCCCTTCTACCATATGGGACTGGTTTTTATTTTGTGACATTTCTGGGTATAAGTTTTATTTTACTATTATATCAAATGGTATCTGTTATCCAAAATTCACCCCCTCAGGGTAATTTTTGATAACATGCATCAGATCTTGGGGGCCAGGAAAAATCATGAAAATCAGCTAAGTCCTAAGTCTAGGTAGTTGGGATAGTTAGGACATTGGGATGCGAACCAGTCAAAAATCCCCCAGGAAATCCACGCAACGATTGGGACATCTGGGCCGTAGGTACGCGAGGGATGCGAAAAGCCTGAATCGGCCGAAAGAAAGAAAATTTTCCTAAGTCTTTGTTCTGGGACAGTTGGGACAAAAGTACGCGTGGGATGCGAACCGGCTGAAAAGCTAAAAGACGGTCCATTTCGGGCGGGCTGGAGAAATTTGTCCTAGGCAGTCCGGGACAGTTGGGAAAAAAGTACGTGGAGGATGCGAACCGGCCGGTTCGGTCGAAACAGAGGATTCCGGGCCAAAACTACGCGCGGGACGCGAAAAGACGAAGGAGCCGAGAGTGAATCAAATCTTGCCAAATATTCGCGTCAAAGAGGGACAAGGAAGCCTGAATCAGGCGGTTCGGAGAAATTTTTCCCAGATGATTTGGGACATCCGGGCCAAAAGTACGCGTGGGACGCGGGGAGCCGAAAGAGCCGCCAACGAATCAGAATGTGACACGTGTCACAAGGGGAGTGCGGAGCTCGGGGAGGACTTAGAGAATTTGGCAAAGTGTTTTTTGGCCAAAAAATTTCAAAGGTAAAGGATTGAAGGGTCACCCCTGAACCAACCAG
Organism: Taxus chinensis; assembly: GCA_019776745.2. Classification (NCBI taxonomy): domain Eukaryota; kingdom Viridiplantae; phylum Streptophyta; class Pinopsida; order Cupressales; family Taxaceae; genus Taxus; species Taxus chinensis. The sequence continues at coordinate 382,851,609 of CM034156.1, read as the reverse complement.
ACACGTGCCACGTGTCCCAAGTGAGAAGGGGCAGTGGGGGAAAAATGGAAAATTTTGCAAAGAGTTAAAAAGGTCAAAAGTTTTGGCAAAGGAAAACTAAAAGGTGGAGGAGATGCCCGCGTACCCCAGTCAATGAACCAGCACCTGACACGTGGCATCTAACCGGCGGAGTGTAGAAATTTTTTAAATTTTTTTCCAAAATGCAAAAAGGTCAAAATTTTAAAGTTTTGCTCGCCGATCTGTTTTTTGGGCCGTTTTTTCCCTAAAACTTCAGACCTTCATATCTTTTGATCCAGAGCTTGGATTTGCACGTTCTTCATATCATTGGAAAGCTTATGAAATTATCTACAGGATTCCATGGTCAATCTCTAATTTTGGTTCAGTTTGAAGAGGAAAAATTCAAAAAAACGGCTCTGGTCACGTGTCCATGGCTAGAAATGACATTTCAGCGACCAAATTTAATACAGAATGGGTCGCACTCTCCTCCAATTTGGTCAAAAATGACAGGGTATGGGTTTGTAAGGTCCTCCATGCTGATTTAATGCATTTGTAGTCAATGAGGAATGGGCTCCCACGTTTTGTACGTTTTCTCTCTCCTGGGCTCGACCCATGCAATGTAAAAGCCAGATTTGGCTCATTTCTTCAGGGGGAACACTTTTTGGCATAGTAAACTTCTTCTTTCACCTCCAGCAAGTGATTGTTGCAAGAATCAGACCTCTTCAAAGATTGTAACAGGTTTTCTACCTCTCTGAGGTTGTAATGTAGTGGTTTTGACATTGGAAATGATAATGCAAGCTTTGTGAATGGGTTTCAGTCCTTTGTTTGTATTATTTGCTTCATTTCCAGATCCTAAATTATATCTTATCAGCCTGTGCATGTTTTATGTTGCAATATTTAGTTTGTGTCTATTTGCATGAAAAAAATATTCACCACTCCTTTTGGTGCATCCCCATGTTTAGTTAGTTTCAATTTTTGCATTTCTATCCCTGTCTCCTTGCAATTTAGAGTAGGATTAGGATCTGAACCTCTGTAGTTGTGCAAATATAGATCTAAATCAGAGGAGTTTGAGGAACCAGCCTCTAATCTGGAGATTCCTCTCTCAATTTCACAAGTCCCACACTTGGAGAGAGGTTTCCATGTTGTGCAATCACACTGGATGCCTAAGACATCATTTAGAACCTTGATTTGCATCCAGGGGTGCTGTGATTTTGCACTAACAGTTTTGGCACGCCCGGTGGGACACTAGAGGTCTCATTTTTATTGCAGAAAAGTTGATGTGCATCTGCTGCAATTTTCTTGCTTGAAAAGAGCTATTATTTGCATATCTGGCAACTCCAAGGGGAAGAATCAACTGGTTTCAGCAGTGCAGGCCTGAAAACTCATGAGAAGAGTCACCACAAGGTCAAGAGTTGGAGAAGAAGAAGTGTTGTTTGAATACCTGCAATTATCTCCAAGAAGAAGGCAAAGAGGAAGAAGGATTCAAAGGTCTCCATCTCCACCAAATAGAACTCTCTCAACTCCTCCACCTGGTAGGCCTTTCATTCAGTCATACAAGGGTTTTAAGACCAATTAGAATGGCACAAAACAACCCCTATGTCAACTTCACAGGCAGCAGCCCACTTGCCCTCAATGCACAACATCCAATTCCTATTGCAGCCTTGAAGCACATTCCCTACTTCACTGGAGAAAATCAGACTACTCCAGGTGATCATGTTAAAGATATTGCTAACCTTTGTGCAATCCATGAAATCAATGAGATGCAAGTGGCTGTCAAGTTACTGGCATCTTCATTCAAGGGTAAAGAATTGCAATGGTTTAGAAGCCTTGGAGCTGGTTCTATCACAAATTGGAATCAGCTGTGTATAGCACTTCATGAGAAATTTGGAGAAAAGGGAGACAACTTGTCTCTTTTGGAGCAGCTGACAACCATCAAGAGAGCTCCCAATGAACATCTGACCGATTTCAACTTCAGATTTCAAAAGACTTGGGAGAGAATTCCAGTGGCAGTCAGGCCAACCAGCAGAAGGTGCTTTTCTCTACTATCTCAAAGCTCTAAATTCTGATATTTCTATGTTGATTCAGTCCATGGGAGGCATAACTATCCCTATGGCTTATAGCATTGCCATTAGGGCTGAAATTTGTTTGATCCAAGCTGGCAAACTTGCCCCTAGACCTCCCATGCCACTGTTTCCAAGTTTAGAGAGTCCAAACACCAATCAAGCACCTAATTTGGCTCCTTCTCCCACTCCTAGAAATCAGAGTTCAAATGAAGCTTCCACTTCATCTCCAAGTGCCCCAAATGAGCTTCAAGAAGTCATGAAGCAATTGTAAAACCTAGGCAATGAGCTGGTTACTCTCAAAAGGCAGCAGGCCCAAGGTTTTAGACCTTCTTATCAACCCCAAGCTCAGCCTAACAGGTAGCCATACCAACCACAAAGGCCTCCTAATCCAGCTGCAAATATGAATCAAACAAGGCCTCCTGCCAATAGACCATTTCAGCCCTATAATCCAAATGCCATATCTGCCTCTAAGGCATTGGTGCCAACACAAAACAACATTGCCCAGGAGTATGATTGGTGTTTTCCATGCAATGAGCCTCATAATCAATCCATGTGCTTCAATGGTGCTTTGAATCAAGCATTAATGGTGACAACTACTGGTGTGGAGGGTGAGAGCAGTCAAGAAAACAGCCAACAACAAGAAACATTCCAATAGCAATCAGCCCCAAATGACACCACATTGGTAAATTGGCAAGCAGAGGATTTTTGTGGCATGAACCAGGTAGTTTCTCAAGGTGTTGCAGCCAACACAAGGTCAAAAAGGAGGAATTTGGGTGAAGAACAACCATTAGCCCCAACCAATCCACAACCTTCCATGGCTCCACAAATGGTTGGCAAGCAAAATCCAATTTCAAATGCACAAGGGCAGCCAAGAATAGCTCCTAGACCAACTCAAATACTAGTTATTGCTGCCCACATGCAAGGAGTGAATGTACAAGCAAAGGGACAGCAAAAGGATACTTCATCCCCATTCAGTATCATTGATCAGATGAAGAAGACAAACGTCAATATATCAATGTGGGAATCCCTATCTATCCCAGGCCAAAGAGATCTGCTACAAGCTGCCATGAAGGACTGGTCAACTTCAAATCAATAGGTCCAAAGGCAAGAGAAGGTACTTACAAATGTTGCCTAGCCTGAGGGAAATCATGGAGGACAACAAGGTAAAATGTTGAAACCCCCTCCTTTCTATGTTTCATTGATCATTGGAAATCAGCTAGTGCACAATTACATGATAGACTCTGGGGCAAGTAGCTCAGTAATGCCTAAACAAATAGCTGATCAGCTAGGGCTCCAGTATGAAACCATATCCAAAGGGGTAGTGCAGCTGGATGGGACAGCAGTAACAATAATTGGGGTGATTAGAAACTTGAGTCTTACCTTGCATGCATGTCCAAATGTTGTTGTTTTACAAGATGTATCAGTCATAGACCTTCCACCACTCTTTGCCCTATGCTTGTCAAGGGACTTCACAGCCAAGATTGGGGGATATTTGTCTGTTGATTGGTCGCACATTCTATTTAGAACGAGGTATGGAACTAAGGCTACAATCAGGTCTGAACCTATTGCAAATTTCCACATTGAGCCTTACACTCCAAGTTAGATCAACGCCAATTGTTCAACATTTGATCAAGAAGACCACCCAAGCACTGATGAGGCTGACACCAAGGTTGGAAGCATCTCGGATCTAACTCTTGATGAATGGGTAAACAAGATACATGCTTTTGATCCTTATCAAGAAGTAGAAGAATTTGAGCTAGGGGTCTATTGTATACACAAAGAAAATCAGCCTATTCCTAGCATCACCAAGCCAAACCACAAAGATGACAATGAGGTATGGCAGCTGTTTTTTGATGGATCAAGGAGTAGACAAGGTGCAGGAGGTGGAGCTATGCTTGTTTCACCTCAAGGAATAAAGTACTATTCAACTTTTAGATTTCAGTTTGCATGCTCCAATAACACTGCTGAATATGAAGCCTTAGTGCAAGGGATGCATTGGGCAATCAAGAAGAGGAATAAAGAACTTGCAAGTCTTTGGTGACAGTGAATTGATTGTAAATCAGGTCAAGGGACAGCATGCTGCCAAGAATGATCTACTCAGGTGCTACAAGAATAGGGTGTGGGACCTCATGGAAGATTTTGAGGGTTTTGGAATCAAATCCATTCCTAGGAAAGAGAATCAAGCTGCTGACAGGCTTGCAGCAGTAGGGGCAGCCTTTGACATTGTGGAAAGCATTCAACAAGACAAGGTACAACCAAACATCCACGTGATCGTGAGGCCTTCAGTGCCGGATAACAATGTCAGTTGGCAAGTGTTTGAAAATGACCAGCAAATCATCCATTTCTTGCAAGAAGAAGCTAAGTTCTCAGCGAAGAATCAAGAAAGATTGGAACAGCAGTATGGTGACCAAGTGGTACAGCTGAGAACTAACAAGCTGCCCAAGGGACTTATCACCTTGGAGTCCATTTTTAACCCCAATGATCAGTTTAGAAAGGAGAAAGCAAACATTCAGATCAAGAGAGATGATTCAGTATCCATCTTGGTAGAAGAGAACAAACCATTGCAAATTGGAAGGATGACAACTGAACAAGAAATGTATGAGTTCATACAACTGTGTTAAGAGTTCTCTGACGTGTTTGCTTGGAGCTATGAAGACTTGAAAGGTTTCAATCCCAACTTAGCTCAGCATACCATCAAATTGGATCCAAATACTAAGCTTGTCAGGTAGAAACAAAGACCAGTGAATCCACACATGGAGCCTCTCATGAGGAAAGAATTGGACAAGCTGATTGAGTCAAGGATCATATTCCCAATGAAGCATTCTAGTTGGGTTGCCAACTTAGTTCCAGTCAGAAAGAAGAGTGGAGAGATCAGATTGTGTGTTGACTTCAGAGACTTGAATAGAGCCTCTCTCAAGGACCATTACCCACTCCCTTCCATGGAGCAAATCTTGCAAGTTGTGGCTGGCTCCGAGAGGTTTTCACTACTTGATGGCTACTCAGGCTACAATCGGATTATGGTGAAGGAAGAGGACCAGTTCAAGACAACCTTCACAACCAAATGGGGAAATTTTGCATACAAGAAAATGCCATTTGGGCTATCCAACGCTGGTGCTACCTTCCAAACGGCAATGAACATGGCATTCAAAGGTTTGATTAACAACATGGTGCTGATTTACCTTGATGACAGCTCTAAAAATCATGAAGGCTGGTTATTATTGGCCTAAAATCTTCAGTGATTGCTATGCATGGATCAAGAGGTGTAAGAATTGTGCATTCTTCACAGGAAAAGAGAGACTTGCTGCCCTTCCATTACATTCAATCTCAGTTGACCAGCCATTCATGCAATGGGGTTTGGACTTCATTGGAGTCATTAATCCCAATTCAAGCCAAGGGCACAAATGGATTTTGACAGCCACAGACTACTTCACCAGATGGACAGAAGCAGTACCACTCAAAGAGGCAAATGAGTCTAGCATCTTAGAAGTTTTATGAGGGGATAACAACCAGATTTGGTGTACCTGCTACAATAATCTCTGATAATGCATTGACATTCATTGGATCTAAGGTGACTGAGTGGGCTGTCAAGAACAGTATCTACCTAAGCACTTCATCAAACTATTACCCTCAAGGTAATGGCCAGGCCGAGTCTACAAACAAGAACTTGTTGAGGATCATTAGGAGGACTCTTGACAAGAATCAGAGGTCTTGGCATACCAAACTGAAATCAGCCTTATGGGCTGATAGGATAACTCCCAAAAGATCCACAGGTAACTCTCCATTCAAACTTGTCTATGGAAGAGAGGCAATCTTGCCCATGTCACTTGAGTTGCCAGCATTGGAACTCATGAAGCAGCTGGAGTTGCTAGAGTTTGAGCCCATGGAGGTGAGATATGTAGAGTTGATGGAGCTGCAGGAGGTCAGAAATCAGGCATCCCAAGCAATGGAAAAGGATCAAGCTTTGATCAAAAGACCTTTGATAGGAAGGCCAAGGATAGATCTTTTCAGGTTGGAGATCTAGTGTTGAAATGGGATGTGGATAGAGCAAAACCGGGAAGGCATTCAAAATTTGATGCCATTTGGAGTGGCCCATACATGGTCACGAAGTGCAAGAACAACAATGCTTTCCAATTGGCCTCATTGGATGGTGAAGAACTGCAGATTCCAGTCAATGGAATCTATCTCAAGCGTTGCTTCTAGAGGGAAATTTACCACCTTGTAAATATTAGATTAGATTTTCATTCCTCCAAGTGCTTGTGCACATTGTTTTGCTGTAGGTTAGTTTCATTTTCCCTAAGTGCTTTGGCACAGCTTGTTGTCCATGGAGATGTTTTGCAGTCCTCGCTCCCATCAGGTGATATTCCATCTTCCTCCTTGCAATGTTCTAGTCAGTTGGGGTATTAAACAGAAGAATTGAAGTGACTCCATGCCCAATGGATTGCTTCAGGCTACTGGTCTTTCATCTAGCAGGCAGATGACCCCGCTGGGTCACCAAATTGTTATCCAAAATTCACCCCCTCAGGGTAAATTTTGATAACATGCATCAGATTTCGTTGGGGGCTTGGAAAAATCATGAAAATCGGCTAAGTCCTAAGTCAAGGCAGTTGGGACAGTTGGGACGTTGGGGCGCGAACTGGCCGAAAAGCCCCCAGGCTGTCCATGTAGCGATTGGGACATCTGGGCCGTAGGTACGTGCGGGACGCGAAAAGCCTGAATCGGCCAAAAGAAGGAAAATTTGCCTAAGTCTTTGTTCCGGGACAGTTGGGACAAAAGTACGCGTGGGACGCGAACCGGCCGAAAAGCTGAAAGATGGTCCATTTCGGGCGGGCCGGAGAAATTTGTCCCAGGCAGTCCGGGACAGTTGGGACAAAAGTACGTGGAGGATGCGAACCAGCCAGTTTGGCCGAAACAAAAGATTTTCGTTTGGGACATCCGGGCCAAAAGTATGCACGGGACGCGAAAAGCTGAAGAATGCTGAGAGTGAATCAAATTTTACCACGTGTCTTCACATAAAAGAGGGACAAGGAAGCCCGAATCAGGCGGTTCAGAGAAATTTGTCCCAGATGATTTGGGACATCTGGGCCAAAAGTATGCGCGGGACGCAGGGAGCCGAAAGAGCCGCCAACGAATCAGGTTGTGACATGTGTCACAAGGGGAAGCTCAATACTAAATTGGCTAAGTGTTTTTTGGCCAAAAATTTTCAAAGGGCAAGGTTTGAAGGGTCGGCCCGAGCCAATAGACACAGGACAATGTGTGCTAAGGAGAAGGGGAGTGCGGAGCTCGGGGAGGACTTAAGAGAATTTGGCAAAATTTTTGGCCAAAAAACTAAAAGGTAAAAGATGCCCCCGCACCCTCATCAATGAACCAGTACCTGACACGTGGCATCCGACCGGCGGAGCGCAGAAATTTTTAAAATTTTTTCCAAAATGCAAAAAGGTCAAAATTTTAAAGTTTTGCCCGCCGATCTGTTTTTTGGGCCGTTTTGCCCTAAAACTTCAGACCTTCATATCTTTTGATCCAGAGCTCAGATTTGCACGTTCTTTATATCATTGGAAATCTTATGAAATTCTCTATAGGATTCCATGGTCAATCTCAAATTTTTGTTCATTTTCAAGAGAGAAAATTTAAAAACGGCTCTGCCACGTGTCCATGGCCAAAAATGACATTTCAGTGACCAAATTTAATACAGAATGGGTCGCATTCTCCTCCAATTTGTTCAAAAATGATAGGGTATGGGTTTGTAAGGTCCTCCATGCTGATTTAATGCATTTGCAGTCAATGAGGAATGGGCTCCCATGTTTTGTATGTTTTCTCTCTCCTGGGCTCGACCCATGCAATGTAAAAGCCAGATTTGGCTCATTTCTTCAGGGGGGAACACTTTTTGGCATAGAAAACTTCTTCTTTCACCTCCAGCAAGTGATTGTTGCAAGAATCAGACCTCTTCAAAGATTGTAACAGTTTTTCTACCTCTCTGAGGTTGTAATGCAGTGGTTTTGACATTGGAAATGATAATGCAAGCTTTGTGAATGGGTTTCAGTCCTTTGTTTGTATTATTTGCTTCATTTCAGATCCTAAATTATATCTTATCAGCCTGTGTATGTTTTATGTTGCAATCTTTGGTTTGTGTCTATTTGCATGAAAAAAATATTCACCACTCCTTTTGGTGCATCACCATCTTTAGTTAGTTTCAATTTTTGCATTTCTATCCCTGTCTCCTTGCAATTTAGAGTAGGATTAGGATCTGAACCTCTGTAGTTGTGCAAATATAGATCTAAATCAGAGGAGTTTGAGGAACCAGCCTATAATCTAGAGATTCCTCTCTTAGTTTCACAAGTCCCACACTTGGAGAGAGGTTTCCATGTTGTGCAATCACACTGGATGCCTAAGACATCATTTAGAACCTTGATTTGCATCCAAGGGTGCTGTGATTTTGCACTAATAGTATCATTTTACCTTATAGATACGAGTTTATCTCTTGAAGCTGGTTGATCTATTTAATTGGTCAATTTTTTATTGTATAGGATAATTTTTTTATCCCATTGCAGGATAGCTGGTTAAACTTCACTTGCTCAATTTGAGCTTTCCTGTGTTAACTGAAATTTTGTCTTACTTTTTGATAAGCCCATAAGGAGATGGGATATTAATACTACCATTTGGTTGGTCACCAAATATGAAAGTGGGTGAATGTTTCAGTGATTTTGATTTACCGTTATCTCTCTCTTGTTGTAATATAAAATCTAGATTAGGTGAGAAATAAATATATTCTATCTTTTGGCGATTTCCTACACCTTTTCTTTAAATAACATGATTGTTGATTATATAATTAATTACTTAAAATATTAAATAAAATAAATGTAGTTTGATCTATAACAAAGTTGTTGAGATGACATGTTATTGTTTTCTTATAACTAGTTATGGAACTTCTTTGCGGCAATGAGAAAGTATTGAAATCAAAATTGTTTACTTGGTATTAATGGTAGGTATTTTATTAGAATTGTTTGGTTATTATAAGTCAAGAGATTATTTTACCCACTTTGTAGTAATCGAAGAAAATTTTAAAGCAACTGTTTAATTTCCTATATATGAATGTTGAATATTTAAGAAGGTTACTCTGTTGGTAATATTATTATGTGATAATCTCAAGAAATAGAATATTGTTGATCATTTTTCTTTAATAAGTCTCATTACAACTGAACAAATAGTTTAATAATTGTATTGTTAGTTGATAACCAGTTTGATGTGAAACAAATTCATTATGTAGTATCATTACATTTGTTCAAATGTGATATAAACTACTTTAATGAGTTATGAATTTTATTATTTATCACTTAAGATAACCTTATCATATTATCTCATTTCAATTTAATACAACATGAATATGAGTAGATAATTCATGTCAGTTCATAGAAGTGACCATGTATATAAATTTCTCTCTCATGAAATGTGCAAGATGCAATGACATTATGAAGTGTTTTATTGGATTGAATATGCATGATTTATCATGTGATGATTGTTTATAATCCGTGTTGGATTGTTGTATTAGTTAAATTGCAATTGTAGTATCTTCACAGGGTTAAGAAAGACATATTTCCTATTGTACTATCATGATTATTATATGAAATTATTTTTGAAATCGAGGAATTATCCTTAATAAGTGTAATAATAAATTTTTTATTCATACCTTGTGAGTTATGAACGTGTTATAATGACGTTTTAACAAAAAAAATGTATATTAAATTTATTGATATTTTGATAGGTGAATACATATGTTTTATTGATTCAATTTGGAATGAACAAATATGTTTTATAATAACCATAGTATGAAGTAGAAAACAATAAGATGAAACCATGCTAAATCACTACTGTACCTTATTAATTAAACTACACTATTATGATTAAATGATGACATATGAGTACATGTACTATTTTCAACAATTATTAAATAGATTAATTTTATGTGTCAGGTGACTAAATAAACCTACGCATAATGAAAAATCTATGTTACATTAGTACGATAAGAGATAATTTTAAAATATGGTAACTTGATGAGTTACTATACACTTCTATCGAGGAATTAATAACATATTACGATAAAAAATAATGTATCGTTAAGTTGAATTCATTTACTTACCTTGAAAGGTCAACTAAATTGTTATTTGAGTGTAAATATCACGAATCAATGTTCTTTTCAATAGAGTCTTATATGTGCCAACTTAGGATGGCTATGGAAAATATAGCTAATACATAATGACACAATTCATTATGTGATCGTTATATTTTTCATAGGGATCCTAAGATGGAACTGATAGGATCCTCTCGATTAGAATTACAAGTCATGATCCCTGAAACTTAATTTCTTAAAAAATAAAATAATATCCAGACAACAGTGAAGATATGGTTGTACAGTGATAGAGACAAGTTTCATTGGCTTTTTTGTAATCACAAAAATAAGCTTGCATTTCTCACTTCATAACTTGGCCAAGTAGTGTAACTAGTTGATCACACTGTCTGTTCACCATATTCCTATCTTGTTGTGTCAGATACAAGATGGATTATAATTGTATATTTTCAAGGTTGAAAGATAGGGAATACACATGGTTCTCAAGACCTTTTAGAAAGGTTCAAATAAATGCATAAAAGCTATACACACTTAATTAGAGTGAATTAAGGGGTATCAGGTAGATCTAATTGACCCTTATAGCTGCACATGGTTATCATTTGTTATAAGATGGATTGTAAACATTAAATTATTCTAGATTTTAATTGTTGCACGCAAAAAAAATTGAAGGCATAATTTGTATATAAGGGGCTGATTTTGAAAAAAAATCCCTTAATTTGGATTAATAATAACATGGGTATTACACATGGTGTCATACCTAAGGCCACACTACTCTCTCCTCCTCTCTGATAGCCTATATCTAAGGAATATCCTATATCTATACTACCTTATGTCCCTTTATGCCTCCTACTCCCCTCTATCATTACCACTTACCACCTGACTATGGGGAGTGCCTCACCCGATGTAGCTATAACGGTGGTATGCCTTCCACCATTACCTCTCTCTCTCTTGCATGTCTATGTCAATACTCTGGGAGAGGTGGGGTCACCACATAAGTTAGATTCCTATACTACAATGTTACTTTATCCAATAGGTGTGTCTCCACTCAATATACACATTGACCTATAATCTCCTAGGTCCCCTCTACCACTATTGTAGTCGGCCAACTAAGACACTATTTCAATGTCCCTCTAAGGTTCCCTCACTACCTAGTCCTTTTTAACCCATGGAAACCTCTTGGAACCTACTAATGGCATAATTTCTAGGCCTCTCTCCCATTGTAACATCCTAGAGGCATCTCTTGTTGTCTATATTAGTGCCCCTATATCCCTATACATTGGGAATCACTCATATATTTAGACCCAAAAAGTATACATTCCCTACCTCCCTCTACTACATAACCTAAATCATATACAAGGTGTGCACTAGTTTCACCCATGTGGATATTTCCAAAATTAACTAAATACCAATATTTAAATAATTTATATAGACCTCTAGCACAAAACGTGGTACTACTCCATCAACGTTGTGACATAAGACTCGATCCACAACTATACCAATAATATCTTTCTGGATATCTAGAATTTTAATAACTTATAAAATATTCAATCTAATCATTAATGTGCCTAGGTGATACTCCTAATTGTATGTGACCAATTGTGTGAGTGTTATCCTCTCTTGTGTATCCATCAAAACATCACAAAAAATGTGGGCTCCTTGAGTTAGTACTCCCAAAATAGCATGTACATCATCCAATGTCACTGCATCCTCTACAATATGTCCATTAGAACTCTACCTAGAGGTGTTGGACCTAAAATATTAGTGCCTAAAAAAATTGAATCAATTTTACATCCAGTGGGACCCACACCATCTATACAATGCCTCTAAATCTGAGGCCCTATATCTGTGAATTTTCTTGTGTGGACAATATCCTTAACAACTCTGGTAACCATGCCACGTCTATGGATATCCATATTTGGATCCTCCCTAGCACCTAAAAAACATCAAACAACAAGTACCCATAGATCTCAATACAAATCCATCATCAAATTCAACAAAATTCATCCAACATCAAAATATTAAAATCTCTACTACATCGGCCTTGTTGGCTTAAAGTCAGTGGCCCTTTAGAAAAATATCACATTTCCTATGACATTAACCCTATTAGTAGAATGTCATCCACCATGGTAGAAAATTCCCCTCGGTAAAAAATCATCATCTCTGTTGGTATGTGTCATCATAGCATGGTCGATCCCATTCATTTCAAGGTACCACAAAATCTTATAATAATTACAAAAACCTATCCTAATGACTTCTCAATTAAAAATTATCTCAAACCCACCTAGACCATGACCCAATCTAAAATTTGACTATCATTTAGGTAAATTTCACTAGCTAAATACACTCATTATTCATTTTTCTCCCAGCTACCATACCCCAATTCAAAAACAACACCTATATGGGATTTTCACTGCAATGTTTCCAATCTTGGCCACATCATCCACCACCTTATAATATATGTATCATCACTAAAATCATTCAATTTGGGTTTTATCATAGATTATTTATTTTAATCTCAAATTAACAAAGTGACAAATGATTTCCTCCATTTACTATTTGTGGTAATATTTCTAACTATTTTCATCATGATTTCTTCCAATATTCTAGCCTTCATATCTTGCACATTATCAAACATAAAAACATTCCATATATTGCACCACATTCGTGGTGATGAACCAAATTTTTTGACATATTATAATTCTCTACACCACCTTTTTCCAAAAACCCCCATTTTCCATCATCTTTGACACTCAGATACCATCCCTCACATGACCTCCTAGTTAGGTGAGTTATGCCTTATTTTACGAATTACATTATAATGTTTCTTTTTAGACTTTCTTATTCAAGATTCTAGTAAGCTATTATGCCCACCATAGGAAAGTCAAGTGACATTGATAGGTAAGTAAATTTCATTTAGCATTATTTACAACACCTTTTTAACACTTTACTTTCAACATTAAATTTCAATTTCATGTTACATAGATAATTTCCTAAAGACCATCTTGTCTGTCACTATTGTGAAAAACTATGATCTTTGGATGGGACATGTGTATACACCATATTTTTTACGCTTGATAACCATTTATTTTATGCAAGGGTTTCTGATGCATTATAATCTTGAATGGGTGCCTAAAGGGGCCTGTTGGGATTGGCGTATGATAAAATTTGGTCATGTGGGATAGAACACAACATTTGAGGGATATCTCTATTAACATTATTCACCATATACATACCTCATTTCTTCCCTTTATTCACACATTTCACTCATTAAGTCTATTTATCTATTTCTTTCAGTCTTGTACCTTTATCATATATCCCCACTTATCTTCTAGCCTCTAATCCTGATGTTTATCAGCATTTGAACTTATGGATTCCCCCAAGGATGGAGCCATCACCCATGGGTGATGGGTTATGTTTTATATTTTTTATAGCCAACTTCATCACCCATGGGGTGACGATGATAAGTATATATGCTTGACCAAACACCATCAAATAAACCACTTCACAACTACTTCTATACATACAATTTACACATGATATTATCTTTCTCACAATATTTCACACTTGTTAGCTAGCTTTGGATTCTCATAACTTTCCTCTTTCACATTTGAATGAGCATAGTGAGTTAGGAATGGATATCTTCTTGTTGATATTTCCCCTTCTCTACCCATAACAATTATTTCTTGATGTTTTTGTTGCTAGGGAGGTTCAACAATCACACACAAGCTATAGGTAAGTATTTTTAACCCTCTTTAGTATATTATTTTATATGTATATACTTGTTGTTTTTGGTCATTCATTTCTATATTCTAGAGTATATGTATTTTTACTTTGGTTTATTGTATTTTCTTATTATTAGTATGACTCTTAGCTTTATCCATCCCTTGTTTATTTCCTTCTTTATTTCAACATTATCTTAGTTGAAGGCCTTAGAAAATTATAGCTATACTAGGGCTAGGGATATTATCCTATAGATTAACAAATTTTGTGCTCCCTAAGCATGTTTATATCTAAATGGTGTGGTCGATATTAGATTGGATCCCTATATTTGAGAACCCAACTGGAAACCTCTATTTTACACGTTTATGAGTTGATTAAACGATGTGTATAAACAACTCATCTTCTATACTTTTTTAAGACATCGAGACTATGTCCTTATATTTCCCTGTCATACTATTGAATATCATCACTATAAGTTGAACGTATTTACATAATACTGATTAATATAGTTATTACTAGTTAACTTTATTTTGTGGTATTTTGAGTATGTATTTATTCTTATGGTTACAATAATTTTTTAGAATGATTCTTTGTGTGATGCCACTCTTGTTTTGGAGAAACTTGTTATATGCAACAACCTATATGCAGCAAAGGACCCATCTGCAGAAAATCATCCGTGGCTAAAAGGAATCACTTAAAGCCAAAGGACCTATCAGCAACAACCCATCTGAAGCCAAAGAAGACCACCTATAGAAAAAGAGTTGTGATTGTGCAGATATCTTAGAACACAAAGGATGACACTCTAAGTTTGTATGTATAATGGAAGAGGAAGGTACAAACTGAAACATGAGAACTAAAGATAACTCAACAATAGATTTGATTATTCATTGCAACTTAATGAAGAACATGTTGATTGAACTAATCGGTTACTTAAGTTATGGGTTTGACATCTAAACACATGCTAATAAATTTTGTTACATGTATTGAATCTCTAAATGATTTTTTTGATATCTTTTACTTGATTTGTTTTAACTCCTAGTCAAACTCTACTTCTCACGTTTTTATGCAAAATAAGGAATATAAAAGAGAAGGATTTATTACGCTTCTCAACAAGGAGATTTTTTATTTTTTTATCTTACTTTATGCTTCATTGATTTAAATACCCATATATTTAAACCCAACATAAATATTAAGTTCATATCTCATGTTTCCTTGTTCTAAATTCTCATGATTTAGAACTAACATCATCTTAGTCAATCCATCCTATAACAATCATAAACCATGTGTAGTTGCATGAGAGTATACAAATCCTACTCGATCCTCCTCAACACTCTTTACAAGTGTTTAGAGTATTACCAAATGTATAATTTGGTTTTGTGTATACAAATTATATAATGGTTTCATTCATCTATAAATAATAAAATATTGCATTCTAAGTGTCTACATGGGTATCCATCATTGAACCCCACTCACATCCTACAATTAGATCATTAGTGACTGCAGGACAGTGTAATTACTAGCTTACACTACTTTGGATAAAGTTTCAGAGACATGTATGCCATGCTTGGTTCCATAATGAAACACTCGTCAATTGGAACTTTTATCACCTTATTAATTTTTGTTATCTACATTAGGACAAGATAGTTACAAGTTTTGTACAAGGTACCAATCTAGGATTAATCTACATGGGTATGTGCCACAATGACGGATTAGGATGACTAATAGGGAGGTAAGTGTCTATGTAATGATTTGTATAATTACCAGACAAATTCCCTTTCCCACATCA
The DNA here is from genome assembly GCA_019776745.2 of Taxus chinensis. NCBI lineage: Eukaryota > Viridiplantae > Streptophyta > Pinopsida > Cupressales > Taxaceae > Taxus > Taxus chinensis. The sequence goes on along the minus strand of CM034156.1, from coordinate 382,835,924 downwards.
TAATGATGACATTGGGTACTTAACCATGTGTGTACAATCCGCACTCATACCTAGGACAAACTTGCATATTATGCATTACGAACTTCTCATTTTGGGAGCTTGATGAAATAACTCAACATAGCTACCCTATTAGTAACTAAATATTGACCTTAGTCATTAAATGGGTACAATATTGAAGTGACATAATTAATTAGTCTCACGCTGAGCTTCCCTATTTGGGAACGTCATATCTTAGTTGACTTAGGGTATTAAGTTACGATCATGTTAATTCCCTAGGTTTCAACATTACTTTCACTTCAGTAGAATTTTTACCTAAGGTCTAAATGAGGGATTCATGATAACCTATCAATCACATGTTTAGAGTCATTCCTAACATGATCATTATGTTTAATTAGTTGCATTTGTAAATAGGCATTCCACATATAAATCCCATTGATTTGCTATATCTTTGAAGATTTACACAAGCAATGCATTATGATTGGAATAGTACATAATATCATTAGTATCCAATGAATAACATCAGTCCATATTAATATAATTCAATCATATGTGATTTATTACACATTTTCCATATAACTATATATGCCCATATACTGTCTTCAATTAATAACAATAATTAATATCATTTTGTTTAATTAATCACTTGTCAATTCACATATCAATACTTATTACAATAGTGCTGGGAAAACTATCAACATTATCATTACTGAAATACCATAATTATTACAATAAAATATGTATTTTGAAGATAATACTTTATTAATAACTAGCAAACTGATTTTAACATGTCATTAAGGTCCCTCACAACATAGTATAACCTTCGCTTCTTAGTAAAATACAATACAATTAATTACATTTTATCAATTCAGTACTACCTCAACAATAGATAATACTAATACATGTCCACAATGATTATCTAATTAACACATCTTTTTTTTAGCATCATGCCTTACTAAAATACAATTCTTTTCATCTCTTTAGAACAAATAAAACTTTATAGATTTCATTATAAGACATAACAAGGAGCACAACAATTTGTAACTCAAATCTTCCTTTTAATCATCCTGCAAACCTGAACTTGCATGATTGTTAAAGTATAATTGCACGAGGTCAGTTCAACAACTGAATTGTTATGATAAGTCCTCTAAAATGCATTATATTGCTTATGTCATTTAATATTAGAATAAAGGAAATATAAGCATATTATTCTAATAATCAACATAATATAAATGGAAGTTATCTATTCCACTATTTTAGTACATGATTTACCAATTTTCACATAAGAATAATTCACTATCTTAAATGTCTAATTGCTGTTTTTCACATAGTTAGAAACATCCCCGTGAATTAACATTCATAAAATATATACCGAATATAAATATTGAGTAAAAGTCTTTTCAATACTTATCTTATACACATCGAATATATATAATATGGGGAGGTTGGTATCTTAGTTAAGGAAATCATCATTTTTCCTCAAATCCTTATACAATAAAGTCATGCTAGGGGAAGTATAAAAAATCATCATCACCATATACAAAGGTTATATTCAATATTTTCGAGTGACTTATTAGTCAGGTTACTTATGCAAACATAGGAATATTAGATAGTCCTTTGACCAAATCACATATTTATAAGTGAGTACTGGATTTCCTTAATGTTTTAAACTACCCTTATCCAATCAACATCCCCAAATACTAATCAATGATATAAACAATTAAAAACCATTTTTATAGTTCACAGTATTTCATCGAATCCAAAGTCCAGTCATCTTAAACACAGGGCTATTGACTACCACATTATGCATTATGAAATAATATATACAAAGTGCAACTTATCAATACCATCCTTAACCTTGAATTCGATATTTTATTTCTTTTGAAATAACATTATGGGTCAAAGATCTATAATTGACCCATTATATGGTTTGTTGAATCGATATATCGATATAGACAATTGATTATCCTAAGATGGCTACTCGCTTAAAGTGAACAACAAAAAAACCTAATAATAATCATAATCACTAATAAATAAATGGGTATTCCCATTTATGTAGATACCAACCCCATGATCCTAGAACAACTAAGAAAAAATGCCAATCCAAATACATGAGAATACCCATGGGTTGCATATTAACCATGCACATTTATTCCATACCCTTTTGACTGTTTGACATAATCATTATTTTTCAATCAATCAAATAAATCCATTTCTGAACCAGATAACTCCTTTTATAACCAAACAAAGAAACAACAACTATAGAATACATTATACAGAGTAATAGTATCCTTACAAGGCCATAAGAAACTTCATTTATTTGTCTATTAAATAACAAAGCAATTGAATTCTTATCAATTCAGAAAAAACCTCATTTGTGAGTCACATCATGAGGGTACAACATCACATCCAACAATATACAAAACAAACCACCCATAATAAAAATACACAATAGACATAAACACATGAATGGAGAAGACATTTTTTGCCGATACTAAATCTTATAAGATATCAAAAGGAAGAGAGGGTAGTATCATGCCTGAAATTTTTCACATATCTTTTTAAAGACATGAAGGTTCTTCGTAAGATAATACAAGATACAAGTGTATTCACACTTCTCTGATTCACAGCTGGCCACTTCTCAAAAGATTAAGGTAACAAAGCCCAAAATTTTCCCAAGATCTCAAACCAAAAGGTTGTACCCCTTTAATAGTCAAAGAAAAGTCAAATTAGCTGTTTTTCAAATCAACATGCAAAATAATAGATGAAACTCAACTTTTCTCTAATGAGCGCAAGAAACCCAACAAAATTCACTCAAAACTAATGCAAAGTTCCAAATGGGGGAGAATCATGGTGAAGGAAACAACATTAAACCCCAAAAACCATTTTCTTAACCTTGAAGCTTCCCATTATTCGAAAGAAAATCCATGCGGTGCATTACATGATTTGCCACTGGTTCTACGCCACATTAAGTGGCCTTTAATTAATTTTACCTACAACCATTCCTATTATCTGCCATATTTGGTGGGAAGGTGTTCCACATAACTATCCGATTTTACATTGCATGGAGTTTTTCGTCTAGTCAAATGACAAGATTAAAAATTAATACTCAACCTTCTCCATATTTATTTATTGGTTATAAACTTATTACTTTTTAGAATATCACTTAACCAATAGAAAAAATTCATGTTACAACTCGTATGCACAAGACTGGAGCTCGAACTCGAGTTTCTTTTTAATGATTCTCATTGTTTAACTACTATTAACTTCATCTCCACATGACTCTTCAAAGCAAAAAAACTATCATAATTGAAATGAACCCCTCCCTACCATGTAAAGTGTGGTTTTGAGAAGATCTATAATCCTTTTCGAGGAAAATTAATGCTTCAATAATTTTGTAGGCCATGTAGTGGCTCTAAAATATGCAATCGAATTTTTTCCCACTTTTTCCGTCATGTAAGGGTCCAATTTATATCTTAGTGTGGTCGATTAAATGACATCCACAAATTTTAAATGAACACTTCCATACATAACATAAGGTAATACTTACCCACCCCATGCATAGGGTCTTAAGACAATGGAAACTTAAACAAGGATCCTATTACTCTACTACATCCCATATTGAATTGACCTTTGTTATGGGTTAATACCACACTAGATCTATGTATAAGGCATATGTTACGTAGTAATTAGACATGTCAATAAAGAAATCATACTAAGATATTCCATTCAATTTTATTGTCTAATAATCTATACAATATGAAATCATGTCTATTCCTATATGTTTCACCACCTTATTTGATTTTGTTTGCAAAGCATTTTATAAAATCCTTTGGATATTTTAAATAGTATTGAGCTATAGCTATGCACAATAGTAGTACTAAACCCAAACAATTAATGTTACCTTTTCATTGTCTTGCAAGATTATTGATCAAATATTTAAGACCTTCAAATGGACTATGATCAAAATCAACACAATGCATTAGTCAATCATAGATTATTGAGATCTCTCTCTCTGCATAAAATAATAGAATCCCAACCACAATTCAATTTAATAATAATGTGTAACCATATTGGTAAATGTGAAAGTATGTTAAATCAATAGAGTACAATCATATTGTACCATCAAACTACAAAAATGCACTCACATTTTAGTCCATGCACAAAAAACGAAGTAGAATGCAAGCCTATTATAGAAGCATGTCAAAACCCAACACATTTATCACAAAAAAATTATATAACAATGGGGTTGTTATAGTATAAGACTTAGGAGGGATTAGCACCCAAGGAAGGGCCCTTTTTGGTCTGCTAACCCCCTCCATAATTTTTTGCTTTGTTTTATTGCATGGATAGATTATCAAGTAATTCATTCCTTTTCCTGTATTCTGAATTTACAAGCTTTGTTTTAGTTATAGTATTTGGAAGCTATTTAATTTCATTCTAAGTTTAGTTTGTTTTTAGTATTACACTTTTGATATTTTTTATTCTAAGTATAGTACTAACAACTATTTCCTTTCTTTACCTCCTAAACACTTTGTAACTATTCATACAATACTAGCATTATTGAAAGTTTACATCCCTTGATTTGATGATTAAATGACTATAGATTAATGAACAACATATTAATTGCTGCAAGTTAATTTGCACCACCATTTTTGCACTGTATCTGTGGATACTACCAAGTAATAAGTTTTTTGAGAGGTTTTTCATTTCTTAGAAGCAGTTTAGGTTTTAGGAAATTCATCTACAATCAAACCCACCCACTAATTTCCATTGATTGAGTTGACATAGTTGATGCATACACTATCCCAAGGATTCCCAAGGTAGATTTTTACCCAATCCACAAGTAGCATAGATCTATTCATACAATTATGAGGATTATAAATAAGACATACTTTCCTTTGTACAAGGGTTGTTATTAAAAATTCCCTTTCCAAGAGAAAGTTCTAAAGCTGCTCTTGATCATCTAGACATGACAAAATAAGTGAACCAAAATGCTGAAGATAGTGCAACTACCTTTGAGTTTCCTATTTCCAACAATGATGAGGTTTTTGTTATGAAGAATATTTCTCCCTCTACCTTACCTAACTTTCATGAATCCATGATTGAAGACCCAAAAACCTTTTTGTTTTAGTTTGACGTTCTATGCAGGAGCTATAATTATACCATTGATGCACATAAACTAATGTTATTCCCTTCTACACTCAAGGATGTGTCCTTGAGATGGTTCATGGGTTTAGGAAGAGACGTCATTATCACCTAGGCACAGATGGAGGAGAAGTTTCTCACTAAGCACTAGGACTATTACATGATGAGTAGTAGATGAGGTGATGAAATTTACAAGATTGCATAGAAGGAGGATGAACCATTGGAATACTATAGAAAGATTCATGTTCTACATTCAGAAGACAAGGCACACAAGACTACCTCTTGAATCTCTCAAATTACTCTTTTTGAAGAGACTCAGTGAGGAGAACATGGATGCTCTAGATCTGATAGGAGATAGAAACATTTCAAAATCTATCTTTGAGGAGATTTGTGAAGCCTGCAGGAATTACTCTAGAGCCACCATGAAGAGAATATGAAATGTAAGATCAAGAGGTGGATTAACTACCAAAACAATTAGGGACATATCCAAGTTAGATATTATCAACATGTTCAAGAACATAAAGAAGGATATTTTCAATGACATGGCCACTCAACTGGATTCTCTGCATGTCAAGAAGAAAAGAGAAGATGTAGAGGTAGCACTCATAGAGTTCTTCCATGCATGTAGAAGAAATAAATCTGACTGCAGATGAAGAGGATTGGCCATCATTACACAAGAAAGGGAGGTTTGACCTAAATTCAAGCTTTTGGAGACAAAGGATGGGAAAATATTCTATGTTTCTCACATAAAATTGTGGCTGACAAGACAAGGAGGTATGTCACAAGAACCTATGCCATGATTTCATAATTGTTATAGTAATCAATAAATGCAACCCCCACCTTAGGCTAATCCACAGAAATTTTGGGCTTCATACCCTAGCCAATATCAGTAATAATGGCAACCTCAATTTGTAGGCCAAAAAAAATGGAAACAACCCCCTTATTTGTGTCAATAGCCTTGGAGAGGAGGGAATTCATGGAAAAATCCACCTCCTAGTTACTAACAATCTTACCATCAACCTTCTTATCCATAGTAGCAAGCTCTGATGCCAAATTCCCAACCTGGATCTCAACCAAAAGAAACTAAACTACCAGCTCAACAAATGCCTAACCCCAACAATAAATTTTTTAACCTATCCTATTCCATGGAACTATCTCAATACCATACCTATTGTGTTGATGTTAATAACATACATCTCCACTCAAAAAGAGCACTTCCTCCACCAAGTGGACCCACCATTAAAGAGATTACAAATTAACCATAGTTGTTATAAAATGGTATGCACCAAAGCAAGAACATGTTACAAGTTGATCTGTATCACCCTAAATAGAATTCTAACAAGGGTAAAGTACAAACTAATGAAAAACCCTTTCCAGAGAGATTACAAGAAAAGAATACTAGCCTTAAATCAAATTTTGATTCTGACTTTGTCAACTAGTTGAGAGATATTTGCATCAAATTTCCATTTATTCAAGCCATAAAAGATGTTCCCATCTACAAAAAGTTGGTTAAATACCTATGCATTAAAAAACTAGGCAAAAAGAGAGGATTCATCAACTATTCAATTTATTAGAGAACTGAATAATATCATGCTTGGGAATTCAATTTTACCCAAGTATATAGATCCATACAGTCCATTGCTAAACGTTACAATTAATGTCACAAAAATAAAGAACGCTACGATTGACTTAGGGGTGTCCATTAACATCATGACAAATAAAATTATGGATGATATGAAATTAGGACTAAGGCCAACCGCTACAGTCTTAAAACTTGTAGATAAATCAATAATGAGACTAGAAGGAGTACTTGAGGACATAGTTGTGGTTGTAGAATCTTGGGAATACCCTACGAACTTTATTGTCCTCCAACCAAAATATAGTTTAGGAGGATATCCTATCATAATAGGAATGACATGGTTGGCCACTGTTGATGCATTCATAGGTTACAAGTCTAAGAACATGATTATTTCTAATGGAAGTGGAACTAAAAAATTGATGCTCTATCCTCCGACCCAACTGTTAAACGATGAAGAACAGAAAGTTTGGGTAGAATAACCAAAAGTAGATCATAACTATGTATAATAAATCATGATGTTTTAGAAGTCTTGTACAATTGAAGGACAAGAAGAAGACCTTGTTCTATCTAATGTCTTACAGAATAGATATGAAAGAAATGAAGAAGTGGATGACATATTAAGGTGTTTAAATTTCCCCTTGAACCAAATTCTACCACATAAAAGAGCCGTGGATATTCCAGGTAAACTTTTTATGCTCCATCAACTTCTTCCCCATGATTACATACTAAATTCTACAAGCAACAATGTATATTCAATGATTGATATCTCCAAGCAAGTGGAAATTACTCTAGGAAGGCTACTTAATGTAAATAGGATGCTAAACATGCAACAAAATCAATTACTGCTTCATCTTTTACAAAAACATAAATCAATGTTTACATGGGATAATGGTTACATGTATAGAATTCATCCTAGGCTCTGCACACACAAGATTTATATCAAAGACAGTTGTAAACCAATTAGGCAGCCACAAAGAATAATGAAACCACCAGTAAGAGAGATTATAACAAGGAGAATTAAAGAATTTAATGGATGTTGGATTTATATATCCAATATCAGATAGTAAATGGGTGTCACCCCTTGTCATTATGCCAAATAATAATGTGAAAATGGAGGATATGCATAGATTATAGGGAGTTTGAATGTACCAACAAAGAAAGATCATTTTCCACTACCTTTCAATGATCAGGTACTTGAATACTTTGGCTGGTAATAAGTATTTATCTTTTCTTAATAGATATATTTGTTATCATCAAAATTCAGATTACACCAAGAGGATCAAAACAAAACTACTCTCACGGATTAAAACAAAACTACCCTCACATTCCCATGGGGAACATTTGCATATTTTTTTCTTCCATTTGAATTGTCATAATGCATCTACTAATATTCCAGAGGGCAAGTCTTAAGAATACTTTTTTAAATCTAACAAATGACTACATGGAGGTCTACATGGTTTATTTCATGGTACATGGCAGCAATTTTTAAGAATCCATGAAAAATTTGGATAAATTATTCAAAAGATGCAAAGAGCATAATTTATCCTTAAGAAATGAAAAATGCTACATGATTATATCTAAAGGTATAGTTCTGGGACACTATCTTTTTTTTGATGGAGTTCAAGTTGATCTGGCCAATATATTTGTAACTTATTGTAAATCTACTAGCATGCCAAGGAAGAAGAAGGATGTTAGGATATTTCTAGGCCATGTTGGTTATTATAGGAGATTCATACAAGATTTCAGTACATGATTGCAGTGATATTGCTTGTATTACTATGAAAGGATGTTGCCTTTGAGTGGACTGAAAAATGTGAGACTTACATTTCAAACTTTGAAGAAAATGTTAACTTCTGACTCCTAGTATTAATAGGACCATATTGGAACCTATCCCTTCCACATTCACACTAGATGCATCAAACCATAGGCCATTGGAGATCTATCTTAGGACAAAAGGATGGACGTTATGAATTATACAATTTGTTATGTTCGTAAGAACTTACATCATGTTGAACTAAACTACACAGTAACAGAGATAAGTAGTTCTTCGGCAATTTTATATGTTATCAATACATTAAGACACTACATCATAGGTTATCCAGTAGTTCATTCATACTAACCATGTTGTAGTAAAATATTTGATAAACAAACCAGTATTAAGGATTAGGATCATTAGATGGTTGCTCCTTCTACAAGATTTTGATGTCAAAATATTGGAATAAGCCCTAGAAAGGACAATGTGGTAAAAAATTTCATTTCAAGAATGAAGCTAATGATGAAGAACAAGTAGTTGATGACTATTTTCCTAATGAAAATTTATTTAATATCTCTATAAAAAAACCTTAGGATGTAGACATAACCAACTATTTGGTTTCAAGTAAAACACCTACACACTACTTATACTCTAAGAAGATATATATAGTTGAAAAGAGTGTACATTTTTCTTGGATATCTAAATGTCTATTTCATTGAGGACAAGATCATATCATGAGGAGATGTATAAATGATGAGGAAATATATGATGTCCTTAGAACATGCCACAGTGAACATGTGGAGGAAATTTTTCTGTAAAAATAACAACACATGAAGTGTTAAAAACTGGTTATTATTGTCCAACATTACATAAAGATGCATCAATTTACACCAACAAATGTGATAAGTGTTAAATAATTGGCAAGCCTACCAAATCAGATGAAATCCCATTACAGCCTCAACTGGTTTTTCAACCTTTTGAAAAATGAGGATTGGACTTCATTGGCCCCATAGATCCTAAATCTAAGTAGAAGGAATACATATTAGTATGCATAGATTATCTAAGTGGATAGAGGTGAAGGAACTACCAAGTCAGAAAAGTGAGAAAGTATGTTTCTCTATGATCGTATCTTCACCAGATATGGAGTTCCAGGGGAGATTATAACTGATCAAGGTACACATTTTACTGCTAATGTAATGTTTGATCTAGCTAAATAATTTGAAATCAGGCATAGGAATTTTACACCATTCCAATCCCCCAATCTAATGGATCAAGTAGTGGTGACAAATAGTGAGATATAGGATATCTTGACAAAGAATCATTGCACTTCACTATAAAATATTGGGCTGACATAACTTCTAGAGACAGTATGGACATTCAGCACAACATGGAAAACAAAAATTTACTTCACACTATCTGAACTCTTATAGGGTAATATTTTATTTTTTCTGTGAATTTAATTTGAGCACAAAACACTAAGGACATGCACTTGAACTAGCTATAAATCTATCTAAAGCACAAAGGAAAAGGATTATCCAACTCAATGATTTCGAATGAAATGAGAAGATAGGTTATGTATAACACAAGAAGTAGTGCAGAAGTAAATAATCAAATGGATTGATAGGTACATCAAGACAAGTTAGTTTCAAGAGGGTGATTAGGCACTCTTGTTTGACTCAAAGTATAAGGACCATATGGGAAAACATCAGGAAAAAGGTGGTCAGGCACCCCTATGAAATTGAGAAAATATTTCCCAATGGAGCTGTAAAAAAGTCACCATCATATACCCTGTAAGGTTTAAGTTATTACTAAATGGCCATAAGTTGAGGTTGTACAAGAATCCAGCTGACAAAAGTACCTTCATGTAGTAATTCAGATAGAGGACAAAATAGGATGGAAATAATGACATCAGAGTGAAAATCAGAATTTAATCCTACTAGTTCATCTATCTAATATTTCAAAGGATTAAGATATTTTAGTGGCCTTAGTATATTCAGCTTGTTGAATACTCCAAGGAAAAATTAAAAAAAAATTGATCATCCCTCTAGGTGATTAGTAACACTTTGCTAACATTTTATTTTCTTAGAATTTTGTATTTTTGTAGGGATTTGATTTTAGATAGTTGCAAGAGTGGATGATATCCATCACAAAGAGAGCATGTAATGACTGAACAGGTCCACTTGTAACAGTAGCATGCAATAAATCCCTTCTTTTATTTTCACGTATGATAGATATCTATGATTGCATGAAGAAGATCAAAGATATTATGCACATGTGAGAGATGAAAAAAGATAGTTGGTACCCCAACATATCGATGTTCCCTCTCCGTGAGTTATTTGATGGTAGTAAGGAACAACTAACATAAATTAAACACATGCATGCATAATCATAACAAAATTCATAGCATACATTAGAGCAAGGCCAACATATAGCCAAGGGAAAAAACTCAATAAATCACGCAAAATCATCATTCTAAACATAAATCAAGATAAGTGCACTTAACTGCCACTTTATTAAAGTATTATTAGAATAATTATTATTAATTCGTGTTTATGCCAAGTTATCAATTATTCAATGTATTCAAAATATTTCCACCCTTTATGCTATGAGGTGTCATTACACATCAACCCATATTTTCATATCACTTTACCTTCCACGCTTCATAAAATCACATAAATTAATTACCTCTCTCGTGTAGTCACAAAATCATGCACTTTAGACATTTATTTATCTCAGTCTCATACTACTATTTAAAAGGTTCTTGAGTGAAGAAAGTAATAATTAACCCCTATCTTTTGACCATCTTGTTTTATTTTATTTATTCATTATTAGACCTTTTGCACTCCACATGCCGAGTCATATTCTAGGTCATCCCACTGTTATTTTAGCCTCGACTGGGGCACCCAACCTAGTAGTGGGGTGCCCATGGGAATCTTGGTCCCACTAGGGATGCCCCGGTCCCTTTTGCACTTTCCCACCACTTTTTGGGCTATTTTTTTAGCCATTTTACATCTTTATCTTTCTTGTGGTCAGCCTTTTCAGGGTTCATTATGAAATTATCTCAAGATTACCCTATAAATATAAAGTTATGAGACCATAATGAGGGACCTAACATCACTTACTACTATCACTCCATCTAGAGTTGCATCCATCTATTACATTAGAGATCACTTGCATCCACATAGGTCCATCATCAAGGCACAAGTCCCGGACATCTGCATCACACTTCATAGGGGGATGTATTATATTCTTCCATGCACACATTCTATTATATTTTATACACATAGTTATTGCTTGCTACTTCACAAAGTGCGACTGACATAAGAGACACCTAGGGCATGTTCACACACACTTACACATAGAACTACATTGGGTTTGAGATGTAGTGCAACGATTAGTTAGCAAGTCCACCATTGTGGTAGCTAAGGTCAGTTCGACCCCTTCATATACATTTTCATTTTTTAGGGTTTGATGCTTATTTTGGGGTCATGCAAGTATTTCCTTCATCTCAATTTATTGGTGACATACGATGCAGGAAATAAAATATGATGGGACACACAATGAAGGATCCAAATCACCTCTCAACCCTCTAAAGATCAGTTTCAGAGTTTTTCACATGCTAGGGCACCCAGATTGTAGACTAGAGCACCCACAGGTGCCCCAGTCCTCTTCCAAGCACTCTAGTCCAGCTAGATCCTCTAGATTCACCCTTTTCATGACTTCTTCTCATTTGTTCTTGCTCCTGATTTTTCCAATCACCTCTACAACACTCTCTGACATGTATCTCTTATTCATACAGGTTATTTCCACTTCCTTCTTGCACATTAGGGTTAGCATTTCCTTTTGCATAGTTGTTTAGCCCATTTACATTCTTATTGACTGCATATATTTACTTTATTAATTTTTTTCATAGCTTAGATTAACAATCTCTATACTACATAGTCCATATTTAGTTAATCATTTTGGTGAACCTGAATCGATCATATATGCTTCTAAGTTCTTCCTTCTCACCTTACTAGGTTTTATTTTCCTTTGTCATGGCTCATTCTCATGAGGAATTTATTGAAGATCACCTTAATGCCATCAATGATCACCTTGATGAGCATCCCTAAGATCTAGATTTACTTTTTCATGTTTCTCGCAAGGAAGCTACTAACTTGGTAGAACTCACTACTTCAGCCTCCATACCCACTTTTTTTACTACTCCACTGTCTTCTTCTACTCTTCCTCCTATTTATACTATTCCCATTTTTTCCCACTCCTACCAATCATTTTATGCCACATTTAGTTTATCATTTACGGAAATTATCATCTGTTGGCAATTAAGACTTCAATTATCTTTATCAGGATCTTCAAGATCAGATTTGTAAGTTACAACAGGCCACTTTGCATGCATAACCATCTTTAGATTATACTTTATTATTAGATACTCCATTTTCACCTGCCATCTCTACTTACCTGGTTCCTCCTTGTTTTTTACCCCTAAGCTTTCTCATTTTCAATGGGTATGGTGACCCATAAGAACACCTTAGAGAATTTCATGTCGCTTGTCTTGACTTCATTGATGATTATACACTATTAGCTAAGTTCTTTCCTTGTAGTCTTCATGATTATGTGATTTGTTGGTTCTATGACTTACCTGTTCACTCGATAACCTCTTTTACACATCTAGATGATGCATTTATTACTCATTTCTCCATCAATATTGTCTCTAATATTTCTTATGCCAAGCTATCACAACTTAAACAAGGCTTAAATTAACACCTAGACAATTACAGTTTGAGGTATAATAACAGTCTAGCCAAGATGACCAACGTTCTTTCCGAATCTGAGCTTCATGATTTATTTATTCAAATTCTATTAGCACCTTTACAGGAGAGTGTTATATTTGAGACTTCTTATTCATTTGATCAACTTTAGCATACTCTCAAGCTTCGTGAGACTAAAATCCAATCCATATGAAAACTTAAGTATCAAGAGTAAGCATCCTCATCCATGTGTTTCCAAAATAATCCCACCTTTAAGCCTTCTACACATAAACCCATGGAGGAAAAAATCATTGTAAATTTTGTCTCTACTCCTAGGGAGATTCAACCACAACCATACAGGCATACTTTTAATAAGTATAGTACCCCTCTTAGTGTTTTGCTACCGCAACTCATCGATAGTAATCTTATTACCTTACCATTGCCTCTACAACTTGATCCATCTAAACCCAAAGGGCGTAATTTTGATGAAAGTTCTTATTGTGATTATCATCAATACGTACGGTATTCCATCGATCATTGTTTCTAGTTACGAGATCTCATTTAGGATCTTCTTGAAAATGGTCAAATTGAGCTTCCAAAATCTACAACATCCACCCTTACTAATGAAAATCATAAAATTAAGATTTTCAACAATCCCTTACCAAAAAATGATACAAAAAATGACCGATTCATCCACTAATTATGTCTCTCACACGGTACCCCCTCCTGAATCAGGAGCTCTTGATTTCTTAGTTTCTAACACTGAAGCTACACCACTAATCATTTATTTTTCTAATGATGATTATCACACCAAGTTTACATCTAATCATTTGCACATCCATGCATCTATTCTCTTTACCTCCATAAAAAATACTAAGGTTGACCCATCATGTCCCATTAGTGCATGTTCTATTTCACCTCACAAGGCTATTGGGTATCCTTAATCTCAAATCAAATACACTTTCACAAAAACCTTTGGGTTTATTCAGCTACATGTTAAAATTGGTGTTCTTAATATGCTAATCCCTTTCCTTGCTAGAAACACAATTGAGGGATGTGACATGCTTCTTGGTCTCAATTGGATTCGTATCTCTCAATATATCATTTCTATGAATAATTATTGACTCAAGTTCATTTATAATGCATAATTCATTTCTATTGATAGTGTCCCTCCATCACCTCTATTGTCATCATCTCCTCATATAGTTTCTCATGTGTTATTTATTTCTTCTAACACGTCTCATTTTATGTTACTCAGAGCATAGTCTACTCCTAGCTAACCTACTCGAGTACCATCTACACAACTGCATTGTTCCTCTATTCCTACACATTGGTATAGGCCCATTCCTAGGACAGTCACTGCATCTCGGCGTCGATCTCCACCTCGTTTTATTCTGTGTAGATATTCATCACCTTCACATAAACCATCACATATATATCCATCACCGACACATTTTAATACACCATGATCTCCATCCTATATTTATCCCTTGTACGTATATAGACTTCATTCACCTGCATAACGTTTGTCTACCATACCATCACTATTAGACCATGCTCTTACACTTTCATCCTCGTGCAGACATTGGGTTGAGGATCTTTGCCCTTCACTATCATTAGTTAGTTTACTTAGATCTATATACTTGGGGGGCATAACACCTAATAGACTCCCATCCATTTAATCATAACATATATCATATTTGCATGTTCATATATGCATCTTTCATCACATGTTTTAACATTGTCGTTACCCGATGACGCACTCGTGTGCTTCAGTTCAAACTTGACTATTAAGGGCTTACTACATTGAATCTCACACACTGCACTATAGACATTATATGTGGCGTTTCATCACAAATCGCGTGTCATACATAATACATCACATTAGTCATTATTATGCATACACCATCTGTATATTATCTCGCATGGCATACTATTCATCATATTCTTCATCACATATTACATGTCTAACATTACACTCATTCAACATATCTACGCATTATTAGTCTATCCACATTATAGTATATAGTGTCGTTGTAATTATACTTTATCTAGTGTACACATTTCACATTACATTCATACACTACGCGTCTTCACCTCACAAATTTTTTACATACTATACTAGTCTTCATTACATATGAGTCCAACATCATTCCATCATACATATTACGTTATTAGTCTAACTACACATGTTACATTGCACACTATACATTCTACACACTATATTTTAATATATTCTATTCATCACGTGGTCACATATACTATACCTCCTTCTACGATTTGTACTCACTACCCTATGATACACTTTAGGATAAATCCTCAGTCCATACTCGACTCTGTTTGTAGTGGTTTACAAATCAAATGGAACTTACACTCATCATGCGATAATCCTAGGCTATAGACTTATATTTTAGGATAAATTGTCACCTATTCTATCATTTTTTAGTGGTATACACCTTAGGTTACATCACCACTTCTTCCTTTCATCTAGTAGTGATATACACTTAGGGCTAAGTCATCACTCATCCATTCATCTTGTAGTGATATATGATTAGGCTAAATAATCACTTATATGTTCATCTAGTCGTGATATACACTTCAGTTATAGGTTTCACACACACATCATTTCTAGGTTGAATCGCATCACTACACTTGCACATTCATCACATCGCATTAGGCACAACACACACTACTCGACCATTTCCCAATGATGTACTCTCGTTTACGGTTCATTCTTGACTACTGAGGGGGAAAAAAAATGAAACTCACTGCATACACTTCCATTCAATCGAGGGGAATGTGGCTCCTATCATTCCATCTTGCATTCCATTCCACCCATCCACAACATATTGCATTGTCTTGGGGGCATTTACTCTTGTTTATTAGTGTTTTACATGATCAATTTACTACACATGTTAGTTTGATTTCTTATATGTCATTATTTATACCATCCACACATGCACATTCACATCTGTGTTTAGTGGTGATCGTAGATACAAATATTTTACATGCAACATGGATGCTCGCCTTCTACCCTTCCTACACTGGTCACTTGGGGCATCCACCATCCGTCTCTTTCTGGTGCTATTGTTTCATTTTGTACTTAACACTTTACATTAATTTTTTATTCATGCTTTGACACATTGGTTATTTGTCTAACATGCTAACCGATGTTCTATGTGCAACACTTTTTTGCAGAACTACATGTTTCCATGACTACTTCTTTTTCTTGTTTTGTACTTATTTGTCATTGTTTGTTTCTTGTATGTGGGCCTTCCCTATGTTTGGTGTGCACACTTGTTTTGTTTTTGTGGCCATGATGGCGTTACGTGTCTTTCAACATCATGAGTGATATCCCATGTTTACAACCCACTTTGTGCGGCTTCCTTATCTTCTTGCATATTTACACTTCCTTTTTAGTAGTTTTTACAATGTTTGCGTAGACTACACATTGTCTTCTTACATGCATGCATTTTTATACTAACACTTGTTTTGGCTAGCCATCCTTATTTTTGCATGCCTTGGTTTCTACCAAGTGCATTACCTTCCCCTTTGAGGGAAGAGTCAAAGAGTACATGTGGTTGGTCCTCTTTTGGGGTTGCATTCTCCTATCATCAACATCGCATGCGCCCCCAAAGAGGGGGACATCATTTGGGGTTTTTACATACTAACACAAAGATTCTACTCCGGTTCAGTTTATTTATATACAACGAGTGGGTTCAGACCAATCTACGAACCCCATACACAATGGATTTTACAGGACATGGTGTCCTTTGCATTTTGGGAAGCAGTTACAGGCTTAGAGGTTACAGTGGGTGTTCCTCTCTACGCTACTTTGGCCAGTGGCATCGGATCGCCTAAAAAAATAGGATGATACATATATCTCTTCACACACATTTAGGGAAGAAGTTAGAGCTTGGAGGATATAGAGCATTTCCTCCCTACACTTCTTTGGCCAAGGTGGCATGAGATCTCCCAAAAAACTTGTAGTACATGATATCCTTCTACACTCTCTTTCTCAACATGGATCAGGTGCACATGTTCCATTTACACTCTTTCATTTACATATTTTACATTTACATGCTTTCATATACATGCATCTTTTTACATTACATTTTTACACTTACATACATATATATTTAACAACTTGATCATTTTCTCCTTGTAGGTCCGGCCACATGAGAAACAAACAATTAAATGGGGGCAACAAAAACAACAATGTCAACAACAACACTTTGCGACAACACATTCTCTACTAAAAATGTAGGTACATTACACACCACAACAACTACACACATGTTCTGCCCTAGGTTTACTCTCATCAATTTTTCTTTGCACATTTTTCATATTTAGTTTCCACACTCCTCTATCTTTTTATCATTCCACACTTTTTCTAGTCCTTCAGCAACTACACTCCTCATGGAAATCATGTACGCATCTCTATCTACTTTATGTTACTGAGATTTCCACTCACCAACATAAAGTGGGGAAGAAATGTTGCCACAAAATCATGCACTTTAGACATTTATTTATCCTAGTCTCATACTACTATTTATAAAGTTCTTGAGTGAAGAAAGTACTAATTAACCCTCATCTTTTGGTCATATTGTTTTATTTTATTTCATCATTACCGACCTCTTGTATTCATATTCCCATTCATCTTATATCATCCCACGTCATTTCACCCTAGACCGGGGAACCCAAATTAGTACTAGGGTGCCCATGGGTGCCCTAGTCCTACTAGGGGCACCCCAGTCCTTTGGGATCTTTGTAGTCTTTTGAGGTCTTTATATTTCTTGTCATCAACCTTTTCAGGGTTAATTAAAAAATTAGACTAAGAGATCCCTATAAATATAAAGTTATGAGATGATAATGAGGGACCTATCATCACTCCATCTAGAGTTGCATCCATCTATTTCATTTGAGATAACTTGCATCCACGTAGCTCCAACATCAAGGAAAAAGGCTAGGGCATCTGCATCACACTTCATAGGGGAAGGGGTTATATTCTATTCCATGCACACATTATATTACATTTTCTACACATAGTTATTGTTCACTACTTCAGAAAGTGCTACTGACACAAGAGCAACCTAGGGCATGTTCACACACACTTGCACATAGAAATACATTGGGTTTGAGATGTAGTACAATGCTCAGTTAGTAATTCCACCATTTTGGTAGCTGAGGTCAGTATGACCCCTTCGTATGCATTATTTTTTTAGGGTTTGATGCTTGTTTTGGGGTCTTGTAGGTATTTCCTTCATCTCAAGTTATTAGCAACATACGACGTAGGAAAACAAATATGATGCAAAAAACAACGAAGGTTCCAGATCACCTCTCAGTCCTATGAAGACTATTTTAAGATATTTTACATAGACCAGGATGCTGAGATTACAAACCAGAGTGCCCACAGACACCTCAATGCTCTTACAGGCACTCTAGTCTAGCTAGATCATTTGGATCCACCATTTTCAAGACTTTTGCATAATCATTCCTGCTACTAATTTTTCCAATCACCTCTGTGACACTTTTTGTCATGAATTTCTTATTCATATGAGTTATTTCCTCTTCATTCTTGTGCATTAGGGTTAGTATTTCATTTTTCATAGATTTTTTAGCTCATTTACATTATTATTTACTGCATTTATTTACTTTATTACACGTGTTCATAGATTACATTAACTATCTCTATACTACATAGTCCATTTTTAGTTCATCATCTCATCACCATGTTGCATGTGCTTTAGTCTCAAAATTCTAAAATACTCAAAACATTCATATAGCTCAATTGTGTATCATTCTTCAAGAAAAAACTATGTCATTGTGTCATTAAGACTAGGGTAAGCTGTAGATTCAAAATGGGAGGAGACTTGATTCACAATGAACCTACAAAACAATCATATCTTCATAGTAACTCCTATATTTCACATTATTTTCAAGATAACGGGTGGTTATACTATATAAAATGATTCCAGGGTTTTAACAAATATATGGTTGAGGAGTTTTCTAATACATTCAAAGATGGAGAAGAAAAGATAAAGGGGTTTCTAGTGAGAATTAGTAATTATATTTTGGTAGAGGTACCTATACTTCCTACACAAGGTGAAATATTTCCTAAGAAAACAAATCTAGAGGCATCTAGAACGTAATTTTTTGATGAATATGATGTATTCATCAATGAAAGAAAAGGTACATATAGAAATTATCTCAAACCTTTATGGTCTAAAGTTGTAAATTATATTATCAAGTATTTTTACAGGAAGGGGAGATACTCTTGGTTAAATACATTTCACTTTAAATTTTTGAATGTCCTAAAAATAATAGACAAGTTAATGTGCCCAGTTTTCTACATGAAATATTGAAAAGGATGAGTAGGGAAGCACAGTAGGGTAGATCTGTACTATCACACCACTATCTTATCACCCTGATTATAAATCACAACCTATACAGGGACTATCCTAAGATAGAACGGGGAGATTTTGTAATAATTAAAAGTATTGATGAATTATTGGGAAAAGAAAGAAAGAGGAGAAGAATTACGGGAAGCTCCTCCACAAATGTATCTGAGCCCATAGCTTCTACCTCTCAACCTAAACCAAAAATAGAAGAACACCATGCCTCTAAAATTTTACCATCTACTAAAGAAAATTTGATTCCTATATCCCCTGAAAGAATTTTCATTGTTGAAACCATCCTTGAATTATTTACTCCTGAATAATTCACCTCAAAAGGTAAAAGATAATCTTCCAAGTTCACCCCTACACCACAGAGGCACTCTCATAGGCTAAAAACCAAACAACCAAAAACATCCACACAAACAAAGTCATAAACCATATCACATGATAGTGATGTGGAATTTGTAGAGGATACCATTAAGCCTATGGAGATAGAGAAGGGATGTTTTGACGCTACATTCCATGAGAAGTAATACCTTGAAGAGCACATGGAGGGATAAGGAAACCAAAGCTAAAATATGGAGACAGTGTGTATGAAGGAGGGTCATGAGGAGAGAAAGGAAGAAGAGGATAGAGGATAAATTTAACAAGAGTACCTTGAGAAGTGCATGGAGGTGCATGTAGTAGCAATTCATACTAATAAGATAGTTTTTGAAATGAAAGGATATAAGGAGAAAATGGGAGAAGAAATTGGCAAGAAGGTTGACCAAATAGTTCATTTACCAGAGGGTAATGAGGAAGAAACATAAAAATATATTGGTGAACAAATTGCACATGTTGAGAATGTCATTGAGAACTTGGTCCATGGAATTGATGAAGAACATATTTTTTTGGGAGTTGAATAGGTACTAGGACATAACACTATAGTTTTGGTTGATGTAATTGAACAATTTACACCACCATATTTACCACATGCTAGCATGCATCCACAAATTTTCATCAAAGAAGTAATAAAATATCATGTCAAACCATTTTTTAGGGAAATGACAACAAAAAAACCATGATGGATAACTAGGTGAATCAATTTGAAACATGTGTCAATAAGTTAAAAGGAAAGTATGAAAAATAAAATAACTAATCTTCCAGCACAAGCAATAAGTTGAGGAAAAAGATAAAAAAAATAGTAAGGCTAAAGAAAAAGCAATAAGATACACTTCAACTGACCCATGAGATATTCTGATACAGGCCTCCTTCCAATGTCTATGCCATTTTATTTAAAGAAAAGATGTTGCAGCTCAAAATTACTTATATCAACTCTTATATGCCATTTGACATCAGTGGAGAAAGGAACTTCTTTAGGTTGTATCTAAATATCCCTCATGAAACTTAGCTTCTGCTTTGTGAACTCTACATGTATAATTATGCTCTTGAATATGATAAGGACTTGATTCTAGTACTATACATTGGGGATGTTCTGGTTAAAGCACTTTGTTCCTATTTTCAGAATGAGTTAGATTGAGAAAGGAAAATGGAGGACTATAGGAATTTGGAGAAAGAAAAACCATTCATGGTCAGGGTTGAAGCTAATAACAGCAAAACAACTATGGAGCAATATAAAAAGTATATGGAAAAGAAGGAAATCAGAAGAAGGGTCTGGAAGATGAGTAAATCAGCTCATAAGGAGGTCATATATATGATTAAAAATCATGGAGTTTAGATAGTTCAAGCCTACAGAATGCACTGGAATGAAATGATTCCTGAACTAAAATAGAAGGAAGTGCATTCATACCCTAACATAATACCAACTATAATAAGAGTGAATGCATACATTCACGTTGCAACTAGATGTGTGGAAAATTGGTTACCAATTACTTATCATCCCCCAATATTCCACTTTTTGATACCACATTGGTAAGGTGATCCACCATTGAATGGAATAATATAGGAAAAATTCATGAACATGCTCAGGATGAATGGAGGTTACTTTTTCACCTAACTAGAAGCGATGGATATTCTAGTGGACTTCAGATGAGTATGCAACACCATTTAGGTAGAACCTAAGGAACCTGGATGAGGAAATTCAAGAAATTAAGCATGGGGATATGATGAGTTGATTAAACCATGTCTATAAACAACTCATATTTTTTATTTTTTTTAAGCCATCGAGACCATGTCCTTGTATTTCCTTGTCATATTGTTGAACATCATCACTATAGCTTGAACTTATTGGCATAATACTGATTAATAGAGTTATTATTGGTTAACTTTATTTTTTGGTATTTTGAGTATGCATTTATTATTATGGTTGCAATAAGTTTTTTGAATGATGATTTGTGTGATGCAACACTTATTTTTGAGCAAATTGTTATATACAACAACATGTATGTAGTAAAGGACCTATCCACAATAACTTGTCCACAATCAAAGGGAATCACCAACAACCAAAGAACCCATCCGCAGCCAGTGAAGACCACCTACAACAAAAGAGTCATTATTGTGCATATATCTTGGAGAGTGAAGGACGAAACTCCAAGTATGTACGTGTCGTGGAAGAGGAAGTTACAAACTGGAACATGATAACTGAAGATAACTCAACAATAGATCTGATTATTCATTATAACTTAATGAAAAAATGATTAATTGAACTGATCGGTTAATTAAGTTGTGTTTGAAATCTAAACACCTATTGATTAATTTTTTTGCATGTATCGAATCTCTGAATGATATGTTTGATATATTTTACTTGATTTTTTTGAACTCCTAGTCAAACTTTTCTTCTCACGTTCTACTACAAAAGAAGAAATATAAAAGAGAAGGATTAATGTTGGGAATGGAATAAGATGTAGATATCTAGAAAAATAATTATAATAGAGGATGCATAGATACAAAATTTTCTTTTTCTCCTAAATGTAATCTTCATGCCAATTCAATAAAGAATATGAGTTTTGATTAGTAACTTCTATGTACAATCCTTAAGAGGGATTAAAACCCAAGGTAAGGCCCACTAGTGGTCTTTTAACCCTCTCTATAGTTTTTCTATTTGTTTTATTACATGGATAGATTAGCAAGAAATTCATTCCTTTACATATATTCAAAATTTACAAGCTCTATTTTAGTAATAGTATTTGGAATCTATTTACTTTCAATCTAAGTTTAGTTTGTTATCAACATTATACTTTTGATATTTGTTATTGTAAGTATAGTAGTGACAACTATTTCCTTTCCATACCTCTTAAACTCTTTGTAACTATGCATAAACCACTGACATTATTGAATTTTTACATCCCTAGGTTTGATGATTAAATGACAGTAGATTAATGAACAACATATTAATTACTACAAGTTAATTTTCACCACCATTTTTAGCACCATTTTTTAGGGATACTACCAAGTTATAAGGTTTTTGAGAGGTTTTTCACTTCGTAGAATCAATTTAGGTTGTAGGAAATTAACCTCCAACCAAACCCACACACTAATTTTCATTGATTGAGTTGAGCTAGTTGATGCATGCACCATCCAAGGGACTCCTGTTATCCAAAATTCACCCCCCAGGGTAAATTTGATAACATCCATCAGAATACTCAAGTCCCAGGAAAATAGATTGATTCAAGGCAAAAAATCATGTTTCTAAGGTCCCCTCGGATTTTTTCTAACTCTCCTGTCCAAGAAGAAAAGAGCAAGTTCTGAAAAAGGGTGAAAAAGTTGCAAAAAACAGGCTTGGGCCAGAAAAAATCATGAAAAATGGCTAAGTCCTAGTCTTCGCAGCAGTTGGGATAGTTGGGATGTCGGGGTGTGAATCGGATGAAAGGCCGCCAGGAAGTCAGCAGAGCATAGGGACATCCGGGCCGTGAGGACGCGCGGGATGTGGAAAGGTGAACCTGCCGAAGGTCAAAGCAAAATCGACTAACTGCCGAGCAGAACAGTCTGGGACATCTAGGCCGTGAGGACACAAAGGACACAAACCGCCCAGATCGACCGAAAAGGAGAACTTTCGCACTGGGACAGTTGGGACAAAGGGACGCGTAGGACGTGGAGGGCCGATGGAGCCGAGAGCCAATCAAATCATGCCATGTGTCATCAGCCGAAAGAGGGATAGGGAAGCCCGAATCAGGCGGATCGGAATTTTTTGTCCCAGATAGCCCTAGAACAACCGGGCCAAAGGGACGCGAGGGGCGTGAAAAGCTGGCAGGCCCACAGACGAATCAGGAAACGCCACGTGTCATAAGGGAAAGCATCCAAAATTTCAAAGGGCAAGGTTTGAAGCGCTGGCCCGAGCCAATAAAAAGAGGACACATGTCTAATGGAGCAGGGAAGTGTGGAGCACAGGTAGGAGTTAGAGAATTTGGAAAAAGTTTTGGCCAAAAGCTAAAAAGAAAAGGTCTTCCCTGTGCCCCTGTCGACCAATCAATGCATGCCACGTGTCCTAAGTGGTGGGGGTGCGGGGAAAAAGTGGAAAATTTTCCAAAAAATTAAAAAGGGTCAAATTTCAAGGGAAAACCCATGGGTAAGGGAAGGAGAGAGA
This sequence comes from Taxus chinensis, assembly GCA_019776745.2. NCBI lineage: Eukaryota > Viridiplantae > Streptophyta > Pinopsida > Cupressales > Taxaceae > Taxus > Taxus chinensis. Next base: position 382,811,779 of record CM034156.1, on the reverse strand, counting down.
ATTACTCATCCAATCAGTGCCCGACACGTTTCGTCCAGGTGGCGGAGCGCGAGAAAAAATTTCAAAACCCATTTTCGATTATTTTGTGCCCTAAATCTTCAGATCGTCATATCTTTCGATCCAGAGCTCGGATTTGCACGTTCTTTATATCATTGGAAATATTATAAAATTATCTACATGATTCTGGGGTCAATATTGAATTTTGGTGCAGTATGGAGAGAGAAAATTCAGAAACGGCTCTGACACATGTTCATGGCTAGAAGTGACATTCCAACGACCAAATTTAATGCAGAATGGGTCGTATTCTCCTCCAATTCGGTCAAAAATGATAGGGTATGGGTTTGTAAGGTCTTCCATGCTGTTTTAATGCATTTGCAGTTAAGGAGGAATTGGCTTCCACGTTTTGTACATTTTCTCTCTCCTGGGCTCAACCCATGCAATGTAAAAGCCAGATTTGGCTCATTTCTAAGGGGTAGAACATTTTTTGGCAGAGCAACCTTCTTCTTTCACCTCCAACAAGTGATTGTTTGAAGAATCAGACCTCTCCAAGGATTGTAGTAGGTTCTACCTCTCTGAGGTTGTAATGCAGTGGTTTTGACATTGGAAATGATAATGCAAGCTTTGTGAATGGTTTTAGTCCTTTGTTGTATTATCTACTTCATTTCAGATCCTAAATTATATCTTATCAGTTTGTGTATGTTTTATGTTGCAATCCTTGGTTTGTGTCTATTTGCATGACAAAAATATTCACCACTCCTTTTGGTGCATCACCACCTTTAGTTAGTTTCAATTTTTACACTTCTATCCCTGTCTCCTTGCAATTTAGAGTAGGATTAGGATCTGAACCTCTGTAGTTGTGCAAATATAGATCTAAATCAGAGGAGTTTAAGGAAGCAACCTCTAATTTGGAGATTCCTCTCTCAGTTTCACAAGTCCCACACTTGGAGAGGTTTCCATGTTGTGCAATCACACTGGATGCTAGAGTGATCAACCTAGAAATCTGATCAATATCCAAGGGTGCTGTGAGCCTGCGACAACAGTTTTGGCACGCCGGGTGGGACATTAGAGGTCTCATTTTTATTGCAGCAAGTTTGATGTGCGTCTGCTACAATTTTCTTGCTTAAAAAGAGTTATTATTTGCATATCTAGCGACTCCAAGGGGAAGAATCAACTGGTTTCAGTAGTGTAGGCCTAAAAATTCATGAGAAGAGTCACCACAAGGTCAAGAGTTGGAGAAGAATAAGTGTTGTTTGAATACCTGCAATTATCTCCAAGAAGAAGGAAAAGAGGAAGAAGGACTCAAAGGTCTCCATCTCCACCAAACAGAACTCTCTCAACTCCTCCAGCTGGTAGGCCTTTCGTTCAGTCAACAAGGGTTTTAAGACCAATTAGAATGGCACAAAACAACCCCTATGTTAACTTCATAGGCAGCAGCCTGCTTGCCCTCAATGCACAACATCTAATTCCTATAGCAGCCTTGAAGAACATTCCTTACTTCACTGGAGAAAATCAGACTACTCCAGGTGATCATGTTAAAGATATTGCTAACCTTTGTGCAATCCATGAAATCAATGAAATGCAAGTGGCTGTCAAGTTACTGGCATCTTCATTCAAGGGTAAAGCATTGCAATGGTTTAGGAGCCTTAGAGCTGGTCTATCACAAATTGGAATCAGCTATGTATAGCACTTCATGAGCAATTTGGAGAGAAGGGAGACAACTTGTCTCTTTTGGAGCAGCTAACAACCATCAAGAGAGCTCCCAATGAGAAGCTGACTGATTTCAACTTCAGATTTCAAAAGACTTGGGAGAGGATTCCAGTGGCAGTCAGGCCAACAGTAGAAGGTGCTTTTCTTTACTATCTCAAAGCTCTAAATTCTGATATTTCTATGTTAATTCAATCCATGGGAGGCATAACTATCCCTATGGCTTATAGCATTGCCATTAGGGCTCAAAATTGTTTGATCCAAGCTGGAAAACTTGCCCCTAAACCTCCTATGCCATTGTTTCCAAGTTTAGAGAGCCCAAACACCAATCAAGCACCTAGTTTGGCTCTTTCTCCCACTCCTAGAAATCAGAGTTCAAATGAAGCTTCCACTTCATCTGCAAGTGCCCCAAATGAGCTGTAAGAAGTCATGAAGCAATTGCAAAACCTAAGCAACGAGCTGGTTACTCTCAAGAGGCAACAAGCCCAAGGTTTTATACCTTCTTATCAACCCCAAGCTCAGCCTAATAGGCAGCCATACCAACCGTAAATGCCACCCAATCCAATTGCAAATATGAATCAAACAAGGCCTCCTACTAATAGACCATTTCAGCCCTATAATCCAAATGCCATATCTGCCTCTAAGGCATTGGTGCCAACACAAAACAACATTGCTCAGGAGTATGACTAGTGTTTTCCATGCAATGAACCTCATAACCAAGGCTACAATCAGGTTAGAACCTATTGCAAAATTCCATATTGAGCCTTACACTCCAAGTCAGATTAATGCCAATTGCTCATCATTTGATCAAGAAGATCACCCAAGCACTGATGAGGCTGACACCAAGGTTGGAAGCATCCCAGATCTAACTCTTGATGAATGGGCAAACAAGATACATGCTTTTGATCCTTATCAAGAAAGAGAAGAATATGAGCTAGGGGTCTATTGCATACATGAAGAAAACCAGCCTATTCCTAGCATCACCAAGCCAAACCACAAGGATGACAATGAGGTATGGCAGCTATTTTTTGATGGATCAAGGAGTAGACAAGGTGCAGGAGGTGGAGCCATGCTTGTTTCACCTCAAGGAGTAAAGTACTATTCAGCTTGTAGATTTTAGTTTGCATGCTCTAATAACACTGCTGAATATGAAGCCTTGGTGCAAGGGATGCATTGGGAAATAAAGAAGAAAATAAAGAACTTGCAAGTCTTTGGGGACAGTGAATTGATTGTAAATCAGGTCAAGGGACAACATGCTACCAAGAATGATCTACTCAGGTGCTACAATAACATGGTGTGGGACCTCATGGAAGATTTTGAGGGTTTTGGCATCAAATCCATTCCTAGGAAAGAGAATCAAGCTGCTGACAGGCTTGCAGCAGTAGGGGCAGCCTTTGACATTGTGGAAAGCATTCAACATGATAAGGTACAACCAAACATCCATGTGATTGTGAGGCCTTCAGTGCCGGATAACAATGTCAGTTGGCAAGTGTTTGAAAATGACCAGCAAATCATCCATTTCTTGCAAGAAGAAGCTGAGTTCTCAGCTAAGAATCAAGAAAAATATGAACAGCAATATGGTGACCAAGTGATACAGCTGAGAACTAATAAGCTGCCCAAAGCACTTATCACTTTGGAGTCCATTTTTAACCCTAATGATTAGTTTAGAAAGGAGAAAGCAAACATTCAGGTCAAGAGAGAGGATTCAGTATCCATCTTGGTAGAAGAGAACAAACCATTGCAAATTGGAAGGATGACAACTGAACAAGAAAGGTATGAGTTCATACAGCTGTGTCAAGAGTTCCCTGACGTGTTTTCTTGGAGCTATGAAGACTTAAAAGGTTTTAATCCCAACTTAGCTCAGCATAGCATTAAATTGGATCCGAATACAAAGACCAGTCAATCCCCACATGGAGCCTCTTATGAGGAAAGAATTAGACAAGCTGATTGAGTCAAGGATCATATTCCCAATCAAGCATTCTAGTTGGGTTGCCAACTTAGTTCCAGTCAGAAAGAAGAGTGGAGAGATCAGATTGTGTGTTGACTTCAAAGACTTGAATAGAGCCTCTCTCAAGGACCATTACCCACTCCCTTCCATGGAGCAAATATTACAAGTTGTAGCTGGTTCAGAAAGGTTCTCACTACTTGATGGCTACTCAGGCTACAATCAGATTATGGTGAAGGAAGAGGACCAGTTCAAGACAACCTTCACAACCAAAATGGGGAAATTTTGCATACAGGAAAATGCCATTTGGGCTGTCCAATGCTGGTGCTACCTTCCAAAGGGAAATGGACATGACATTAAAAGGTTTGATTAACAATGTGGTGCTGATTTAACTTGATGATATCACTGTTTTTTCCAAAAATGTAGCAGACCACCTCTCTCATTTGAGACAAGTCTTCACGAGGTGCAGGATATTTGGAGTGTCTTTGAATCCTAAGAAGTGCATCTTTCTTACACATGAAGGAAATCTCCTTGGCCATATTGTCTCCAAGGAAGGATTAACAATTGATCCAGAGAGGGTTGAAGCCATAAGAGCACTACCGTTTCCAAGCCACAAGAAATCCCTTCGGAGTTTCTTGGGAAGGATAAACTTTGTTCGGAGGTTTTGTCCCAGATTTTGCAGCCCTTGTCAAACCCATCACCAAAATGTTAAAGAATAGCATGGCTTTCAAGTGGATGGCAGAAGGCAAGGAGAGTTTTGAAGTAATCAAAGAAGCTATCTCTCAAGCTTCAACTCTCATCAACCCAGAATTCTCCCATGATTTCATCCTCTATGCATTTGGAGGTAACAACACTATTTCTGCCATTTTGGTACAACAGAACAAGGATAATGATGAGCAGAAAATTGCCTTTTTTAGCTGGAGCCTAGATGATTATGAGGCGAGGTACTCTTTTATTGAGAAGCATGTACTTGCAGTAATCAGAAGCTTGAAAAAATTCAAGCATTTAGTCTCAAACAACAAGGTCCAGTTACTGGTCTCACATGCTGGGGTTAAGGAATTCCTCCTCAATAGGGATTTGAATGAGAAAAGGGAAGGTTGGATCACCCGTGTCATGGAGTATGACATTGAGATCAAGATCACCAAGCTGGTAAGAGGGAAAGGATTGTGTGAGCAACTGGTTTTAGGGAAGCAAAAAGAAGTATGCAACGAAGAAGAGGCTGTTTTGACAGTCCAGGAAAGTCATGAGCCAAGTGGCAAATCAAGAAGAAGACAATTCTACCCCCACTCCTTGCTGGACCCAAGGTATTATACACTTCCTAGGCACAGGCCTATGCCCTCTGCAGATGAACAAGACCCAAAGGAGACACTTCAGATTGCAGGCTGTCCCGTATGCCATTGTTGATGGAGTGCTGCTGAGATGCATTAGCACAAATCAGATTCAAAGGGTGTTGGAAGAGTTTCACGGTGGACCAGTTGGTGGTCATTTTGCACCAAGAGTGATAGCTCTAAAAATCATGAAGGCTGGTTATTATTGGCCTAAAATCTTCAGTGATTACTACGCATGGATCAAGAGGTGTAAGAATTGTGCATTCTTCACAGGAAAAGAGAGACTTGCTGCCCTTCCATTACATCCAATCTCAGTTGACCAGCCATTCATACAATGGGGTTTGGACTTCATTGGAGTCATTAATCTCAATTCAAGCCAAGGGCACAAATGGATTTTGACAGCCACAGACTATTTCACCAAATGGACAGAAGCAGTAGCACTCAAAGAGGGAAATGAGTCTAGCATCTTAGAACTTTATGAGGGGATAACAACCAGATTTGGTGTACCTGCTACAATAATCTCTGATAATGCATTGGCATTCATTATATCTAAGGTGACTGAGTGGGCTATCAAGAATGGTATATACCTAAGCACTTCATCAAACTATTACCCTCAAGGTAATGGTCAGGCCGAGTCTACAAACAAGAACTTGTTGAGGATCATTAGGAGGACTCTTGATGAGAATCAGAGGTCTTGGCATACCAAACTAAAATCAGCCTTATGGGCTGATAGGATAACTCCCAAAAGATCCACAGGTAACTCACCATTCAAACTTGTCTATGGAAGAGAGGCAATCTTGCCCATGTCACTTGAGTTGCCAACATTAGAACTCATGAAGTAGCTGGAGTTTCTTGAATTTGAGCCCATGGAGGTGAGGTATGCAGAGTTGATGGAGCTGCAAGAGATCAGAAATCAGGCATCCCAAGTAATGGAAAAGGATCAAGCATTGATCAAGAGGACCTTTGATAGAAAGGCCAAGGATAGATCCTTCCAAGTTGGAGATCTAGTGTTGAAATGGGATGTTGGATAGAGCAAAACCGGGAAGGCATTCAAAGTTTGATGCCAGTTGGAGTGGCCCATACATGGTCACGAAGTGCAAGAACAACAATGCTTTCCAATTGGCCTCATTGGAGGGTGAAGAACTGCAAATTCTAGTCAATGGAATCTATCTCAAGCGTTACTTCTAAAGGGAAAATTCACTACCTTGTAAATAATAGATTAGATTTTCATTCCTCCAAGTGCTTGTGCACATTGTTTTGTTGTGGGTTAGTTTTTTTTTCCCTAAGTGCTTTGGCACAGCTTGCTGTCCATGGAGATGTTTTGTATTCCTTGCTCCCATCAGGTGATATTCCATCTTCCTCCTTGCACATACTAAGTCAGTTAGGATTCTAAATAGAATATCTGATGACTCCACGCCTAATGGACTGCTTCGGGCAACTGGTATCTTCTACCTAGCAGGTAGGTAACCCCGCTGAGTCACCAAATTGTTATCCAAAATTCACCCCCAGGGTAAATTTGATAACATGCATCAGAATACTCAAGTCCCAGGAAAATAGATTGATTCAAGGCAAAAAAATCATGTCTCTAAGGTCCCCTCGGATTTTTTCTAACTCTCCTATCCAAGAAGAAAAGAGCAAGTTCTGAAAAAGGGTGAAAAAGTTGCAAAAAATAGGCTTGGGCTAGAAAAAATCATGAAAAATGGCTAAGTCCTAGTCTTCGCAGCAGTTGGGACAGTTGGGACATCGGGGCGCGAATCGGCCGAAAGGCTGCCAAGCAGTCAGCAGAGCATAGGGACATCCGGGCCGTGAGGACGTGCGGGACGCAGAAAGGTAAACCAGCCAAAGGTCAAAGCAAAATCGACTAACTGCTGAGCGGAACAGTCTGGGACATCTGGGCCATGAGGATGCGAAGGATGTGAACCGCCCAAATCGACTGAAAAGGAGAACTTTCGCACTGGGACAGCTGGGAAAAAGGGACGCGTAGGACGCGGAGGGCCGAAGGATCCGAGAGCCAATCAAATCACGCCATGTGTCATCAGCAGAAAGAGGGACAGGGAAGCTTGAATCAGGTGGATCAAAAGTTTTTGTTCCAGATAGCCCTAGGAAAACCGAGCCAAAGGGACGTGAGGGGCACGAAAAGTTGGCAGGCCCACGGACAAATCAGGAAATGCCACGTGTCATAAGGGAAAGCGTCCAAAATTTCAAAGGGCAAGGTTTGAAGCACTGGCCCGAGCCAATAAAAAGAGGACACGTGTCTAATGGAGCAGGGAAGTGTGGAGCATGGGGAGGAGTTAGAGAATTTGGCAAAAGTTTTGGCCAAAAGCAAAAAAGCAAAGGTCTTCCTCACGCCCCTGTCGACCAATCAATGCATGCCACGTGTCCCAAGTGGCAGGGGCGCGGGGAAAAAGTGGAAAATTTTCCAAAAAATTAAAAAGGGTCAAATTTCTAGGGAAAGCCCATGGGTAAGGGAAGGAGAGAGAATTTCTCATCGAATCAGCGCCTGACACCTGTCATCCAGGTGGTGGAGCGTGGGAAAAAATTTCAAAACTCATTTTCACCTGTTTTGTGCCCTAAATCTTCAGATCATCATATCTTTCAATCCAGATCTCAGATTTGCACGTTCTTTATATCATTGGAAAGATTATAAAATTCTCTACATGATTCTGGGGTCAATATTGAATTTTGGTGCATTCTAGAGAGAGAAAATTTAGAAACGGATCTGACACGTGTTCATGGCCAGAAGTGACATTCCAGCGACCAAATTTAATGCAGAATGGGTCGCATTCTCCTCCAATTTGGTCAAAAATGATAGGGTATTGGTTTGTAAGGTCCCCCATGCCGTTTTAATGCATTTTTAGTTAAGGAGGAATGGGCTCTCATGTTTTGTATGTTTTCTCTCTCCTGGGCTTGACCCATACAATGTAAAAGCCAGATTTGGCTCATTTCAAAGGGGTAGAACATTTTTTGGCAGAGCAACCTTCTTCTTTCACCTCCAGCAAGTGATTGGTTGAAGAATCAGACCTCTCCAAGGATTGTAGTAGGTTTTCTACCTCTCTGAGGTTGTAATACAGTGGTTTTGACATTGGAAATGATAATGCAAGCTTTGTGAATGGTTGCAGTCCTTTGTTGTATTATCTGCTTCATTTCATATCCTAAATTATATCTTATCAATCTATGTATGTTTTATGTTGCAATCCTTGGTTTGTGTCTATTTGCATGACAAAAATATTCAGTCTGATTCTAATTTTATCAACAAGTTGAGAGATATTTGTTTCAAAATTCCATTAATTTAAGCCATCAAAGATGTGCCCATCTACAACAAGTTAGTTAAATACATATCCATTAAAAGACTAGGAAGAATGAGAAAGGATCCATCCACTATTCAAATTATTATAAAACTAGTTGATATCATGCTTGGGAATTCATCTTTACCCAAGTATATAGATCTAGACAGTCCTTTAGTAAATGTTATAATTAATGACACAAAAATAAAAAACACTATGATTGACTTGGGAGTAGCCATTAATGTCATGGTAAAGAAAATTATGGATGATCTTAGATTAGAAGGACTTAGGCTAACTACTACAGTCTTAAAACTTGTAGATAAATCAACAATGAGACCTAAAGGAGTACTTGAGGATATAGTTTTGGTGGTAGACTCTTGGTAATACCCTACTGAATTTATTGTCCTCTAACCAAAAGAAATTTTAGGAGGATATCATGTCATCCTAGGAAGGCCATGGTTGGCCACTTCTGATGCATTCATAGGTTGTAGGTCTGGCAACATGATTATTTCTAATGGAAGTGGTACTAAAACATTAGTGTTCTATCCTCTTGCCTAACAGTTCAAAAATGAAGATTAGACAATTTGGGTAGAAGAACCAGAAGCAGATCATAACTCTCTACAACAACTCATGATGCTAGAGAAGTCTTGTACAATTGAAGATAAGAAGAATAATTTTTTCTCTCCAAAGACTTGTAGAATAACTATAGAAGAAACGAAGAAGTGGATGAAAAATTAAGGTGTTTAAACTTCCCCTTGAACCAAGTTATACCACATCAAATCACCATGGATATTCTAGGTAAAATTTGTATTATCCATCAACTTCTTCCCCAAGATTTCATATTGAATTCTGTAAGCAATAATGTATATTCAATGATTGATATCTCCAAGTAAGTGGAAATAACTGCATGAAGGCTACTTAATGTAAATAAGATGTTAAGTATGCAACAAGATCAATTTTTGATTGCTCTTCTATAAAAACATACAACAATGTTTACATGGGATTATGGTGAAATGCATGGAATTCATCCTAGGATCTGCATAAATAAGATTTATATCAAAGACATTTGTAAACTAATTAGGTAGCCAAAAATAATAATTAACCCATCACTGAGAGAGATTGTAAAATGAGAATTGAAGAATTTACCGGATGTTAGATTTATATATCCAATATCAGACAGTCAATGGGTGTCACCACTTTTCATTATGCTAAAGAAGAATGGAAAATGGACAATATGCATAGATTATAGTGAGATGAATGCAATGACAAAGAAAGATCATTTTCCACTACCTTTATTTATTAGGTACTTGACACTTTGGCTAGTAATAAATATTTTTATTTTCTTAATGGATATAGTGGCTATAATCAAATTCAGATTGCACCAGAGGATCAAGAAAAACTACCTTCACATGCCCATGGGGAACATTTTCATATTCAGTTCTTCCATTTGGCTTGTGTAATGCGCCTACTACTTGTTGGTGCTCAAACTTTCAACTGTGTCTTGAATCTAGAAGAACTAAGTCATTTGAGAAAAGAATGGAACCATCTCCAAGTTATGGGACCTTGTGCACTTGAGACGGATCTCTGGAGAAGATTGATTCCTCTATCTATTTCTACTCCTAATGCTGAAAGGGAAATTCCTCTATCTATTTCTACTGCTACTTCTACACCTAATGTTGAAAGGGATAACTAAGTTAACAATGCCAAGAGAAAAGGGATATAATGATATCAAGAAGGAAAGTTAATCTCAGGAAGGTGATAGCACTAGAAAAATAGGGATGAAAACCATTTGTTTTAAGAAAAAAATGAAAGGAAAAAGCATGAAAGAAGGCTAAGCGCATGTAGAAAAATGAATTTTTTTCTACTAGATCAGTTTCATGGAACACAACTAAGAATGGAGGTGCAAGGGACGTAGAGTGACACAACAAGAACACAATGTAAAAAGAAAGGAAAGAAGAAAGAATACAAAAACACTTAGAACAAATAAAATTTAGAAAACAATGCTTCCATTACTTCTAGAAATGCACAGAATTGTTACAATGGTGAAAGAGTCTGATGTGCACATGGACGAGCTAGATATAGAGGTCTGTGTCTCATGATACAAAAATATGAAGTCCTTAACAAAATGTGTAAGGATATAAAGTTTCCAACGTTAACAATGAGCCCAAATCTTACATATATAGATGAATTCATGGAAGAAGATGAGAAGAAAGAGGGAAAACCCATATTTGAAATATAACCACCAACAAGAAGCACTCAATGCCTACAAATCCATCTATAAATTTGTCAAATGTGTTTTCCAAAGTCTATTTGGAATGTTGGAGAAGGAAGGAGTGTAGATCATATCAAATTGGGTAGTTGGAGATATTAGATCTTCTCATTAATGCCTAGAAAGACATTTTCCCATTTACTACCTACCAGATCCACCAAGAATTTGAATTTGAATATCTAGTATTGTAGCCTACCTCAACAAATATCGATTGAGACTGGGTGAGTACTGATTAGAGATATGTGGCAAAAGATATGGTTTTAAGAATATTTTCATAGTCATCTACAGATGCAATACATGTGGCCCACATTGATTGGTCAAGAAGATGGCCAAATGTGTAAGTGTTTTGTCATTTTCTACCATGTGTCACTTATTAATTTGTTGCAAAGATTTGACACCTTGTTGGCATGCTTTGATTGGTTGCATGTTACACACTCTATCATGTCATAGAATGATTTGGCACAGAATGACGTAGAGGAGGGTCCAAATTTATGCACACGGAAGAATGAGGTGCGATATAAAGATAGAAGGAAGGAACACATAATTGTAACACACACAAAGGAAATGGGGAAAACTAGTTAGCAGGAAATGTATGGTCAAGGTGTAACTATTACAAAGTAATGTGTAGGGGCATGTGAGATGTCCAGTAACTTATATGATTGAAGCAAGTGTAAGGTGCACATGCAAGATGATTAATTACTAAGAGGAAGGAGAATGCATAGAAGATGCGTGCATGTGAGGAGTGAAACAAAGAGGAAAAGGGAAATGGAAAATGGAAAAGGGGAAGTGCATAAGGGTGCACAAGGGAACTGTAACCAAATGAAAGTGCCAAGGAGATGAATGAAGTACGCGTAACTTGAAATGAAAATCTCAGAACCAGAATATGTATGGAAGTTATCCAAATAACTAGGAGAGTTATTTGGATAACAGTTTTAGTGACTTTTGGAGCCATCTGCATACTAGATGAAGGAGATTAGTAGCCTGGAGCATCCATTGGGCATGGAGTCTATTATGTAATCATGAAATTCTGAACTTTAGCTTTGAAGCATTGCCCCTTAAGTCACTTGAAGGATCATTTATTCACTCTATTTTGAATCCTGCAAACTGCTTAAAATTACTGGAAGAAGATAAACACCCTGGAAGCAAAAGAAGAGTGTGTACAAGAAGCACATGATAAGAAATAAATATGCACAAATAAATAATGTGTGCACAACGCACTTGGAGGAATTTAAACTATTCTAAAATAGACAAAATGATGCAGCAAAATTAATAGAAGGGTTTGAGATAGATCCTATTTAGTGAAATTTTTAGCACACCTCCATCAAGATAAGTTAACTCGAAAGAGTTATCCTATTTGCATGAACTGATGATGTATGGGCCACTCCAAAGTGCATCAAACTTTAAATGGTGCCATGGTTTAGCTCTGTCAGCATCCCATTTCAAGACCAAGTCCCCAAATTTGAAATCTTAAGGCCTAGCCTTTCTGTCAAACCATGTATTTGTTGCTTGTTGGTGTTGTTCTAGCTTGATCATGACAAAATTCCTTGATTATTCGAGATTAACTAGTTGTTTAATTCTGATTTCTCTATGGTTCACACCTTCAAGCTCCAGCTATTGATAAAATGCCAATGATTCCAATTCCAGTGTCAAATGAATGGTGCATTCCTTGCCATACAAAATATTATAAGACACAGTTCCCATTTCTTTTTTAACTATGATTCTATCTACCCAGAGTGCGTGCATGACCTTTGTATGCCCCTGTCTTTGGCTGGTGTTCATTGTGTACTTCATGATCCTGATCAAGTTCTTTTTTATTGACTCTTCTAGACCATTTCCTTGAGGGTAATAGTTGGAAGAAGTATTCATATAGATGCCTAGATTTAGAGCCCAATCAGTGATTTTAGTGCCAAGAAAGGATTTTGAATTATCAGAGATAATGGTTTGAGGAATGCCAAACCTTATGACTATACCTTCGAGAAAGTCAAGGATGACTGGATCGGTTGATTCATTGGGTGTAATAGCTTCTTTCCATCTAGTAAAGTAGTATGTAGCTGTCAACACCCATCTATGTCTAGTGCTTGAAGGTGGATAGATCATGCCCATGAATTTGAGAACCCACTATGAAAAAGGTTGATCTGTTTGGATTGGTTAGAGGGGAAGCATTTCCAATCTCTTATTTCCTACAAAGAAAGTGCATTCATTACATTTTGTGACCCATTTTTGAGCATCTACAAATATATTAGGAAATGGGATACCTATCATTATGATCTTCATTGTTGTAGTCTTGGTAGAGAAGTGTCCACCAAACAATCCATCGTGAAATTTTGCTAACTTTTTTTCAGTCTGTGCACCATTGGTGCACCTTAACATCACACAATCAAGATTATTCTTGAAGATAATTCCATTAATCAAAACATAAGAGATAGATTTTAACCTAATATTTCTTCTCTTTTCCTTGTTTAAGTGAGGAGGGTATGTAGACTCGGAAAGGAATGTGACCATGTCCTTCATCCAATCGTGCACACCAAGATCTGTATTCTGCTCAAGTTCTACACACAGGAGAGCTTCATCAAGAAACAATGAAGTCTTAGATTCATTTAGCACATCCTCAACAAGCTACTTGCAGAGTGCACTAACTCTTACTAGCTTTGTGGATTTTATAGTCACATCATACTCCATGATTTTGGTCACCCATCGTGCTCTTTCTTCACTTATTTCTACTCCCATGATGAATTATCTAAAAAAAGAGTGGGAGACTAAAACCTTGATATGATTTATGGTGAGCATAATTTTGAACTTATTGAGCATGATCATAATGGCATAGACCTATTTCTTCGTATGACTATATTTTAATTCATAATCCTTCAATGTCTGGTTCAAGAAATCCACTGGTTGTTCCAACCCTTGTTCATTTTCTTATGTTAGGATAGCAGCAATACTTGCATCAACACCATAAGCATAAAGGATAAAATCCTTTGAATAATTTGGGTTGATAAGTGTTAGTGTGTAAGGAATATCTTTCTTGATTTTGTTTAAGCTTTCCTTTATTTTTGTTATCCATCTGAAAGTTATTTCCTTCTTGAGCATCAGTGTGATGGGCTGAAGCAGTCCTACATAGTTAGGAATAAAATACCTAACAAATATGATCTTACCGAGGAAGGACTGCAAGGCCTTTTTGTGTGCCGATAGGGAAAGAGATAGGATGACTAAAAACCACTCAAGATCAATTGTGATGCCATCCTTTTGAACCATATGACCCAAGAGATTTCCCTACCCCACATCAAAATTACACTTCTTGGGGTTAAAATATACCCCATACCTTCTGCATCTCTCAAATACTTTCTCCAAGTGTGCCATGTGATCTGTGCTTTGCTTTGAGAAGACTGTAATGTCATCAAGGTAAACCAATATGAAATCATTAATGTAACCTTTGAAGGAAATGCCCATGGAGCACTGAAATTTTGCACCAGTGTTTGACAGACTGAAGGGCATCTTATGATACACATATGTTCCCCACTTAGTTGTAAACACCATTTTGAATTGATTCTCTTCCTTGATCAGGATCTTATTGAAGCCAAAGTATCCATCAAACATTGATAAAATTTACACGTCAGCCAAATTTTGTAGAATCTACTCCATAGAAGGAAAAGGATAATTATCCTTTAGAGATTCCTTGTTCAAATCTCTAAAATCAACATAAATTCTGATTTCACCATACTTCTTGCACACCAAAACTAGATTCATGACCCAGGTAGAGTACTTGATGGGAAAAATAATCTTCACCTCAATGAGTTTGGATAACTTCTTTCTCATAAAGGGGATCTATTTGTTTCACTTTATTCTTAGAGCATTTCTCGGAATGTGACGAAACATATAAAGGTAAAAGGGCTAGGAGGAATATCTGTTGAAGTTGGTTGAAGGTTTTTGTGCGTGTATGACTTCTTTAATCCACAGATGATCGTGAGAGCTTCATTTTGGCTGGGAGGAACTACCTGAAATGAAAAAAAAGACCACCAAAAGAGATTAAATAACATTTGACAGTGGACTACCTAGCGTATGCTAGTTCTAGAAAGTTGTCAATCCATTGTTTTAAACAATTCAATATTAACAATAAATGAAATCCTACTATATTTAAAATGATTTAGGTATCTCATTTGATTAAAATAAGTAAATTCGTTCACAACAGGATAAGCTATGATTGAATCCGAAGGGCGAGGTCTATGTTAGAGTACTAGTACTCATCAGGGTCTCGTTTTGGGCTGTTTTAGGTATTTTGTGGATAATTTAGGCTCTGTTCTTGGTCTAAGGGTAAAACACAGAGACTGACATTGGTCTGGTATGACCGGTGTTAGTTTAAGTGAAACCGGTGATAGGTATGGGTAATCGGTGTCGGTATGGTTGATGAAAAGGAAACTCAAAAAAAAGTGATTAGAGGGCTGGATTTGGGATTTAATGTAGGTGGTGGGGTAGGTTTGAGGGTTGCATAGGTCTAAAATGTGGTCAGGGATGAAAAACAAGCGAGGATGGGTAATATAATGATGTAAATAACATAAAAGTCCCAGTTACAAACTGATAAGAAATGAAGAAATGGAGATCCAACAACTTAATCTGATAACAGAAATAATAAAAGCTATTATAGTGTATTAGACCAAGTTGGTGGAGGTATACTTACTGTTATATGAGCTTGATGGCTAGATGGAAATGGAATTTGATCAGATGGATGGAGTTTGGTGTGGTGATGGCACTTCCCAGGATGCTCCCGTGAATGCAAAATGGCTCTGTGGTCACTTCTGATGTTGGATGTGGATGTTCAGATGCATGTGTGAATGTTGGTTCTACTTGCATGCAGCTCTGGTCTCGTTTCTTGCTCTCTAAATGTGCCAACCTTGAAATAAGGTTACCAAAGGGAATAAAAGGTAACTGATGATGGTTCTGGGTTAAGCGGTGTCGATTTAGGGTGACTAACATCGGTTAGGGTGGGATTTCCTAGGTTTACTAAAATGGGAAGATCTGCATTATTTCTTGGATCTTGTTCATTTCCCTTCGTAGATTAGAATAGAAGCTTCTTTCCTAACGGGAGGGAATGTGGTTAGAGGGAATGTAGGATTTGATTTTTAGGATTTAGTTAGGTCTTAGTTAGTTATGGCAACATACTAAGAATAGATTTGGGGTGAGGTGGCTAGGTGAGGTGTATAGGTGAGGTGGTGGTGTGGGAATTATCTTAATTAGGATAATTAAATAATAAATATTGTGAGGACATGGATTAATTTAATTAAATTAATTAAATTAATATTAGAGTGGGGTGAAAGGGGCCATGGTTAGGTGAGTGTGTTTGAGTTGGTTATTTGTCAAGGGACCAAGGGGAGTGTGACCCAATTTTGGTGTCTACATTTTTCCCCTTTTTGTTATGTAGCTTGTATTGGTAAGCGACGCTGACAAAAATAAGATATGGTTGCCCCATGTGTGGGTGAAGGTGATCCCCCTCAAACTAGGAACTAATGAGGTAGAAGCTATAATCGGTGAGTGGTTTGAAAAAAGGTGAATGTGATGAAGAGGAAGGTGGACAATGGGGGTAAAAGGGGTAAAGGTCCAATTGGTGAATCTAGGTAATGGGTCAGGGTCTCAGGTAGTAACAGTCAAACGCACGCACATGTATAAACTGTACAACATGATACTAGGTTGAAGAACATGCAAACTCTACATTGTCTAAGGTTGATAGGTTTATTCAAAAGAGGTTGAGGTGATTATGGTATCCAAGGTATAGGATATGGCAAGGAAACACATCGCAGGTTAGGTGCAAGAACGTTTAGGTATGTTACTGGTACACCAAAGGTTGGGTCAGGATAAATGGTCATGAAAAAGGAAAGGTAAGGTCATTAGGTCAAACAACACAGGTAATAGTGTCGCAAGGTATAACAAGCACATGAGGTCACATGCCACTAGTAATGTTCTAAGTTCAAGTATCTAGGTCACAGCATACATAGGGTCGAGGTATGGGTAAAATAAAGAGTCCCTAAATGATGAAGGGGTGAGGTGTTGAGTGCAAGGGTAAAGGGAAATGTACAAGTTAGGTGTGGATAGCTGATTCAGATTTCAAATTAGGGTAATGGATCAGTAATAAGCATCTGAGTAGGATAATTGCACAACATGGAATCATAGTTCTCCGAGTGTGGGACTTGCAAAAATGACCAAGGAATCTCTAGGGCATAGGCTGGTGTCCTGCTCCTGAAACTACCTTAAGTCACAAGGCTATTCCAGTGCAGGCAAGCTAATCTAAACCTAATGTAACCATGCCAAGGAGACAGAGAGTGAAATAAAAGGGAAAAATGAACAAAAGCCTACACTAAAACGGTTGATACACCAGAGAAGGAGAATGTTGAACATCTATCAAAACTGCCATTGGAATTTAAGGAGAGGTGAGAAAATGGGAAGGATGGACAGATGCATCACAGGGAAGGATAGATTTGCACACAGAAAATGTCCCAAAACTCCATGAACACAGCTCCAGACCTGCAATGAGCATTCAAACTTGCACAAATACCTATAATGAAGAGAGGCAAGAAGGAAACAAGTGAAAAACGAGAAAGGATGGACAGATGCATCACAAAACATGAGTTTTTATTGGCTGGAGAAGTTTGCAAAAAACATCATTTCAATAGTAAAAGGCAAAAAACTCCATTACAGAGCAAGGGAGGAGGTTCAAACTCCTATTGTCAACCCTGGAGAAGAAAAGAAGGGAGGGCAAAGCCGAAAAGGAGGAACCACTGTGTAATTCAATATTCAAAAATGAGCCAAATCTAGCTTTTTAAAATGCATGGGTCGAGCCCAAGATCAGAGAAAATGTAGGAAAATGTGCAAGCAGCCCAACCATGATGAATCAAAATGCATTCTTCATTAAAATGGTGGGTGGTTAAAACATCACTTCTGGCCATAGTGAAGAAGAATGCAACCCATGTGCATTAAATCGGTTGTTGAAACATCACTTCTGGCCATGTTGAAAAAGAATGTGACCCATGTGCATGAATAAAACTGGTTGTTGGTAACGTCAGTTGGTGGCATTACCACACATCAGAGGCTTGATTTCCTGACTTTATCTCTGGTCAAACTGAACCAAAATGCAAGCTTGACCCTGTGAATCATGCAGAGAATCTCAAGTCCAGATTTCCATTGATATAAAGAACGTGAAAATCCAAGTTACTGATCGAAAGTTATGGCGATCTGAAGATTTAGGGCAAAAAAGCAGTCCAAAACGGATTTTGGAATTTACTGTTATATGCGCTCTGCCACTGGCTGGATGGACACATGTCAGGTGCTGATTGGACGAGTTTGGTCTCTCCTGGTGCCTCCCGTGGGTTTCCCTTTGAAATGGGCTCTTGGTCATGATTTTATATGTTCAATTTTGGTAAATTTTCCATTTTCTATAGCCGCGCCCCCGCCACTTGGGACACGTGGCATCATTTGGTTGGAGGACAGGGGCGCAGGGTCATCCTTGTCTTTTAATTTTTTGGCCCAAGACTTTTGTCAAATTTTCCTAAGTCCTCCCCGAGCTCCGCACTTCCCCTGCCTTAGGACACGTGTCCTGTGTCTATTGGCTCGGGCCAACCCTTCAAACCTCACCCTTTGAACTTTTGGGCCCAAAAACACTTAGTCGAAATTTTTATTGTGCCTCCCCTTGTGACACTTATGTCACATTCTGGGTGGGATTGGCGAGCTTTTCCGGGTCTTCACGTCCCTCGCGTATTTTTGGCCCTTAGTGTCCCAAACCATACTGGGACAAATTTCTCCGATCCTAGGTGAGGTGTAATGGACTTGGTGTGTCCCTCTTTGAGGTGAAGACATGTGGCACATTTCCATTTTATGAGGACATGGAGCTAATTTGGCTAAATCCAATCCCACGTGTAAGGGGCCATTTAGGCCCAGATGATTATCCCAAAAAAAGGGGAGTTCTCTGTTTTGGCTGAACCAGCCGGTTCGCGTCCTCCACGTACTCTTGTCCCAATTGTCCCGGACTGCCTGGGACAAATTTCTCCAGAACTGCCCGAAATGGACTGACTTCCCGCCAAACCGGCCGATCTGCGTCTGTGATGAAGCACGTACTTTTGATTGGTGAGAACT
This sequence comes from Taxus chinensis, assembly GCA_019776745.2. NCBI lineage: Eukaryota > Viridiplantae > Streptophyta > Pinopsida > Cupressales > Taxaceae > Taxus > Taxus chinensis. Next base: position 382,793,134 of record CM034156.1, on the reverse strand, counting down.
GTGAAGAGGAAGGTGGATAATGGGGGTAAAAGGGGTAAAGGTCCCAAGCTGTTTCAGGGTCAAAGGATGAAGACTTAAACATTTTTCTTCATTTTTTCAGTCAGTTTGGTTTTTTCGTGTCCCACGCGTCCCCACATCCCAACTGTCCTGCAGACCTAAGGTGGACTAGGACTTATCCAATTTTCTCTGTATTTCGGCTCCAAGCTTGGTACTGTGAACCTCAGTTCAACCCGAACTCAGGTACAACCTTTAGCCCTTCAGTACCCAAAATGCTTCAAAACACAGTCCTACAACCTTATTTTTTGCATTTCTTCCATTTTCTCAACCTGTTGGGATTCCTTCTTGGATGGGAGAGCTAGAAAAAGGCCGAGGGGACCCCAGAAACATGATTTTGGGCCTTTAAACAATCTACTTGCTCGGGACTTGAATATTTTGATGCATGTTATCAAAATTACCCTAGGGGGGTGAATTTTGGATAACAATTAGGTGGTAAATAAGGAGGTCAAGAGGGTAAAGAGAAATGTCCAAGTCAGGTGTGGGTAAGGTAGAAAGGATTCACATTAGAAAACTATGGGTAATGGGTAGTAATAAGAATGAGAAGGATAACCAAAAACAATCATAATTAACTGATGTCGGTCTCCATGAACCGACCACTGATAGGCTAGGGCACAGGACCGATGTCAGTCAAGGTGAAACCATCTTTGGTCAAGTCGAGAAGGCTATAAAAATAAAAGTGCCACATTTTTTAAAATCATTTTTCATTTACCACATAGGAGAAAACAACAAGAGAGAGATAAAGAGGTGGAAAGTGAACAAACAACATAGAGAGCAGAGTTAGTGATCCACAGAGCGAGTGATCGTTCGTCGATCAGGAGGGTCTATGAACATGATGGTGATTTGATTTGATTTGATTGAGCCAGTGAGCAATCGGTGATGGCAGAGGCAGGAGAGGGATCGATTGGACCTGGTGCAGTGGCCCAAGGTGCCACCATGCAGATGAAAGCATGATGAGGTAAGAGCCCATTCCTATTGTTGTTTGGTTTGAGTAGGTGGAGGATAGAAATTAGGTAGGAGGAAAGTGGGTTTTGGGGGGGGGGAAGATTAAAATTTGAATGTGGGGAAGGTAATGAGAAAAGGGGAACAAGGGAGGGTAGGTTTAGGTAAATGAGGGGTAGGAATAGGTATTATGTAGACATTGGTGGGGGAAATGGGTAGAAAGGAGAAGTGTAGGTAGAAATAGGGCAGGTGTTCATGGGTTTGTCACCATGACAGTGACCGATGTTGGTTTGCTCTTAGCTGACATCGATGGGTAAGGACCAGTATCGGTCACAGATACAGTGATGACCGATGTTGGTTATTGTTTGACTGTGGTCAGTCTATGATAATGTTGGTTGGCATAATAGAAAGGAAGGCCCAAAAGGAGCCTAAAATAGATGGGTTATGGAACAGATAGGTAGGGGTAGGGAGAGTTAGGTAGGGGGAAGAGTTATGGGTATGGGTAGGTGGGTGAATAAGGAAGATCAGTGAGAGGGGTATAATGAAAATAGGTGAGGGTCTGAGGCATGGAGATAGGTAAAATGAAAATAGGTGAGGGTCTGAGGCGTGGGTAGATAGGTGGTGTTGATTTAGGGCATAGATATAGGTGAAAGGTTGATTTAGTTAGGGTAAGTGGTATAGTGGGGGTGGTAAGGTTGCATGTAGGTATGGTCAAGTGTTAATATTATGATTGGTTATATGCACACAAGGGACAAGCTACAGATGAGGGATAGGGTAATGCCCTTGCTTGTGGAGATACGTGGGAGCATACACATGCAGGAGTGGATCCATGTTGCATATGTGGGCCTGATTGGGGTCAGATGCTACCGGAACATAGTCTGGGAGGTGAGTTTGATGGTTTCCCTCATCGATAGATGGGATTCAACAACCAATACATTCCATTTACCAATGGGTGAGATCACAATCACCCTAGAGGATGTTTACAGGATCCTACAACTACCTATAGTAGGTACACAGGTGTACTCAATCTCCTTAGAGGCATCCGAGGAGTTACTGTTACCAATTTTTGGAGAGGGGATGGCATTGTTAGGATTCCACAGTGTTAGTATGAGCTACGGGGTGATGTACCGAGCCTACCCCAAGGAGATGAGGCTGGTAGTGCTTTGATGGAGGAAGTCTACTATTTTTCACTACCAGATGTAGAGGGTGGGAGATTCCCATGGTCACTGATGGGGGTTCTACATGACATGGTGGAGAGAAGGACTCAGTTTGCATGGGTGCCTACATTCTTGGTACAACTATACAGGGAGTTGTGGGCTTATGGGTGACTACAACGATTCAACTTGTGCTACACATTCTTGTTACATTATTGGGCCTATGAGCACATTGTGTGTGTGTGCCTAGTTGGTATGCCTCAGGCTGATGCATTCGAGCCAGGTTTTGTTTGAGTGGGCTACAGGCGATGGGTGTCGATCATGGGAGAGTGTCGAGTGGTGAGAGCTACACATGATGTAGCCTATTACAGGTGATTACTGGAGGGGTTGTCTGGCATGGACATCATTTAGAGGCCATATGTGGGCTTCCCTTCATACATGTAGATGGCGACAGAGCTGGATGGGTTACAAATTTATAGGTGGATAGAGGGGCGGCAGACTAGGGAGCATGAGATGATACCCATAGACCAGGTCAGATGGTAGTTTGGGTTGCCACAGGATATACCTCCACCCTTCCCACAGTATAGGAGAGATGATGTGGAGAGGCCTATGTCTCTACCACAACCTACAGTGCCAACCAGGTAGGAGGAGGAGCCAGTCGATTGACAGATAGATGATGTCAGGGTGATAGACAGGTATAGATAGTGGTGGGCTACACAACTACGAGTAGTACCACCGAGGCCAGGGCAGCCAGATTTAGCCACCATCACAGTTTAGAGAGACACCCTACAGGGGAAGGTGGCTACCATGGTGACCCAGTTGGGCATAGTATAGGGACATCTGATAGGGGCCGAGGCACAGGTTGCGACTCTACAGGCACAGGTGGCCACTTTTTAGGCACAGGGAGTACAGGGACCAATACCCACACCGGGGGGAGAGGGAGAGGGTGGAGATGGAGATGGGGTGTAGGTAGCCACCCTATAGGTATAGGTGATAGGTTTGCAAGGACAGTTGGCCATGAAACATGGACAAGTTATAAGTTTACAGGGCCAGTTGGCCACTACACAGGCATAGATAGCGACCCTTCAGGCCTAGGTATAGGTGCAGGCTCCAGGGCTGATGGCACCACCATAGGGGGCAGGGACAGGGTCCCGTTATTCAGGAAGGAGAAGGGTAGGGTCAGAGGCTAATGGCACCACCATAGATAGTACCTACAGCTAGATTGAGAGACACCATGGGCGAGGTGAGATACTACCAAGATCACTTGATGGCAATGGGGATATATGTCTTATCATATGCCGAGCACAGAGCACAATAGGCCTCGAGTGAGAGGAGAAGATCCCACACACATAGTGTGGAGAGTACAGGGGGCTAGCAAGCCCATAGGGGCAGGGTCAGGGTGAGGCCACTAGTGCACGGAGGCCAGCTCTAGAGGTAGGACCATCAGGAGCCAGACCAGAGCAAGGAGGAGAGAGGTCAGTCAGACATCGGGCTAGAGGAGTGGAGGAGGAGAAAGATGAAATAGGCTTAGATATCAGATGGGGAGATGATTGAGCTCCATGTATGATTAGTTTATTTTTGACATCATATTTTTGACATATATACGGCCTGCATGCCGAAGATAGTGAGGATGTACATGAGAGTTTTTGAGGTTTTGTTATATACACTGGCCTGCGTGCCAAAGATATTTGAGAGTCATGTATATGGATACACATGTTTAGATGATTTATTTATAGAGATGATGGTGATTATGGCATGATGTATATATGGTTGTGTTTAACTTGCTATTTTGATTTGTATATGTGATGGAAACTAAGTAGTGTAGGCATGATAGAGCCAGGTCATAGGCATGGATCGAGTCAGGTCATAGGTATGGATTGAGTCAGGTTGGTGGTTTAGGCATGGATGGAGTCAGGTCATAGGCATGGATTGAGTCAGGTTGGTTTAGGTTTAGGCATGGATTGAGTCAGTTTTTGGTTTAGGCATGGATCGATTCAGGTCATAGGTGTGGATTGATTTAGGTTGACTTAGGTATGATGAAGTTTAGGTTGGTTTAGGTATGGTTGAGTTGAGATTGGTTGAGTTTGTAATTCATTAATTTGTGCAATTAATGATGATATGGGTCACGTTAAGATGTTTTGTAGTAAAATGCATGATAATGGTAAAGAAATGGTAGACATAATGAATGTATGAATGATGATGGTAAAGATGTGAAGCAATTGTTGTTTGTTTGGTTTAATTTCCAATTATTGATATAAAAAGGAAACTAACTAGGGTAGAATGTGACTAGGAAAGGGGGAGAGGGAATTGGTTAGGGTAGAGAGTGGCTGAGCTAACCTCCAAGGGCCCCATGCCCTCAGAGTGCTACCTACATAGTCCCAGTGAACAGGGACCTCAGGCCGAATGTAGTTCTCCCATAAGCTAGGGAAAAATGTGAGGAGGTATGAGAATGGGTTGGTAGGTTATAGGCATGATTGAGTCTAGGTTTTTTAGGTATGGTTGAATTGTGGGAAATAGGTATGGGTGATTTAAGTTGATTGTGGTGAAAGAGGAAAATTTCCTAGAGATAAGCATCGAGGGTCTAGTCCTGTATAGGATGATCAATATGTAATGAAGAAGTTGAAAGATAAGAGGAGGCAAGAGAGCCACCTGATTGGTGAGGATCATAACTAGTGGACCATACCTTAGGTAGGCTAGTGAACATAAGACCCTAAAGACATTGCATGATTGATTATTCTAAAGGTGAAGAATAGTCACATGATCACCAAATGTCATAGTTCCAGCAGGTCCCTTGAGGTGGTAGGAAATGAAGGTGCAAATGGTGAGAAGGTGAAAAGTGGTTAGGTTATATGGTATGAGGTAGCATGCCTTTTGGCAAGAGATCCAAGATCACAATGAGCAAGTCCATGACGAAAACATTTTTCTATTTGACTTGTATTTGAGATAGACTGATCGATGCGGGAAGTCTATATGGGATGAGGAAATTATCTCCTTGAGGTCTTCGCAAAGTTGATCGATGCGGGAAGCTTCAGTTTTTTTTTTATGAGCAGGCTTTACATAGCTTGTCCTTCAAGGGAGTAGTCTATTTATAGCAGCGATGTAGAGAGAAAGATGTCCTTTTTGAGGGAGTCATCTTTTTATTGGAAGTTTGACTCAAGGAGTTGGATCCCATGTGAGGGATTTTAAGTCATGGACAAGACTAAGGTGAAGAATCAGATTCTTGTTCAGAAAGCAAGGTGAAATGACCATGGGATCTCATCTGAAAGAAGACAAAAAGTATCCATGAGAATCATGCCATGTGTAGAGCCGTGGTACACATATTTAAGAGAGGGTAAAAGAGTGATGGGTACACACATGATTCTTGTTTAATCATTGGGGATGGCATAGTGAAAGGAGGGAAGTGAATAGCGCTCAAGGGATGAGCATGAAAAGAGGTAGAAGGTGAGGTAGGACTGAAAGTCAATAGTAGAATGGTTGAAGATGCAAGGCATTAAGGGGCTCAGGTTTGGGTTTACCATCGAGTGAAGATAAACGATAAGCACCTGATCCATAAGCATGAGTCACGATGTATGGTCCAAGCCAATTAGGAGAAAATTTTCCCCGTTTACTTTTTTCTGCTTTGGTTACATGTTGATTTTCCTTCAGGATGAGATCACCAACTTGGAAGGTTCATTCATGAACACGTTTTTCATAGGCACGTTTGATACATTTTTGGTAAACTTGGAGATGGTCAAGAGCATTAAGACAACGTTCATCTAATAACTCAAGTTGTGCTAAATGGTCCTGGTGAAAGTCATCATCATTGAGCATGTCATGGAGAGAAATATGAAGAGATGGAATCTGGACTTCGAGAGGTAGAACAACCTCTGTACCATAGACCAGAGAAAAAGGAGTGGCAGCAGTGGAAGTGCGAATACTAGTATGGTACGCCCACAGGGTGAAAGGAATGTGCGTATGCCAGTCCTTCCCAGTATCATTAACCACTTTCATGAGAATTTTGTTCAGGGTTTTATTAGTGGATTTGGCTTGGCCATTGGTTTGTGGGTAATATGGTGACGAGAAACTTAGTTGAATACCGAAGGCATCACAAAGTTTTCACAAGGTTTTATTTTTGAATTGTTTTCCATTATCAGTGATGAGGTGATGTGGAACACCAAAGTGACAAATAATGTGATGATTGATGAATTCACATATTTTCTCAGATTTCATGGAGATGAGAGGTATGGCTTCAACCCATTTGGTGTAATATTCGGTAGCGGTGATGATCCATTGATGTCTCTAGGAAGAATGGGGATTGATTTCTCTGACAAGATCCAAACCCCATTGAGAGAAGGGCCAAAGGTCACGGGTGACCTGTAAGGCATGACTGGGTGTATGATGAAGATTGGCATGTTGTTGGCATTTTACACAATTCTTAACATAGTTACAACAATCATGGTTAAGGGTCAGGCCAGTAATAGCCTAGGTGAAGAATACACTTTAGCAACCACAAGACCACTGAAGTGACCTCCACATATGCCATCATGAACTTCCTTAATGGTATAGGGAATTTCAGAACTCGTAAGGCACCGTAAGAGAATACCATCAAATCTGCACTTATAGAGGAGGCCACCCATGATGACGTAATGAGAGACCCTTTTAAGAAAGGTGCATTGTCCATTACGAGTGAGGTCGGGAGGTAAGATGGAGAGGGAAAGATAGTCTGAGTATTGTTTATACCAAAGGTCACTCGGGTCAGGAGCAACGGTTCTGATAGAGTAAACTTCATGAGGTAAATAAGAGGGTGATTGGAGTCTTTATATGGTGACAAATATTTTAGAGTCAGTGGGTGAAGTGGGTATCTAAGAAGCCAAGCAAGCCATGGTATCTGTAAATTTGTTGGTAGAACGTGGGATGGTTTGAAGGGCGTAACGGTCGAAGGTGGTCAAAAGTATGTCCACATGATGCTTATACTTTTGAAGTATCTCATTACGACACTGGTATATACCATTGACTTGGTTTATGACCAATTGAGAATCACCAAAGATGTTGATTGACTTAACATCTAAGGCATAAGTAGCCTGGAGACCCAATACGAGTGCTTCGTATTCAACAATATTGTTTGTACAATCAAAATCGAGTTTGAAAGACAAAGGCATGGGTTCACCATCAAGCAGAATGAGGATAACACCAGCCCCACCCCCACGCTGACACTTGGAACCATCAAAGAAGAGTGTCATTTGGTAAGTGGGTTCGTCCAGGGAAAGGGTAGCAATAGACTCATCTGGAAAGTCAAAGTTAGAGGGTTGATCCCCAGAAATAGGTGCGTCAGCCAATTGGTTGGTGATAGCTTGGCCCTTGATGGACTTTTGATGGATGAATTCAAGGTTGAGGTCGGCCAGAAGCATAAGCCAACGTGCAGCCCGTTGATTTTGGTAAGGTTTGGCATACATGAAGTGTAAGGGGTCGGTGTTGGTCACAACATAGGTTTTGTGGTTGAGTAGGTAATGACGGAGTTTGGTGGCAAAAAAAACTAAGGCTAAGAATTTTTTTTAGCATGGGTGTATCAGGTTTCATAGTCTAGAAGAGTACGGCTTATGTAATAAACCACCTGCTCCCTATGTTGTTCATCGCGATGAGCGAGCATGGCCCCTAAGGAGTGATCGGTAGCAGAGATGTATAGGTAAAAGGGTTGATCATCTTTAGGTGGAATGAGTACGGGTGGTTGGAGAAGGTATTGTTTAAAGGCCTCAAAATATTTGTGGCAGTCATCATCCCATTTAAAGGAGACATCCTTTTTGAGAAGATGATGAAATGGCTGACATCGATCGGAAAGTTGTGAAATGAAATGGTGAATAGATTGCAACTTACCTTGTAGGCTACGGAGTTGCCACAGGTTAGTGGGTGGAGGCATTTCAAGAATGGCCTTGACTTTAGCAGGGTCAACCTCTATACCATGTAAGGAAATGATAAATCCTAGGAGCTTTCCCGAGAGAACCGTGAAGACACACTTCTTGGGCTGAAGGCGAACACAATACTTAATGAGGTGGTCAAAGATGGTTTTTAGGATGGCAAGGTGCTCGAGCGGCATTTAGATTTGGCAAGGAGATCATCTACGTAATCTTCCAATATACGGTGCATGATGTCATGGAAGATGTAAGTCATAGCCCGCTGATATGTGGCACCAGCATTTTTAAGGCCAAAAGGCATGACTCGATAGCAGAAGGTCCCCCAAGGGGTGATGAATGTATTTTTTTGTTGATCCTCTGGGGCAAGAAAGATTTTGTTATAACCCGAGAAACCATCCATGAGTGATAGCATCTCATGACCAGTAGTAAGGTCAACCAGCTGGTCAATACCAGGTAGAGGAAAGTCATCTTTTGGGCAAGCTAGGTTGAGGTCACAGAAATCTATGCAAATGTGAAGTCCCCCTATCACCTTAGTGATAGGGACAATGTTAGAAATCCATCAGGGATAATCAATGGGTAAGATGAAGGAAACAAAAAGAAGGCGTTGAAGTTCTTCTTTAACCAGAAGAGCAATGCGAGGGTGCATTTTCCTTAGCTTTTGTTTTACGGGTTTGGCATCAGGAATGGTTACGATATTGTGGACCACTATGGTGGGGTCAATACCGGGCATGTCAGTGTAAGACCAAGTGAAAGCATGGTTATGATTTTTGAGAAAAGAAGTGAGGGCTTCCTGTTCAGTAGTATCTAAAGATTGACCAATCTTTAGAATGTGTGGGTCGTCCTGAGTATGGATGTTGACTTCGATAGTCAATTCATTCAACATGGTTTGCATCTCAGATGGTAATGACCGATGAATATAAGAGTCTTCTACACCAAGATAGGTGAGTATAGATTCATCATCCTGACATTGAATGACATTAATAGAAGGTGTATCGTCATCGATCATTTCAAGATACAGGAAGGGAAGAGAAGAGGGAGCCTCGCCCTCACGTTGATAAGTCAGAGGCCCCAAGGAAATGGTGTTTATGAAAAAAAAAGTTAGGAGGAATGGATTTTGGATCCATCGACTCTGTCGGTGAAGGTGGTGAAGAAGGTGGAGCGGGTGAAGAAGGCAGGAGAAGGATCAATATCCTCAATGAGTTCAATGTGCGCCTTCTTGGTAGGTAGTTCAACAAAGCTGATACCACTACGGTCATTATGTTTGCGGGTAGTACATGGAATAACAGTGTGACAACCTTGCTCGTAAAATCCAAAACCAAAACCTTTCCATGCACATCGGTGCAGGAAGGTGTGGGTGAAATGGTGATTGGTGAGTGACTGGAGGTTGATAGAAAAGGGGTGGGTTTGTGATGGTGGTTCAGGTGTATAAGTGGAAGTATCAAGTCCCCCATAGGTGAGATTGGTGCGAAGGTGGGGAGGACCATAAAGGAGATGCTCTCCTATGCGGTGATCATAGTGAGGGTGTTGGTGAAGGCTTCCATACTCTTGTGGAGTAAGGAATGTGTTGACATTATATAGGTGATACTCCCCCAGAGTGAGGCATTGAAAAACACCTTCCAAGGGATCGGTGGTCGATATGTGGGTAGCTGGGATAGATGATGTGTTAGAGATTGGATCGGAGGTGGAGCCAGCTGATTGGGAGGCTGACGGGTCAGCCGTGGAGGTCATGGCAGTGGTAGGAATGGAGGATTTAGGTGCGGTTGAGGTAGCAGTGGCACTGGTGAGTGGAGGTGTAGGTGAAGAGGAAGTGGTCATGGATGTAGATGCCTTAATGGGTATAAGCACGTCATTGGGTCAGTAAAGCATGTTACAGGTTTTGAAAGGTGATGGGTCAGCCAGAATGGTATAGGTGTGTCCTTCATGCTCAAACTTCACACAATGATGCAAAGTGGAAGGAACACAACCCATAACATGAATCCAGGGTCTACCAAGCAACAGGTTATATTGAAATTCCCCCTCCAAGATGTAAAATAACTCTGGAACAGTACGGGGGCCCATGTGAACATGGAGGATGACAGTGCCAAGTGTAGAAGTGATAGCATCATTAAATGAACACAACATGACAGGATGTTTATGCATGTAATTATCGGGTATGCACATTTGGTTGAATGCATGGGAGGAGATGATGTTAATGCTAGCACCCCCATCGATCATAACATGTCATACACATATATTATCAATATGGATGGAGATGAAAAGGGTTGGATCAGGGTCATCAGTTTAGTGTGGTGTGATCTCTTCATCTGAGAAGCTGAGGGTGGCTACTTGGTGAGTAGGTGGAGGTGTAGAAGAAGGTGGTAATTTGGTGAGAGAGGCTACATGATGAGGTGTAATAATGGAGGCTACGGGTGTGGGGTCATTGGGTAAAACCTCAATAGACTGAAGAACCTCCATGAGAGCTTGACGATGGGATTCAGAGGTTTGGATGAGGTCATATAGGGACATTTTGAGGGAGGATTGGTGTAATTGTTTGAGCATCATGTGATGTGTAACCCCATTAGAAATAGGATATGTGGGGCCACAGATAGTGACTTTAGGTGTGGGTGCAGATGGTATGTTGGGTATAGGGTTGGTTGGTGGGTCAGTTTCCTTTTCCTTTCCTTTTTCCTTCTGAGCATGGGTAGCAACATGGATCATGTTGATTTGAGGTGGGGAGGTAGATGAAGTAGGTGAGCCATGAAAGGTGTAACGATAAGAAGGGAAGAAGCCAAGTGGTGGGAAGGAACCTTGTGAAATGAGTTGGGCACACCAACATTTGGGTGGAGGTTTGGCGAGTTCTCTGATACAAACCATGTTAATTTCAAATCTTAGGGATGGCTCTAAGAGTTGTGGGGGTGGATATTTTGGTCGCTAAGTAGGAAATGAGGGAAGAACTATGGAAATTGGTGCTGGCGAAATGGGGTCCTCATCAAGAAGATCATCATCGTCAAAGTTTTCTTCAGGAGGACACAACTAGACAAGAGTGGCTTTCAAAGCCTTATAGTTCTCTACATCATGTCCTGGCACATGATGGTAGGCACAAATTTTGGTTTCGTCAAACCCTTTTGGTTTGGGTTTGAGTGGGTTGTAAGGTCTAAGAGGTGGTAATGTGATGACAAAAGTTTCGAGGAGGTTGGTTAAGATTTTGGCATAGGATCCCACTAGTGGATCACAATGGGAGGTGAATGTGGGTTTGGGTGCAGGTGCGGCTGATTGTATAGGAAGATTCTTTGCAAAGAGGGGGAGAGGGTTGGGCTATGGTCCTAGGTGTTGGTCATGTCTACTTAGGTAGGGGCATGGTAGATGAACTGGTAATAGAGTGTGTGGTTGGTTTAACTACCTTATTGGAGGGTAGTAGATTTTTGCCTTTAGGTTGCACCTTCTTAGGTAAAGGTGATATGGGTGCATGGGATGTAGAGGGAAAAGTGGATGGTTGAAGAGGGCAGGTTACCCATGAGGGTAACTGAGGTGCTGTGGAGGTAGATGGCGTAGGTTGTGCAGGAGGTGTGAGGGAAAGGGAAGGAAGTGTCATGGGTAGTGAAGAAGTTATTGATGGTATTGGAGGTATGGGTGGTAAAAATGTTACAGGTGTGGGTGGAGGTTGTGTTGGGTGCTTGGGTATATTAGAGGTTTGTGATGGGGAAATGGGTTGTTGCATTTTTGGTTTACCAGTGGATGGGGGTTTCTTAGCCAGGGTCGAGGGGTGAGGTCCTAGGATGGATGGAAGAGGTGAAGGTGATAAGGGTGTGGTTGGTGAATTTGGGGTATGAGGTCTAGGAGATTGGTTCTTCTGTTTAGGGGTTGGGTTAAGTTTGGTTTTAGTTTTAGAGGATGTAGCTAAATCTAATTTGATGGGTGGATGAGTAAGGCTAGCCATTGGTATGACCCCTAAAGTAGTAATAGGTTTAGGTAAGGAAGATGATGTAGGTGTGGGTTTGGATGTAGATGCATGTTGGGTTATGGGTAGAGGTGTGAGTTGAGCCATGAGTGGTATCGTGGGAGAATTTGTGATAGTTGTGGTTGTGTTTGGTTTGGTCAGCTGAAACACTTTTGGATAGATAGTGGAGGTGTCAGGGAGTGACATATACATTTGTGTTGAGATAGGAAGTAGAAGATGCCCCCAAAGTAAGGATATATCCACATAATCCAGGTGATCAACTAAGTGTGAGAATGACATTGTTATGGGTGAGGTCGATGTGGATCCAATGGTGATTCCCATAAAATGTGTTTTAGAAACAAGGAAATCACTAGCTTCAGCCTCTGTGGGTAAGAGAGCCAAAAGTAAGTCAACATGATCTTGGGTGGCTGATGGAGAATGGTCACCTAGAGGTAACGACATTTCTACTGGATATTTGATAGATGGAGGAGATGATGGTTGCTCCTCTATGGATGGAGGAGATGAACAAATGTATCCCATGGGTCGGAGAGGTACTGGTGGTGACGGCTCTCTAAGTGGAGAAGCCAAAGGCAAAGTGGTCTCAATGTTAACAGAAGGCTCCTTCACAGGTGAGGGAGGAGATGAAGGGTGTTCCTCTGTGGGTGGAGGAATAGGTGAAGTGGGTTCATGTGTAGGTGGAGGACTTCGGGCTAGGATTTCCTCTATGGAAGGAATATGAGGTAATTGGGAAGCAACTGGTGCGTCACTGAAAATAACATGTACCTCGCAGGTATTGCTATCATTAGTTAAGGTCTCTCTACTTTAGTCAGAAGAAGGGGCGTGATTAGGAAATGGTTTCTTGAAAATCTGTAGGTTTTGGTTTATAGGTGCGTTTGGATTATCTAATACCAACTCGCTGTTCTCGAGTAATTCTTGGACAATGTTCTTGAAAGTGATGCAATTTCCATCATTATGACCTTTTACCCGATGATAGTTATAGAAGTTGTGCTCTTTGTATCATGCAGGTGTGGGGCGAGCAGGATCAAAACTAGTGTGTGGTTTTATAGGAGGAAGGGTGATGGCCCCAACTTTAATGAGCTTTTCTAAAATAGAAGAATAAGGCTCCCCAATTGGGGTGTATTTTCATTGTTCTCATCTGAATTGAAAAGTCTAGATAGGGGAAAGATTAGATGAGGGCTTAGCCTGATTTGATGGATGAGCTGGGCCGGCCTTGAGTACCACTACGTTAGTGGTTCCCTTGGATTTTGAATAATTATTCTGTGGTTTCGAAGAAGAAGAGGTATCATTTGACTTAAATGTTGGGTTCTTATTTCGTAGTTGGATTTTCTTTTCTTGATGGCCCGAATCTCTAGATTTTGTGCCATGGTGAATGCCTCATCGAAGGTTTGGAAAGTCTTCACCTATAGGGTCAGAAAGATATGTATAGCACAAGCCCGAGGGAAGATCTCTATGAGTTCAGTTTGTGGTAATTGGAATGTGAGTTGATTGATCACGCTATGCCAACGAGTGACAAAATATGTGATAGAATCATCGTCATATTGATGCGTAGAGTAGAGATCAGTCATGCTAACCTTCTTAACAACATTGATGGAAAAGTGATCTAAGAAGGCTCGGTATACTTGATTAAATGAATAGATAGAATGTCTAGGTAATCCACTATACCAGTCTAATGCGGGCCCAGTTAGAGACATGGGAAAGGTCCTCAGAAGCAAAGCGTCATCATGGGTGATCAGATAACACCCATGTTTGAAAGACCACAAATGTTGTTGCGGGTCCTCTTTGCTGTTGAAGCGGTTAAATTTAGGCATCTCCCAATGTATGGGATATGGACAAATAGGAATGGATGGGTGTATGGGCTTATTGACAAATTTCATCGTAGGTGAGAGAATTGCGTGAGCCAGAAATCGATGCCTCCAGTGTCTGCATCTTGTCCATCATTAACTTGATGAGGTCATTGGTAGGTGGTGATGGATGGGTACCTCCTGTAGCGTAAGAGGGTTGGTGTTGGACATATGATGGAGGTGGAATTCTAGTATATGGCGATGCCACATAGGTAGGTTGAGAATGAGGGAGTGAGATAGGGGGTATGTACCTAGAATGAATGATAGATGAAATGGGAGGCTGCTGATAGTATGTATATGGAGGTGGAAGGTTCAAGGTAACCCTAGTAGCGATGGGGGCTAAGGACTGTGGAATAGAAAGGACAATATTTTGAAATGGGGTAGGGGTCATCAAAACTAGGGGTGGTTGTGTTGCTATGGGTATATGTGAGATAATAGACGTGGATGAGGCTATGTTCTAGGTGGTTGACGAAGGTATAGTGGATGGTGCAGGTGCAATAGATGTGGTGGTCATAGCAGGTATAGGGCCTAGCTGTGAAATGACTTGGGGCAAGGCAGGTGCAAGTAGTGCGGAGCTAGAAGGGACTGAAACAGAAGTAGGAACGAGAGTCAGGGGGATAGATATGGGCATGCCATATATCAACTGACCCGAAGCATCTCGAGTGGATGAGTGGGAAAGATAGAACTGTAAGGCAGCAGGGTTCTGATCAAGGAGTCGTGCGAACTCCTCATCACCTGTGGCAATGGTGATAGGTTGGGTAGGATCCATGGGTGATAGAATGGAAGGTGGTGAAGGACTAGGTGGGAGTGGTTGACAACTAGCATGGAATATGAGGGCATTTTCTTGGCTATAAGTTAGCACCATGTGAACAAGTATTGATTTGGTAGGACTACTTTCTGTAAATGACACAAAAATACAGCAGAAATAGGAAAAATAGGTAGTGGTAGGTGGATTGGGTAAAAATGTCAACTGGAAAATTTCATAGGCTAACCAATGTCGGGTTAGGGTAAATAGAAGTCAGTCACAGGTAACCACGGTCGGTCACTGTTGAAAAAGAAATTTTTTCCAAACAAGGTAAAAGACTGATAATCTACCAAGTAGAGAAGATGTAGATGGATTTTATCAGGACAAAGAAGATGTTGAGAGTTACAGAGACTCTAAACAACGAAGAATATGAAACAGGTGTCCTTTTGGGAAGGTTAACCAAAAGAACAGTAAACTGATGCCGGTTGGGTAAAACCGGTGACAGTCAGAGGGTAACCGATGATGGTCACTGGACTGACACTGGTTATTGTGAAATTGAAAACAAAGATGAAGAAAAAATTGGTTATGATTTAAAATCAAGTGTGGAATCAAACTCAAAATTATGAGAATGATGAAAATGGGGTCTAGGCACACTCATATGAAGTTGGAATACACCAACTATGATGAGGAGCTCGTGCAAGGAGAAATAAAAAGATGAATAACGTGTCCTCTCACCTCAAAATACAAGCCAAGTAGAAACACTAAGAAAATATGATCCTAAGAGTGCTCTTTCCTTTATGTTTGTTCAGCTTATGCTATTTAGAAGACTGACTCATGAACTTTAGAATAGAGTTTTTGGTGAGGAAGGCTTCCTACAAAGAAGGAGATCTACAAGGAGAGGTTTCAGGTTATGTTATGGTGGGGGCGGGTCATCCTCTAAGATAATGACTCAACAGAAGTAACGAGCAGGGTGCCTACTGTACCATGATCGTGTGATCACCTACAGCTTCTTCTGGGTGAGATGTTGTTTAAGAATGTGTGTATTTTCAATTTTGTGATGTTTGGTAAGACTCAGAGAGAGAGAGAAAGAGAAAGAAAGTGCTTTTCTACGATTCGTTTGTCAACCATCAGCTGGGCATGACTTCCAGCGTATAGGTTGCCCTCATTTAATGTGAGCTAATGTAGTAAAGTAGAATGAAATGTAGTTGATTTTAAGCCCAAATCGAAATATTGAATTTGATGACACAAAAAGATGAACATGAGAGAGTATGATCTTTCACTAATGCAGTACAAATGAAAGAGAAGAAGAGTTCTTTTTTTTTTTTTTAAATGATTGCTTTAAGACAATAGAAAGAAGAGAAGAGTCCCAGGGAGAAATTTAATGTGAGAACCTTTTGGAAAGGAAACAAACATACAACTTTCACCTAGAAATGAAGAAATACAAGGAACCCTGAATGGGTCCCACCGGGCATGCCAAAATGTTTCACCTGATTCTTAGAGCATTTCTCAAAATGTGACAAAATAGATAAGGGTAAAAGGGCTAGGAGGAATACTTGTTAAAGTTGGTTGAAGGTTGTTGCATGCGTATGACTTCTTGATCCATAGCTGATCGTGAGAGCTTCCTTTTGGCTGGGAGGAACTACCTGAAATGAACAACAAGACCACCAAAAGAGATTAAATAGCATATGACAGTGGACTACCTAGCATATGCTAGTTCTGGGAAGTGTGATACTCCCTAGAAGGCTATCAATCCACTATTTAAAACAATTCAATATTAACAATAAATGAAATCCTACTGTAGTTAAAATGATTTAGGTATCTCATTCAATTACAATAAGCAAATTCATTCACAACATGCTAAGCTATGATTGAATCTGAAGGGTGAGGTCTCTGTCAAAGTACTGGTACTAGTCAGGGTCTAGTTTTGGGTTGTTTTGGGTATTTGATGGGCAATTTAGGCTCTGTTCTTGGTTTGAGGGTAAAACATAGAGACCGACGTCAGTTTGGTATGACCGATGTTGCTTTGTGAAACCGGTGATGATTATGGGTAACCGGCGTTGGTATGGTCGAGGTAAATGAAACTCAAAAGAAAATGATTAGAGGGATTGATCTGGGATTTGATGTAGGTGGTGGGGTAGGTTTGAGGGTTGTAGAGGTCTAAAATGTGGTCAGGGATGAACAAAAAGCGAGGATGGGTAATCTAATGATGTAAATAATGGAAAAGGCCTAGTTACAAACTGATAAGAAATGAAGAAATGGAGATGCAACAGCTTAATCTGATAACAGAGATAATAAAAGCTATTATAGTGTATTAGACCAAGTTGGTGGAGGTATACTTACTATTATATGAGCTTGATGGTTGGATGGAAATGGTAGTTGATCAGATGGATGGAGTTTGGTGTGGTGATGGCACTTCCCAGGATGCTCCCGTGAATGTAAATGGCTCTGTGGTTACTTTTGATGTTGGCTGTGGATGTTCAGATGCGTGTGTGAATGTTGGTTTTGATTACATGTAGGTCTGGTATCGTTTCTTTCTCTCTGAATGTTCCAACCTCGAAATAAGGTTACCAAAGGGAATAAAAGGTAACCGATGATGGTTCTGGGTTGACTGGCATCAGTTTATGGTGACTAGTGTCGGTTAGGGTGAGATTTCCTAGGTTTACTAAAATGGGAAAATCTGTTTGATTTCTTGGATCTTATTAGTTTCCCTTTGCGGATTAGAACAGAACCTTCTTTTCTAACTGGTGAAAGTGTGGTTAGAGGAATTGTAGGCTTTGATTTTTAGGATTTGGTTAGGTCTTAATTAGTTATGGCAACATATTAAGAATAGATTTGGGGTGATGTGGCTAGTGAGGTGTATAGGTGAGGTGGTCGTGTGGGAATTATCTTAATTAGGATAATTTAAATAATAAATATTGTGAGGGCATGGATTAATTTAATTAAATTAATTAAATTAATATTAGAGTGGGGTGAAAGGGGCCATGGTTAGGTGATTGTGTTTGAGTTGGTTATTTGTCAAGGGATCGAGGGGAGTGTGACCCAATTTTGGTGTCTACACTATCTTTGGATTGACCAGTTGCTACTTTTGTTTAACGGGCTTGATACTAGGATCAAGGTAAATGGAGTGCTGAGAAACACTTGGGTCAAAACCTTTGAGGTCTTCATACTCTCATGGGAATATATCACTATATTTTTGACAGAGAGATATGAAGGCCTACTTTTCATCATGTGTGCAAGATTTATTGAGCAAAAAATCCTTTCCACGTGCAATAGTGACTGAGGAGAAGTCTTCTCACACCACATGCATATACCTTTCTTCACCCTTGAACTCATCATCAGGGATAAATATTTTTTCTAAGTTGACCATCCCTTTAGGCATCTTATTTGATTTCTATAGAATCATTTGGTCACTATATTTGTTATGCAAATCATCTCTATTCTGGATGAAATGTATGATCTATACATCACTATCAAACACTTGCTAGCTGGTGTTGTTATCTGGGATGGATGGTCTAATCAACATCTTAATGTGATGAGTGTTTCCTTGATAAATTCCTCTACATGAGAGAACTATGAACCAAGCGCGGCCATTTGATTAGCTTTCTTATTCGTTTTGCGTGGAACCACCTATAGATTTAGAGCATCAAAGCTCTCAAATAGGTCCCACATTTTGTTTCTATTAGATTTGAGAAGCTTATATTTTCCACACACTTGTTGGTAACTTGGTGGATAACTAATTTTTTTTCCCCAAAGACCTGTAGTGCCTTAATCTTCTTCTTTTCAACAAAAAGAATACCATGCACTAGCACCTCATATTATGCCACATTGTTAGAACATGTAAACTGCAACTTGTGTGTGAAGAAGAATTTCTCATCCTTAGTGGAAATGAGAACAACTCCTAATCCCATGTCATTTCTACTTCCGAATCTATCAAAGTATAATTTCCATAGACAAGGGTTCTCTGCACTTTTCTTGAGCATGAATGGTAGCAAAAATTCTTCTTCAATAATGCAGTAAGTACCAAGCCCATTTTCATAATATTTCAGCTCTTCATCATATGGGTCAAATTTATGGTGCCTCTATTCCCACTCATCAAGTAATAGATTAGAGATGGAAGGTGGAATAGGGTGTTCTTCAGAGACTAGAACTTGTTCTTATTGGATTAAACATTTATCTTGGATAGGGGATGGGACATATGAATCTACATGATAGGAAAAAATTGGCTCAGCTTGTATGGTTAAATGGGTACCATACCTTGTCTTGAGTAACATATGAGACCAATCAGAAGACAAGTAACCACCCAATTTAGCAGTAAAATCTCTTGATAAACATAAGGAAAAAAAGGGGGGAAATCAATGATTGACATATCTTGAGTTATTGTAAGACTTGGAAATACATGGAGAGTTAACTCAAGATCCTTGACGATTCCTAGGGTAGTGACTATTGAACCAGCAAGTTACAAGACTCCTTTTGTCATGGGGCTATAATTAAGACCTAATACATCAAAAATATTCTTAGGCATGACAAAAGTACTAGTACCTAAGTCAATCATATATTTATAGAAAAGATGTTTGCCTATGGTCAAAGACATATAGAAGGGTAGGGTTTTAACAACTGTACTTGCTTCTCCTCTTCTTGGCATATATTGATAGAAGCGTGTGGTTTGTGAATATCTAGATCAACATGTGTAAGTTGGGACAAAGCTTCATGCAATAAGTCATCTTGTGTTGGAATGGTCAAGGTATCCCACATTGTGACATTTATGTTTATCTTTTTCATCTGATTCACAATGCTGAAAGGAATACCCATTGATTTGTGCATTTGAGGCATGGTAGCATCCTTTTTCCTTTTTTCAGGTAAAGAGGCAAGATCCTTAGCTAGCATAGAGGATTAACCTACTAAAGGAGGGGCACACGCTACTTCTAGGGAAGATCTACGTGGAGCCTCAATTATAGGCACTTGAGCACTTTTACTACTGGATTCCTTGGTTATATCTTTCTGCTTCTGGAGGTCAACTTGTGTCACAAGAATTGTGACATGTGCACCAGACTCAAGCATTCTCTTCTTGTATCTTGTGTTGTCTACAACTTGGGCACACGGTCTGCTTGCATCATATGTAGCTTAGTTGATTTCATAGAAGTCCTTAACACCAAAGAACATAATATTTGCATCTTTTGGCCTTTCTTGGTTATATGCCTCAGATGTGCTTGTTCAAGGCTCACATCTCGAAGAATTCTGGATCATATACACTTGTAGACATATAACATTTGCACAATAATATTAAATATGAGGCATATTGCAATGAAAACACCATTCAGACTCATGTGCCATGTTGTTCTAGACTGGGAAAAGTTCTTAACATGTGTTGGGCATTAGAAGAGGTTGTGTAGAAGGAATAACTTGCAAAGGCAAGTGTGCATTAGCATGCCATCTATCATTCTATTAGTTTTATTTGTATCTTTGATTCTCATACTAATTCTACTAAGGTTAATTTATATGGATTTACATCTAATTAGAACTACCTCTGTAGGCTTGTGCCTACTACTTCTCCAATGATATGACCTTGTCAGACAAGTTTCTAATCAAGACCATCAATTCATCATCTTATTTTTACTGTGCAGGAGAGTAATATGTAGATGCAACTAGCTGCACACTCTGCACTGGAGACATCTCTGGGAACAAGGGCACATGAGGCCTAGGCACTAACTTACCAGCCTAAATGATATTGTTCTCTACACTTATTGCAATTTTGTATGTATCATGTAAGGTTCTACCTACTATGGATTGGATCATGTCTGAAATGTCACTATTCAAAGCACTTAGATAGTACAACAAAATCATGTTGGGTTGTAGGCCTTACCACTTGAGTAATTATGTCCCAAGTCTTTTGGAATCTGATGTTGAAATCATTCATCTACTCATTGGGTGCATGATTTTTTATAGTCATTTTCTCCACCAATTATAAATGATCTAATTTATCTTCAAATTAATTGCATAGACTCATTCTAAGCTCATCCTAGGTAGCAATAGATGTAATTCTCAAGCCACGATACCATTAGAGTGATTTACCCTTGAAAGAGGCTATAAGAAACCTGACATCATCATGTGTAATCAGATAGATAGAGCATACATTGGCCACATCTTGAATGTGTTCAACATGGGTGACTTGATTTTCTCTTGAGAAGTATGGAATAATCTTGAGCATGGCTGCAGACATATCATGTTAGGTATTAAGACTGAGTGGGCTTCCGCTAGTGAAACTTGCAAAGTTCCTTGGAGGAGGATGTTGAAGTTCCATAGTAGGAAACATTTTGCTATTTTGAGGAGGATAAGAGTACATGTGGCACACTAGAGATGGGGATGCATGAATGGAAGACATACTACATGTGCTTCTCAGTGAAAGATGCAGGTATTTAAAGGATCCTTCAGCTGCAATACTCTGTTTGGTATTTACTCTTCTCATAAAAGGTGCTCAGGACAGTAAAACAAGAGATCTGGAAATGTTGGGAGTTTCCAGATGTTTTGAAGTAAGCCTCCAAAGGCTGGAAATACTAAGTTCACACACCAAAACTTAGCAATAGGAAATGTAAGCTTTCACTGCTGCTCCCATCAAGTATGCCAAAAACTATTGGTGCTCAAAATTACACCTATGTCTTGGATCTAGAACAACCGAGTTGTTTGAGACAACAATGGAACCATCTCCAAGTTATGGAACCTGTTAGTGAAAAATCACGGCACACCCAAATGATTCATCAGATATAATTTTCTAAGGCAGAGTCATCTGGTGTGATTTTCATAACATTGAGCTTTCCCCAAAGTCTGGGACTTCATGAATGGAAAAAATCTCCAGATTAAAGGTTGGTTCCTATTCCTCTATTTAGGTGCATGTGTGGAAACTTATAGAGGACCTATTTCTAAACCTAATCTAAGTTTTACCAAGGAGATAGGGATAAAGGGAATGCAAGATATCAAACTAAGCTATAAGGTGATAGTCTCAAACCAACAAAATACATACGATAATGAAGCATAGATAACCAGATTTATAATGAAAGACCAAATGAGAGAAAATGAGACAAGAAAGGATCTAATATCGATCAAAAATGTATTCTATTTCTCTATAGATTGATATAACTCATTGCAAGCAGCCAGAAGGTAGGAAATGTATTGCAATTTAAATGGAAAGTTTGAACTCCATGAATTCCTTTGCCAGAAGAAAAGGGTAGCCTACAAAAACAAAATAATGTCCAACCCCTTACAACGATTTTTGATCCAAATTTTATGGATTCAACACACAAAGGAGAAAGAGAGAGAAGTGGGAAAAACAGGTTAAATCTCAACCACTCCTATTAATTCCCCCTATAAAATCTACCCCCCCAAATCTGTCTTGACTACATCAACCACTAGTTTGGCACCTCGAAGGAGGAGGAAACGATGGAGAAGATCAAATCTGATTTGGTTGTTGGGGAAAAAATAGATCCTACATTAATGGCCTTGAAAATGTTTCTCCATTTTCCTCCCACATAACCTCCCCGATCTTAAATTTTCAAATCTTCACGGCAAAGATGCGACCAAGATCTTTCCAATGGTGTCAAATTTGTAATATTTTGAGCCCTGATTCAAAAGATATGCCCCTTCAAAGCTTGTATCAGGTCCATACAAAAGGGTGGGAAAGACATATTGAAAAATGGGCCCCCTTTTTGATATGGGACACGTGGAGGGAAAAAATTGGGTTCGCGGGTCTAGAATTTATCTTTTCCCCCTTTTCCACAAAAAATGCAAAATCCAAAAACCTCCCATGGCCCCACCGCTCCACTTGGACACGTGGTACCCTTTGGTTGGCTGAGGAGATGCGCTTCAATTTTCATCTTTGTGCCTGTTTTATAAAAGGAAAATTTTCACTTTTTCACCCGATTCCCCACTTCCCCACTTTGACCTTGACTCAAGCCCAAATGCTAACTTTTTCCCTTTGGGTGGAGTTATGGCCCATTTTGCAACTTTTACATCTTTGGAATAAAAAAGGGAAAAAATATAACTTTTTCCCCAATGGCCCACCTTCATGCTGCTGGTTTAAGCTTGCCACGTGGCACTTCCTCCACCAGCCTTCCCAATTTCTATGTTTTTGGCTAAGTCCTTTACTCAACAGGGTCATATTTTTTGATCGGGGACATGTGGTGGTTTGGAGCTCATCTAAAAACCCTCTCATTATTCAACCCTTGAGTTAGCACCGTTTAGACACTTGGCACTCTCCGTCAACCTACCACCATGCATTGACTATTCAACCCAACTCTATCCCCTTTTTGAGATTGGATGCTTGGAGGCTCTGCGCTCTCTTGAAAGCCTGATCAAGATTTAATTTCGAAGGAGTGTCGGGTTGAAACTTAGAAACCTTTGTAGGCCTTTGGAATTTTCAACAACCACTCCCTTACCTTTTCGGACCTTGGGCTATGTGGCAAACAGGCGCTTGTTTGAGCTTCCCTTTTTAGATTTAACTTTGGAGAAGTGTCGTGCCGACACATGCCTCTCTCTTCTAGCACTTCTATACTTAGCCTTTTTTAGGCCCACCCTGTCTACCTTTTGACATCTATTGACCATTTTCTACGTGGAGGGTTGGCGTGAGTTTGAATCTCTTCCTTGGGCTCCCATTTCAAATATGCACCGAGCCTACATCCGAAAACTTCCCGCCTAGTTGAAGACTTTTCAACAGCTGTGCAACTTTTTGGGGCTCTGGACACATGAAAGCCTAGCACTCATTTGAGATTCCATTTTTGGATTCAAATTTGGAGAAGCATCATGCCGACACGTGGCTCTCTCCGCTGCCTCCTTCATACTTAGTCAATTTATGGACTCGTTCTCATCTTTTTTGAACCCAAAGACTTTGGATCTTCTACGTTTTTTCCCTTTGTTCCTGGCTTCTTTGTGACACTTCTCCTCCTCCTCTGACCCTGCTATTCTATTTCCAAGCCCACATGTAACCAACTAAATAGATTTAAGACACAGATCCACTTGACAGAGTTGTTTCTTCTCTTTCTTCATACACAAGTTCATTTAGTCTTTCACAGGCCCCACCACTATATTGTTGAGTCCTTCTGCAACCTTTTTGCAAGATTTAACTGTGTTTTCTCTAGTTCTTTCTATGCAGGGTTGTGGCTGATTGAATACTTCACCCAGGGGGTGAAATATGGTTAAACATTTGGTGACTCATAGTGGTATCTACCTGTTAGATGAAAAGACCAATTACATTTTCATATCCATTGGGCAAGGAGCCGAGAATGATGGTCTGATACTGATCCTACCTCTAATTAGTGATCCTGACTGTCTGCACTCTCAATTTTCATAAGAAATCTCAAAATGATGGTTTCTGAGAGTAGAAATTGCTTTGACCTATGGCTTCATCTGTCTCTGAATGGGTTATGCAAGAGCAACAAAACAACACCACAACCATATACAAAATTTGAAATAATACATGCTCCAAGTAGAACATTCAGAGCGTGAAAAGCACTTAGGAGAAAAGAAACCTAAACTACAACAAGACAATGTACACAAGCACTTAGAGGAATGAGAAACTAAACTAATATATACAAGGTGAGAAATTTCCTTCTAGTAATAGTGTTTAAGATAGATTCCATTCCTGGAATATGTAACTCTTGACCATCTAATGTTGATAATTAGAAAGCATTGCTACTTTTACATTTTGTGACCATGTAAGGGCCACTCCAAATGGCATCAAACTTGGAATGCCTTCCTATTTTTACCCGATCTGCATCCCATTTCAAAACCAGGTCTCCTTCCTGGAAGGTCTTTTTTCTTTCCTTCTTGTCGAACTATCTCTCGATTGAGACATGATCCTTCTCCATTGTTTGAAGTGCATGTTCTCTGGTTTCTTCCAACTCCAGTAGCTATGCATACCTGGCCTCCATTGGTTCAAACTCAGATGTCTCCAAATGCTTCATGAGTTCCAATGCTAGTAACTCAAGTGATATAGGTAACACTGACTCTTTCCCATAGACAAGTTTGAATGGAGAGATGCATGTAGACCTATTGGGTGTTGTCCTATCAGCCCATAAGGCTGATTTGAGTTTTGTGTGCCAAGTTCTCTTATTTTCATCCAGAGTTCTTCTGACAATCTTTAGCAATTTCTTGTTCATGGAATCTGCTTGGCCATTACCTTAAGGATAATAATTTGATGAAGTGCTCAAGTAAATCTCATTCCTAATGGCCCATCTTGTGATTTTGGAACCTATGAATGCTAATGCATTGTCTGATATAATGGTGGTTGGTACTCCAAATCTGGTCACTATCCTTTCATAGAAATCTAGTATGTTAGAATCATTATCTTCTTTGAGTGCCACTACCTCAGTCCACTTGGTGAAATAGTCTGTTGCTTTTAGAATCCATTTGTGGCCTTGGCTCAAATTTGGATTGATGATCTCGATGAAATCCAACCCCCATTGCATGAATGGCCAATCTAATGAAATTGGGTGCAATGAAAGTGTCAATATCCTTTCTTTTCCTATGAAGAATGCACAGTTCTTGCACCTTTTGATCCATGCATAACAGTCACTAAACACTCTAGGCCAATAATAACCCACCTTCATGATCTTGAGCACTGTCACCCATGGAGAAAAATGGCCTCGAGTCGCTTCATCGTGGAACTCTTATAACACTCTCTCACCCTAATTTTTTTCAATACACCTTAATAGAACACCATTGATGTCCCTTTTGAACAAGATGTCATCAATAAGCACATATGGGATGACGTGTAGTCTGAAATGTCTCCTTTTTTTTACTCATTTTTGGAGGACACGGGCCTGTTCGAAGGAAATGCACCATGTTCTGAGTCAAACAAGGAGTGGGAACATCCTCATTTTCTTCCTCTTGATCATTTTATAGGAACAAAACAACTTCCTTTTCACTACTTGTTTCGTCTTGTTGACTCGAGGCTAGTTGTTCACAAAATCCCTACCCACTGACCAACTTAGTAACCTTGATCTCAATGTCATACTCCATGACATGAGTGATCCATCCTGGACGTTTTTCATTCAGATCCTTGTTGAGAAGGAAGTCTTTAACTCTTGCATGGGAGACTAACAGTTGGAATTTATTGTTTGAGACTAGATACTTAAACTTATTCAACCCTCTGATCATTGTCAGGACTTGCTTTTCAATGAAAGATTATCTCACTTCATAGTCTTCCAGACCTTGCTGAAGAAAGCACTTGGATGCTTTGTATCCTCTTTGTTCAGTTGTACTAGGATTGCAGAAATCATGTCACTGCCACCAAAGGCATATAGTATGAAGTCCTTAGAAAAATATGGATTCACAAGAGTTGGGGCTTGTGATATAGCTTCTTTAATGGCCTCAAAACTTTCTTTCCCTTTAGTTTTCCACCTAAATTTCAAACTCTTCTTCAACATCAACGTTATTAGCTTGACAAGGGTAACAAATCTTGGTACAAATCTGCAGACAAAATTGATTTTTCCTAAGAAGCTTTGAAGACCCTTCTTATGGCTTAGTAATGGCAATGCTCTTATTGCTTCAACTCTCTCTGGGTCAATTGCCAAACCTTCCTTTGACACAATATGGCCTAGAAGCCTACCCTCATGGGCCAAGAATATGAATTTTTTAGGGTTCAATGATACCCCAAATATCCTACACCTTTGAAACACCTACCTTAGGTGAAAAAGGTGGTCTGTTGCATTTGTGGAGAACACAGTAATGTCATCCCAATAGATCAGTACTATTTTTTTTTTATCATCCCTTTGAATTCCATATCCATTTCCCTTTGGAAAGTGGCTCTGGCATTAGATAATCCAAATGGCATTTTTCTGTAGGCATAGGTGCCCCATTTGGTGGTGAAAGTTGTTTTGAACTAATCATCTTCCTTCCATTATCTAGTTGTACCCTAAGTAGCCATATAGGAGAGAAAATCTCTCTGATCCAAACACCACCTGCAATATTTTCTCTATTGAGGGGAGTGGGTAGTGGTATTTGAGGGATGCTTTGTTCAAGTCATGAAAGTCAACACACAACCTAATATCTCCATTCTTCTTCCTGACTGGGACTAAGTTTGCAACCCATATTGAGTGTTTGATTGGAAATATGATACTTGCCTCTATCAACTTGTTCAACTCTTTCTTCATCATAGGCTCAATATGTGGATTAACTAGTCTCTAGTTTTTCCTGATGGGCTTAACAGCTGGATCTAGTTCAATTGTGTGTTGAGATAACTTTAGATTGAACCCTCTTAGGTATTCATAGCTCCAAGAAAATACATCTAGAAACTCTTGGAAATGTTACATGAATTCATACCTTTCTTGTTTGGTGGCCACTTTTCTAGTTTGAAGTGTTTTCCTTCAACTAGAATTGACTCTGAATCTTCTCCTTTGATTTGTATATTAGCCTTCTCTTTTTGAAACTGATTATTAGGATTGAAGATAGAATCCAATGTCACCCAGCCTTTGAGAATCTTATTTGTATATATCTACACTACTTGATCTCCATATTGCTTCTCTAATCTACTTTGATTTCTAGCTAAAAAATCAAATTTCTTTTGCAAAAAATTGATGATTTGTTGATCATTCTCGAACACCTGCCAACATGTGTTATTATCTGACACTGTTGGCCTCACAATCACATGGATATGTGGCTATCCCTTGTCCCTCTTGATGTTTTCAACCACATCAAATGTTTCTCCAACCACTGCAAGCCTATCAACATCTTCGTTCTCCTTCCTGGGTATGGAGACAATGTTGAAGGCTTCAAAATCCTCAATGAGATCCCATACCCTATTCTTGTAACTTTTGAGTAGGTCGGTCTTTACAAAAAAAATTCCTTTGAATTGATTGGAAACCACTTCACTATCACCAAACACTTGTAAGTTCTTAATTCCTCGGCTTCTATCCCAATGCAATCCATGAACCAAAGCCTCATATTGTGTAGTGTTATTTGAGTAGGCAAACTGGAAATGGAAAGCTGAGTAATACTTCATACCTTGGGGTGACAAAATCATAACTCCACTTCTAGCTCCTTGCCTACTTCTCAAGCCATGAAAGAACAATTTCCATACTTCATTTTCATCTTTGTGTTTTGACTTAATGATGTCAGGAAGAGGATGATTCTCCTCATGCATGCAGCAAACTCCTAGCTTAGTTTCTTCCATCTCCTTATAGGGATCAAAAACATGTATTTTGATAGCTCATTTGTCAAGAGTCAGGTCCAGGATACACCCCACCTTGGTGTCTACTTCAGAATTGTTTAGGAGGTCTTCCTGATCAAGAGCTGAATAATTTGCATTGATTGGGCTAGGCACATAAGACTCAATGTGATAATCTAATATGGGCTCAGATCTGATTGTGGCCTTTACTCCATACCTTATTATAAAGAGCATATGCGACCAGTCAGCAGACAAGTAGCCTCCAATTTTGGCAGTGAAGTCCCTGGATAAACAAAAATGCAAAATGTGGTGGCAAGTCTATGACTGACACATTTTGCAATATAGTCACATTGGGGCAGGCATGTAGAGTGAGGCTCAAATCCTTGATGATTCTAATAGTTGTCATTGTTGTCCCATCTAATTGTACTACCCCTCTAGAGATGACTTCATACTGGAGACCCAGTTGATCAACTATTTTTTTGGGCATTACATAACTACTTGCCCTAGAATCAGTCATGCAATTATGCACCAATTTATCCCCAATGATTATTGAAACATAGAATGGAGGAGGTCTCAGGTTCTTACCTTGTTGCTCTCAATGGTTTCCCCTAGGTTTAGTAGTATTGGGAAGCACTTTCTCTTAATGGCTGGGAGGTGATTTGAGTTTGACCAATTCTGCATGGAAGTCTGCAATAGATCTCTCTACTCTGGAATGGCTAGTGACTCCCATAGTGAAATGTTAGCACTTGTCCTCTTCATTTGCTCAATGATATTAAATGGGCTATCCTTCTGCTACCCCTTCCCTGGAAAATTTTTCTCTTGCACATGGGATGTTATGACTAGTGCCTGAGTAGATTTAGAAGGTGGCTTGGATTGGCTCTACATATTAGGAGTTTTATTTTGGATGCCAATACCTTGTGGAGCAATGGAGGATTGAGTATCACCTGAATTTGGTGAATGTCCTTCTCCAATATTTCTCTTCTTGGACCATGTATTGGTAGCTATAATTTGAGAAGGAGTCTGATTCATTCTACAAAAGTATTTAGCTTGCCAATTGACAAGCATAGTTTTACTTGGGGGTCCCTTTTGCTGAGCCCCTTGCTGCTGATTTTATTCTTGTCTAGGTTCTTGTGGCACACTAGCAGTTTGCACCATCAAATCCTGATTTAGTGCACCATTGAAGCACATTGATTGATTATGTGGCTGATTGCATGAAAAACACCAATCATATTCTTGTGCCATGTTATTCTATGTTGGAACCAATGGCCTTGATGTTGAAGCTGTGTTTGGATCATATGACCTAAAAGGTCTGGCAGCTTGGGGTTTTCCTTGGTGTTGACTCCGAGTTACAGCCTAGGCTTGTGGTCTATTTTGCTGATACAGGGGTCTAGCCTGATACTGAGCCTGAGAATGATATGGCCTAGAGCTCTGATCATGCTATATTTTAATGGTTAATAGCTCATTCCCTAGGTTTTGAAGTTGTTTCATAACTTATTGAAGCTCCTTTGAGGTGTTAGATGATGAAGTGGAGGCTTTAGCTAAACTTTAACTCCTGGGAGTGGGTATAGCAGCTAATGTGGATGTTTGGATGGTATCTGGGTTACCCAATCAGGGTATAGGGGCATGAATGGCCTCAGAGCAAGGTTTCTAGCTTGAATTAAATGATTCTAAGCTCTTATGGAAAGGCTATAGGTTGCAGGTAAGGTTGTGCCCCCCATTGACTAAATCATCAAGGCAATATCAAAATTTAAAGCTCTAAGAAAGTATAAGGAGGAACCTTAATTAGTGGGCTTTACTACTGCTGGAATCTTGTCCCAGGTCCATTGAAATCTAAGGTTAAAATCCGTTAAATTCTTGTTCGGAGCTCTCTTGATTGTTGTCAGATGCTGTAGTAAAGATTGGTTATCTCCTTTTTCTCCAAACTAGTCGTGAAGAGCTGTGCACGGATGGTCCCAAGATTGAATAGATCTTGCTTCTAGGCTCTTGAACCATTGTGAAGCCTTTCCCTTGAGTGAAGAGGTTAGAAACTTGACTACAATGTCCATCTCAATGATCTCATGGATTATACAGACATTTGCAATGTCTTGAATGTGGTCACCAGGAGAAGTCTAGTTTTCTCTAGTGAAATATGGGATGCTCTTTAATGTTGCCACCGGGACTATCTTTTGTGCATTCAAAGCAAGTGGGCTGCTACCAATGAAATTGACATAAGGATTTGGTTGTGTGATCTTGATTGGATTAAGCACCCTTCTTTCTTCAGAGAATAGCCTATTAGGAGGAGGTGTTGATATGGCTATGATTGGTTGAGATAGAGACCTCTTGGATCTTCTTCCTCTTCTCCTTCTATCTGAAGACAAGTGTAGGTGTACAAATTGTCCTTATTATCTTGTTCTTGACCTTGTTTGTATCCTTCTCACGAACTTGGGAAACTTGGACTGCTGAAACCAGTGGATTTTATCTCTTTTGGAGTCACCAGATGTGTACTTCTTAAAATATTCTTAAAATCTAGAATCAAAACAAGTGAACATCAATATTATTGTAATAAATATGGAGACTTCTTTCTCCCACTAGGTGTGCCAAAACTGTTAGTGAAAAATCACAGCAGCCCCAAATGAGTCGTCACATTTGCTTTTCTAAGGAAGAGTCATTTGATGTGATTCACATAACATTGAGTTTTCCCCAAAGTGTGGGACTTCACGAATGGAAAAACTCTCCAAATTAACGGTTGGTTCTTATTCCTCTATTTAGGTGCATGTGTAGAAACTTGTAGAGGACCTATTTCTAAACCTAATCTAAGTTTTACCAAGGAGATAGGGATAAAAGGAATGTAATATATCAAACTAAGTTATAAGGTGATGCACTAAAGGAATGATGAACATTAGTTTTGTTGATAGACACAAACCAACAAAATACATATGATAATCAAGCACAGATAACCAAATTTATAATGAAATACTAGATGAGAGAAAATGAGACAAGAAAGGATCTAAAATCGATTACAAACATATTCTATTGCTCTATAGATTGATACAATGCATTACAAGCATCCAAAAGGTAGGAAATGTATTACAATTTAAATGGAAGGTCTAAACTCCATTAATTCCTTTACCAGAAGAAAAGGGGAGATTGCAAAAACAAAAGAATGTCCAACCCCTTACAACAAGTTTTGACCCAAATTTTATAGATTCAACACGGAAAGGAGAAAGAGAGAGAAGAGGGAAAAAAAGGTCAAAGCTCAACCACTGCTATTAATTCCCCCTACAAAATTTTCCCCCCATATCTGTCTTGACTACATCAACCAATGGTTCAGTGCCTCGAAGGAGGAGGAAACAACAGAGCAGATCAAATCTGATCTAGTTATTGGGGAAAAACTAGATCCTGCATTAATGGCCCTGGAAATGTTTCTCCATTTTCCACCCACCTAACCTCCCTGATCTTAAATTTTTAGATGTTCATGGTGAAGACGAGGCCAAGATCTTTCCAACGGTGTTAGATTTACAATATTTTGAGCCCTGAGTTGAAATATATGCCCCTTCAAAGTTTGTATTGGGTTCGTACAAAAGGGCGGGAAAAATAGTTTGAAAAATGGGCCCATTTTTTGATATGGGACACATTGAGGGAAAATTAGGGAAAAAATCAGGTTCGCAGGTCCAACATTTATTTGTTACCCCATTTCTACAAAAAATGCAAAATACAAAAAGTTCCCGCATCCGATCGGCTCCACTTGGACACGTGTCACCCTCTGGTTGGTTGACGAGATGAGCTTCAATTTTAATCTTTGTGCCTTTTTGATAAAAGGAAATTTTTCACTTTTTCCTCTAATTCCCCACTTCCCTGCTTTGACCTTGACTCAGGCCCAAATGTTGACTTTTTCCCTATGGGTGGAGTTACGACCCATTTTGTAACTTTTACATCTTTGGAATAAAAAAGGGAAAAAATCCAACTTTTTCCCCAATGGCCCTCCTTCACACTACTGGTTTAGGCTTACCACGTGGTGCTTCCTCTACTTACCTACCCAATTTCTATTTTTTTGGCTAAGTCCTATACTCGACAGGGTCATATTTCTTGATCAAAGACACGCGACAGTCTAGCACTCGTCTGAACCTCTCATTATTTGACGCTTGAGTTAGCACTGTTTAGACACTTAGCACTCTCTGCCAGCCTGGCACCATGCATTGACTATTCAACCCAACTCTATCCCCTTTTTTGAGACTGGACACGTGGAGGCTCTGCGCTCGCTTGAAAGCCTCATCAAGATTTTCTTTTGAAGGAGCATCAGGCTGACACTTAGAAACCTCCGTAGGTATTTGGACTTTTCAACGACCTCTCCCTTACCTTTTCAGACCTTGGGCTACGTGGCGAACTGGAACTTGTTTGAGATTTCATTTTTAGATTCAACTTTGGAGAAGTGCCATGCTGAAACATGGCTCTCTCCACTAGTACTTCTATAGTTAGGATTTTTGAGGCCCGCCATGTCTGAATTTTGACCTCTGTTGATCATTTTCTACGTGGAGGGCTGGCACAAGTTTAAATCTCTACCTTGGGCTATCATTTTAGATTTTTACTGAGCTAAAACCTGACACCTTCTCACCTAGTCGAAGACTTTTCAACAGTCGTGCAAATTTTTTGGGCTCTAGACGCATGGAAGCTTAGCAATTCTTTGATCTTCCCTTTTTGGATTTAACTTTGGAGAAGTGCTATGCTGACACATGGCTCTCTCTATTGCCTCCTTCATACTTCGTCGATTTCTAGACTCGTTCTAAATTATTTGAAACCTAAAGACTTTGGATCTTCGTCATTTCTTCCCTTTGTTCCTGGCATCTTTGTGACATTGCTCCTCCTCCTCTAACCTTGATATTCTATTTTGAGCCCACATGTAACCTGATAAATATATTTAAGACACGGATCTACTCAAAAAATCTGTTTCTTCTCTTTCTTCATGCACATGGTCATTTAGTCTTTCACAGGCCCCGCCACATCATTTTTGAGTCCTTCTATGACATGTTTGTAAGATTTAACTGTGTTTTCTCTAGTTCTTTCTGTGTGGTGTCGTGACTAATCCAATACTTCACCCGGGGGGTGAAATATGGATGACAGAACCTTGCACACTTGAGATGGAAATATGGAGAAGGATGATTCCTCTATCTATTTCTATTATTATTGCTAATCCTAATGCTTAAAGGGAAAAGTAAGCTAACAATGTCAAGGGACCAAGGATAGAAGGATAATATGAAGGAAATTTAATCTAAGGAAGGTGATAACACTTGAAAAAGAGGGATGAACACCATTTGTTTTGAGTGAAAATGAAAGGAGAAGGCATGAAAGAAGGCTAATCACATGTAACACAACTAAAACACATTTACCAAATCAATTTCAAGGAACACAACTAAGAGTGGAGCTGCAAGGGATGTAGAGTGCCACAACAAGCATGCAATGTAAAAGAAAGGCAAGAAGAAATAATACAAACATACTTAGGACAGAGAAAAGTCACAAAATAATGCTTCCATTACTTCTAAAAATGCACAAAATTGTTACAATGGAAAAAAAGGTTGATATCCACATGCACGAGCTAGATATAGAGGTTTGCAACTCAGAATAAAAAAATATGAATTCCTTAGAAAAATGTGTAAGGATCCAAAGTGTCCAATGTTAACAATGATCCCAACTCTCACATATATAGATGACTTCATGGAAGAAGAAGAGAAGAATGAGGGAAAACCTAAATTTGTAATATAAAAACCAACAAGAAGCATTCAATGCCTATAAATCCACATGTAAATATGTTAAATGCATTTTCCCAAGTCTATTTGGCATGTTGGAGAAGGAAGGAGGAAGGATCAAATCAAATCATGTTGTT
This sequence comes from Taxus chinensis, assembly GCA_019776745.2. Taxonomy (NCBI): domain Eukaryota; kingdom Viridiplantae; phylum Streptophyta; class Pinopsida; order Cupressales; family Taxaceae; genus Taxus; species Taxus chinensis. The sequence goes on along the minus strand of CM034156.1, from coordinate 382,759,563 downwards.
GGATCAATTAGATCTTCTCATTAATGACTAGAAATATGTTTTCCCATTTCTCACCTACCAGATCCGCCAAGAATTTGAATTTGAATATATAACACTGTAGCCTACTTCAAAAGCTATCGATTGATATTGGGTGCACATCGATAAGAGTTCTGTGGTAAAAGATATGGATGTTAGAAGATTGTCATATTTTTTTCTATAAGCAATACATGTGGCACATGTTGATTGGTCAAGAAGATGGCCAAATGTGCAAGTGCTTTGTCATTTTCTTCCATGTGTCACTTATTGATTTGTTTCAAAGATCGGCACCATATTAGAAAACTTTGATTGGTTGTGTGTGGCACACTCAAGTGTGTTAGATAATGACATGGCATATAATGGTGCACAGTAGGGTGCAAATTATGCGCATGGAAGAATGAGGTGTGAGAGAAAGATAGAAGGAAGGTGCACGCAATCACAACGTGCATGGAGGAAATGGGGAAAACTAGTGAGTGAGAAATGTATGGTCAAGGTGTAACTATTACAAAGTAATGTGAGGGGGTGTGCGAGAGGGCCAATGACTTAGCTGATTGAAGAAAGTGCAAGGCATGCGTAAAGGATGAATAACTGCTAAGAGAAAGGAGAATGTGCAGAAGATGCATGCAGGGGAAGAGTGGAATAAAGAAGAAAAGGAAAATGGAAATGGGAAAAGGGGAAGAACACAAGGGTGCGTAAGGGAACACCAACAAAGTAAAAGTTTCAAGGAGATGACTGAAGTGTGCATAACTTGCAATGAAAATATCATAGTCAGATTATGTATGTAAGCTGTCCAAATAACTAGGAGAGTTATTTGGATAACACTACATTTCAAAGGGAATTCTTGAGAATCTTTTAAGATCTAACAAATGATTGCATAGAGGTATAGATGGATGATTTCACAGTACATGGAAACACTTTTGAAGAATCCATGAAGAATCTAGAATTTTTTTGAAGAGATGTTAAGAGCACAATCTATCCTTATGTTAAAAAAATGCTACATGATGATGTCTGAAGGATGAATGATTAGTGTCATAGCATGCTTAGTAGGTTTATGACAAAAATATTTAGATGGTTTCTATTATCCAAAATGAGCCCCTTGCTCATTTTGTGGCTAACTCCCTTAATTCTTCCCTCTCTTGTGCGTCAGTCATATTTTTTTTCTTATTAGGCACTCAAGACCTTCTGGAAATGGCACCATTAGATAGAGCTCTTTCTCAACTTTCTAGAAAGGTAAATTTTTCCTCCTAACTCCATGTATTTTTGAAGTTATGGCTCGGCGGAGATTTTGTGGGAAATTTTCCCCTGAAAGGCCCGCAACCAGTAATATCTTGCCACATGTCCTCGGGAGTGGCAGAGGGTGGAGGTAAACTTGGAATTTTTACTAAGTGATTTGGAAAGTTTTCAAGAGGAGCATTTCACACCAAAGGCCCATCGATGAATGAGATGCTGCCACATGTCCAAGGAAAGGAAATTGGAAAATTTTCTAAGGGTTGATCTAAGCAAAATTTTGAAGTTAGGCCTGCATCGAATCATATTGTGCCACGTGTCTCTAGAGGAAAAGAGTGGCAGAGGGCGGATTTAAAATGGAAAATTTGACTAAGTGTTGGCACCATGGAAAAATATCAAAAAAGGCTCGGGCGAATAAATTGATGCCACATGTCGCAGGACCGACGGAGCACGAGGGAAGATTTAAAATTTTGGCGAAGTGTTTTGGGAAAAAGAAATAGAGAAGTTTTTGGCCCACCACCCCACCGACTAGTCAGAGCTTGCCACATGTCCTTGGGACCCGGAAAGTTAGAGCGCGGGGGGAGATTGGAAATTTTTCCCAAAGATAAAATGCAAAAGGAGGTGTTTTCCCCCAAGGCCCATAGCCAATGGAATCTTGCCACATGGCACCAAGGCTTCAAAACATGGGGGAAAAGTTGGAATTTTTCCCAAAGCAAAACAAAGCAAATTTCAAAAGGAAAAGTCCGCCCCCCCAAACGCACCCAATGGAATCTTTCCATGTGTCTGGTGGTGGAAAAAAATACAGGACATGCCCGCAGGGAAAAAGGAAAGGAAAAGCCCGTAAGCAATGGGGTTTTGCCACGTGTCCGAGTAAAAAATATGGCCAAAAACAACGGAAAAGTTAAGGGGCAGAGGCCCGCAGCGAATCATATCACGCCACGTGTCCTCAGATCAACGACCTGGTGGAGATTTTTGGAAATTTTGTCCAATGGCCAAAAATGATGGAAAATGGGGCCCAGGGCCAACACCCAATGGAATTGTGCCACGTGGCACCCGAAATGGTGGAGCATGGGAATTTTTTGGGAAATTTTCCCAAATGCAAAAAATGGAAAATTTCAAATTTTTTGCCCGCTAATCCGTTTTGGCCTTGTTTTGCCCTAAAATTTCAAATGGCCATAACTTTCGATCCAGAGGTCGGTTTTTCGCGTTCTTTATATAAATGGAAATATGGTGAAATTATCTACAAGATTGTAAGGTCAATTTTGTATTTTAATGGAGTTTAGAGAGAGAAAATTTAAAAATTCCTCAGGCACGTGGTAATGAATAGAAATGACATTTCAACAACCATTTTTAATGAAGAATGGATCGCATTCTCTCCCAGCATGGTGAAAAATGTTCCATCTCTTTCATTTGAGACAAGTGTTCCAAATGTACAGAAAATTTTCTCACCCATGAAGGAAAGCTCCTTGGCCACATTGTCTCCAAAGAAGGATTAGCAATTGATCCAGAAAGACTTGAAGCCATAAGAGCACTACCATTGCCAAGCCATAAGAAGGCCCTTCAAAGTTTCTTGGGGAGAATAAATTTTTTTCGAAGGTTTGTCCCAAATTTTGCAGCCCTAGTCAATCCTGTCACCAAGATGTTAAAGAAAAGCATGGATTTCAAATGGATAGCAGAAGGAAAAGAAATTTTTGGAGCAATCAAAGAAGCCATCTCTCAAGCCCCAACTCTCATTAACCCGGATTTCTCCAAGGATTTCATCCTCTATGCATTTGGGGGTGATGATACTATTTCTATAATTTTGGTACAGCAGAACGAAGACCATGATGAGCAGCCAATTGCTTTCTTCATCCAAATCCTGTAGGACTATGAGGTGAGGTATACCTTCATTGAGAAGCATGTTCTTGAAGTAATCAGGAGCTTGAACAAATTCAAGCATCTAGTTTCAAAAAACAAGGTTCAATTGTTGGTTTCTCATGTGGGAGTTAAAAACTTCCTCCTCAACAAAGACCTGAATAAAAAGAGAGCAAGTTGGATTACTCATGTCATGGAGTATGACATTGAGATCAAAGTCACCAAGTTGGTCAGAGGAAAAGGGTTGTGTGAGCAGCTGGTCCTGAACTAACACAAGGAAGAATGCAATGAGAAGGAGGTTGTTCTGACGTTGCAAGACAGCCATGAGAAAGGAAGCACTCAAAAGGAAAATGATGGTGTCCTCACTCCTTGCTAGACCCAAGACATAATGCACTTCCTAATCATAGGTCTATTCCCTCCAGAGATGAAAAAGACCAAACAAAGACACTTCAGATTGCAGGTTGTCCCATATGCCCTTGTTGATGGTGTTTTGTTCAGAAAGGATGTGAATGGAGTGCTACTGAGATGCATTGGTACAAATCAGATTCATAGGGTGTTGGAAGAGTTCCATGGTGGATCAGTTGGTGGTCATTTTTCACCAAGAGTGATAGCTCTAAAGATCATGAGGGCTGGCTATTATTGGCCCAAGATTTTCAGTGATTGTTATGCATGGATCAAGAGGTGCAAGAATTGTGCATTCTTCATAGGTAAAGAGAGGCTAGCTTCCCTTCCACTGCATCTAATTTCAATTGACCAGCCATTCATGCAATGGGGTTTGGACTTCATTGGAGTCATTAATCCCAATTCAAGCCAAGGGTATAAATGGATTTTAACAACAATAGATTACTTCACCAAGTGGACTGAAACAGTAGCACTCAAGGAAGCAAATGAATCTAGCATCCTATATTTCTAAGAGGGAATATCAACCAGATTTGGCATACCTGCTACAGTAATATCAGATAATGCATTGGCATTCATTAGGTCCAAGGTAATTGAATGGGCTTTCAAGAATGGGATCTACCTAAGCACTTCATCAAATTATTACCCTCAGGGTAATGGCCAGGCTGAATCTACAAACAAGAACTTGTTAAGGATCATTAAGAGGACTCTTGATGAAAATCAGAGATCTTGGCATACCAAATTGAAATCAGCCTTATGGGCTGATAGGATAAATCCCAAAAGATCTACAGGTAACTCCCGATTCAAGCTCGTTTATGGAAGAGAGGCAATTTTTCCCATGTCACTTGAGTTGCCAACATTAGAACTCATGAAACAGTTGGAGTTGTTGGAGTTTGGGCCCATGGAGGTTAGATATGCAGAACTGATGGAACTCCAAGAAATTATAAATCAAGCATCCCAAGCAATGGAGAAGAATCAAGATTTAATCAAGAAGACCTTTGATAGGAAGGCCAAGAATAGATCTTTCCAAGTTGGAGATCTAGTGTTAAAATGGGATGCAGACAGAGCAAAATCGGGAAGGCATTCAAAATTTGATGCCATTTGGAGTGGCCCATACATGGTTACAAAGTGTAAGGACAACAATGCTTTCCAATTGTCTTCATTGGATGGCAAAGAATTGTAGATTCCAGTCAATGGAATCCATCTAAAGCATTGCTACTAAAGGGAATTCTCCACCTTGTACATATTAGCTTAGGTTTTCATTCCTCCAAGTGCTTATGCAAATTTTTTTGTTGTAGATTAGCTTTGCTTTCCCTAAGTGTTTTGGCATAGGCTTGCTATCCTAGGAAATGTGTTTTGTAGGCCTTGCTCCAATCAGATGGCATCCTACCTTCCATCTTCCTCCTCGCAGTGTTCTAGTCAGTTGGGGTACCAAGCAGAGAATTTTATGACTCCATGCCCATTGGATTGTTTCAGGAAACTAGTAAGTTCATCCAACAAGTAGATGACCCCTCTGAGTCGCCAAAATTGTTATCCAAAATGAGCCCCTTGCTCATTTTGTGGCTAACTCCCTTCATTCTTCCCTCTATTGTACCTCAGTCATTTTTTTTTACTTTTTAGGCACTCAAGAACTTCTGGAAATGACACCATTGGATAGAGCTCTTTCTCATATTTCCAGAAAGGTAAAGTTTTCCTCCTAACTCCATGTATTTTTGAAGTTATGGCTCGGTGGATATTTTGTGGGAAATTTTCCCCTGAAAGGCCTGCAGCTAGTAATATTTTTCCACATGTCCTCAAGAGTGGCGGATGGCAGAGGTAAACTTGGAATTATTACTAAATGATTCGGAAAGTTTTCAAGAGGAACATTTTGCCCCGAAGTCCTGCCGATGAATGAGATGCTGCCACGTGTCCAAGGAAAGGAAATTGGAAAATTTTCCAAGGGTTGATCCAAGCAAAATTTTGAAGTTAGGCCCGCATCGAATCATATTGTGCCATGTGTCTCTAGAGGAAAAGAGTGGCGGAGGGTGGAGTTAAAATGGAAAATTTGACTAAGTGTTGGTGCCATGGAAAAATCTCCAAAAAGGCCCGGCGAATAAAATGATGCCACGTGTCCCAGGACCGGCGGAGCACGGGGGAAGATTTAAAAATTTGGTGAAGTGTTTTGGGAAAAAGCAATAGAGAAGTTTTTGGCCCACTGCCTTGCTGACCAGTCAGAGCTTGCCAAATGTCCTCGGGACCCAGAATGGTAGAGCACGGGTGGAGATTGGGAATTTTTCCCAAAGGTAAAACACAAAAGGAGATGTTTGCCCCCAGGGCCCGCAGCCAATGGAATCCTGCCACATGGTACCGGGGCTTCAGAACATGGGGGAAAAGTTGGATTTTTTCCCAAAGAAAAATGAAGGAAATTTCAAAAGGAAAAGTCCGTCCCCCCAAACACGCCCAATGGAATCTTGCCACGTTTCTGGTGGCTATAAAAAAATACAAGACAGGCCCGCAGGGAAAAAGGAAAGATAAAGCCCGCAACCAATGGGGTTTTGCCACGTGTTTGAGTCAAAAATATGGCCAAAAGTGACGGAAAATTTAAGGGGCAGAGGCCCACAGTGAATCATATCATGCCACGTGTCCTTAGATCATCGGCCTGGTGGAGATTTTTGGAAATTTTGTCTAATGGTCAAAAATAATGGAAAATGAGGCACCCAGGGCCCGCGCCCAATGGAATTGTGCCATGTGGCACCTGAAATGGTGGAGCGTGGGAATTTTTTGGGAAATTTTCCCAAATGCAAAAAATGGAAAATTTCAATTTTTTTGCCCGCCAATCCGTTTTGGCCCTGTTTTGCCCTAAAATTTCAAATGGCCATAACTTTCGATCCATAGCTCAATTTTTCATGTTCTTTATATCAACAAAAAGCTCGTGAAATTCTCTACAAGATTTAGGGGTCAATTTTGAATTTTTATGGAGTTTGGATAGATAAAATTGAAAAACACCTCGGGCACATGGTAATGAATAGAAATGACATTTCAACCACCATTTTTAATGAAGAATGGCTTGCATTCTCTCCCAGCATGGTGAAAAATGTCAGGGAATGGACCTATAAGGATACCCATGCTATTTTATTGCATTTTTGGTTAGTGGTTGAATCTCTCCCATATTTTCCCACGTTTCTCTCCTGGGGTCGTTTCTAGCATGGTAAAAGCCAAATTTGGCTCATTTTTGAAGGGTTGAACATTTTTCATGTATTGTAGGTTCCCTCTTTCACCTTAAAAGTGATTTTGTAGAAATATCAGACCTCTTCAAAGACTGTAACCTATTTTCTACCTCTCAGATGTTGTAATGCATGTGTTTTGATAGTGGAAATGACAATGCAGGCTCTGTGAATGAGTTTTAATCTTCTGTTTGTGTTGTTTGATTCATTTCTGACCTTTCATTACAGTTTATCAGTTTGTGCATAAAGTTTTGTTGCATTTCTATGATCTGTGTCAATCTATAGAAGTAAAAATTCTCACCACTGCTTTGGTGCATCACCTTATTAGCATTAGTTTCATTTTTTTGCATTCTCTATCTCTGTCCCCTTTGGAATTTAGAGTAGGATCTTGAATTCAAACCCTCTATAACTTGCAAGTAATATACCTGATCAGAGGAGTTGAGGAACCAACTTCTAATCTGGAGATTCTTTTCCCATTTTTACAAGTCCCACACTTGGGGAAAAGATTCAATGTTGTGCAATCACATTGGATGTCCAAAGTGTCAAACTAGAAATCTGATCAAAATCTAGGGGTGCTGCTGATTTGCACCAACAGTTTCAGGATGGCATGAGTTGATCCAATGAGATTGACTTGGTCTAGCAAGCCTAGTCAGGTGACCTACCTAACCTAAGTGATGGTGCATGATGGATGGAGATACATGGTGACTTGAGGATCATGGTAGAAACATGGTGAAACTATATGTGAATTTTAAAAGTCTTACTAGGTTAGTTTTCATAGGAGTGTTATTGTTTTATGGTCCTTAGGAAGTAAGAAGGTGAAGAAAAAGGAAGTTTACAATGGTAATTATTAATGGATAGATATTTCTAGAAATAATTTAGATATATGGTAAGCATAAATAGTTATAGGATTTTTTGATGATGCTTGATGGAAATTTTTAGGTCATTCTGAAGAATATTTTGAAAGTAATGTCATTTTTGGTAAAACTAAGTCTTCTAGAGTGTGTTTTTATAGGTAAAAGTGGACCTTCTAATGCTCGTTGTGAATTATATGATTTGCATGGGAACCAGATATTTTGGGATATGTTTTTACATGGAAATAATAAGGTTTTAAAAAAATAATGTGGTGGTTTGGTTGTCACATTTTTATGAATGATCGTTAAGAAGATAGGTTACTTTGAAACACTAGATCAAAATTACTTGGAGGAAATTAAGTATACTAAACCATTTTTGATTGATTTTTCAAAACTGATAATTGGAGGTTGTATATAAATCCTCCATATTTCCATAAAGGTAAGATAGTTCTTGTGAATATATGTGGTCCCTTCCTAAAATGCTTATTTATGAAGAAGTTGAGTTTGAGGAAATGTTTTCAAAAAAGGTGATGAATAAATTGACATTTTTAGATAGGGATTTTTATTATATTTCCATGATAGTTTCATATCATGGTTGTGGTCATAAATGGAAAATTGTGCCCTATTTATGAGGACTATATTTTAAGGGAGGTAGGAACAGTCTGTGATAAAAGTGAAATTGCAAAAGCTACATGAGGAGTTAAGACTTGGTTAAAGTTTTTTTTGCAACTCTAGTTCAAATATATTTTTAATGATATATCAATTTTGAGTTTTTGATAAGGGGTGAATAAGCTATGACATGTGCTTTGATGGTAAAATATAAGGAAATATTGCTAAGAAAGGTCTTAAGTTGCTTCATGAGGTAAGGTGATAGTTCAGAGTTATTCATTCTTGTTGAAGTTTTTTGAGTTATTATAAAACATTTATAATGGTTTTCCATTATTTGTTTAAAATCTTGGAAGTGATTTTGAATGTGTTGGAGAAATTTGACCTCAAGACTAGTTCTTGAGTCCTAGAAGCCTAAATGAGCATTTTTAGAGATGGACCTAGTTGAAGGCATTCTATTTAGATTTGGAAGTAAATATAAGATGTTATAGAAATAGGATTCATATATATTTCCAATGGTGTATGTTTTATCTCACGATGATGAAATTTGATAGGTCATCCAACTTAGTTTGTGAAGAATAAGGTTGTTGATTTTAAGGACATGATTGCTTTGTCTAGATTATATATGTAATATAAGGTTCTAAGGGATTATAATGAGTGGTTACATGCCATAGTCTAGGTTTTCTTGGGTAATATTGAGGCCCAAAGGTGAAGACTGGTTCCTGGAAACAAATTTTTAGTGAAGGATATAAGTCTTCTTGAGCGAGTTATGAATAATTTTATTGGTTCAAGCTAATTAATGACTAGGGATGATGTTTTTATGTCATATTTGACATGTGTGATGAATTTTTGAGCTTGAATAATCATGTTTATGGTGTTTTTGATATTTTATGGATCAGGTGATAGGGTTTTGAGCTATTTTTGGGCTTTTATGGTGCATTTGAGCATGTCCGACCTACATTGGTCTATTATGAATATTTTGGGATGTTTTAAATATTTATTGGATGAGATAAGTGTATAGGACCAACCTATGATGATTTTATGAGTCGAGAAACATATTTAAGTGCTTGTTTGGGTCATTTTTGAACTAGATGTCTTGAGAGGGAAAATTGCAACCCAAGTGTGAAATAAAAATAAGTATGAAGGCATTAAGATAGAGTTGAGGAAGTGTGTGAAATACTGAGGAATGTTATAGATATTTTTTAAAATGGTGTGAGACCAAATCAATTCAATTTTATTTAAGTTTGAATGAGGTGAAGGAATGGGGGTTTGAAGTGTGTTTGAAGGAGTTTAGATATGAATCTTGTGATCACCATCAACAGAGTTATTGCATAATATATTTAGTGATCTTCTTATCAAAATATTGTGTGATGGGTCATATTCATGTAATTATCATATTGTGAGTAATATCAACAAAGGTTTAGGGTTTGGTGCTCTTTGTGGGGTTGATGCCTCACTAAAGAAATATCTTATGATGTGTAATATTCACTTGTGTCTTTGTTGTGTGTAATATCATAAAAAAAATTAGTGTATTTTCTTACCCTTGAGGGTTTCCCACTTACATCTTGTGTTTATGTGTTATATCTCATGTTTCATATTTATTTTAATGTATGATGCACACTTAATAAACTAATGTGGAATGTATATGGTTAAATCAATGTTTTATGGTTGTTGCAATAATGGTAAACGAAGTAAAAAAATGTAGTATTAATTCACTCCCCACCCCTCCCATTCCATTGTACTTCCAACAGTAGTTGATATACCTAAGGATTATGGGATGTTGCTGAGCATAGATTGGTAATCACTAAATGGATACATGTCCATTGGTTTCTCGAACATTTGGTTTCCTTGGAGGGGCTTGGATAATCAAATAAGGGTCTATAAAAATCTAATAATTAAGAACATGATCACTGAGTATAATGTGAAAAATGAGAGCATCAATCTAAACTCTACTAATGTTAATTTGTATGCACTGACCATTATAGATTAAAATAAACATGTTGATATCCCAAAATTTAACTCTAATAATGTGTGGGTAATGCATTTCACTAGAAAGTCAAGGAAAGTAATTTGGGTTGGAATATCATTACATGGTCCAAATGGTAATAATTATCACATTACATACCATTTAGATATCCCTTGTATAAACAACATTGCAGAGTATGAAGCTCTGGTCTTAGGAATAATATTTTCTTTGAGACATGGTGTTGAAAAAATGGTTTTTTTTAGGGACTCTGAATTATTTGTAAACCAAGTTAAAAAATATACGATGAAAGTTGTCTTAACTTAAAAATATAAAAATAATTTTTTGGATTTAGTTGAAACTTTTGATACTTTTAGCATTTATTGTATTCATAGGGACAAAAACATAATTACAAATCTCATTTCTGCCAGTGGTGCAACATCAAAACCTTGTGAAGGGTCCCAATGAGATGAATTCTCCCTAGAAAACTTCCCCTTATCCTCGTGGACCAGACAATGTCAATAATTTTTATGTATTTTTAGATGATCATCACATTTTATAGTTTTTGACTAATTATGATGTGTTTACTTCCCAAATAATTGATGAGAATAACAAGAATGATGAAAAGGGGAATCCAAAGAAGACCACAACACATGGAGTGAAGATGGAGTACTCAATTAGAAGGCTAACAAGATGCCTAAGGGTATGGTGTCACTAGAGAGACTCATTAATCTAGACATACCACCTAAAAACATGGAGCAAAAAATTATGAAGCATGGGAAACCATCAAACTCAACTTTGGAGATTAAAGTAAACCTCATAACATTGTTTTGTGTAAATTTTGTACTTTTGAGGAGATAAAAAATCTAAGAACCCTGGTAAGTGAATATATGGATGCCATATGAGAATGGCCTGAAAATGGATCACAACATTCAGTGTGATTGGGACACATGGGATCACCTCTCAAGCTGTGGGAATTGGGCTCGAGGTGAACCTTTGGAGAAGGCTGGCTTCCTCTTCCTAAACTAAACACAACACTACTTCTAATGCAAGAAAAATGGCTAACTAGTCCTATGCTAACATTTCATGGGATTAGGGAAAGAGATCTGCAAGGAAATGAAACCTAAACTAGAAGTGGTGATGCACTGAATTAAGGGATGGATGCTTGCATCACTGATCACCTTCACCTATCGCAACTAGAAAGGGTACAAAATACCACAAACCAGGGCAGACGTTCCTCTGTTAAACTCGATCAAACAACAAACTACCAATCTCCCGATGAAAAAGGATGAACTTGAGAAGGGTGAACAAGCACCACAACTCAACTGCATGCCATATTTCATCACCTGATAAGCATAGAACTCCACGAACCTGCAATGGAAACCAGAACTTGCACTATGCACCTGAAAAACATGAGAGAGGCAAATAGAAGCAAAAAAATCATGAAAGGACATATATATGATCACAAAACATAATTCTCATTACTTTCAGCACTTGCATAGTACATCATTACATCAGGTGAAAAGGGCATAAGCTGCCATTACATTTCGAGAAGAAAGGCTTGAGAGCCTATAAATTCACAAATTATGAAGAGAAGGGGAAGCTTGGAAAGTGTCTAATCCTCCAACTTGTGAGACCTGTTGGAATCCACTTGTTGGAACCCTTTGAATGAACTTCCAATTTACACTTATAGAAGAAATTGAGAGAGAGAGAGGAGAGAAGGATCATAAATTTTCCTTCCTAAATGGAAGGTACATGATGTATCATTTATTACATTTGGTTGAACCATCTGAAAAGGCTCCATCATGCATCATTAATGCCTGTTGACATAGTCTTCATAATTAATTACAATAATATTTTAAATAAAAATATTTAAATAAAATATTTATTAATAAATATTATTATTTAAAATATACCAACAACCAGGGAGGAAGTTATGAAATAAAAATATTAAATTAATTTTAAAATAATTGGTGGGCCCCCTTGGACCGGTTTGTGATGATGGGAAAAAACACAAAAATATTCCCAACTCGGTGGTTTGCTCACCAACTCACCGATTGGTCACAAACTCATCCCTTACTCTCCACTTCCACAACCAAGTTGAGAACCTGATTTCCATCCACAAAGCTCCCAACATTCATCATGTCCACCGAGTTCTTTTGAAATGAGCTCTTCCACATTGCTTCTGACACGTAACTGAGCTCCCATCAACGTGCTCCTTCCCTGCTATGAGCTTCATCTCCAAACCTAGCACCATCACTCTGACCCAAGCCAAGCTCCTCTGACAGAGCCACTCACCACGAATCCTCCCTGACTAGCATGATCACTGGCGACTGAAACTCTCCCTAAATGATTCCTCCACATGGTGTGACCAGATCCCTCTTCTGAGCACCCTTTCACTTACCAGGTTCTGCTAATTCACCATGACCGAGCTGAGCTCCTGTGCTTTGCCTTCTTGAGCTACAATGTGTGAGTTCATTCAAAATTCTCATTTATGTAACTGTATCTCATGAGCCTTGGGGATGATTCCAAATGAACCTCCTCCTCAATTTTCTACGGGCTCACTTCAATTGAACCATGTCAGGCATGTGAGCCATCTTCTCTGTCTGAGCGGACTCGAGCCAAACACATTCACGCATTCAACTCTTCTTTATACATGTTGACTCATTTCATCTATGCTTAGCTTAGGAACTTTATTCAGTGGGTCTTCAATACTGATGAGCTTTCCTTGTATGCCCATGCTCAATCATCCATCACCATGCAAATGCATGAGCTATGCAAGCTCCTGGACTTTACCTCACACATCTTCATGGCTTGGATCAGGATGAGAGCTCAACCTATTCAATCCAATCCTTCAACTTGACACCAAGCTGAGATCCATCATGGTGAGAAAGTTCCTTATCATCAAACAAATCCTGATTCATCCAAGCTCATTCTACCCTTCTCTGAGCTTGACGAACAAGATTTCTTCTATCACACATTGATTGAGCACTAAACTCAACACCATCAAGCGTCTGTGAGCTTAATCCTAACTCTCCTTTCCTCTGAATGACTAAACTCACCCCTACCTGATCATATCCTACTGTGAGTTTTCTTGAATTACAACAATCTTCCACATAATGTCTACTGCTTCCTGCACTGCTCGGCACCTGACCTCTCCCTCTTAGCTTGGCACATAACTGCACCCATGATTGACTACTTGACCACAACTCGATTGTGGAGCTCTCAACACTCCAAAAATCTCCAGAACCCTAAAATTTCTCTAAAAATCTGAAAAGTTGAAACCACTAATCTTTGAATCCTGAAATCTGAAACTCTAAATTTCAGAGTTTCAGGCTTCGGATATTTTCAATTTGAGCTCTAATGTCCTTCAAGTCCCAAAAACTCCGAATGTCCCTAAAAGAATAATTCCAAGAAAAACTCTGAAAATGGAATGCTCAATCACTCTAAAACATGAGATCTCTCAAATGAATGAGCTAAAACATGACTTCAATTGGCTAACTGAAGCTCTCCAACTCCAATGCCACTGATTCATGAACTAATGAGCTCAACAACATCTGTTACAGCTAATGTCAATTGAGTTCCATTCATGAGTTACTCCTTCTTTTGAGTTAATCTCACTTGACGTATGCTCCACCAAGATCTGCCTGAAGCAACTCGAATGGCTGATTCCATCTTTCCTTCTCATTATGGCTTACTGAGTTTCCTTCATGTGCTTTGCTAAGAAAATGCCACCTTGCCACTAATTTTCATCAACTCTTGAACCTTTTCTCTAAACCATTTCAAAAATCATGAGCTCAAACTCCTTTTGTTTTATGTTGCATCCCCTAAAGCTCCCATCTTAAGACATCAAACCAATATTAAACCAAGCTCCCTATAGAATTCAAATCCTCCATCAAACAACTGAGCAATCCTGTCTATGAATGAGACCTTTCCTCAACCTCACCAACATATCCTGACCAAATCTCCTCAACCCTGACTTCTATTTCAAACCATCCTTAACTCATACTCATTGAGCTCATACACCCATTGCTCATAAATCGATCTGAGTTTTGGAATCCCTCAGCAACACCATGAATCCACGATTGATTTGATTTTATAACCATGCATAACCTTCAATCAAATCCAAGTTCACTTTGAAGTCAATTCACCATTCAAACTTGATATGGTTGGTTATCAAGCTTCTCTATGAATTTCACTCCATAACTCATGTTTCTCCCTCTTCATCTCAATCCTTCCACCATCTAGAATCACATCTGCCAAGAACCTTGATTTGAAGCTTATATGTTTCCCAACCATGAGCTCCATTCTCAAACTTTGAATCTCATTGAGCTAACCAAGGTCCCATTTCAACAGACTATCACCTTGACCTCATTGGAAAACTCTTCAAATGAGCTTGCCAACTATGAAGTGCATTTTTTCATCATGACTTGACCAAGCTCCATTGAAACTCAGAATTAGCTCCAACTGAAACACCCAAATTGATCCCCAAATGATGTCTCTTCCTAGCATCGATCCTAAGCTTGCCAAAACTCCAAAATTGCTCAAAGTTTCATATCCACTCGCTTGTCTCAGCCTTTGAATTCTTCCTACCAAGTACTGAACACCAAAAAGTTAGATGCTACTTTGAGATATTCCACTTGGCAATCAATCTGATCCTGACCATCTCAAGTGATGCTTCAACATTGACCCTCATTGCTTGGCTCTGAGCTTTTTCTTGTCGAGCATCCTCATCACTGATGGGTCTCAATGTTTCCTCCTTGAGCTCTAGTTACACCTGACTGATTCTCCATTTCCACCATTGAGCTTGTTCCTTGAACTTGCTCCATCACTATGGTTTTCAAACACTTCTCAGAGACCAAACCAAGGCTTTATTTTTGATTGATCAAACCTCACATGCTTTTTCCCTAGAGTTGAATGGGTTCTGAGAAATTTCGGCATAATTGAGCTCACTTAATGAGCTCCTATTACGAACTTTTGAGCCCATAACTCATTTTTCCTCTATGATGCTCTTCTAAATTTCCTATGAGTTCACAGCTCCGCCTCTGTCATGGTCGAGTTGACACTTCAAAACCTTTTTTTCACATTATAAGCCATGAATTGACTTAATGTGCTTGAGCTGATTCACTTAGCCATTTGCCGAGTCTTTTGATTTCTACTCTTAAACACTTCTACAAGATTGAGGTTCTCAATGAGCTCAACCCTATGAGCTTCTCAATCAATGGATGCTCAGCTTTGTGAGCTCCTTAAGTGTTAATATTCCTTGAGCTCTACTTCATTTTCATATGATTTTAATATGAGCTCTCCTCAACCAAAGCTCCTAGAAAACCTTTAAAAAGTAAACACAATGTATCAATTTTGAGCTTTCTACCGGCTCCACTAGTGAGTTGAATTTTCCCATTCTTTGATATGATTCTAAACCTCCAAGATTTAGAAAATAAATGAGCAATCTAGGAAGATCACGAAATGAACCACATACAACATGACTTTCATTAGCTTGAAATTATACTAATAACCCCAAAATCCTTATGGAAGAATTTTTGGTCTCAGGGTATTATCCTATTGTCCATTTTTTCCTGGGGGGCAAAAATTGACAACATTTTTGGTGACCTCTCGGGGATGCTTTCCTGCTAAGCATTAGGCCAGTAGCCTTGTCTATCCATTGGGCATGGAGTCACTATTTTTCAATCTGAAACCAATCTGATCCTGAAATCCCCTTGAGCATTGTTGATCTTGGACCTCCCTCAAATGCGAAGCATGAGGTATACTGAAACTGATGAACACTTGGGAACTATGGAACACTGCATAATTTTGACTGAAGCAGATCATGAATCTCCAATGGAAACTTTAAACTTTCCTTCTCCTTGACACCTTCCAATGATGCAACAATGTGTAGAACAACACAAGAGCGACAATGGAAAACAAAAACACACAACAACTGAAAACCATACATACCCCAAGTGGAACATGCAAGGTGTGCACTGCACTTATTCTACTGAAAGAAAACCTATACTACCCTACACTAACCAGAAGCATAGGTGAGCTAAACAAAACCTGTAACTGGTTGTGCAAAATAGCTTCCTTTCCTCACAATGGATTTCCATACAAATGATGTGACAATGGACATTGCTGAGAAAGAGAGTGCAAAACTAAAACAGGCCCAATCCTCCACTTGGTTCACTGAGAAATCAACTGGAAAGAGAAATAATTCCTCTTTTAGTTGCTCTGCATTTGTCCTGTAGAAGCATTACAACTGATCCTCATAATTTTGAAACTCATCCTCACATTCTGAAGTGAATGTGACTGGTTTTGGCTTCTCTTCTGGCTTCAATGAAGCCAGGTACCTGATAGGACATGGTCTAAACCATTGAATATTTCTGCTTGTCTGGACTTCAATTTTAACAAGAAAGTCTTGCTGAAGACATCCTTGAATATTCATTACCTGATTTCCCTCTTGTTTCCCATTTACAAACAACTGATCTTCTACCTAGATGAATGGTATTGCAACGACATCTCGTTCTTTCCTTTTTCCTTCTTCAACAACAAGGAGTTCCTCCATGACATGCAACTAATTTGGACCACCTACAATCTCAAATGAAGCTACTGGAAAGTTACTGCAAGTGTTTGAAGCATACTGATCATATAGGAGTTCCACTTTCACCTGAAGGAAAAGTTGTTCAACATCTCTAACCTCTTCATCCCACATGAAACCTGCAAGATCACATCCTTTCACCTGTTGTTTTTCAGGACAATTAAGGGAAGCACAACTTCCTTGGTTTTCTTCCACCATCACTTGTTCATCAAACAAATCTGGCTTCACAATTGAAAGTAAGGAACTTTTAATAATGTCATTTTCACCCAAAACCTTTAAATTTGACTTAGTTCCTCCCACATGCTCCTCTCTTTCTTCATTCAATGAATATTGCAGATGATCCAAGTCTTCCCAAATTCAAGGAGATAACTTGAAACTATAGGTGTTCCAGAAATGGGTATTTCTATAGGCTCTTCTGCATCCAAATACTTCCTCCGAATCTAATAGATAATCTACTTCTTTGTACTCTGAATGTGCAAAGGGTTCAACCTCCCTTATGATGTTTCCTGAATTAGAAGTTGATTCTTCATGACCTTCCTCATCTTCAAACATAAAATTTGCAAGATCAAATTCATCTAGGAAAACATAGTTTTGAAAAGATGAAGAAGGGGAAGAATCTGAAACTTCCTGCATGGTATCATCTATACTTGAAACTTCTGATTCTCTGAAAAGAATCCTGCTATGATCAGTTGTTGCATTCTAATGATGATATTGGAAAGTTGCTACAATGTAAAATGATGCAAGTTCTTGACATGCTTGACAAGTAGGATCATTACATTCATTAGAATCAGATTGTACACTTAAAATTCTTTCTTCAGCTTGCACATTCTCTTCTCCAACAGACTCTACCACCTTTGGTGATTCAAACTCCTCTGATGGAATTGAGCCAACATGAATACTTAAATCTAAACAAATAGACTGCTGGTCCTCCTAGTTCCACTCTAGATTTTTTTTTTGGCACAATACTAGTTTGCTTTGCTTGTTCTTGAGCCTCAACTTCTGCAGAAGCTTGCTTGATGTTAAGTTTTGCAGCCCATTTCTTTAGATTATCTGCATGTTATCCTTTTCTATCCTCTTCAACCATATACTCCTCTCTTTTCTCTCATTTCTTGACAATGCTCCTCCCAAAATGGATTTGGGACTATAAGAGGAGGGGTGGGTTGGGATGAAACTGATTCTCTCACTGTTTGAGGAAGAGATTCATTCTCTTGTCTTGATGGCTCTTGTAGAAAAGAGGGAACTTTAGAAGGAAGAGGCATGGAAGATTCATGATGGAAAGGAGGAATAGGAGGTGAAGGAAAAGACTTCTCAGCATGTGCTAATGGTGAAAAACTTGGAATTTGAAGTTTGGACTGAAATGACATTGAGTGAGAAATAGAAAGAGAACCCTGAGGTGGTGGTAGTGCAGAATCAACCCATTGACAGGATTGCATTACATCGAACTCATAGGCCTCTATTTCTTTGATCCAACCCTCAAGCTGAGGCAACATTTTAGTCATAAAATCAATCTTTTCCTGCAAGTTGTAAAAACTTGGCATAGGGCCAACCCATGGACAAGTTGTCTTGAAACCATTCTTGAATGCTCTCATTTGAGTTATGGCTCTGGATTGTACCATACCTACCTCCAGTTTCTGTATTTTAAGATGCAACCTTACATCTTCATCTGTAGGATAGCCTCCATCATATGCATGTTCCTACCCTTGAAAATCTGCATAGTTAGGTGAAAAACCAAAATGATCATGGATTTTCTCAGAGGGATATGCATACTATTGATTCTCATCATAAAATGGAGATGGAGGTGGATTAAAATAGCTTGAAGATGGAAAGAGCTATCACTGCTGCAAGTAGGAATCCCACTATGGAAATGAAGCCATGATTGCACAGCTTCATGGATGGGACAAAATGGAAAGATATGGAAGAAAACTAGATGGGAAATGGGTAAAAAATGAAGGTCTGAAACACAGAGAGTAGGGTACTTAGACCAATGGAGTCACCAGTTGTGCTTGGGTATACCTCCTAAGGCTGAAATTTCACTAAGAGCACAACAACTTAATGAAATGAAGTGAACAAAATACACACACCTATGAAAGATGTGCCTCTTGTCCCACCGGGCATGCCAAAAACTGTTGTCTCCAAATCACTGCACCCCCCGAATGGCCTGAAAATGGATCACAACATTTGGTGTGATTGGGACACATGGGATCACCTCTCAAGCTGTGGGACTTGGGCTCAAGGTGAACCTCTGGAGAAGGCCACTTCCTCTTCCTAAACTAAACACAACACTACCTATAATGCAAGAAAAATGGCTAACTAGTCCTATGCTAACATTTCATGGGATTAGGGAAAGAGATCTGCAAGGAAATGAAACCTAAAATGGAAGTGGTGATGCATCAAATTAAGGGATGTTTAACATCTGGAAGGGTTAATGTGGGAGGGATGCTTGCATCACTGATCACCTTCACCTATCGCAACTAGAAAGGGTACAAAATACCACAAACCAGGGTGGACGTTCCTCTGTTAAACTCGATCAGACAACAAACTACCAATCTCCCAGTGAAAAAAGGATGAACTTGAGAAGGGTGAACAAGCACCACAACTCAACTGCATGCAATATTTCACCACTTGATAAGCACAAAACTCCACGAACCTGCAATGGAAACCAGAACTTGCACTATGCACCTGAAAACATGAGAGAGGCAAATAGAAGCAACAAATCATGAAAGGACATATATTTGATCACAAAACATAATTCTCATTACTTCAAGCACTTGCACAGTGCAACATTACATCAGGTGAAAAGGGCATAAGCTGCCATTACAATTTGAGGAGAAAGGCTTGAGAGCCTAGAAATTCACAAAATTGTGAAAAGAAGGGGAAGCTTGGAAAGTGTCTAATCCTCCAACTTGTGAGACCTGTTGGAATCCACTTGTTGGAACCCTTTGAATGAACTTCCAATTTACATTTATAGAAGAAAAATGAGAGAGAGAGGAGAGAAGGATCATAAATTCCCCTTCCTAAATGGAAGGTACATGATGTATCATTTATTACATTCGGTTGAACCATCTGAAAAGGCTCCATCATGTGCAATTAATGCCTGTTGACATAGTCCTCATAATTAATTAAAATAATATTTTAAATAAAAATATTTAAATAATAATAATAAATATTATTATTTAAAATATTTAAATAAAAATATTAAATTAATTTTAAAAGAATTGGTGGCCCCCCTTGGATCCGTTTGTGATGATGGGAAAAAACCAAAAAATTCCCAACTCAGTGGTTGGCTCACCGAGCCAACTCACTGAGTTGGTCACAAACATCGTTGTCCTTACTCTCTACTACCACACCGAGCTGAGAACCAATTTCCATCCACCAAGCTCCCAACATTCATCATGTCCACTGAGTTTTTTTGAAACGAGCTCCTCCACATTGCTTCTGACGCAACTGAGCTCCCATCATCATGCTCCTTCCCTAGCGAGCTTCATCTCCAAACCTGGTGCCATCACTCTGACCCGAGCTGAGCTCCTATGACAGAGCCACTCACCATGACTCCTCCCTGACTGATGCAATCACTCCACTGAACTCTCCCTAAATGAGCTCCTCCACATTGGTGCAGCCATGATGAATTCTGAGCACCCTTTCACTAACCAGGTTCTACGAATTCACCGTGACGGAGCCGAGCTCTTTCCTTTGCTGGCTGAGACACCCAAGTGTGACCAACCGTCTTGTCAAATCATTTCCTTCCACACGATTTTTCCCCGACTTTTTTGTCCTATATTATTTGTAGGCTCACCACCAAAATATGTCAGCTCTGAAACCTAAACTGAGCTCGTATTTTGAAAAGTTCTCTATCAAGTGTACAATCCCAAAATTGGAGAGCTCCTCCCTTAACTGGAAATGAGCTTATTTTGCCAAGCTTCATCATGCAATGATGCTACATTTTTCCTTAGATGTGCTTACAAAATGAGCTTACCTGGACTGAGTGATCGAACTCCAAGCACTCCTAGATGGCCAAGCTCCATCCTCAACCGATGTAACTGCTCATTTTCCTAAACCATAGTCACAAACTGAGCTCACATGTGAGTCATTTTCTCCTCACCGAGCTACACCACCTCCCATCCGATCTTTCTGTGAAACTGACCCACCCCATATAGCTCGTTCACGCTCTTCCCTCCTACGAGCCCTTTTCGGTGAAACTCCATGGTCTCACCCTCGCTACATAATCCAAACCAAGCTCTTCACACCAGCTGAATCAAAACTGACACCCATCATCACGGTGATCACAGATTTGATCCCTACTCCACATAATCTAGAAAATGAAATGCCACCCCAAAATAAAGACCCCATGGAGTGATCTCTACCAATTTTTGAGTGATTTCTACTCGAGTCAACCAAATGAGCTTCATTGAGGAAACTCTAAACCAATTCACCATGTCGCTGCCACCTTCGACTGCTTCTACACTGCCCTCTTACCTAACATGACCGCATGACTTGCCTGATTGACCACAAGCTCAACCACAACTCAGTGCAGAGCTCTAACATCCAAAAAATCTCTAAACTCTAATTTCTGAAACTTAATCTATGATCCCAATATAAAACTCTAAATTTCAGAGTTTCAGGTGTCAGATATTTTCAACTCGCTTAAGACCTTTGAGTCTCGAAATTCTTCGAATGTCTGAAACAGAAAACTCTGAAGAAAAATTCTTAAAATGGGATGGAATTGAAATGTCTAAAAAGAATATCTGAAAATGTGACTTCTTGGTGCTAATCAAGCTCACCAACTACGCAATCACTCCTTCATGAATCCACTGAGCTCCACACACATCTTTTCTGAGCTAATGTCGTTGAGTTCCATTCATGAGCTAAGCCCTTCTAGTTGAGTTAACCACCGAGTATGCTCCACCCTGCATGTTCTACTAACTGGACGAGTAGAGATTCCATCGTTTCCTTTAGTCTTACTGAGTTTTGAATGTTCTCAACTGAGATAATCCCACCTTGCCACTAATTTTCATCACACGAGCTCGGTGAACCTTTTCCTAGCCACATAAAAAATGATGAGCTCAAACTCCTTTTGTTTCATGTTGCATTGAGCTCCTCTTCAAACATCGAACCCTTAAACTAAGCTCCCTATAGATTTCAGCTCTTTCATCAACCAACGCAACTCCTGCTTGCTATGAGACATTTCCCTCATATTCACCATGTGGTCTACTGCCCCTGACTCAGCTCATTAAAATCTAATCGTGCTCATACTCCCGTCGCTCGTAACTTGATCTTGTTTGAAGTTTTTTGCAACACCATGAATCATCAAACTCTTATTCTTCTCACCATGTACCACTGACCAAGTTCAATTTGAATCAAGCTCACCATCAAGCTTGATATCATTGGATTTACCTCTCATGAAAAATGAGCTCCCTCCTATTCAAGCATGTTGCACTCTTGATCCAGGTATCTGAATCTCATCTTCCAAAAACCATGTGAGCTTGGCGAGTGATATGTTCCCTGCCCTGACTCATTCATTGTTTAACTCATTGAGAACCTGACCCATTGTGATATCTCAAGCCATCAGGATCTTCAAATTATTTTGCCAATGTATAACACGACTATCCTCCACTGATTAAATTAGCTCTAACTCGATTGCTCGAGCTGATCCCCTCATGTCTCTGAGACTTCTAGATCCAAGCTCACCACATATCCTCGCGTTGAGTTACATATCCCTGTGCATCAAGAAAAACCTTAATTCCTTCCTACCGATCCTGCCACTTGCTCAAGAAAACTCACAACCTCTTGGGGATGCTTCAATGACCTTCATTTCTCATTGTCTGAGGTCTTTCTTCCACCTCAGACACATAGGTATCAATGTTTACTCCTCGCGATCTATACACAATGATACATCATTTTCACCTCACAGCTCATTATTCCTGAACTACTACCATCCTATGCTTCCAAAAATCGAGCTCTCTAATGAGCCATTCCAAGGCTATGTTCAAGCCTCAATGAACCCCTATGCTTTTTCCCTCGAGCTCAACCCATGAAACTTTGACAAGTGTTTTGTTGGGCTCCCGAATGATCTCATATTCATATTATGAGAATAACTCAATTAATTCTCATGGGATTCACTTGATCTACTACGGGCTCACCCACCTATGTCACAGTCAATTTAGATTTAACCATTTTTCACATTAACCACGACCTTGACTTATCTTGGCTGACTGAGCTTATTTTCCTAGTTTACAAGCTAAGGACAACTCTACACTGAGAGGAACCCACCGAGCTCCTCTCAACACACAACTTGGAGAGTCATTTTTACATAGTGTTAATTTTCCTTGATTCTACTTATTTTCAAACCCTGATTTTAATAGTCTAGGGTTCTCCTCAAAACAAAGCTTAGAAAATATACAAAAAGGCATAATGATAATTTTAACATGTGGGACCATCGGAGTTGATTTTCCCACTTGGAGATCAATTCAAACCTCTAAGACATGGAAAATAAAAAGAAATCTAGGAAGATCTAAAACTGACATACAAGACTTTCAAATCTTGAAATTATACTGATAACCCCAAAATCCTTATGGAAGAATTTTTGGTCTCAGGGTATTATCCTATTGTCCAATTTTTCCTGGGGGGTAAAAATTGACAACATTTTTGGTGACCTCTCAGGGATGCTTGCCTACTAAGAATTAGGCCAGTAACATTCGCTATCAGTTGGGAAAAGTGTCAGAAACTAACACTTTCTACATGACATCTTTTCTAGTATATGTGGCTATTGCTATGGGATATTTTATGGGATTGAATACTAGGGGTATTCACAGCACCTCCCAAATATAGGAATTTTATCCCCAACTTACTCTGGTGAGGGAAGCAAGCATTTTCGAAGAATCAACAACACTTTCTTTGTTGTTGTCCTCTATCGTTTCAAAAAAGAGATATATAATCGGAGGGTTTTTGATGAGGCCTTCTAAGAGGTGCAATAATGGGGAGTAATCTACTTTCAGTTTCCTAAATTCACTTACATTCAGATTCCAGGTTTCATAGGCACCCCAAGTAAGTTTCCGAGATGCCCCACTGACAAATGGGTTCTTTTGGAATTGGTTCGACAGTTGTTGGATTACCATCGAATCCAAAATAAGTGTCACAAGGTGGAAATGCATTTTACTGTTTCAATTGATAGGTATTCTTGCCCAAATATCCATAAAGAAAAAAATGTGGATGTAGAAATGGCTGAGTTAACCCTACTAACTTTCCATCTGTGAACTAATTTTGACTATTGGGGTAAGTTCAGGGAGACAGGTAAGTCCAGTGCTCATATGCCCTAATTAGAAGACACATGGATTCATTTTCGGGACGATTACATCATACGACAAAGGGATTATGAAAGGTTAACTATTAATGAAGTGTGGAAGTTTGGATTGACTGATGTGCCAAAGGACTTATAGGACAATGATGAGGTCCTAGATCCATCATACAAGAATGATAATGTTGCCAATCAACCATTACCATGGGTTGATTGGTATGTGGAAGAGTGCAGCAATATTAAAGAAAGGGTGGGACCCATTCTAAAGAGAACTTTCAGTTGGTTGGCCACCTTGGGAATCTCACCCAAAGGGGAAAATCAACCTACAAATACAGGGTCTACATTAGTAGTAAACCAACCAAAACCCACAAAAGGAAAGATATCAACTCAAAGGGTTCGTACCATTCTAAATATCTCATTTGTGATTTGTGGCTCATCTCTTTCTAGGTTTTCTACTCCTAAGATTACAGCATCTACAGTGCTAGTTACTGAGGTAGTTGAAGTGAGTGACTCTCCTAGTATCATTCAGGATCCATCCCATCTTCCCCTTCCTCCATTATCACTTCCAATATCAGTTCCTTCCACTTCTACCATCATTTCTTCCTTCCCATACCCTTCTATGGCCCAAGTATTTTCATCACTTCCAGTTCTATCAGTTGGGGAAAATATTGGGTCACCCATTTCCTCTTCACTTCCTTTGAGACTCCCATTTTATTCAATTTCTACCCCCAGTATTAATTTGTCAATTCCTATGGCTGTCCTCACACCTACACCTTCCAGCATTGCTACCTCTACTTAGATATCAACTGACATTTCTAGTGATCTTACTCTAACCGATGCTTCAGGTATCAGATCTGTTACTCCATCTTCCTCGACTCTAGACATACCAGAGTGGCTGTTTAGATAGACTCCTAAGAAAAATAAAAAGGTTCCTTCAGGAGATGTGATAGATCTCAGTATATTGGAGTCCATGCCCAAAAGACAGGACAAGAGACCGAGAACCATATCAAGTCTAACAGTTAATCCATTTAGAGATCATGTGATAGAAGTTGCTAACCCTATTAAGGGGAAAACTAAAGAAACCATCACAATAGTAGATTACCAGATCTCCAAGTTCTCATTAGGGAAAGCTACTCATGAAGGATTCAAGCAGGATGTACACACTACTCTTAGGGCCCTTTTGGAGAAATACAACAAAGACAAGGCCACCAAGGATGAGTTTAAGGCCAAAGTCGAGCAGCTCACTGCACTGCTATATAGAGTAACCTAGCCCACTCCATCCACTGACATCTCAACTACCATGAAAATGACAATCTCATATATAATTGATGATATTTCTTATCATGAGCTTGAGAAGCTAGGCCAGAAAGGGAGAATAGTGAATGGATGGATGGAAAGGATCTTACAAGAGGCCAATCTTTTGATAAAGGAAGATGTTGAGATTTATACTGATTTACAAGTAGCAAAAACCACCATTGCTAAGATGGAAAATATTTCTTCAAAGATAATAATAACTTAAATTTAACTTTGGCAACATGGAGTGACATTAGAGAAGAAGATTCTGACTTACTTCTGCAGGAAGAGGTAATTGATGATGCCTATAAATTGTTTTAATATCAAAAGGCTATGGAATTATTGTGTCAGGTGCTACAAGATCTGATTAAGAAATTAGAGGAGAAGTGAGTGAATATTACAGATGCCCTTAATGATATCTCAAAGGAGTTTGACAATGCCAACTGCAAGTTCTTTAATGAAAATATCGATGCTCTTCCCAAGGACCAGATTAAGGAAAATTTCAAGGATTTGGTGAAGTAGGATGATGATGTTACGAAGACTTGTAATAGTGACTCCATTGAATGACTGGTCCTATGTCATAGTTTCATAGGGAGACTAAAGAAAGTCAAGACTAAGATTCAAAGGTTTCCTGCTAGGATCATGAAAGAGATTGAGACGATGGACGTAGTGAATCACTATGCGTGTGGACCTGGAGATGAAGAAAGTCAAGGTGTTATCAAGAACTTCTTTGAGTATAGACACCGAATGGATGTATGAGAGGAAGGAAAACAAAAACTTGCAGAGAAAGGAGAGATAAGTGAATCGGGCCAAAGCTGAGTGGTCATGAAAGGACAGGTTCAAGCTCCAGAATCAATCAAAGTTATAGGGTTGACTTTGTCAACATTTTGCAACAAATTTTCTATTTTTATGGGAGCCTATTCCCTTTTATTAATGACATCACTATTTGTAGTAAAAGGTTAGTTAAAGGCCCATCTAAAATGGCTCAGCCTAGGAACTTATAAATAGTAGAATGCTTCCATTATTTGAGATATATTTTTAGAGATTTCTGGTGAAGTTACTCTTTAAGCTTGGAAGAGTGCTTTCAGATTTTTGTTGAAACCTTTTAATTATATTCAGAGTTTCCTTGCACTTTAAGATCTATTTTATTTTGTTTAATGATTAGTCATTGTATGATTTGTGAATGCGATTCCTTTTCATTATTGATTAGTTTACCTTTATTTCAGATTTTCTATTTCATATTGTGAAAAGAATAGTGTGGTTACTTTTCATCAATTGTGAGAAACTATTTTCCTTTTGTTGATTAAGAGTTACATTAATATTTTCACTCAAGTGGATAATTGACATGTGCTTGAGATTATTATCTTGATAGATTATCTGTGTATCAAATTAAATATGATCTTTATATTGTGTATGTTTAAAGTTTAGCGAAGGAACATGTGCATCTAGTATATGGTATTTTATATCATTTCCAAGTTGCAATAGGTGAAGGTGGATAACGATGCAAGCATCATACTCACATTAACCCTTCCAGAAGCTGAACATTCCTTTTCTTGGTGCGTCACCACTTCTAGAATAAATTTTATTTCTTTGCATTCTCTCTCCCTAATTCCATGAAATATTAACATAGGTCTAGTTAGCCATCTTTCTTACATCAAAATTAGTGTTGTGTTTAGTTTAGGAAGAGGAAATCGGCCTTCTCCAGAGGTTCACCTCAAGCGCAAGTCCCATAGCTTGAAAGGTGATCCCATGTGTCCCAATCACACCGAATGTCATGATTCATTCTTAGGCCATTCAGGGGGTGCATTGATTTGGTGACAACAATTACCTTCATAACCAAGTGGGGTACTTTTTCCTATAGTATAATGACCTTTGGTATGATAAATGTTGGAGCTACCTTTCAAAGGGAAAAAATTAATCTTTTCAAGGTTTGGTCTGAATGTGTATTATCATTTATATGGATGCATTGAATATGTTTTCTAAATACATATCTTAGCATTGAATACATTTGGAAAAAAATATTACACAAATGTAGGTGATTTAGAATATATCTTAATCTAAATAAAAGTATTATTTTTGTGACAAAAGTTAAGTTTCTTAGAAAAATCATCAGCAAGGAAGGTATAACTATTTACTGTAGTATATCCCAAACAATTTATGAAATTCTCCCAGAAAACAATAAAAGGAAGTTAATATAATTCTTTGGTAAAAATAAATTTGTCAGGATGTTTATTTCTAGTTTTGATGATATTTGCAAACCACTAAATAACATGTTGAAATAGGATGAAAATATTGAATGGAACTCTCAAGAAAAATATACTTTCTAAGAGATCAAGGCTACTATTATGTAATCTCTAGTTTTGATAATCCCAAATTTCAAGAATGATTTATATCTATATTATTTCAATTTAGAACATACCATTATAGCTATCTTGACTCAGAGGAAATAATTTAGGGAACACCCCCCATTGACTTCATGAGAACCAAATTTAAAGGTATTGAGTTAAATTATTCAATACCAGAAAAAAAAATCTTATGCACTTGTTAAGGTAGTTAAAAATTCTAGACGTTACATTTTAAAGAATAAAATATGTGTAATAGTGCTTGATCTAGAAGTTAAAAAATACTTGGACAACATGAGCTATGAGAAAGGGGACGAAATTCTTGGTGAAAATCTATAACATAATTAGATCAAGCCAAGATTTCTCAGGACTCATGGTATGAGAATATCATCAATTTATTAATATATGTCTAGTGCCCTACTGATTTTGATAGAATCCAAATATGATATTTAAAGATCAAATCATCAAACTACATGTTAAATATAGGAATTCTTTTCAGAATAAAATACCATGGAATTTACCTGATATGTGTGTTAAGAGATGAGGTAGATTAGATAATTTATAGTTTTCATAAAAAATTAGGAAACATAAATTTATCAAGAAGCACTACTACCCATAACACACTCATGGTAGGATATTAATAGCCTGTCATGTTTACATATTATCATAATTATGTTAGAACATTCCACTAATGCCATGTTTTTATACAGAGACATAAACATGTATTAATGTCCTTACACCAAGTCATTGAGAGTAGGCCTTTTTCTTGATGCGGGTTGGAATTTATAGGAGTTATCAATCTAAACTCCTCTAAAAATAAAATTTTCATTTTAAATTCCATTTACTATTACACAAGGTTGGTAGAAGCTACTGCTACAAAGAGGATCATAACTTAGTAAGTTATCAATTTTCTATAAAACAACATCATCACAAGTTTTGGATTCCCTGTCTCTTTGGTATGTGACAATGGACAAACGTTTCAATTTATTGAATTTACAAAATGGGCATATGACCATCATATTACATTAAAGTTATCTTCAAAATATTACCCTCAAGGTAATTGATTAGAAGAGTCCACTAAGAAGAACCTATAAGACGTTATAAAAAAGACAACTATATATGAGCCAAGGTCATAACATTCACTTCTCAAGTATGCTTTATGGGAAGATAAAAAATATTAAATAGACCCTAAAACATCATGTTACTTGTTAGTTTATGGATAATAAATTGTGATCCCCATCACAATACAACTACCAACACATTAGTTTTCGTGTGAATACATGGTTGGGGTGGAAATTTTAAAAATAGATTCCCGTACCTAATACAAATACAAGATTTTATAAGTAAATAATTTTATAATTTTAGCAAATATCAAAAGGTGGCCAAAAATTGGTTTGATAGAAAGGAACAAGTCAAAGCAATTAGGTATAGAGACATGGTTGTGATATGGGATAAATCTCATGATAAGAAGGGACAACATTAAAAGTTTTATGCTTTATGGATTGGTACCTACCAGATTGCAAAGCCATGAGGAGATAATATATTCAAACTTAGAGATCTAATAGTATGATATGATTTTACTAATCAATGGTTATCATTTGAAGCATTACTTTATGGCTGAACCATCATCCATATACTTTGAGTAACCAACTAAGTATGATTTCTTAGTTTGGTTTTATGCTTTATTACTTTACCTTATTACTTTCTTCAATTAATTTAATGCTAAAGAGATTAGTTTCATGTTTTATAGAATAGTCCCATCCTTCCAATAATCTAAAAAGGATATTAAGAGTTCTTGAGTCCACATATAGATCACAAGTCACCACAAATGAATATAATTAAAGGAAATATCTCAAAAGGGTCAAAAGAACATATTCATTTAACAATTACTTTCTTTTTCCTTGGGTTTTTAAATAACATGAAATAATGTTTCTTATGTTAAAAATTCATGACTATTAATGTAATTATAGCTGGTTTGCAAAAGTTAGGATGCCCAAAAGGAGTCAAAAAACACTTCTTCAAATAAAAACTTCTACAAAATGGATGAAAGGATGGTCTTGGATTCTTATAGCTTGTAACATCATTATCACAAAAGGTACAAATTGGTTCCCAACCCATCTAGCTATTATAAAAGTATAGGAAATAAGATGAATAATAAAACCAAAAGTGAAGCTTCTCATGAAAAGGATAAATAAAATAAAATCTGAATAATATCCTTAATGGGTTGATTTTGTAAATCTCTATTAGGGCTATGGACACCTAATTGGAAATGAAGAAAGGCTTGGAGTGGAGCTAAGAGTATCTATATTAGGGATATATATGAATGAATGGAAGCATATAGATGTTTAAGAACCTTTATGTGATGAGGTTACAAGTTTAATAAGTACTTGAATTTTTAATTTAAATTTTTAAATAAGGATGGACTAATGCACATATACACACAATTTTACTCTTGAAACATGTGCTAATTGAGTATATTAGAAGTAAAAGAAACAATAATATTTGAATAATATACATCACTAGTCATTCTTTCTTGTTATAACACCCTCTTTGATAAACTAGAAACTTGAGATTACAAATTCTAAACACTTTCAGAGTGTTTTGCCCCAAAAATTCCATTTTTTGGTACCCAACACACCTCATCCCTTTGAAAAATAAAATAGCCCCCCCCCCCCCCCCCCCCGCTATTTAAACAAGTGTAAAACTATATTTTAATTTATGAAATGATATGGATAACTCTCAAAGTTAGTTGATTCTCTCTAGTTTCTATATCAAACGATAACAACCTTTGAAAAAGTTATAAATAAATTTGACTTAGTCGTTTGATCTTTATGCTAACTATGAGAGACATAAGTTTATAGTTCAAAGTTGTACTTGTTTGTAAATTTTAAATTATCAAATTCATTTTGTTAATAGTTTAAATGCCTTCAAATCATCATTTAATGAATTTAAAAGTATTTGCATAGATGGTTAAAGTTTATTTCATGTGTTTTGATGAAGGAGAAGAGAAAAAAATGATTTATCCATTTTGGGACCAAAACAACCTTGAAATGGGCATTTTGATGGTTTTATTTTAAGTTTTGCATTAGCTTTCAGACATCAAATTTAACTTAAATAGTTTAATATTTGACATGTTCATCGTGGCACAAATTAAGGAAAAATGTCCTTGATAGCCCATGTCTGTGATTGTGCATCCAAATGGCTAAGTCTTCTGGAGAAAAAGAATGTTAATGGCAGATAAATGTCACCCATTAGCAAGGCAAGCTAAACATTGGAGGAGATTTAATACAGTGATACATGATGAGTTTCATTTCTTGGTGGCCAAGTGGTATGAAATGTGTTAGGGTTGGCATAATTTTAAAGTCATAATCATGTTGATGGTGTCCAAGTGTCACCCATCACTAAACTCATTGTATGACAATCGAGCTAGTAAGGGTTTTTGAGACTAGGTGACATTGGTACATGAAAAGCGTCATGCATGGTTTCATAGGAGATCCATAGACCAATGCCATAGCTGGAAATTCCTGTAGAGAATGGTGACAGTGATGGGAGAAACATGTGTCTCTTTTGTGCAATGATGAATATGGGAACCCCAAAATTAATATTCATGTAGCTTTTAATACACATTGATACTTATGGTTTCCATGTGTCATCAATCAAATATTGTAGAATAATGATAGAAGACAACTAAAAAAAGAAAGGAGGCATGGAACAATTTCAATGGATGAGTTATAAAGTACTTTTTGAAATATTTAAATCAAACAAGGGCATGTGGATTTAACTTTTACTTAAGTAGAGTCATTGAGTATTTGATAAATAATGTTACATAGACAAGTCAAACTCAAAAGATGATGCACGAGCATCAACTCCATCTTTGTACATAGACCAAGATTATATCAATTTTTGGCCTGCATGTGTGTTTTTAGGTCTTAGGGGTCCATCTAAGTCATTTTGAGGTGTGTAGTTAGTGTATAGGTTCTTAAAAATTCAAATGGAGCTATTTCCCTCCATTTTATGCAATATTTGAATACATGGAGCCAATTTTGTGATTTGTACTTGTAAACATGTTCTTGGAACTTGGAATTCACTGTGTAAGGGTTAGAATGGGGTTAAATGTATGGGACATTTAGGACCTATCTAGGGTCACAAGCCATACTAGGGAGTCTAGCTAATGTCATGTTGCACTTAAGACATTTTAAGTAAAATGTAACCCCTTTTGGTTAGACTCATGTTCATAATGATTCATGATTGTAATTGACCTAAAGACATATGAACCATGGTTAAGGGGATGATTAGGAGATTATAAAAGGCCAAATTTAACTTCCTTTCTTCATTCTAATTGGGTATAAATCCAAATTGTAAGGTTTCAAGAAGGAATTGGAAGTGGAAAAATCAGTTTACTGACATTTCTTGCATGAAAGTGTGTTAACTCGGTCTTTGAGACATTACTCGTGGGATTTTTTGTTTATTGCTTTATTGGAAGAGTTACTTGATCTTAAGAAGGAGATATTTAGCATGTTCATGAGAACAATATGATCTTATTAATCCTTGAAGATTATTTTACCTTGTGATTGTGTAAGGGATTTGTGCAAGGTAGTTGAATGCCATTTTGTGCATGTAATAACAAAGAAGTTGAGAGTAATATGAGGTTTTTTTTTTGTGTATTGTGCATGTTTATAAATGGCTTGTGGTAGTACTTGTATCCCTTTGAAGGTTAATAATATATCATTATAGAAATTATGTGTATGTCATGATAGTGAGAGAGACTCTAACTATCAGATGTTGTGTGGAGAGATTTCTTAATGTTGTATTGAAGTAACCTTGTTGGTTAAGTATCAAAATAGGTTTTTGATGGTTGTGTGAACCTATAATAGTAGTGTATGCCTCTATGTGAGATATATGAAAAGAAATAAAACTTGGCATTTTTCACAAGGTTATGAATGGCTAGGAGGTGTAAAAGAATGTTACATGATCTTGCATGGTTCCTTTGTGTAAGAAAAGAGGAAATTCTTCTTGTGTTAGTGTGAAGGAACAAGCTATAGCAAGCCCTGAGAGGTTTTACAAATGATGGAATAATATTAAGGAGCATGTCAAAGGTTGATAGTACAAATGCAAAGGATAATATTAATATCTAAAATCTTTTCATAATCCATTGCAAGATCCTCGAGCTTTGGATGAAGGATTATTGACTAAGAAAACCTGGTACAATACCATAATTCTATTTTTCTAACCTGAGACAGTGGTAGATGAGATATACATGGAATTTTAGAGGATATTCTTAACCTACAAGTGATTGCATCATGAGGGGGATGGTATGACAGAGATAAGGTAAGAAATGGAAGCCTTAAAACGAATTTTATATCAATTTGTTATCATTTCTTCTCTCTCAGGTTAGAAAATAAATAGGAATGAGGTTGAAGAAGTTATCCCAAGGATTTAAAAATATCTTTAATATTTTTTTGGTGGGGATTGGTGTTGTAGTGGAAAATATATTATCACAGTATATTAACATATTTAGGGAGTCTAAATCAATAAGACACATTACAAATGAGGTAAGAGTTAAACAAATAGTTCAATATTATAAATTGGTACCTATATATAATACATTATTAGGTGACCAAAATTATATGTTTTGAGTTTTAGAACCTCAATTGAGTGAATATATGAGTGATATTTCAGAGAGTCAGGGTTAGTAAGCCTAAGAACAAGTAAAAAGAGAATGAATGATGGGAAGAAGAAGGTTACGAATTGAGTTTCTGTAATTTTAGATCCCTCACATTGATTAAGGAAGGCATTGTAAGAATGTCTCATACTATGTTGAATATGTATAGAAGTTGCAGATTGTAACTCATGTAAGGGAGGTGTACTTAAGAAGGTTAGAAACTAGTTTTGACTAAGGTGAGAATTAGTTGATGAATTGATCTTTTGGGTCCATGAAATTGAGTGATATAGCTACATTTCAGTTGAGTGAACAAATAAAAATGAGAAAGGGGGAATTGAGAAGACTTAAGATTCAATTTTCATCCTTGATAAGGAACTAAGAAGCTAGGAATTAATATGCTATTGGAAGACAAAACAATAAGATTTTTATGCAAATAGATGGATTAATGATTGTATGGACATTTTCTTGAGTGTAAAAAGAAGGATGTAAATCCAATAGGACCATACAAGATTATGATAGTTGTTTTTATAACTTTTAACCTTTCCTGACTTATGGTTGATCCTCAAATTTAGAGTAGAGATTAAAAGTGATTAGTGTAAACCTTTTGATTGTTAAGCCTCTTATGAATTATTCTACTTCCTCTGTATCATTTTTGGTATAAGAGCTTTGCTTTTTTATATGATTTGGTTTTGAAGTTGAATTAAATATTTTTTGTTGCTAACAAGTATTGTGTGAGTGTGTGAAGTGAAAATAAATAGGTAAAGATGATTAAAGATGAGAGATTGCAGCTATTTTTTTACTATGGTTATAGGATGCCACCATGGATGAATAATTCAATAGCATAGATAGAAGAGGATATAATAAAAGAATTTCAAGAGAGGATAAGAGAGAAAGAACAACAAAGAAGAATAAACAGGATGATGGAAACAAGGAAATAATGTAGAGAAAGGGAATTAAAGGCTAATAATCCTTATGAATCAGATTTTATTTATGACTGCGGTGAAGAAGAACCAGCAGCAGAGGTGATTAAAGGATTGATAGATATAATGAGGTATAATAAGAGAGATAGAAAAAAGAGGAAATAAGGAAGAAAAGAGAATTTTGGTTTTGACATGAGATCACAGAGTTAAGGAAAGAGGTAGAGCAGGTGATGATGCTCGTAGAAAGATAAAAATAAGAACATATATAGAAGACAAGATTAATGCTAAGAATAAAATCCAATTGGCCAGTTAAATTACTTGTGGAAAGGAAGAAAATAAAGTAGTTAAGAATGATGATAAAGTAAGAGGAAAGAAGATAAAACAAGATGAAAAAGAGGATGGCTAATCAAGAAAGAGAGGTGGTTAAGAAAATGGTATTGGTAGAGAATAAGAGTGATGAAGAAGAATTAATAGAATAATTTTTATATTCTCTTGAGGGAGATGAATAAGGTGATGGAAATGTTTATACAGTGAGAAAGAAATCAAAGTCTAAGAGGGAGAAAAATGAAGTAATGTCAATAGGAAGGTAACTTGAAGAGTCATTCAATCCTCCCATTTTTGAATCTAACAATGTGTGTAGGTGTGTGTTTGCAGTTATAAATAATGAGCATGAGGAAGAAGAATAAAAAAAATAGTTAGCCAAGAACAAGAAGCAATAGCTGAACAAGAGAGTGCCTTAATGTATAAGAGTTGGGAGAAATTTCAAGAAGAAATATTAGCCTTGGATCATGCTTTATATAAAGAGGAATCATGTGGGAAATAGATATCAATTAGTTCCAGGATAAAGAAAGAGCAGCAAAAACACAAGCAGGAGGAAAATGTGATGAAAGAAGAAAAATAAATCTATGAAGTACCAGACCACATTCATGAAGATGAAAAGAACCACGAAGACCAAGAAATGTAAAATATGGGAGAAAATTATAAAGAGGAATCTGAAAGTGAAGATCATATTATAGTGAAGATAAAGAAATAGAAGAAATGGAAAATGTAGTGCCCACTCCCCTTTGACACCTTTTGATATTGATCTTGATACGGTTGATTACATTATGGACATTATTATGGTTTTGATTTAGTATGATATTAGATGTTGGACCATGGATTATTGTTGATCTTGATTTAATTATGATGCATGATGATTATTAGAGACACTTTATATGTGGATGATGATATACTATTTGACATGGATATTTTTTAATTTTGTTCAGACATATGATTTTAGATATTGTGAGTAGACCTAGTAAAATGGACATTATATGATGATAATATAGTTGTTGATATAAATTGTAAGTGATATTGTTGATTTCCTTGATGTTGTTGTGATTCATATGTATAGATGATTTTGTGATTATATTTATACCATGTTGGATGTTCTGATATGGCCATGAGGCCAAAGGAGGTATTTTTGTTTTACAGGTTAAAATATCACAATAAACATTGGGGGATTGGAGACCAACCACATTGGAATTCTAGATGAATTCAACAAGGTCACCATGGCAACTAGTTTTGTTTGTGTGTGAGTGTTTGTTTGTGTTAGGGATTCCCATGGGGGGATCACCTTTGAATGTGACCAAGGGGCTTTGTGTATTTTATTAGTGATGTGTTCCTTTCTTGTATTTAATTAAATTGTGGTAGATTAATGTGAGAAAACATATGGTTAAAAGTTAATTAATTAAATTGGGACATAAGGAAGTAATTATTAAAGTTGTTGACCCTTGTGTTAAATGTTGTAAGGTGTGTGTAAGTAAGGTTTTAAGTGATGTGTAAGTATGTGTAAGAGTTGTGTAAGTCAGATTTTGGAGTATGAAACACTCCACCTCCTTGGAAATTCGAATTTGTCCTTGGAGGCTGTTTTTGGAGGCTTGTGGGGCAAGTAAAACTTGTCACATACCTCTTAATTTTATCTACCAACAATACCTATAGTTGGACGGTTGATTTTAGACCTTTTATAATGCAGTTTCATAAATCAAGTTGCATGTTTTTATTGCACTCTTCTTACATTTTATTAAATTCAGTCCTTTGGGGTGTGGGCTTTTTGGAGTGTGTAAGTTTATTTGTCATATTATTCACCCACCTCTTTATTGTGCTTGGGAGAATGAATTTGACTTTTGTGTTGGAGTTGAGGATGTGTGATGTGGCATCCTACATGGATCCACCTCATCCTCTTCTCTTCCTCCTCTATAAAAATGGAAACTCTTTTCTTTGTTTTGGGTTGTTGAAACTTTTTGCATGCTTCCTTGGGGGTGAATTTTCTTGATTGGAGCTCTTGCTTTTGGAAGGAGATTGGAGAAATTTGCATGCTTTTTGGTTGCTGATTTTGGGACTGTATTTTTGACATTGAAAGCTTGCTATTTTGGAACATAATCTACCATGGAGAGGTAGGAGCTTAACTCTTCATTTATGTTGTTATTTTCTTTTTGTGTTTGTGTGAAGGGTGAATGTTTTGTGTGCTTATTGGTTGTTTGGGTAGACTGTCATAGGAATGGTGTAAGAGAAGGCTATGGGGGATCTATGTGGGGGGATATAAGGGAATGAAAGTGGCATCAAAATTCTTGTAGAGGGAGTTTGGGGTTGGGATCCACCATGGAAAAAGAAATATCTTGCATTTCTTACTTTGTGGGTGGCATAAGGAAATTTGTGGGGGGCATAAAGAGGGATTTGGGGGGGCATAAGGATATGTGTGATGAATTATATTGGTTTTTTGTTACAGGTGGATGCCCAATTCCCATTGGGAGGCATAAGAATCTTCCCCCATAGTTCTTTCTCCTTTGGCTTGCATGATGAAGCCTGAGTTCTGTATTAATGTTTTCAATGCAGTTGTAAACTGTTGTTTTGTTTTGGACTATGTTGTTAAATTTGAAATGTGCATGTTGAAAGAATGTTGTGTGTATGTTTTGTGGAAGCCTATTGTTGCCATGAGTTGAATCACACCTTCTTTTACATTGTGGTTGGGGATCAGGGGTCAATGAAGAAGGATGGCTTCTCCTCTTCATTGGATGTCTTGGTTGGGTGGAGAGTGTTGCCTTTCCCCCAACTTTTGTTGTGATCAAATTGGAAGAAAAGGGAACTTTGCATGTTGTTGTTCTAGAGTAGAGGAGAAAGATAGTTTGACAGTCCCTTGTGAAATAAATTCTTTTGTAACCTTTCCCACTTTGAAGTGGATGAAATTGTAAATGTTTTATGAAATGGAAAGATGTTTGTATAGGAATATGAAATTTGTAAAGTGAAATGAAAAGAGACATACTCTATTTTGGCTTTGAAAGAATGTGAAAGAAAATGTAATATTCTGCTATGTAATTAATAAATGATTTTGGAAGGAATAAAAGAAAGAAGTTGTAAAGTTTTCCTTTTGAAATCAATGAATGAATGAATTTTTTTCCCAAATTACATTGTTAAATTGAAACTGATTATATCAATGTTTTAAAATCTCTGGTTGAAAGAAAAGAATACGTATGAAAGGAATTGTATTACTTTGTTATTTTGAAAATATGACAAAATTGGAAATCAGACTTTGTATTTTAGTTAGTAAATGGTTTGTTTATATCAACTAAATTTATTAGAATATAATAGAAATGAAATTTCCATATATGGAAGATGAAATTGTTAAACAGATCCTTTAGAAATTGATCTCTGTTGTAAATTTAAAACTGGAAAATAATTTATATAAAATGAACAGTTTGAACCTGTAAATAATAATAAAAATTGAAACATTAAAATTTAGTATGTTATGATATCAATGAACTCAATTTGACAAAAAACACTTAAGGAAATAATTTAAAACATTGCAAAATTGGGCCCAAACCTTTTTACAGTGATTTTTCTGTCAATTGTTGGAAAATTTGAATTAGAAATCAACCAAATAAAATTTCCTTCCAAATGCATCCTAAATCCTTCTTAGAATAATTCTCCATGTCTATTTGGCATGTTGAGTGAAGGAGAAGATCAAATTGAACAAAATTTATAAGTTAAAATTTACCAGTTTGCTTTTAAAAAGCCTGCAGGATATTTTCTTAAAATTGACCCCTTAAAATTTATCAAAATATAAAATTTATGATTCTCGTGTAAAGAGGGTGTCAAGAGATTTCCAGAAAGTCCTCGTTTTCCCAAAACCAAGCTTTCTATCAAAAGTTATGGCCTTCTGAAGTTTTCTTCACTGGCATTAAAATTTTGGGAAAATTTCCTCTTGGCGGCCCGCAGCCTCGAATTTTTCCCTTGGGACTTAATAAAAAAATTTGGGAAATTTTTTAACATTTTCCCCTACCACCCTGCCATAGCAACAATCAGAGGCTATCCACGTGGCCTCACGAGGCATCAGTGGAGGCGCGGCACAAATTTTCTTCCTTGGAACCTTTTTAAATTTTTTTTGGAAAATTTTATTATTTTCCTTTGCCGGTCCGCAATCCCACAGCTAAGGTAAGGCTGCCACGTGGCACCATGGGGTGACAGCGGAGGGGACGGAACCCATACAACTTTATCCTTTTTGAAATTTTGTTTTTGAAAATTTTTTGAGTTTACCTCCATGGCCCCGCACTCCCAACCCTACCTTGGAGAAATCCCTTCCGGATGCGGGCCCATGCATGCCACTTATCCCTTTTTCTCCCCCCCTTTGGTAAATTTCCCCAAACACCTCCGCCACCCCACCCTTCCCTCGTTTTCTTCCTGCTTTGGCTTAGAGCTAAACATGTGTCCCTAGTGGACCTGCGGGGGCATGGGCACAAATTGGATTTTCCCCTCCTATGTAGGAAAAATTTGCAAAGTCTTCCTACAACCCGCCAACACGCCTTTTTTGGAAAATTTTCATCCCTGGGCCCGCAGTGCCCACTCTTGGGGGAAAATTTTCACCCCAAGGCCCACCGGCCCATAACTTGAGTTTTATGAGGAGTTAGGAGGACTTCTTTATATCATTGGAAAGGTGAGGAAATTTCCTATCCAATGGGAATGATTTAGGGAAATTTTGAATGCATTAAGTGTGAGAAAAATCAAGTTGAAACTCTAAGCTTGTTAGAGAGTGGGTATGGTGATAATTTACCCTATAAACCTAATTGAACCTTCTAACACTAAATTTTGGACCTTGTGACCTCTAATAATTATTAATAAAGAAAAAGTATGTTCTAGTAGTATTAGAATTGTTCTAGAACTTGTTAGTGGCAACTTGTTGTCTTAAACTGGTATAGACACTCTTTAAAAAAAATTATTCCATAATTTTCCTAACTAATCCTAGGTTGTTTCTTAGGTCTCAAGTGGGTTGTTTTAGCGGGCATTACACTTGGTATCAGAGCAGTGGTTCAAAATCTTGGACCATTGGGCACACTAGAAAACTTGGGACATGAAACTTAAACCTAGCACACTTTTAAATCTAGAAAACAACTTAGTTTAGAAATTGCATATTTTAGTAAACATGGAAATTGAATAAAACTTAGAAAAATGAACTAACTCACGCCTTGGTCTGTGTAGGAGGCACAGATGGGGTGAGGGGAATTTTCACATAGACCTAGACTTACCACCACCAGATCAGGGTGTAGCAGCCATCCTACCCTAGATTTTACAGACTCTTCAGGATGTTAATGCCGCTCTACGTAGAGGATTAGGAGGAGGACATGTAGCCAGACATGATAGGGACCATTTGTGGATGCTCAGGTATCTCCTCAACCCAGCGAGGAGCATAGAGGAGAGAAATCCCATGCAGAGTCAGCCAAGGAAGAGTCACCATAGAGGGGATAGGGTGACCAAGTTTCAGAGCATAGAGAGAGGTCTCGAAGCCCTAGGCTTAGGGATGAGCATGCAGAGAGACCTAGAGGCCATCAGACCACAGCTACAGATCACATCAGGGAGATCCTGAAGCTTCAACCCTCACATTATTCTGGTGACACAGGTGGATTTCAGGTAGAGGCCTGGCTAGTGAGCTTGAGCAGTTGCTTCAAGATTTGTCCTTGTTCTAGTAACACGAAAGCTCGTGTTGTGATCCATCTACTGAGGGATGGAGATAGGAGTATGGTGGAGGACAGAGGAGCAGAAGCTCCATGTTGATTCTGAGGCAGTGACCTGGGAGCTATTTGAGGAGAGATTCAGGAGTAGATATTTATCATGGAGGTTCATACAACAGCAGATAGATGAGTTTCATGACCTCCAATAGACATCTCTTTTAGTAGCAGAGTATGAGAGTAGGTTTTTGGATCTACTCCAGTATGTTGAGTACATGAAGGATGAGTAGGTGTGGATTCACAGGTTCATCTGGGACCTGAATCTAGACATTGGAGGTGCAGTGTGGATCCATTACCCACAGACATTAGCTGAGGCCATTGAGAAGGCCTATATAGCAGAGGAGACTCGGGGGAAGACCCAGCAGGCTAGAGATCGAGTCCAGAGCTGCATACAACAGATGCAGGATAGTAGATCGAGGGGGTCAGTACCTCTTCCTCATGGTGGACAGGTTCAACATAGTCATCCTTTAGACCACAGTAGCATTAGTAGTCCCACCCACCTCATAGACCTCCACATAGAGTTGATGTATAGAGAGGTTGGAGTATGGGGCCTCCTCCTAGGGGTCCCATCAGGACACAGGGTGGACCTAGAGCTCAGTCAGCAGGAGCTTGCTAGCAAAGACCTCAGTAGACCATAGCCAGATCATCAGGATCCATGCCATAGACTTCCAGGGCACCTACTGGAGGTGCTACTCATTGGGGAGGATGTTTTGGTTGTGGAGTTACTGGACATTTTTGGAGAGATTACCCACAGAACCTAATAACAAGGGTAAGACATAGATCTCAGAGTTGACTATTGGTGACATGGGACATAGCCACATGATTTATGCAGTAGTTAAGAACCACCAGGAAGAGCATCAGAGTACAGTCATTGAGACTACAGGTAGCATTGGTGGTATTCCTACCTCTATATTGTTTGATTCTGGTTCTTCTGATTCTTTCATTACACCATCTTTAGTAGAGCGATGCAGGATGGTGGCAGTTAGGTAGGGTCATAGTTGGGATGTTGAGATGGCTTCTGGAGCCAAGATCTCTATAGACTCCTTAGTTAAGGAGTGTGTAGTGGATTTGGGACCTTACACCACTACCTCAGATCTCCGTATCCTTCCTTTGGGCTCATATGGAGTCATTTTGGGTATGGATTGGTTATCTACACACAGGGCCAGGATGGATTGTTACCACAAGACTATATCTTGTGCAGATGATTTGGGAGTTGAGTCAGTGATTTCAGGGGTCAGGAGACCCATTTCTATTTGCACCATCTCCGCTATGTAGCTTAAGCGGTGTGTGTGATGGGGTTGTTAGATGTATGCTATTACAGTCAGTGACCGATCAGAGGATGGGTCTAGTGGACCATCACTAGATGATCACCCCATTTTGAGAGAGTTTGCAGATGTCTTTCTAGGGGAGCTACCGGGGTTACCACCCCCACGTGAGATTGATTTTCATATAGATCTAGTTCCTGGAGCAGAGCCTATCTCATGAGAACCTTATCAGATGACCACCCCAGAGCTCTGTGAGCTCAAGTTGTAGCTTGAGGGCCTTTTGGAGAAAGGCCTTATCCATCCTAGTGTATCCCCTTGGGGTGCACTGGTGATCTTTGTGAAGAAGAAGGATGGATCCTTGTGGTTGTGTATTGATTACCGCCAGCTGAATAAGGTAACGATCAAGAATCGTTATCCCCTTCCACATATTGATGACTTTTTTGATCAGAGGAAGGGAGCCGTAGTTTTCTCTAAGATTGATCTTAAGTCAGGTTACCATCAGCTGAGGATTTCAGAGGTGGACATTCATAAGACCACCTTTTATACGAGATATGGGAACTATGAGTTCACAGTGGTGCCTTTTGGTTTGACTAATGCCCCTGCAGTGTTTATGAGTTTGATGAATGGGGTATTCAGGACCTTCTTAGATTGCTTCA
Organism: Taxus chinensis; assembly: GCA_019776745.2. NCBI lineage: Eukaryota > Viridiplantae > Streptophyta > Pinopsida > Cupressales > Taxaceae > Taxus > Taxus chinensis. The sequence continues at coordinate 382,717,386 of CM034156.1, read as the reverse complement.
TGCTCATCTTCCTTGATGACATTTTGATTTACTCACGTACGCGTGAGGAGCATGAGGGGCACCTTCACCAGGTTCTTTAGTGTCTTCAGGAGTAGAAGCTTTACGGGAACTTGGAGAAGTGTGCATTCTTTCAGATGGAGGTGCAGTATTTGGGTCATATCATTTCTGGGGAAGGTATCATCATCAATCCTTCCAAGATTAGAGCCATTATGGATTAGCCAGCACCCACTATGGTGACTGAGGTGCATAGCTTCATGGGATTAGCAGGTTACTACCAGAGATTTGTTCAGGACTTCTCTCAGATTACACACCCTATCACTTCCCTTCAGAGGAAAGGGAAGAAGTTTGTTTGGTTAGACAGATGTGAGAAAGCCTTCAGGACACTAAAGGAATGTCTCACTGCAACACCTATTCTTGTAGTGCCGGATCCATATGGTGAGTTCTTTGTTTTTGCAAATGTTTCCTTAGCAGGGCTTGGAGGTGTGTTTATGCAGGAGGGAAGAGTAGTGGCTTTTAAGTCTTGCAAACTCAAGGATTATGAGCTTAATTATCTGACTCATGATCTTGAGCTTGTGGTAGTTTTGCATTCTTTGGTTCAATGGAGGAACTTTCTTCTTGGTCAGAGATTCACACTTAGGACAGATCACTTGAGTCTTCGCCATCTCTTCATGTAGCCCAATCTCAACGCGTCGTCAGTGGCGTTGGATGGAGTTGCTTTATGAGTATGATATGGAGATCGAGCATGTGAAGGGGAAGGATAATGTGGTTGCAGATGCACTCTCAGCAGATGGAGACATGTGGCTATGGCCACTTCAGTGAGCATATATTTTTGGAGTAGGATTCTTCAGTAGCTTCCTCTTGACAGCTTCTACATTGCAGTTCAAGTAGAGATCGAGTCTCAAAGACCCCTCGAGGGGAATTTTGATGGTTTTTATTTAGAGGAAGATGGTCTTCTCAGGCACAGAGGCCAAATTTATGTTCCCAGAGAGGGAGGCTTGAGGCAGGACATCTTGGTAGAGGCACATCGTGCACCCTATTCAGCCCATCTCGGGGTGAAGAAGATGCACGCCACCTTGAGATAGTTGTATCATTAGAGAGGACTTTGTAGAGACATGGCCCAGTTCATGTCATGATGTTTAGAGTGCCAGAGAGTTAAGGCCAAGCATCAACATCCAGCTGGCCTTCTTTTTCCTCATGCTATACTGGAATGGAAGTGGGACACCATTTCCATGGACTTCATTGTTGGACTACCGATGTTGAGATATCACCACGACACCATTATGGTCACGGTTGATAAATTGACAAAAGTGGCTCACTTTTCTCTAGTGAAGACCACTTACACAACTAGAGCAATAGAATGGGTATACTTGGATGAGATTTTCAGGTTGCACGAGATTCTATGGAAGATCATTAGTGACCATGATCCTTTGTACACTTCCCATTTTTGGACTACCATGCAGCATGCCCTCAGGATGAGAATCAATTTCAGCACAACATATCACCCTGAGACAGATGGAAAGACTGAGTGGGTGAATCAGATTTTAGAGGACATGCTCAGGATGTATGTGATGGATTAGCAGTCTAGATGGGAGGAGTACCTGTACTTAGTGGAGTTTACCTACAATAATAGTTTTCAGAGTTCTATAGGCATGGCTCCTTTTCAGGATTTGTATGGTAGAGAGTGCAGGACACCTCTTAGCTTGGGATAGGTTAGAGGATAGAGTATCTCTTGGACCAGCTCTTCTATAGGACATGGAGCAGTAGGTGGTGTTGATCAGGTAGAGATTACAGGAGGCACAGGCTAGGTAGAAGAAGTATGCAGATCAGCATAGGATCGACCATAGTTTTGATGTGGGCATGAAGGTGTTCCTTCGTGTTAGGCCACATAAGAGCCCTATCCATTATGGAAAAGGTTCTAAGTTATCTCCTAGATTCGTTGGTCCTTTTGAGATCTTGGAGCGTATTGGCCCTTTGGCCTACCGTCTAGCATTGCCACCCAACTTATCTCGCATACATGATGTTTTTCATGTTTCAGTTCTCAGGAGATATGTTGTAGATCCTTCTCATGTGTTAGATTAGACATCATTGTAGGTGTAGGATCAAGGGCAGGTGATGGTGGAGCCCATTCACATCCTAGATCGCAGGACCCTGGGCCTTCGAGGTAGAGAGGTTGATCAGGTTCAGGTGCAGTGGGATAAATATGATGAGACTGCAGCTACATGGGAGGATGCTACCTTACTACGAGTTCAGTTTCCACATTTGTTCCAGTGACTTCCAGGAGGAAGTTGAGTCTAAGGGGAGGGGGATGTAGTGCCCACTTCCCTTTGACACCTTTTGATACTGATCTTAATACTATTGATTACATTATGGACATTATTATGGTTTTGATTTAGTATGATGTTAGATGTTGGACCATGGATTATTGTTGATTTTGATTTAATTATGATGCATGATGATTATTAGAGACACTCATATGTGGATGATGATATACTATTTGACATGGATATATTTTGAATGTTGTTTGGACATGTGATTTTGGATATTGTGAGTAGACCTAGAAAATGGACATTATATGATGATGATATAGTTGTTGATATAAATTGTAAGTGATATTGTTGATTTCCTTCATGTTGTTGTGATTCATATGTATAGATGATTTTGTGATTATATTTATATCATGTTGGATGTTCTGATATGGCCACGAGGCTGAAGGAGGTATTTGTGTTTTACAGGTTAAAATATCACAACAAACATAGGGGGATTGGAGACCAACCACATTGGAATTCTAGATGAATTCAACAAGGTCACCATGGCAACCTATTTTGTTGTGTGTGTGTTTGTTTGTGTTAGGGATTCCCATGGGAGGGATCACCTTTGAATGTGACCAAGGGGCTTTATGTATTTTATTAGTGATGTGTCCCTTTCTTTTATTTAATTAAATTGTGGTAGATTAATGTGAGAAAAAATATGGTTAAAATTTAATTAATTAAATTGGGACATAAGGAAGTAATTATTAAATTTGTTGACCCTTGTGTTAAATGTTGTAAGGTGTGTGTAAGTAAGGCTACAAGTGATGTGTAAGTATGTGTAAGAGTTGTGTAAGTCATATTTTGGAGTATGAAACACTCCACCTCCTTGGAAATTCGAATTTGTCCTTGGAGGTTGTTTTTGGAGGCTTGTGGGACAAGTAAAACTTGTCCCATACCTCTTAATTTTATTTACCAACCATACCTATGGTTGGAGGAATAATTATAGACTTTTACAATGCCTTTTTTATAAATCAAGTTACATGTTTTAATTGCACTCTTCTTACATTTTATTAAATTCAGTCCTTTGGGGTGTGGGCTTTTTGGAGTGTGTAAGTTTATTTGTCATATTACTCACCCACCTCTTTATTGTGCTTGGGAGAATGAAATTTGACTTTTGTGTTGGAGTTGAGGATGTGTGATGTGGCATCCTACATGGATCCACCTCATCCTCTTCTCTTCCCTCCTCTATAAAATTGAAACTCTTTGCTTTGTTTTGGGTTGTTGAAACATTTTGCATGCTTCCTTGGGGTGAATTTTCTTGTTGATTGGAGCTCTTGCTTTTGGAAGGAGATTGGAGAAATTTGCATGCTTGTTGGTTGCTGATTTTGGGACTACATTTTTGACATTGAAAGCTTGTTGTTTTGGAACAAATCTACCATGGAGAGGTAGGAGCTTAGCTCTTCATTTATGTTGTTATTTTCTTTTTGTGTTTGTGTGAATGGTGAATGTTTTGTGTGCTTATTGGCTGTTTGGGTAGACTGCCATAGGAATGGTGTAGGAGAAGGCTATGGGGAATCCATGTGGGGGGGGAATAAGGGAATGCCAGTGGCATCAGAATTCTTGTGGAGGGAGTTTTGGGTTGGGATCCACCATGGAAAATAAATAGCTTGCATTTCTTACTTTGTGGGTGGCATAAGGAAAATTGTGGGGGGCATAAGGAGGGATTGTGGGGGGCATAAGGATATGTGTGATGAATTATATTGGTGGTTTGTTATAGGTGGATGCCCAATTCCCATTGGGAGGCATAAGAAGCTTCCCCCATAGGTCTTTCTCCTTTGGCTTGCATGATAAAGCCTGAGTTCTGTCTTAAATTTTCAATGCAGTTGTAAATTGCTATTTTGTTTTGGACTATGTTGTTAAATTTGAAATGTGCTTGTTGAAAGAATGTTGTGTGTATGTTTTGTGGAATCCTATTGTTTCCATGAGTTGAAATACACCTTCTGTTGCATTGTGGTTGGGGCTCGGGGGCCAATGAAGAAGGATGACTTCTCCTCTTCATTGGATGTCTTTTTTGGGTGGATAGCATTGCCTTTCCCCCACTTTTGTTGTGATCAAATTGGAAGAAAAGGGAACTTTGCATGTTGTTGTTCTGGAGCAGAGGAGAAAATACAGTTTGACAGTACCTTGAGAAATAAAATTATTTTGTAACCTTTCCCACTTTGAAGTGGATGAAATTGTAAATATTTTGGAAATGGAAAGATGTTGTATTGGGAATATGAAAGTTGTAAAGTGAAATGAAAAGAGACAGACTTTATTTTGGCTTTGAAAGAATGTGAAAGAAAATGTAATATTTTGCTATGTAATTAATAAATGATTTTGTGAAGGAATAAAAGAAAGAAGTTAAAAAAAATTGTCTTTGGAAATCAATGAATGAATGAAATTCTTTTCCCAAATTGTATTGCTAAATTGAAACTGATTATATCAATGTTTTGAAATCTCTGTTTGAAAGGAAGAAATACGTATGAAAGGAATAATACATTACTTTGTCTCTTTTGAAAATATGATAAAATTAGAAATCAGAATTGCTTTTGGGTCTTTTAAATGGTTCATTTATATCAACTAAATGTATTAGACTAGAATAGAAATGAAATTTCCATATATGGAAGATGAAATTGATAAATAGATCCTTTAGAAATTGATCTCTGTTGTAAATTTAAAACTGGAAATTAATTCATCTAAAATGAAAAACTCGAACCTAAAACCAATAATAAACATGGAAACATTAAAATTTATCATGCTATAATATCAATGCACTCAATTTGACAAAAAAACACTTAAGGAAATAATTTTAAACATTGCAAAATCGGGCCCAAACCTTTTGCAGTCATTTTTCTGTCAATTGTTGGAAAATTTGAATTAGAAATCAACCAAGAAAAATTTCCTTCCAAATGTATCCTAAATCCTTCTTAGAATAATTCTCCATGTCTATTTGGCATGTTGAGTGAAGGAGAAGATCAAATTGAACAAAATTTATAAGTTAAAATTTACCAGTTTGCTTTTAAAAATCCTGCAGGCTATTTTCTTAAAATTGACCCCTTAAACTTTATCAAAATCTAAAATTTATGATTCTTGTGCAAAGAGGGCATCGAGAGCTTTCCAAAAAGTCCTCATTTTCCCAAAACTGACCTTTCTATCAAAAGTTATGGCCTTCAAAAAATTTCTTCACTGACATTAAAATTTTGGGAAAAATTCTCCTTGGTGGGTCCACAGCCCGAATTTTCCCTTGCGACTTAGTAAAAATTTTTGGGAATATTTTTAACATTTTCCCCGCCACCCCACCAGCCATAACCAATTAGAGGTTACCACATGGCCTCACGAGGCATCGGCGGAGGCACAACACAATTTTTCTTCCTTGGAACCTTTTTAATTTTTTTTTGGAAAATTTTATTATTTTCCTTCCCCACTCCACAATCCCGCAGCCAAGGTAAGGCTGCCACATGGCACCATGGAGCGACAGCAGAGGGGGTGGAACCCATACAACTTTATCCTTTTTTAAAAATTTGTTTTTGGAAAAAATTGGTATAAACCTTTGAGGCCCCGCACGCTTGCCCTTGCGTTGGAGAAATCTCTTACACGGATGCGCAAGCCCGCGTGTGCACTTATCCCTTTGGAAAATTTCCCCAAACACCTTTGCCACCCCGCCCTTCCCTCATTTTCTTCCCACTTTGGCTTGGATCTCGACACATGTCCCTGGCAGACCCACGGGGGGTGCAGGAGCAAATTGGACTCCCCCCCTCCACACACACACATAGAGGAAAAATTTACTAAGTCTTCCCATGACCCGTCAATACACCTTTTTGGGAAAGTTTTCATCCCTAAGCCCGCAAGCCCATTCTTGGGGGAAAATTTTCACCCCAAGGACCACCAGCACATAACTTGAGTTTTATGAGGAGTTAGGAGGACTTCTTTATATCATTGGAAAGGTGAGGAAATTTCCTATCCAATGGGAATGATTTAGAGAAATTTTGAATGCATTAAGTATGAGAAAAATCAAGTTGAAACTCTAGGCCTATTAGAGAGTGGGTATGGTGATAATTTACCCTTTGAACCTAATTGAAACTTCTAACCCTAAATTTTGGACCTTGTGACCTCTAATAATTGTTAATGAAGGAAAAGTATGTTCTATTGAATTTGAAGTGTTCCAGAACTTGTTAGTGGAAACTGCTTCCTTGTAACCTGGTATTATACTCCTTTAAACAAAAATATTATTCCATAATTTTTCTAACTAATCCTAGGTTGTTTCTTGGGTCCCAAGTGGGTTGTTTTAGCGGGCATCACATAAAAAGAAGAAAAATACAAGCTATGCGGTCAAATCTTCTTGCCTCTAGAGTATGATGCAGGAGCATCAACTCCATATCTGTAAATAGATCAAGATGACATAAATTTTGGCTTATAGGTGTGGTTGTAGGTCCTAGGGGTCAATTTAATTAATTTTTGAAGTATTAGTTGGTGTCTAGGTTCTTGAAAATTCAAATGAGGTATTTCCCTCCAAAATATAAAATTTTAATTATGGAGCCATTTTTGGCTTGTACTTGGTGTTGTAACAAGCTCTTGAAAGCAATAAACTATGTAATTGTGAAATGAGGTATTGTATGGGGGTTTTAGGTCTTCTTTAGGCTCATGAGTCATACTAAAATGCTAGATAATGTCATAAATTAAGACATTTATGTAAGGAAACTTCTTATGGTTGAACTCATGTCCATGAACTATGATTTTAATTGACCTAAAGACCTATGAACCATGGTTAAGGGGCCAAATAGGAGAATATAAAAGGCCAAATGTAACTTTCTTTCTTTATTCTACCTAGGTATGAATCTAAATTTTAAGGTTTCAAGAAGGAATTAGAAGTGGAAAACTTTGTTTGGTGACATTTCTTGCATGAAAGTGTGTTAACTCGGACATTGAGACATTACTTCTAGGATTTTGTGTTTATTTCTTTACTTAGAAGAGTTGCTTGATCTTAGGAAGGATTTCTTTAGCATGTTCATGAGCATTGTATGATCTTAATAATCCTTGAACATTATTTTCCCTTGTGATGTTGACACTAAAATTTTCCTCCGTAATTTCTATTTCATTAATAGGAATAGGATGTTGTTAAGTATAATTAGTAGTAGCGTCTGATAGAAGATAACGACGCCGTCAGTACAGTGCCGCCAATAATGTGGAGTACGGTAACAGTCAAAGTACAATAGGAATGTTGTAAAAAGTAAATATTTGTCGTAAGTGGTCCGGTAATGTTAAAATGTCAAAGTTTGGGTAATTAGAGAAGTAGGGTCTACATGATTAGGAATTAGAAATATTATATTGGTAATAAAGACAAGGAGTGAGGTCATAAATGTTTTGTGTATTTTATTTGTAAAAAGTCTAAAAATGTGGAACCCATGTAAAATGATAAGGTTTATCTTATCTTAACAGATAAGCTTACATGTACAGATAAGAGTTAAGGTATGGAATATGATTCGTCAGAGTGGATTTCTTATCCTATCTTAGAGATAAGATGGATAAGCCTGGAAGTTCTATAAATAGAGAGGCCACCCCCCCTCATTTAGCATAGAAGGAAGTAGTGAAAAATATTGTAGGAAGTGTGCGAAGGAAGCCATTAGTTTAAAGGTGTGTTGAAGAAGCCATTAAGAGGTGTAATTGTAAATTTTCTCCCATAATCTTGGTGAAAGGAAAGTGAAGTCAATAACACTTGAAGTACCTCATGGGTGAGATTGTAACAGTTTCATGTTAATATTATAATTTATTTTGATATTTCATATTTGTCATCATTTTATCTTATCATAGTCGATGGTATTCTTGTGTTATGTTGTTGTTTTGTTTCCAGATTACATCCACCAAACTAAAGGCTGTGCATTAGTAAATAATCATAGCACGAGGAGTTCCCGGTGAAGAATTATCATAGTGCCGGATTGGTGATGACATTTTGGTTCCGTTCCCGGGACCATTCCTCGTTGGTGGATTTTCTGGAGAGATATTCCCACTTAGTCAAAAATCAATTAGAGGGTAACCTTGTTTTTACTGTGCATAGTAGTTACCATGGTAAAGTCATTTTTGCCATGAATAGTAGTTACCATGGTAAAGTCATTTTTGTTGGGAATAGTATTTACCGCAGTAAAGTAACTTTTTACCGTGAATAGTATTTACCATAGTAACTTCACTTTTTACCGTGAATAGTATTTACCGCAGTAACTTCACTTTTTACCGTGAATAGTGTTTACCACAGTAAAGTCAATTTTTACTGCAGTAAGTCAAGTTTTACCATAGTTTACCGTGGTCATTTCTATTTTACTGTAGAAAGGTGTAAAGTCACTTTCTAGTATAGTGATTCCAATTATTTGTACACATAAGTCTTGTTGATTGTACTTGTGAGTTGGTATTTCACGGTGGTTACTTTTGAAAATGGGAAAGATTCCTGTTTTTTCAGTTCAATCTAATGAAGATGCTTCTTCTTTCATTCAAGAGTTTTTTCCTATCTTTTTGGATGGTTCAGCACTTAGGTGGTTTGAAACACTAGGTGATAATGTGAAAAATTCATGGGATTTATTAACTGAAAGTTTTCTTGAAGAATTTGGTGAACAACAGAAATATGCAGATCTCATGATCGAGATCACAAAGCTATCCCAAGGAGAGAAGGAGAAGATAAGGGATTATCATGCTCGTGTTCTAGAGCTAAGGAGGAAGCTCGATGCCCAGATCCGGAAGGAAGGACTAGCGGATGGGTTGATGAATGGCGTGGATAATCTCCTCTGTAAGCACTTCATTCTTGGGATGAAGCCAGAGATCAGACAATGAGTGAAGTATGACTGCCCAACTACCATTGAACAAGCAAAGGAGATTACAAGAAGGCAAGAAGAAAGCATGGAAGAGGAGCCCAAAGAAATTGTTGCTAAAGTAGAGCCTACACCAGCACCTTTGGTCCAGAATCCACAACCACTCCCGGTGAGCACAAATATTTCTCCTAGTACATCTACTGAGTATGAAGATCTACTCAAAAAGATGGGTCAGTTAACTATTAATCTTCTTCAACGAAAGGAATTTAGTTCTCAGGGAGGAGATAGAGGTCCAAAAAGAAATATTTATGAAGTTGTTTTTTATGGTTGTTATAAAAAGGGTCATTATAAGTATAATTTTCCAGATAGAGCTTCTACATCTGGTAAAGGAGATAATGATAAAGGAAAAGTACCTGCGAATTCTTTTGATGTAGTAGATAAGAGCAGAAATAATGAAGTAGATGTGTTTGTAACAAAAAGAAAGAAAGAAAAAGATAATCAAGATGGAAATGATCCTAAGAAGATGAAAGAAGAAACTAGTAAGAAACATAGGAGAAGAAAGTTGGGTGTGCAGGATTTTCTGATTTCACAGGGGCAAGGACCATACTCCATCTTGGAAGATCTGTCCAAAAGGCCTGCAAATATTACATATGGTCAACTCTTGGCTATGTCTTCTGAGAAGAGGCGGGAGTTACGAGGTGGACTCAATGCTCGAAGAAGGAAGGAGGTTGAGGTCCCTGTTTTGGAGGCAGAGGCAGATCCCTATGCTCCACAAGCTGAGGTATTATGTAATGGTATTTCAATTCATGATGTCTTAGTTGATGGAGGTGCTGCAGTTAATGTAATGACCGAGTCTGTAATGAATATGTTGGGTTTAAAAATTGATCGCCCTTCAACACTTATGTTAAGGTCATTAAATAAAGGAAAAACTAAACCAGAAGGTGTAGTTTCAAATGTGGCAATATCTGTTATGGGTGTTGTATGTGTGGTAGACTTTCAGGTGATGAAAAATGGTACTGTTGCGTACCCAATGCTACTGGGAAGACCATGGCTAAGGAGAGTTCATGCAAGAAACTACTGGAATGAAGGTTTCATGACACTTGGATGTGGTAGAGAGAGGGTGAAGATAAATGTGATCCCTCAACATCATAAGGCAGAACCTGTGGATTCAAGTGATGAAACTAATGATTGGACATCCTCTGATTACTCTAGTACTAGTGAAGTGGACACTGAAGATGAAGAAAGTGAGGTGGATGTTTCAGTCATGGATATTTTTCCAGTCACACCAACTCATGATCCCATAAAATTATCTGAAGAAGAAGTTGATGATCGTCTCCAACAAATAAAGATTGGTGATGCTGTGATGGAGAGTGAGAAGGAATCCTACCTCCAGCTCTTTTGAAGGTACATACACCTATTCACTTTTGATTACAAGGAACTCCGTCAAGTAAGTTGGGTAGAACATTGTATTGAGCTGGTAGATGGTGCTAAGCCCATAAAGCAAATTCCATATAGAATGAATCCTAATTTTTCCAAGACTATAAAAGAAGAAATAGATAAGTTACTTGATGCAAGATTCATATTTGCTGTGGAGAATTCAGAATGGGTTTCTCCCATTGTGATCTCAATAAAAAATAATGGGAAGCTATGCATTTGTGTTGATTACAAGAAGCTCAATAAGGCAAAAAAGAAGGATCATTACCCTCTTCCATTTTCAGATCAGATCTTGGACGAAGTAGCTGGCCAAGAGTGCTATAGTTTTGCTGATGGATATAGCGGCTACAACCAAGTTCGTATAGCATAGAAAGATCAGCTGAAGACCATGTTCACCACTCCTTGGGGAACGTTTTCTTATAGAGTTATGCCTTTTGGGTTGTGTAATGCTCCAGCAACATTCCAGTGTTTGATGAATAGGTGTTCGAACCCTACATTAGGACCTTCATCAGAGTATTTCTGGATGATTTTTGCATCTATGGGAGCAAGTTGGACTACCTGCACCAAATGGAGACAATATTTCAAAGGTTAGATGAAGCACAAGCCTCACTAAACCCTACAAAGTGTGTATTTGGATGTTCTAAAGGCATTTTGTTAGGGCATGTTGTATCTAGAGATAGTATTGGTACTGATCCTGATAAAGTTTCAAAAATCAAAGATTTACCATTTCCTATGAATAGAAGTAAGTTGAGATCATTTTTAGGCCATGTGGGTTACTATAGAAGGTTCATCAAGAATTTCTCAAAGATTGCACAGCCACTAACCTAGTTCTTGAAGAACGATGTTACTTATGAACCAGGAAATAAGGCGCATGAAGCTTTTGGACAATTGAAGGAAGCCCTGGTGTCTTCACCTATTTTGAAGAATCCAGATTAGAGCAAGCCATTCATTGTGTACACTGATGCCTCAGATGCAGCACTAGGAAGTACTTTGAGCCAAAAGGATGAAAATGGGAATGAACATCCAATTTACTTTGGGAGCAGACAAATGAGCAGTGCTGAGGTAAATTATACTGTAACTGAAAAAGAGGCTCTAGCTATCATTTTTGCTGTAAAGAAGTTTAGAAATTACTTGCTAGGGAAAAAATTTCTAGTTGTAACAGATCATCAAGCCCTAAAATATATTGTAAATAAGCCTAACCCATCAGGGAGGATAGCAAGATGGATAATTTTGCTACAAGAATTTGAATTTGATATTATAGATAGGCCAGGAAAGAAGCATGTCAATGCAGATGCACTCTCTTGAGCCTATGATGGGTTAGGATCATCTTGTGATGATGATGATTTCCCCGATGCAGCATTGTTATCCCTTGACACAATCCCTAGTGAATACATAGATATTTGGAATTATCTGAATGAATTCAAGTTTCTTGATGGTGCCAATGCAAAGACTAAGAGAAAGATTACTCAAGCCAGTCGTCCATATTCTATTTTGCATGGAGTATTATTTCGAATAGGACCTGATGGACAGTACAAAAGGGCAGTTGGACATGATCAAGGGAAGGAACTACTAGAAGAATTCCATAATGGTACATGTGGAGGGCACTTCTCTGGACAACTTACAGCAAGAAGGATCTTGGATGCTGGTTATCACTGGCCCACTCTTTTTAAAGATTGTTATAATTATTGTAAGACATGTGATATTTGTCAAACACATGGTAACCATAAGACTTCATCAGCTCCATTATGTCCTATTCTTCCCCTTGGTCCCTTTGAAAAGTGGGGAATAGACATTGTAGGTCCACTTCCAACTACATCACGCCAAAATAAGTATATTGTAGTTGCCACAGATTATTTAACCAAGTGGGTTGAAGCTAGGCCATTGAAAACAGCTTCCATGGATGAAGTGGCAAGGTTCATGTATGAACGCATTGTCACCAAATTTGGTTGCCCATTAGAAATTGTAATAGATCAAGGAAGCCACTTTATTAATGAGGTGGTAGAAGCCCTATTCAATAAGTTTTCTATTAAGCACAGGAAGGCAAAAACATACAAGCCAAGCACAAATGGACAGGTGGAACGAAATTTTTTTGTGTTGTGTCAAATTCTAGCAAAAGATGCAGCCTTTCAGGTACATAAATGGGATTAAAGGATTCATGCAGCATTGTGGGCATATAGGGCAACATCAAAGTCAGCAACAGGATACTCCCCATTTCAGTTGGCCTATGGCATTGATCCAGTTCTTCCTATTGAGTTTGATATTCCCACTGTGAGAGTTATGAAAAATGAAAGGATGGATGAAAGTGATTCAGTAAAAGAAAGGTTGGTACATCTTCATTTGCTAGAGGAAATGAGAGAAATAGCAAAGGATACAAGCCATAAGAAGAAAATGAAGCAGAAGGAATACTTTGATCAAAAGATCCGGTGGTCTCCATTTCATGTGAATGACTTGGTTCTAGTATATGATTCCAGATACAAAAAAAGAAGACAGAGAAAATTTCTTCCAAAATGGATGGGGCCCTACAAAATAGTAGTTGTGCATGAAAATGGTACGTACCGACTGGAGGAATTAGATGGCACTCCCATTACGAAATGGGTCAACCACGACAAGTTGAATATTTTCCAAGCACCAGAATAGTCTACTCCGAGGACGGAGTAGAAGCTAGGAAGGGGGAAGATGTTGACACTAAAATTTTCCTCTGTAATTTCTATTTCATTAATAGGAATAGGATGTTGTTAAGTATAATTAATAGTAGCGTCTGATAGAAGATAACGGCAGCATCAGTACGGTGCCACCAATAATGTGGAGTACGGTAACAGTCAAAGTACAATAGGAATGTTGTAAAAAGTAAATATTTTTCGTAAGTGGTCCGGTAATGTTAAAATGTCAAAGTTTGGGTAATTAGAGAAGTAGGGTCTACATGATTAGGAATTAGAAATATTATATTGGTAATAAAGACAAGGAGTGAGGTCATAAATATTTTGTGTATTTTATTTGTAAAAAGTCTAAAAATGTGGAACCCATGTAAAATGATAAGGTTTATCTTATCTTAACAAATAAGCTTACATGTACAGATAAGAGTTAAGGTATGGAATATGATTCGTCAGAGTGGATTTCTTATCCTATCTTAGAGATAAGATGGATAAGCCTGGAAGTTCTATAAATAGAGAGGCCACCCCCCCCCCCCCCCTCATTTAGCATAGAAGGAAGTAGTGAGAAATATTGTAGGAAGTGTGCGAAGGAAGCCATCAGTTTAAAGGTGTGTTGAAGAAGCCATTAAGAGATGTAATTGTAAAGTGTCTCCCATAATCTTGGTGAAAGGAATGTGAAGTCAATAACACTTGAAGTACCTCATGGGTGAGATTGTAACAGTTTCATGTTAATATTATAATTTATTTTGATATTTCAGATTTGTCATCATTCTGTCTTATCATAGTCGATGGTATTCTTGTGTTATGTTGTTGTTTTGTTTCTAGATTACATCCACCAAACTAAAGGCTATGCATTAGTAAATAATCATAGCATGAGGAGTTCCCGGTGAAGAATTATCATAGTGCCAGATTGGTGATGACAGTGACTATGTAAGGGATCTCTGCCATTTTTTGTATGTAATAACAAATAATTTGAGACTAATATGAGGTTTTTTCTGTGTATTGTACATGTTTAGAAATGGCTTGTGGAAGTATTTGTAGCCCTTTTAAGGTTAAGAATAGGTCACTATAGAAATTATGTGTATGTCATGACAGTGAGAGAGACTCTAACTAGAAGATGTTGTGTGACAAGATTTCTTAATGTTGTATTGAATTAAATTTACTGCTTAAGTATCAAAATAGGTTTGTGATGGTTATATGAACCTATAATAGTTTTACATGCCTCTCTGTGACATCTATGCAAAGAAAGAAAACTTGGAAATTTTCAAGAGGTTATGAATGTCTAGGAGGTGTACAATAATGTTACATGATCTTGCATGGTTCCTTTGAGTGAGAAAACAGGAAATTATTCTTGTGTTAGTGTGAAGGAACAAGTTGTAATAAGCCATGAGAGGTTTTAAAAATGAGGGAATAATATTAAGGAATATGTCAAAGGTTGATAGTACAACTACAAAGGAGAAGATTATTATCTACAGGTTTTCCAAAATCCATTACAAGATCCTCAAGCTTTGGATGAGGAGTATTGACTGAGAAAATATGGTACAGTACAATAACTCTGTTTTTATAACCCGAGACAGTGGTAGCTGGGAGATACATGGAATTTTAGAGGAGATTCATAACCTACATGTGATTGAATCATGAAGGGGATGGTTTGATAGAGATACGGTAAGAAATGGAATCCTTAAAAAAAAAATTATATCAATTTTTTTTATCATTTCTTCTCTCTTTGGTTCTCAAGGTCATAACCTAGGGTTTTCAGTAAGGGTTTAGAATTTGGATGCTTGAATATGTGAGTTAAGGCTTGAAAATAAATAAGAAGGAGGTTTAGGAAGTTATCCCAAGTATTTAATAATAGATTTAATGCTTTTTTGGTGGAGATTGGAGTTTTAGTGGACAATATATTATCACAATGGATTAACACAGTCAAGGAGCCTAATTTAATAAGCCATATTACAAAGGAGGTAAGAGTTAAACAACTAGTTCAATATTACAACTTAGTACCTAGCTATAATACATTATTGGGTGCCCAAAATGTTATGTTTTGAGGTTTGGAACCAAAGGTCCTTGAATATATGAGTGACAATTCAGAGAGGCAGGGTTATTAAGCCTAAGAACAAGTAAAAAGAGAATGAATGATGGGAAGAAGAAGGTGGTGAATTGAGTTTCTGGAATTTTGGATCCCTCATAGTGATGAAGGAAGGTATTGGAAGAAGGTATCATATTATGTTGATTATGTATATAGTTTCCTGAGTGTAACTCATGCAAGGGAGGTGTACTTGAGGAGGTTAGAAACTAATTTTGAGTAAGGTGAGAATTATTTGATTAATTAATATTTTTGGTCCATTCAAGTGAGTGATATAACTGCATTTGAGTTGAGTGAAAAAAGGAAAATAAGAAATGGGGCATTGAAGAGACTTAAGAGTCAATTTTCATCCTTGATAAGGAACTAATAAGCTAGGAATTGACAAGTTATTAGAAGACACAACAATAAGAGTTGTAGGAAAATAGATGGATTGATGATTTATGTAGATTGTCTTTAGTGTAAAAATTATTATGTAAAGAAAATAGGACCATACAAGATTCTGATAGTCATTTTTGCAAGTTTTAACCTTTCCCGGCTTATGGTTGATCCTAAAATGTAGAGTAGGTAGTAAAAGTGATTTTTGTAAACTTTTTGATTGTTGAGCCTCTTATGAATGATTGTACTTCCTCTATATCAAAAGAGCTATATAAAGAATATTTATTGAAGTCTGAGTTGGTGTTAAAAGACCTATTTAAAATTCTTAAGTCAATAAAATATTTTAGTGGAATGAGCTAAATGGAGACATGATATAAATATGTTTTTTCTCATATGTTTTTACTAGAGCATCCATTTAACTTGGGACTTATTTCCTAAGGAGTGTGATTTAGAAGGCTACAAAAATAGACAAATTTGAGAGAGAAAATGATAAAGATATCTTCAATAGTTTCATGAAAAATTCATATGAAAAAAATAAAGAACTAAACAAGATAAGAGTAAAATTTTAGTGGAAAATAATGGTATAATCAAATAAGTGGCAGCCCAAATTCCATTTATCCTCCTAATTTCGTGGGATCACACATTCCTCTCATACAAATCAATCCTTTAACAAATATTTTATTGTTCTGGTGAATTGCCACTTAAAAATTCTTGTCATTTAACTTTTAGAGGTTTCAATTTTAATTTATAGTCATTGAATATGACCATTTCCCACTCTTTTTACAATTTGAAATCTCCATAACATATCAAGGCATATTTTATACCTCATTTTCTTAGAAATATCCCAATATGTATGTAAATTTCATCTTGGCAATAAAAAACAAGTGCAAAGAAAGGATCCAGGGTTCTATTCTATGTGTCTGAATTGTTTTAATTTTTTATTTGTGTCTTGATGCCTAGGCAATAAATCTATCTCATTTGTTAAGTAGAACTTGTAGCTATAACATTTATGTTTAAATTCATAGAGAAAGTATATTGATCTTATCTAGTATATTTTCATGAATTATTATTTTAGGTACTTGTTTTCCTAGATGTATTAATGTAGTGTTGTTCATTAACTATCTGGAGGTAGTGATAACTGTGTTCCCTTTTTCGAATTCACCTTGACCACTTTCTTGGAGTTAATAAAGGAATGAGTTAAAACTATATCTTATTTAGATTTTTCTTTTTGATATTTAATTGACATCAAGGTGTTTATTATGCTTAGTAGTTGGAAACGAGAGCTTGGTTCCCTTTTATACATTCCTTCTCCATCACTTTTCAATTTACTTTGATGAAGATCCAATTCCTTAAGTCATTGTAAATATCATTAGGACCAAGCTTAATATAAATCAGAATTATTCAAATCATGAAGTACATAGTCTAGATGGTGGTTTTCCCAAATATGCCAACAATTTGTAGGTTAACATTAGGTCACATAGCCTCCATATGAATTTATATGTCTTGAGAGTATTTTTTACTTTGAACCATAATTTCAACTAGGTTCTAAAATAAGTAAGGTGAATTCCTCTTTTGTAAGTGTTTTCAAGTTGTGAAAAAAACACCATGAACAAAGCCACTGAAAATGCCAAAAATGTAGAACCACTACTAGAGCAAGAAAATCCACTGAAAATGTGGAAATTTTACTAGAGAAAGCATATCCATTGAATTTTTTGGAATTAAAAATCTACTATAAGTGTAAGCAAAACTAATTAAATTTTAAAAAATGTGGAGCCACTGAAAAATATTGTTGGGTTGCTAAAGTTCTTACAACACAATTATAGAGTAAAACCTCTATAAATTAGTTCCCAACCAATGAAGATGTAAGATCTATATTTGGTCTACACAAAGCCACTACAAATTACCACATTTCCATTAAGCTTGAAGGTGTATCCATTTTATGATAAACCAAGACTCTTGAAGTTGTCAGTGATGCAAAAACTGAGGTAAAATCTTAAAAACCTAAACTTTTTTACATAAAGACTAAATTTTGACATATCTTTTCCTCCTTAAATCATAGAAAAAAACACAAAACTATCAAACAAAAATAAATCTCAACTAAAAATATGGAATTTATACGAATTTCATTAAAAAAATTAAACTTAGAGGAAAATTGTGTGTGAGACAAGAAGGTGTTCCATTGGGTGTGTAAAATGTTTTCTAGTGTTTAAATGCCTAATCTAAATTAATGGAGAACTTACACCTATAATTTCATTTTAGATTAATCATTTATAAGCTATACATCAGGATAAAGCTTTTTTAAGAAAATAAATTGAACAACTATTTAAAGAAAGAAACTTAAATCTCTCCCTTAGATGTTTGGATTTCCCTTAAATTTTTGGATGTTTGTTTAACCAAGTGTAAGATGAAGTGAAAATTATTGTTTCCTTAAGAGGAAGCATTTCATGAAGTAATAAGTTTATTCAAATCGGAATTATCCATATTTGATAACCTTTTTCACTCAAAAAAAGGTTTCTCAAATTTTCCTTTACCTTATAACAGTATAATGCTAGGATGAGAATTTGGTATGTTTTTGTAGTAGGTTGAAGGTTTCTTATATAGGTTTCATGTTTGGTAAATGTGTAGATTTTGGTGCATGTGGGATAATGGAGATGTATGATTAAGCTTAATTAATTAGGATTAGTATTAATTAAGTATGATTAATAATCTATATGAGTTAGATGAGAAGAAAGGGATTTTAATCAATTAATTAGGAAGCAATTGATAGGCTTGGAGTAACTTGTAGAAGAAATTTGAGGCGTATTGAGAGGGAATTGATGAGATTTACAAGTAACTTGAAGTGGGGTTTAATTAATTAAAGGTAATTATTAATAGATGAAGGGGAAATTCAACTAATTAATAGTGAATTTTTAAATAACAAATGAAGAGGAATTTAATCAATGAAAGGTCACTACTTAGTATCAAAATGAGGGATTTAATGAATGAATGAAGGGTTGTTACTTATTGAATGAAGAGGGATGTTAGTATGATTTGTGTGGATATAGAGAAAATATAGTATGAAATATTTAGGGTGTATACACCTAGAAAATACCATACATAGTGGACAAAATCATTATACAGTTATGTACCTATTCTACAGTTCTATCATTTGTGGGTCAAAAGTAAAATTACTTATGCTTATCATTATTCCATATCTTATTCAAACTTAATGTGAAATATATAGTGTGGAAAAGTATAAAAGTAATATATAAACAATTATTTACTCACTTGGTAACTACTTGGAACCTATTTGATAATTGCAAGACACTACTCAATCTTCATCTCCAAATCTTAAGAAAATACTCCCTAAATTTCCATAAATCAATAGTATACATCAATAATACGCCTACACAAATATAAACTACTCTATAATCATCCAAGATCATTCTAAGACAATTCATAATCGTCTCAAATAAAAATTAAGCTCTATTAGGTATCTATACACAAAATTACTTCAAGGGGATTTAATTTAGCAAATATATCTTCAGGAACTCTATTTAGCACTCATGAGGGGCTATAGACACCCTAAAAATACACACCTATTTATATCCTATTTCCATCCCATTAGAATTAATTAAATTAATTCTATCCTACTATAATACATCCCTTTAAAATTAATTATATTAATTATAATTACATACCCCTACCCTTTAGAATTAATTAATTTAATTTTATCATGCCCTTGGAATTAGTTAAATTAATTCCTAACACCCTTTAATCAATTTCATTAAACAGTTATTTAATTAAATGGTTAGTTATCGTCTCATAATAAATAACTAATTAAATTAGTTATTTAAATAATCAACGCTTATTTCAGTAAATTTGTACATATTTCGGTGAATATAGACTCCAAAATTACAAGTTTTGGAAGAAAACTATCTTCTTTTTTGCATATATTGGATTCTATTTTTGTTTATACTAGATTCCATTATTACTATTATTGGATTCCATTATTAGTATTATTGGATTCCAATATTACTATTATTGGATTCCAATATCGTTATTGTTGGATCCCAATTTCACTATTATTGGATTCCTATATCGATATAATTAGAATCCAATTTCCCTATTTTTAGATTTTCATTTTGTGAGTATGTAAGGTTATCGGCTGATAAATATTATAAAGAATAATCCCATTGGATTAATAAAATTAAAAAAACTAATAATAAATTCCTGCAAAAGCAAGTCCAAAGTGCAAGCCTCACAATTTGAAAAGGTGATGCTCATGTTGGCCATGTATTTTTTTGTTGTAATTGAATTATTGATTTCAATTACATTAATGGAAAAGGGTTTCATGGTGTTTTATGAGTCTCCATGAGGTGGTAGTCAATGGTCAAACATGAAGGTTGATTGGTAGTGTCCATGTTTAATGAGTTTTATGAGGTCCTGGTGCATGGTTAAGCTAGTATAGTCACTGTTTGAGCTCTCTAGAGTTGGTTTTAGATTTTTATGAGATCTTTCATGGTATGTAAAGTGTGTTACAGATATATATGTGTTTGTATGAGGTCATTATAATCAGGTCATGAGGTTTCATGGTTAAGTCAGGTCATTCCAAGCTTGTTTCTAGCCTTGGAGCATGCAGAATGAGAGACAAGTATGATATTTGGACCCAATCCATATTTTTGAAGCATGGTAGAATCATGGTGATGGTATATAGGTAATTTATGGTGAGTTTTAGGTCATAACTTAGATGTATGATGCATATTTGATGTCTTTAGGAAGTAACATGTGAGAAACAGACAAGTTAACATAGGTAAGTCTTATGGTTGGAGAGTTTAGAATGTATTTTGACTATATGGTGAGTTTTAGAAGTTATATTATATTATCATGATTATTCATGACAAGTTTAAGGTCAAAGTAGTAAAGGAAATGTAAGATATCTTAGTTTTTTACAAAACTAGGTAAGTTACAGTGTGTTTTTGAAGCAAATATGGACATTCTGATGCTCACCTTGAATTGTGTGCTTTACATGGGACCTTGTGGATTTTAGGGATGTTTATTAAATTATTATACAAGGTTTCAAAAAAAATAATGAGGTCATTTAATCACCAAGTTTTTATGAATGAATGTTAAGAAAGTAAATAACTTTTTGTGTGTTTGAAACCTAGCTCAAAAGAGGTAGGAAATATAATGCTCATAAGAAAATATAATTTTTTTATAGTGAATTTATGATGATTTTATGATTTATATGACTTCTCCATGTTTCCAGAAAGGTATGGTAGTGGTTGTTTCTGAAGAAGTTTAGTTTGGGACAAGGTTTTTCAAAAGAGTTACAAATTAAATGGAAATTGTTTAGTATGTGAGTGTTTATTTATTTCCATGGTGGTTTTAGGTAATATAGATGCATAAAAAATGGAAAAGTATTCCTTATTTGTGTAGACCAGTCAAAGGGTGGTTTTGGGGCAGTTCCAGGTAGTTTGTAGAAATGAGCTTGGTTGTAGGATTTCCACTTAAATTTGGAGGGATTTATAACATGTTATATAAATTTTATTCATATATATTTCTAATGGTATAATTTTTGTCTCATTATGATGAGATTTTATGGGCCATCCAAGTTAGATTGCAAGGAAGAAGGTTTCTTGGTTTTCAGGACTGGAATGCTCGGGCTGAAATATTGAGTTGGTTGAAACATGAGATGAATGATTTTATGCTTGATAAAACTTGGAAAGTGAAGAGGAATGAATTTTTTTCCTATTTAAGGAATTTTGAGGTCTTTAAAGAGACATAAATGGTGAAAACTAGTTGAGTATGCAAAATTGGTTTCTGGTAAGCATCTTTTGGTGAAATGGAAAGTAGTTGTGGTTTGAGCATATAAATGTTTCTTTATTTATAACTTTCATATAATTTATTCACAGGTCTTGAGGTTTCCATATATTTTTCACATGCCATAGTTTAGTTGTTCTTGGGTGATCTTTAGGCCAAAAGGTGAAGATAGGGTGCTAGAAACAACTATTTTGTGAACGATATGAGCATGTGGGCCCATTTAATGATTTATTTGATTGGTAAAAGTAATTGTATGACCATCTATGATTATTATATGTTATTTTAATCTTTTATGGTGAAATTTGGAGCTTTACTAAGCATGGTTTTATGATTTTTGGTTTTATCTCATCCTAGTAATGGGGTTTTGAGCATGTTTTGTGCATGGCTGGCCTGTATGGGTCATTTGTGAATGTTTTAATGATTCAAATGGTATGTTATGAAGTTTTACTGGTGAAACAAAATGAGGTAAACTAACATCTCTTGTGTTTGAATCAAGAGGAAAGTATAAAAGTTATGTTTTGGGTGTAAAGTTGGGCTAGTTATGCATATGTGAAAAGTGTGACCCATGTGAGAGTATTTTATAGGTAAAAAGGCATGTGTTGAGAGCTAAGAGAGTTCATAAAATGTTGAATAATGCTTTTAAGATTCTATGTAAGGGTTTGAAGTAAATATAATTGAAGTAATAAAGAGAAAGAGTGAGTTGGAGAAACTGGGGTTTGAGAAAGGATTTGAAGGTGTTTGTGAGCTAAATTAGAGATCTCCATCAGTTATAACAGAAACAAAATCATAGGTCATCATCATCAGGTGGCTGAGTTTATGTCTAGTCATCTTAGGGGGTTGTAGACTCCTTTTGGAGTGTGTATTTCACTAAATTATGGGTTGGTGCTCCTTGTAGGGTAGGTGGTCCTTTTGAAGTTAGTGATTCATAATTTTTTTTTTTTTTGCGTAATATAAGTAGAGTTTCAGTGGGTTATCTTCCCCATGAGGATTTCCACTTACATAAGAAGTTATGTTTTGTGTGTCTTACTTTTTGTTGATATGTTTGGATGTTGAATATCACAATAAGAACACATGGTTATGAATGATGTATGGAAAAATTAATTGATGAATGTATGGTTTGGTAAATGAAATAAAAATAATTGTAGGAATGATTTACCCCTCCCCCCTCTCAGTCCTTTTTTATTCCAACAATTGGTATCAAATCTAGTCCTCATGAAGTGATTTTTACAACTTGAAGGAGATCCTCTTGAAGCATAGGTCTAATAGATAGTCAAGGTCAAGATCGAGAGAATCTACTGGTCAGATTGATGTATTGTTTGAAACCCTTAGGGTTTTACATATGGTAGACCAACTACGAGGTTTACACTCTCTCTCTAACAAGCATAGCTGATAATAAGTCTGATGAAGGTGTCAAAATAGGTCCTTTTATTTATTTTGAAGTAGGATTCCCTAAAAGTAATAATGAAGAATTCATAGATGACCTATCTAGTTTATCCTGATGTATGTGGCTCTAAAGAAGATGGTTTAAATTTATTTATGAATACTTAGAGGCATATCCTAAGGATTTTCTATATTTTTTTGAATCTATCTCTATCTATAAAATGTGCTTCTTGAAGGCCTGGCAGTTGATCATGATGCAGATGGGTTTGAACCCATACAGGAAGAGAAATAATGTCATGATGTTTTAAACATAAAGAAAAAATTTGAAGTGATCCAAGAGAAATTTGAAGAAAATATGACAAACCATGAAGAGAAAATCAATTTGGTTGAGTCAAGATATATTATTGGGACTTTGACTCATACAAGTTTTGAAGCCAAGAAGGGCTTGGTATTCCTAAGAAGGCATCAAGATGTTGATCTTCCATCAAGGAAGAAGAAAAGGAGAGGATTTCACTCAAGGTATACGATTTTGTTTTATGAATATTCCTTCTTGTTTGAGTCATGTGAACATATGAATGAAGATAAGTGGAGAAGTAACAAATAATATCAAATTCTTGAAGGAGATGATATAGGTCCACAAGGTCTATATGGAATTATTCAAGTATGTTGTGTTTGTATATACATTCATTGATGCATCAAGAGGTCAAATTTGTTGAGCTTGGCCCATCATGAAGAAGAAATATGTTGATTTTGTGAAGATTATACACTTGGAGGTCCCTGAGTTTTTCATGTCAGTTCTGCCTAATCTTGTATCACTCTTAAGGTGTGGTGTTGATTGAAGGTATGTATTCATTCATCAAGTCCTGATTTTGAAATATGTAAGGTCTCAGTCAAAAGGTGTTTGAATTTTGTGTCGTGGGTCAAAGAAAAGTGATATCATGTGAAGTCTATTTAAAGGTCATGTTTATGTTGCAAATATGGTTCTGACTATGATATCATTACAAGTATCATGAAAATTCTGATTTGTGAGTATATTCATTGTATAGTTAAGTATGTCATAAGGGTATTTGATAAATATCATTCAAGGTATGTATGTGGTGTTTTTGTGTATCCATGAGTCAATACTTGAAGGATTCTCTTGAAGATAGTTGTAGAATCATACTATGCAATATGAGTGTGTATTTCCATGTTAATATCAAGAAGTTTTCATATGTGTTCAAAGTATCTTATAGTATTAATATCCATCATGAAGTTTGTGTTGTCATGGTGTATTTATCTAAGTGGTTCTAGTCAAGTATCAAGAAGGTAAGTGGCATGTATTAGATGAAAAGGGAAGTTAATTAAGTTTGCAGGGTGCTCTTTCTCTATTGCTAAATTTTTACTAACATTCTGCTACAATTATACTACATTTTTCTGTAATTATGATGTCTTTTAACCTATTAAAAAACTGGTTTCTAAGTTGATGTGCATTACTGTCAAGCCTGCATATGAGTGTTGGATGTCTTAGTTGATGAAATTGGTTGAGGAATGTTAAAGATTTTATATGCTCTGAACTTCAAGGAAGATGAAAATTGGAAAAATTCAAGGCATCCAAGCACACATGAGATCAAATTGAAGGCATAATTTGTTGTGTGTTCTTACTCCCATTATTATGATATTATAATTGAAGAAGGAAGTAAATCATCAAATTCTTGAAGATGTGTGGAAGTCAGAAGTTATGAAACAAAGCATGAGGATGAATATAAATAATTTTTGAAATATCTTACAAAGGAATAGCTATGATTCCATTCAAGTATGTGGTGAATTTCTCATCTGATTTGGGTAGTATGATCTAAAAATATAAGAGACGTGTAGCAAGAAATATTAGATTTGATCATACATTAAGATATCACGAGGGAATGAATAGGAGAGCCTAGAAATTCCAAAGAGTACTATGAAAATGTAAAAATATTTAAGCAGACATAATAAGATAATGTTAACATTCCTAAACACATTTAAATGATATCTAAAACAAGAAGTGTTCTATGATGGTATATGTTGAGGGGGATCCTAAGTGCCTTATATCTCAATGAAATGAAGCAATAGCCAATATGTCTTGGAAAGTGTATCATGTTTGATCTCAATTACTGTAACAGATAATTATTTGACTATGAAAGAAGAGAAAATAGTATGCTACATGTCTTATGTAGTCCACCAAGGTAGGGGGAGCTTGATTTGTTTCTTGATCAGGTGTGAAAGGTATATAAAAGGAATGTGTAACAAAGTTAATTGAATGATTACAAGTGCATTGAAAGTGAGACTATGATGGTATAAGGACAGATTGGAAGTGATTATTGACTAATATATGGTATATTGGAAAGAGGAGTTTTTATCAGGAATATTTCATGGCAAAATCATTGATCAAGTGCTTTAGGTCTGAGATAAAGTGTTTGATCTATTCATATGACATGCATTCAAGGTATGAGCTAATATTTTTACATCTTCAGTTATTTTGAGGTAGTATGAAGACAAGGGGAGATACAAAATTATCCTTCATATGTTGAGTGTGGTTCTAGAGCATTCAAAATGTTGGTATTTTTGGATTGAGAATGTTTTATAGGGCTCAATGTCCTAAAGTGGTGATATGTAGTTATGGAGGTAGAATTAGTGTATTTGGCATTGTACATAACTAGAGGATGGTGAATAATAGGGTTAAATACAAAGTAAAGTGGATATATTTTTAGGGGGATATTTTTTGATGATCATATTAGGTCCATGAATTAGTTTTTTTGTTGTTGTGTGAAGCCAAAGGAGAAAGTACAACCTAAGGGGGAGTCTTGTGACCGGGTAAGTTTGAGCTCATTAATTATTTTTGTTGTGTCATGTTGTGTGTTACCATTCTCCATTTCTAGTTTTAATTTTATACTTTTTTCATAGATGTTAAAGGGAGAGATAAGCATCAGAAACATGAAAATATTCATGTAGGTGTGTTGGTCTTGTTGGTTTCCCTCAATGTTTCTGAAGGTAGTTGCCATAAATGAAAAAGGAAAAGATTGTTGGCCATTTTATGTTTCTATTTTCATCAATGTAAATTACATTTATGGAAAAGGGTGTCATGGTGTTGTATGAGTCTCCATGAGGTGTTAGTCAATGGTCAAACATGAAGGTTGAGTGCTAATGTCCATGTTTAGTGAGTTCTATGAGGTACTGGTGCATGGTAGAGATAGTATAGTCACTATTTGATATCTATAGAGTTAGTTGGAAGTTTTAATGAGGTCATTCATGGTATGTGAGGTGTTTTACAGATGTATATGGGTCTCCATGAGGTCATTATGATCAGGTCACGAGGTTTCATGGTTGAGTCATGTCATTTCAAGCTTGTTTCTAGCCCTCGAGCATACAAAATGAGATAGAGGTATGATATTTGGACTAAATAAGACTTTTTGAATCATTTTAAAAATATGTTGATGGAATAAATTACATGTATGGTGAGTTTCAAGTAATAACTCAAAGGTATGATGCATGTTTGAGGTCCTTAGGAAGCAACAGGTGAGAAACATGCAAGTTAGCACATGTAAGTCTTAATGTATGGAGAGTTTAAGATGTATTTTGGATATATGGAAAGTTTGAGAAGTTATAGTATGTTTTCATTATGATGTTTGACAAGTTTCAGGTCAAAGTAATGAAGCAATTGCAAGATATCCCAGTTTTCGCAAAACCGGGTAAGTTATAGTGTATTTTTGAAGCAAATGTGGAACTTCTAGTGCTCACCCTAAATTGTGTGCTTTGCATTGGACCTTGTGGATTTTAGATATGTTTTTAATATGATTCTAAAAGGTTTTAAAAAATTAATGAGATCATTTCATATTCATGTTTTTATGAACAAATGTTAAGAAGGTAAACAACTTGTTATGTGTTTGAAACCCTAACTCAAAAGTGGTAGAAGAGATAATTCTCATAATTTCCTATAATTTGTTTCTAGTGTACGGATGATGATTTTATAATGTAGAGGACTCCTCCAGATTTCTAGAAAGGTATGGTATTGGTTGTGGTGATGAGTGGACCCCATTCAAACATGCCTATTTCTGAAGAAGTTTAGTTTGGGATAAGGTTATCGAAAGGAGTTAAAAATTAAATGGAAATTGTTTTTATTGATTTTAATAGTGGTTTTAGGTCATTAGGATGCATAAAAATGGAAAAGTGTGCCCTATTTGTGAGGACTAGTCAAAGGGCAGTTTTGGGGGGCAATTCTAGGTAGTTTGCAGAGATGATCTTAGTTGAAGGCCTTCCAATTAGATTTGTAAGGAGTTATAATATGTTATGGAAATTTTATTTAGATATATTTCCAATGGTATAATTTTTGTATCATTATAATGATATTTGATGGGTCATCCAAGTCAATTTGTGAGGAAGAAGGTTTCTTGGTTTTCAGGACTGAACTACTCAGGTTGAAAGATTTAGTTGGTAGAAGCGTGATATTAATGAGTTGATGTTTGATACCACCTGTAAAGTTAATAGATATTGATTTTTTTCCAATTGAAGGAATTTTGAGGTCTTGAAAGTTAAATAAATGGTTAAAACTTATTGAGTTTGTAAAATAAATTTATGGGCACTATGTTTTGGTGAAGTGTAAAGTAGATGTGGTTTGAGCTTATGGATGTTTATTTATTTATAAGTTGCATAGATGTGATGTAAAAGTCTAGAGGTTTCTATATAGTGTCACATACCATAGGTGAGTTGTTCTTGGGTGATCTTGAGGCCCAAAGATGAAGACATGGTGTTGGTAACAACTGTTTTTTGAAGGATATGAGCTTGTGGGCCTGTTTAATGATTTATTTGATTGTTTTAATTAATTTTAAAAATATTTATCATTATTATATGTTATATTACTCATTTATGGTGAATCTTGGATATTTAATAGGCATGGGTTTTGTATTTGTGATTTTATCTCATCTTAGTGATGGGGTTTTGAGCATTATTGGTGCAAGTGAGATGGTTTTGGGCATGGCCGACCTATATAGGTCATTTTTGAAATTTTTTAATGATTAAAATGGGATGTTATGAATTTTAATTGGTTGAACTAAATGAGGTAAACTGGCCTATCTTGTTTTTGAATCAAGGATAAATTATCAAAGTGATGTTTTGGGTGCAAAGTTGCATAGTTATGCATATGTGAAAAGTATAACCCATGTGTGAGTGTTTTACAAGTAAATTTTTTTTGTTAAGATTTGAGAGAGTGCATGATAGGTTATATAATGTTTGAAAGAGTTTGTTCAAGGGTTTGAATTAAAGAGAAGTGAATAAAGTGAGAGAAAGAGTGAGTTGGAGAAGCTAGGATCTGAGCAAGGATCTGAAGGTGTTTGTGAGTTGAATTAGATATCTCCATCAGTTGTGGAAGAAAAAAAATTAATATATCATCACCATCAGGTTTCTAAGTTAGTGCTTAGTCATCTTAGGAGGTTGTAACCTCCTTTTGGAGTGGGCGCTTCGCTAAATTAGGGGTTGGTGTTCCTTGTATGGTTGACACTCTACTAAACTAGGAGTTGGTGCTCCTTGTGAAGTTGGTGCTTCACTAAATATATTTTCTTTCTGTAATATAAGAATATTTTTAGTTTTTCTTCTTTCCCATGAGGGTTTCCCACTTACATGTGGTGTTATGTGTTGTGCATCTTTATTTTTGTTGATGTGTTTGAATGTTGAATATCATAATAAGTACACATGGTTATAAATGATGCATGGACAAATTAATTGATGAATGTATGGTTTGGTAAATGAAATGAAAATCATTATAGGATTGATTCACCCCCCATCCTAGTCCTTTGTGATTTCAATATCCCACACTTTCCTGGCACTTTGAAATTACAAACCTTGATGTAAGGTTAGCAACCGCTAACTATTATTAGGCATGAGATTGTTAGATTAAAAATAAAATAAAAACTAACAAATAAATTCTTGCAAAACCAAGTTCAATGTGTGAGCCTTGCACTTTCAAATTTCTATCCTCTCAATTTCAAAGTGAGATCCTCATACTTTTAAAGTACGAGGCTTGTGCTTCCAAAGTCCAAGTCTCCCACTTTCAAAGTATGAGGTTCACACTTTCAAAGTGCGAGGACTTGTACTTTCTATGTTGGATTCATTATGCGCATCCTTGACATTTATATTGGCCTCAAATTTTAATGGTGTTATTTGTTTTTCTAGTCAAACTTACAATAAAACTAAATTCTCACATTTGTTATGATTTTCTCAAAATATGACCTTTTTGTTTGATATTATAATAGTGAAATTATTGAAGCAAAATAGTGGAAAAAAATTGGTAGTTATTCAAGTTTGTTTATCTCAGTCATAGCATTAAAATGACTTGAGTCTTCTGCTCTTAGATTATACATGGCCTTGAGTTTACTACTTCTTATTATTGTAAGTTATATCTTAGATTTATCATTAAAAGGAGACAACATCATTGGGATTTATTAATATCACAAATTCAATTGCTGTGAAAGAAAGTAGAATTTACTCTTGTAAATTATTCCATTCTCTATGTAAATGACAAGTCACGTACTTACATTAGGAATAAAATAAATTAATCCTTAACACAATACAAGAAAAATTCTTGTGAGAAACACAATCAAATTCCCTTGGAGATACATTGAACCAATACTATATGGTTTACATCAATCAAAAGATACATTGTGCCACAATTGTTATCTTTGTGAGTCAATAATTTTCACCACCTTTTGCCCAGTTTTGGACACTCTGAATGAGCCACATTTATATCACACCCCTCATTGTGGAATAGTTCTTTGCTAGAATTTTTTTCAAGTCCCCCTCTTGTAGCCCATTCTCTTAGCCTTGTATAAGTTGAGTAGATATTCATGTTTTGATTTAATTGATATATAACTACCATTCCCTTGTTATTGAATGATTTTATTGGAATATAATTTTCAAATAATCTAGAATCCAAATTATTGAAATGTACTTATATAATCCAAATCAATGATGCATGTTCCAAAGAACAATTTAAAAATGGAAATATTTTGTAGGTTCAAACTAGAGGTATATATTATGTTTCTCCCTATCTCCTTTCCCTCCACTAAATACATTGGTTTGGAGAATGAATAGCTTCACATGCCTAAGAACTCAAATTTTATCTCATCATGATATGAGTTTGGTGATGATAAATGTAATTCAAAATAACACAACTGATGTGTCACACACAAGCAGATGAAAGTATTTCAAAAAGTAGGAGAACATGATTGTCGGATAAATGGTGAAGTCACCAAGCACCATCTTTATTCACATAATAAAGTTTTCAATAAAATACATTCACTTGGATTAGAATCCAATACTTTCACCACCATCAACCAGTGACATCAACCACCATAGAAAACAATAACATTCATGTCAAAGTATTAGTGAAACATATTACAGGTTGCCTTAATACCATTTTAACCCTTAAAAATTCATCTAGTATTCCCAAGTTTTAGATACAATGACATAAGTTCAAATAAGAAAAAAAAATACAATAATCTACTTATGTACATAAACAAAAAATTCAACCTAAAATAGAGTATAATAAAACATTGTGAGGCATCTGAGATGAGGATTTCAGTACAATAATCTAGTTATGCACCTAATTTAAAAATTAAGCTTAAAACACATCTGATAGGAGGATGAAAACAACTCTTAACATGTATGACATGAAAAATATCAGACTAGAATGAGATAGAACCAAATAACAAGACTCATATATGTAATCAATATAAATAATTAAGGGAAAAACCAAATCAATTGACATAAAATAGTGAAAATAGTTTAAATTTACTCTCCTCTCCTCTTTTTTTTTCTCCAATTACTATCACAACCAAGTCAACCAAAACATAAGGTTAATATTTTCCTCTCCTCTCCTATGTTAAAAAATTGTTATCTCCTCTATTTTAATTAAGTAGTGGGTAGAAATTGGAAATTAGAATTAGTCATGGCCATGAACAACATTGGCCAAAGTGATAGCCATGACCATGAAAAACATTGGCTTGCTAATTTTGGTGGTTTCATGCCATAGCACACCCCCAGCCACAATGCACCCTACCCTTGAGTCAGATTTAGGGAATTAGGAAAAAATATAGTTAGGTATTTGAAAAATCTCCATTTTTCTCCTCCAAGGCCAAAGCGATACCCATGGCCATGAAAAAAATTAGTGTGGTGAGTTTAGTGGTGCCATGCCACAATGCCCCCTAGCCATAACACACCCCCCATGCCTATGGCGGATTGATGGAATTGGGAACAATTAACGATAGGTGTTTGACCAAGCCTCCTTTTGGTTCTCCTGTCACAAGGATAAAGTGATAGCCATGGTCATGAAGAACATTGGCTTGCTAAGTCTAGCGAACCTACTATGATCAATTCCATGCCACATCACACTACCCATGACTGATTTTATAGAAGATGACATCAATTTCCTATCTGACACTAAAATGGATTTAAAAGACCCAGAAGATTCCATATTCACATGTCGATTTGGGAATAGGAGCACAAGATTCATCTATAACTTTTTCAGAATTTAGTGATAGCATGAAGATGATGGAAAAGTGTTGAGAATCAAGATCCTTGTAATGATGGTGGAAAGAGGATTCCCCAGTGACTTGAAGTATTGTGTGAGAATGACTTATTTATATCTCTCCGATAACAGTATTCCAGGAAGTTTTGAGTCGATCAACATTTAACAAAATGTAGACCAAATTGATAGCCATGCCCATGAACAACATTGACATGCTGAGTTTGGTGGTTCCATGATACAGTACACCCCCAAGCCACAATGCACCCACCACGCCTGATGCAGATTTAGGGAATTGGGAAAAAATAGTTATGTGTTCGACCTAGCTTCAATATGGTCCTCCTTTCAAAGTGATAGCCATGGCCATGAACAACATTGGCATGTTGAGTGTGGTGGTGCCATGCCATAATGAACCCCTAAGCCATAACACACCCCATATACCTGAGATGGATTTATGGAATTAGGAACAAATATAGGTATGTGTTCAACCCCCTTGAATCCTTCTTGTCTTACTATAATAAGGCCAAAGTGAGACATGACCACAAACAACATTGGTGTGTTGAATGTGGTGATATCATGCCACAGTGCACCCCCCATCCACAGCACACCCCTCATCCATAGCACACCCATTAGCCATAGTGTACCCCTATTGTACCCACCAGCCACAATACACCCTTAAGCATATCCCCCAGCCACAAAATTCCCCCAACCACAATATAGCCCCCAACACATCCCCCAGCCACAACACAAAACATAGGGCACATTATGCCCCCAGGCCTGAGATGGATTTAGGGATTTAGGAACAAATATTCCACTGTGTGTTTAAAAATATTTGTAATGTAATGTGGAGTATTAACAAGTTTATATAGTAAATGGTTAAAGAAACTTAAGTAGAGATTCTAAGTGAACATGCATTTGACTTTCCTAGGTATGGTAAGAAGAAAATTAGATGAGATAAGGTAAAAGTAAGATTGTATGATTGTAAATAGGTTAAGTGGAATTGAAATGGTCCTAGGATGTCGAGATGACCTGGAAGGGAAGTCTACAGAAGTTGGAAGCATCTCATTCCCATTTCAAATTCACATATTTGTCTACATGGGTCAGACACCAGACTAAAGAAGCGGGTGAAAGGGAGAGTCAAAGCTAAATAAAGAATGGATTTTCCATTGGAAGTAGCACACGAAGGGGTCTACACAAAATATAAGGTACATTTCAGAACCTAGTGCCCCATACCTTCAATCCCCCACATCTTCTTTCTGGTTGGGAGAAAAGATGTTCAAAACTAGAGGGGAAGAGACCAATTTAGGGAACTGGGAATAAATATAGATAGGTGTTTGACCAAGCCTACTTAGGGTTCTCATGTCAAAGTGATATATATGGCCACAAAAAACATTAGTGTGTTTAGTTTGGTGGTGCTAGTACGATCAATTCCATGCTAAAACACGTACCCCATGCCCAATTTTATAGAAAATGACATCAAATGTCTGTCTGAAACTCAAACAAAATTGAAATGCCCAATTGATTCTATTAGTAGAAATTTATTAGGATCAAACCATTTATACTAGCAGCCATCAAACCATTCCTTTCAGTAAGTATTCAAGCTTAGCGGTCACTAAGTACTTTCTTTAATATGAGCCAAATTTTCATCTAACGCAAGTAATGGAGCTTAACAGTCACTATTTTCAAAATAAGAAATTGTTTAGACTAATGGTCATCAATCCATTCCTTTCAGTAATCATTCGATCTTAGTGGTCGCCAAGCATTTTCTTTAATACGAACTGATTTTTTATCTAACATAAATAATGGAGCTTAGTTGTTAGCAAGAATTTTCGTAGATACAAACCGATATGAATTACGTGTTACAAAAAATATAACTTATGACAAATATATAATTTGTTATCCCTCTTAAGCATATGTAGTACATTTATTGGTTGCATCATGGATTGTATAGCCAATATGAATTGATTATAATTAATGAAAAATAATAGTGATCCAAAGATTTATAGATTATTTTTAACATTGGTGGATAGCCATCCTATGAATTATAGAGGCTAGCAACCACTAGGATTCTTTTAGACATGTAAATGGAAAACATAAGATGTGTAAATATTTTCATTAACACCTATTGAAAGGAATAATAAATCATGGTAATGGAGCGTAGTGGTCACTAAGTTCAATCCTAAATATAAGCCGATGCAAAATATGTGTGAAGCTAAAAATTATGTTTTAGTTTTTCTACTGTAAATGTAACTAACACCAAAATATTGACAAACACAAGATATATTAGAAATTTCATGCCATGTGTCAACATTTTATCTAGTGACATTTACATAATAATATGACATATTTTTATAGGTTAAAATTATTTAATCTAGGTATTTATGTACATAATATGATTTACTACAAAAATGAAATTTGTATATGATTTTACAAGGTCAAGTAACTTCATTTTCTCACACTCAAACTAAAAAACACTCTACCTAACCATCTAAATATTAAGTAACGCGTATCAAGTTGACACCCAAGATAATATTATTTCTTCAAAGTTAAAATTAAAAATCATGCAGTGATATTAATATGGATTATGTGCATTTGATTAGTTATTTGATAGCTATTTTGAAAATAAAAATTTGTTGATACTAACGGCTGCTAAGCCATTTATTTCAATAATTAAACTAGATTAGCAGTCAATAATCATTTTATTTGATACAAATTGATGTGTATTAGAAAGAACATATGCATAGGTCTGACCCTAGCATTCGGTAAGCTAAGAAAAGAGTGTTAACAACCACAAAATCCTAACTAAATTTTAGTTCTGACCGATATGATACAATGTTATCATACCAAATCCCACTTTCCTACACAAAATTTAATTTTACATGTATCCACATCATGATGTTATACTATTACCCTGAAAATTTTGTTGGTAATCATCTTTTTTCCCAACTAAGGAAAACCATCCATAACCTTCGAGAGTGCGAAATGTCCGCTAAACAAATATTTCTAACTGAAATAAATAAAGGAAAACACTTAGCGACTGCTAAGATATACTACTCTGATATTTTATTGGATATTTATTTTTAAAATTAAGAATCTATTGATCCTAGCATCTGTTAATCCATTCCTTTCAATAATTAATATAGATTAGTGGTCGTTAAGCATTTTCTTTGATGTGCACCAATATGTATAAAAAAAAAGATGCAAAGGTGTGAGACTAGCAGTTATAATATGAGCAAATAATTTTTATGATAAACAAAACAAAATTGAACTTTAAATCCATTCTTTAGGAGATAATGCTATTATACACAATGTAGCTTTCCACAACAACATGTAAAATGACATGTCTCTACAGTTTGATGTTGTATGAAAACCCTGCAAACATTTTTAATAAACATATTTTTTCTTGACTAGGTAATCCCCTCCATATCCTTCAAGATCTATTTTTAAAATTAAGAATCTGTTGACCTTAGTGGCTACTAAGCCATTTTTGTTAAGAAGTAATAGATCTTAGTGGTTGTTAAGCATTTTCTTTTATGTGCACTAATGTGTATAACGAAGAAAAGATGCAAAGGTGTGAGACTAGAAGTCATTAATTTGAGAAAATATTTTTTATGACAAAAAATAATAATTGAACTTTAAATCCATCCTTTAATACATAATGCTATTATATACAATGCAGTTTGGCCCAACAACATATAAGATGACATGTCTCCACACTATGATTCTGTATGAGCAACCTGCAAACATTTTTACTAAATATCTTTTTTCCTGACAAGGTAAAGCCTTACATATCCTTCGAAAGTAATAAATTTCCATTACACACATATTTATCATCGAAATATATAAAGGAAAATGTCTAGAGACCGTTAATATCTATTACTATGATTTTTTATTCAATTGTTATTTTCAAAATAAGAAATTGTTTATAATAGCGGTCATCAAACCATTCCTTTTAGTAAGTATTCAAGCTTAGCAGTCACTAAGAACTTTCTTTAATACGAACCAAATTTTCATCTAATGCAAGTAATGGATCTTAGCAGTCACTATTTTCAAAATAATTATTTTTTTTATACTAGCGGTCATCTATCCATTCCTTTTAGTAAGTATTCAAGCTTACCAGTCGCTAAGCATTTTCTTTTATACGAACCAATTTTTGATCTAACATAAGCAATGGAGATTAGTGGTTGGCAAGCATTTTCCTAGATACGAAACGATATAAATTATGTGTTGCACAAAATATAACTTATGAGAAATATATAATTTTTTATCCCTCTTAAGGGTATGTAGTGCATTTATTGGTAGCGTCAGGGATTGTATAGCCAATATTAATTCATTATAATTAATGAAAAATAATAGTGATCCAAAGACTTATAGATTATATTTAACATCATTGGAAAGCCATCCTAGGAATCATAAAGGCTAGCAGCAGCTAGGATTCTCCTAGACACGTAAATGAAAAACATAAGATGTGCAAAGTTGTTCATTAACACCTATTAAAAGGAATAATAAATCATGGTAATGGAGCTTAGCATCGCTAAGTTCATTCCTTTATATAATCCAATGCAAAATATGTGTGAAGCAGAAAATTATGTTTTAGTTTTGCTTCTGTAAAATGTAAATAACAGCAAAATATTGACAAACAAAAGATATATTATAAATTTCATGCCACGTGTTAATATTTTATCGGGTGTCATTTACATAACAATATAACATAGTTTTATATGTTAAAATTATTTAATCTAGGTTTTTCTTTACATAATTTTATTTACTACAAAAAGGAAATTTGTATATGATTTTACAAGGTCAAGTAACTTTATTGTCTTACACTCAAACTATGAAATAGTCTACGTATCCATCTAAATATTAAGTAATGTGCAACATGTTGACACCCAAGATAATATTATTTCTTCAAAGTTAAAATTAAAAAACATGCAGTGATATTGATATGGATTATGTGCATTTGATTAGTTATTTGATAGCTATTTTGAAAATAAAAATTTGTTGAGACTAATGGCCGCTAAGCCATTTATTTCAATAATTAAACATATGCATAAGAATGACAACTTAGCATCCGTTTTATCCTTTTTAGTAAATCTAATAGGTCTTTATTAGCTTCCCTATAGATATGATTTAAGGAGCAATCCAAAATTAATGAAAGCCTTAAAATGAATTTTATTAACATAAGATTGATTTTTCATGACAAAGATCGATTTTTTATGATGACATAACCAATAACTTGAGAGTCACATTCATTCATTAATTTATTAATAGTCAAGTGATTTTTTTTCCCAAGTCCAAAATTCCTGCTCCACCATAATCTTTATGAAGAGAAACATTGTTCCATTTAATGAGAGGGTTTTTCTTAGTCTCATATGTTCCTTACTAGAGAAAGGTTGTGCATAGTTATATTGATTATTATCAATCACAAATTTGGGGAACCTCATAATAGAAAACATATAAATAGAATTTCATCTTGATTAGATTAGTAAGATTAGATCATAGTAATATAAGTTCATCATTTAATCATGAACAAGAATCTTGTTCATCTTCACCATACATATTTGATAAATCAGTTTTGGTTTATTTTCTTTGACAGTTTGATTTTCAAGAAAATATGTAAGGCCAATACAGACATGATACTTCATGAGGTTTAAATAATGAACTTATATTACTATGATCTAACATTTCTCAACTATGTCAATATAGGTAGGCAATGAATTTTAATTCTGGTCATTATTTTGAAATCCATAAATTTGTTGAGCCTAGCTGACAACAAATCCATTCCTTTCAATAAGTAATGGAGCTTACCAGTCACTAAGTATCTTCATTGTTACGAACCGACATTCATTATGTGTTATAAACAATATATCCTATGAAAACAATGTAAGGACTCATTCATCAAGAGGGTATGTAGTGTAGCACTTGGCTCTATCAAAGGGATAGTCCATCCAATATGATTTAATTATAATAATGAAAAAAACCCATCGATCAAAGTTGTTCAATATTTTTTCATTGTTAAAATGGATTCCTAGAAATTAAGGAGACTATCATTCGCTAGGATTCTCAACAAAAATAATTAAACAACATAAAACATTAATTGTTGTACATGATCTCCTATTGAAATGAATAGCTTAGTGGTTGTTAAGACCTAATGAAAGTATTGGATCTTATTGGTCCCTAAACATTTTCTTTGATAAGAAACGATATGGATTATGTGGTATACACAATATATCTTATGATAGTTGCATCAGGTTATGTCCCTCTCAATGGTATGTAATGTAATGTAATGACCATTTGAGATAAGGTGCCTTTAAGATATTTTTTACATTCGAGATAAAAAAAAATAGAAACTATTTACCTGAACACTTATCAAATGCTTGTATGTGAGTGGTGTGCCAATTTTAAGAGCGACTGTTTGTTGAAATTTCTAGGTACAACGTATAAACATCCTACCTAATCTACTAATTTGATATTTTTATTTCTTCACATCACTATTTTTTCCCACAAGGTCTTTATTTTCCTTATCACATGTATTTTTAACTTCTACCATAGGCTTGACTAACTCACCCTTGTACCATCAAGGAAAATGAACTAAATGTGACTAGAGCGAGTGATTCAATCTTGTTGTGGAATGAAAAATATCCTACATAAAGAAACTAGGATACCTTGTGGGAAAACTATTGATGTGTATAAACTAAAGTATAAATTTGTAGAATAGATATTTCTAACAGAGATAGCATTTTTTAGTCATATGGAGCTCCAGTGGAATTAGATAATGTTATAATAGAAAACAATGCATTAGGACCAACTCCAATGTCTTGTTTTGGGCTTTATGAATTATGTGTTATACACAATATATCTTATGAGAACTACATAAGGATTGATCCCTTTCCAGGGTATGTAGTGTCACACTTGACTCTTCCAGGGATAGTCTAGCCAATATGATGCAATTATAATCAATGAAAAACACTAGCAATATAAATGTGTAATGATTATTTTTAACAATAACAAGAGGTAATGGTTAGAACCTAGTGGTCATTAAGCTAGAAGATAATTGTTTATTCTATCGTTATTTTCAAAAAATAAACTATTGAGCTCATTCACCACAAAACTGTGCCTTTCAATAAGTAATGAAGCTTAGCAGTTGCTAAGAATTTTCATTG
Organism: Taxus chinensis; assembly: GCA_019776745.2. NCBI lineage: Eukaryota > Viridiplantae > Streptophyta > Pinopsida > Cupressales > Taxaceae > Taxus > Taxus chinensis. The sequence goes on along the minus strand of CM034156.1, from coordinate 382,678,889 downwards.
ATACAAACCGATATGAATTACGTGTAATACACAATATATCATATGAGAACAACATAAGGATTGATCCATCACGAGTGTGTGTAGTGCAACACTTGGCTCTGCCAAGGATAGTCTAGCCAATATAATTTAATTATTAATCATGATAAAAAAACCATCGATCAAATATGTTCAAATTATTTTTTTCATTGTTAAAATGGATTCCTAGAAATTAAGGAGACTATCAATCACTAGGATTCTCAACAAAAAATAATTGGACAACATTAAATATTCATTATTGTACATGAGCTTCTATTGAAATAAATGGATTAGTGGCCACTAAGACCTAACGGAAATATTGGATCTTGGCGGTCGCTATGCATTTTCTTTGATAAGAAATGATATGGATTATGTGTTATACACAATATATCTTATGATAACTACATAAGGCTATGTCCCTCTCGAGGGTATGTAGTGCAACGTAATCACCATTTGAGATAAGTTTCCTTTAGGCTAGTTTTTACATTCCAGAGAAAATAATTAGAAATGATTTTCCTGAATACTTATCAAATGCTTGTATGTGAGAGGTGTCAATTTTTCAGCAGAATTTTTATTAAAATCACTGGGTGCAATGCATAAATAGCCTACCTAATCTGATAATTTGATAGATTTGTTTCTTCAAATCACTATTTTTTTCCAAAAGGTCTCCTTCTTCCTTATCACATGTATTTTTAACTTCTACTATAGGCTTGACTAAATCACCCTTGTACCATCAAGGAAAATTACCTAAATGTGACAAGAGTGAGTGAGTCAAGCCTATTGTAGAATGAAAAATATCCAACGTAAAGAAACTAGGAGACCCTGTGGGAAAAATAGTGATGCATAGAAACGAAATTATCAAATTGGTAGAACAATTATTTTTGACAGAGATTGCATTTTTAGTTATATGGAGCTCCTGGTTGAATCAGATAATGTTATAATAGAAAACAATGCATCATAACCAACTCCAATGTCTTGTTTTGGGTTTTATGAATTATGTTGTTATGCACAATATATCTTATGAGAACTACATAAGGCTTTATCCCTTTCTAGGGTAATGTAGTGCAGCACTTGGCTCTTTCAGGGATAGTCCAATAGCCAATATGATGCAATTATAATCAATGAAAAACACTAGCAATCCAAATCTGTAATGATATTTTTTAACAATAACAAGAGGTAATGGTTAGAACCTAACAGCTACTAAGCTAGAAGATGATTTGTTATTTTATCGTTATTTTCAAAATAAGAAATTTTTGAGCCTATCCGCCACAAAACCATCCCTTTCAATAAGTAATGAAGCTTAGCAATTGCTAAGAATTTTCATTGATATGAACCAATATGAATTATGTGTAATACACAATATATCTATGAGAGTAACATAAGGATTCATCCTTACAGTCTTTACAAGCCTTAAATGATGTAAATTGATCTAAAAATTCTTTATCATTTCCATTCATATTCTATAGCCCATTGAACATTTTCCTAGTGATCGTTAAACTCTAATGTTCCATTATGAATGATTTGTTAATCAAAAAATATAATCAAATTAAGATACAACAACTCCTTGCTATTAATTTATTGAAAAAAAACATTTATCCTTCCCATATATTTACGAATTATTAATTTTTTAAATTCCTCTTACAGGTAATATGTCTTCCATTGGTTGAACTTCATTCACGCAAGTTCCATTCATTAAAGGAATGGAGAATGGGAAGAAGAGAGGTGAAGAATGGTTTGTTGAAATGCATTCTTTGGAAAACTATCACGTTGATCTTTGGTTATTCTTTGTTGATGATGATGTCAACCATGAATTCGTTATGTTTCTATCTTCAGAAGTTATTGATCAGCGAAAAATGTGTATTCAAGTGGAATGTATTGATGTTGAAATTAATAAGTCCCTTATTCTTGAAATGGAGTTGGAAGATTCCTTGTTCAAGAAATTGGAAATGAAAGCTTCTACAGAAAAATAGGCATGTTCAGGTATTAAATATGGTTGGAATTCAGGGATGTTCATAGACTCAGACAAAATTGGATGTGCAAATGCCCATGAAATTCATAATGGCATGAATTTGGTATTCATTAAAGTATATAGATACGACAATACCTCTTATGTTTGTCACTATTTGAATATTAAAAAAAAATTCTTTCACCACCAAAGTATGCCATGCTATTTAAATTGTTAAGGCAAACTTATTTTCCTAAATTAGAGATAGATCCCTCTAAGTCAAAATTGCATGGGCTTAAAAAGAACAATAAATCGGCTGTATTGTTAAAAAAAAGTGAGCAGTATATTTGAGAAAATAGAATCTTCAATCATTGAAAATTTTAATTTTTTTGTTCAATGACGGTGTATTTCCAATTGAAGTTTCTAAGTGCCATGTAGCACCTCAACAATATCAATATTTTCCTATAGATGAGGAGAATGTTGAGATTCTTGTCCATTCCATGTTGATTAATGTTATTCCTACACAGAGGGATGCAATTCTTCTTCCCTTTTTACTTTCTATAAAGGAAATCATGCAACTAAAGGATCCAGATGACTTGAAAAGGGATGATGTACAGTTCTACATTCTTGACTACCAACATATAATTTGTTCCAAAAAAATAATTAGCCGAGAAAAATTACAAGTCATTACATGTTAGGCTGCAGTTTAGAAAGGCTCACATTTTGTCCTCTAAATCATCTACCAAAGACATTATTAATATTTGTAAGCAGCAAAATGAAGTAAATAAAATTTGAATTGAAACCAAGTCTATTGATTTACTTTACAAGGCTCGATCGATTTGACAATTCCTAGGATGTCCTCAGAGGCCTGGAGTGGTAAACACAAAGACATAGGAGTGGAGGGTAATGAAACTTAATATTAGTGCATTAGTATTTAAAATTTAATTTTGGTAATTTTCAAAAATTAAATGTACTATTTGAGCTTTGAATGCAGATATTTGAGAAGCAATATCTTGCTATTTTTGACTTGCAAAAGATAGAGATTCCTTATGACAAATGGACTTTTATATTGTTTTCAAATGATATATGGACCAAATGGACAACAACATTTGAGTTTAGATCGGGTGAGCTTTCTTTCTCTCCTTGTAAGGATAATCAGCCTAAATTTCAGCCCAATTCATTGGCAAGGTTCACAGTCAATTCCTTCAAGGCTGTAAGAGGAGTGACTGATGAGGAACTATTAGAACTAGCTGAAAAAGTGCAATCATGGAATGTATGGTTAACTTGATCTATTGAGGTAGGAATCATAGAAGAGACCTTTGAATCTTACTGTCGTAGAATAAAATATGAAAGAAAAATGACAGGAAAGGCTTTAGAATATTTGAAAAATAAATATCTAGATAATATTGTATTGGTAGAATGCAATGAAGGCAATGTTGAAAAGTTCAAACTGCATGAATCTCACTATTGTCATTTGTATTTACTCTTAGGATAAGATATAAAAGGAAAAATAAAATTTGATACCCAAAGAAGTGAAAAATCAGCAAGAAGAAAAGTTGATGCAAAAGTGACAGAGGTTATTCCAAGAAGCTCAAAGTATTTTAGAAAACTATGTGATTTCAATTGAAGAACAAATTCTAGTAAGGATGGAAGATACAGAAGATTCTACGTATCAATGTGTATATCCCTTCCAGCTTCAGTCAACAATATCATTTATTCCATCGACTAATCCATTCAATGCAAAATGTCTGATCGCAGATTTATGTAATTTGTCTAGCACTATAACTTCCGATGAAATAATGGACCTGCTTATAGTGTCGAGATCTAGTCTATTAAATTATACTATTATTGTGATCTTACCTATTGCTTATTCAAAAATTTTAAGAGAAACAATAAAAAATACATGCAAAAGGTTAAAGACAAAGGGGGAATCAGTTATGGATGGATGTTACTAATTTTATGACAGCAATGTAAAATTTAATAGCTTGTGTCTTATGTACACAATAACTGGTGTGCATAATTGTGATGTTGTCGATGAGAAGAGAGAATAAATCATCATGGATTGGATAAAGAAACTTCCACAACAATTTTTTACTATAGGAAAAATCATCCTATGGGGAAAGACACATTCTTTTCTTTACGAGAGATATTATGAGTTCTGGTCTCATATGTTCACTCAACTCTCTTCCAGAAATTCTCCAATAATAGTTCTTTATGGTGGTAGTATTGCATTGCATGTTTTGGTTAACTCTGGTCTATATGTGGTTTGTATTGTTGAGACTCGTGATTAAGAAATGTTTTTAAAACATTACTATTCTCATTTTTAAAAATGTATGTTGATTGAGACAACATTAAACAATTCTATTAGTTTAATGCCCTTGAACTGATACATACAATATTTATGCAGACAACCAACAAAGAGAGGAATCAACCATCTCTTCCAGGCTAGTTAAAAATAATGGAGATGATGTTGTTCTTAACATGTCACTTCCCATTAAACTTGTTGTGCCAAATGTCATTGCCCATACATCCAATGAATCTATTCCAGGTGATTGGCATTTACTCGTTTTATAAATTTATCACTACGATATGTTTTTGATTGTCATTATTTTCATTTATTTAATAATACTTTACATTTTTTCAGTGTTAATGCCAAATGGGGAGGATTTTGGCACATCATGCATGAATACGCAGACATAACCTAGTATGTTAGTCATGTGCAATTATAAAAAAACCATTTATAAGCCCCACATAATTGTAGGAACCCATAAAAAAGTGGTTTATTTGTTATATTTATTTGATACCATGTCCATATGAAGTATGGTGATCGCTAAGTTCATCAAATATTGTCCAGCCAAACATAGTCTAGGAGGTAATGTCTTAGGCTAGTGGTTGCTAATTTACATCTATAGCTATGCACTATTGTCCAGAAAAGGGTTATTACATTATATATGAACAAGTTGAATCACAAATTTATTTACCTTGACATGAAACTTATTTTGAATTGATTAATTTTTTTAATTATTAGTTTAAGGTCATATTAAATTGTCAAGGAATGGCAATTAAAAAAAAGCTTGTAATGTCTGTGCATTGTTGGCCATTATTTACGTCACTAAATTGGTTCATACTAAAGACTCTCAAAAAAAATACCAAACATAGTCTAGGAAGTAATGGCTTATCAGTAATGGTTTATCCTAGCTAATATACATCTATAGCTATGTAATATTGTCTAGCAAAGGGTAGTACATTGTATAGAAGAAAGTTGTATCAAGAATTTATTTACCTTGACATGAAATTTATTTTGAATTGATTAATATTTTTTGAAATAGAATGTGCATCACAAGAACCTGCAGAGGGCGAGTGCAAGGGAATTCAAGCCACAATCTCAATCAATAAGTGTTAACCTACTGAAATGTTGATTATTTTAATTGGCTAGTATTAAATTACAAACAATTAAAAAAAAAAAACTTTTGTGTAGTTGAACAAAAATATTATTTAATTATTTTAGATTTGGAGGGTTTGCTATATGAGAAAAACCAATCCCATAAGGAGATGGGTTTAAAGTTTGGTAAGGAGACTATCAACTTGCAAGGTGGCTTCAAATAATTTTTGAAGTTACTATCAACAAAATTTGAAGTGGGATTTTGGTCTAGCATTCTCGCTTTTGTCAAAGTTGAAAAGTTGGTAAAGGTGTCGAAAAAAATAGGAGCTTAATTAAAACAAATTTTTTTTGGGAAAAGAACATTGTACTGTACAAGATAAAATTGTAGTAAAAGATCTACAAAAGGCTTGGAGTAGAGAATATATTTCTTTTAGCTCTAGAGACACATTATGTATCACAATTGGTACAAAGGGAAACCCTCCAAGAAATTTTATGGTGGGGAGGAGAAGCATTGGAGAAAATTATTTTAAATATAAGTGGTTGATAAATGAATTGTACCAAAATATATTGTTGATCATGTCTCAGGGTTTGAATGTTATAGAGGGCATAAAAACATTGGAAAAAACAAAAATTATATAACTATTAACTGTTTCAAAATGTTTTAATGATATTGCTAAACATTGTAGAGAAGATACATTGATATGGTTATTGTTTATTTTATATGTTGAGATTACGAATTATAAGTTGGATGTATTTATAGATTCACTCTATTTAAGTTGAGATTATAGATTTATAAGTTGTTTGTGTGAATTAGAAAAATAAATATAAAAATTATATTTTGACTTGTTTTTTATCAAATTTATATGACTAAATTAATTGAGTTGTTTTTATGGATACAATTAGGAAGCCTCAGAAATTACTAGTTTTGGGAGTTTAAGGTTTGATGTTTAGAATTAATAGTATTGGTGACAAAATACCTTATATATTGTTCTAGATTATAGAGTTGGGAGTACTAAATTTTTTAATTGGAATTTAGTATTGAAATCATAAGTATTGCATCAAGATATTTTGACATTTCCTTATGGTCTACATTTATGGATTCAAATGCAGTAAAGAACATGTTCGCTAAAATATTTAGTTGGCTACGAGACACCCACTTTAGTTTTTGTTTGGGATGTGAAAAATGTAAGACAAAAACAAATACGAGTCAGTAGTTACTAGAAATTTTTGGTAATGTCTATGGTGAAAACAATATACTTTTGATCGATGAAGTGAGATTAATGTCATATAAAGTCAAAGAAGAAATTAATCTCAAAACCCCAACATGTTAGAGATTTGATGGAAAATATAAGACCGATTCATTAATTTACACTAAATTATGTACATGGATGAAAAATACAGGAAAACACAAGAACATGTGTAGATCATTGAAAACTTTTAAACAAGCGATTGGTGTTTGAATTATATTTTTTGCTATCAAATCCAACAATGTATTGTGAATTTATATGGAATAAAATAACTACCTTAAATTTATTAAATATTAGCACCGCACAATAATTTTGTCATGCATTTTTTGCATCAAAAAAATATTTCTAAGGGAGAGGAGACAATTGTGGATCATAGAACAATAATGGTGAGGGTAGATGTAAAGTCAACGAATAGTACATGTCAAATTTTCACTTAAAATTTGAAAAAAAGTATCCAATAAAATTAGTCACATAAAAATCTTAGCACCAATTAGAGAAATTTTAATGCATATTACAATTGTAAAAATATAGTGCTTATAGATGACACTTTAGAGAAAAACAAATTCAATGATGTGGGGAACTATGTAATTGCTGACAAATTTAACATACAATCTAAATCGTCAGATAACTACTGGATAGATGAGTTGTGGCCTATGTTGCAACTATTGAAGGATGTGGAAGATGTCTATGATGTCATTAAATCAAAAATACAATTATAATTATATAATTTGTCCCTAAATTTATTTAAGAACACCTTTATGTATAATGTGTGTGACTATCTTTAATAGTTTTATAATATGATAAAGGCTTTTAACATATTTATATCAATAGATATGTTAGTATATAAAAAAGGTTAAATAATTTTTTTATTTATGGTGAATTCTAATTTGAATAATGTTAATTTACCTAGATAAGGTATATTAGCATTAGCTGGCTACCACTAAGTTTTAAATATATTAATGTAATTTGTTAAAGCCATATAATCATCTTGACTTCATAATTTTTGCTGCAAAAATTATTCACATATGTTCATATAAACAAAAATTAAAATTCCCATCACTCTATTTAAGAATGTAAAACATTAGGTCTCAGCACCCGCTAAGCTATTTGAGCTTATATAAAATAGACTCAAGTTAGTGGTCAAGAATTTAAGGAATTGACACATTCCCAACCACATCAAAAATCAATGCGTTCATAGGTATCGTGTAAAGAATATTAATTTTCTATGATTTATTTTGTTAATTTGGGAGCCTAACTTAGGGAATAGTGTTACAATAAAATTCAAAAAATTATTAATTTTTTTTACTATAATTCTACCTTTAGTAAATGAATTTTAATATTATTTCATATCTATATTTAAATGCGAAAATATATTTGAGATGGTTTTACAGTTAATTTTAATTAATTTCATGTCTATATTTAAAAATGAAAATGTATATGGAATGGTTTTACAATTAATTCGATATCTATATTTGAATATGAAAATATATCTAGAATTATTTTACAGTTAATTACCTTCTACTAGTTTGGGTTTTCATCCTCAGCTAATTTCTTCATAATATCTTCCATAATTCTATAGTTACCCTAAGATTCAATCACATACTAAATGAACCTGGAAGTTGCTCACAATGCTTGAATTTCATTTACATAGTGATCGATAGGCCACAAGGATTTTTTTTTTATTAAAATCTACATTGGTTAATATTAATGACATTTGATAACTAATAAGAACCTTATTCTAAAGAAAAAATTAAGTCTAGTGGCCATTATCCCATACAAAATAGAAATATGTTTTGTTTATTTTTTTGCAAATCAATTTTGGCTTCGCTAAAATCATAAAACAAATTTTCCCAAATCTACAATGTTTAATCTTAAGGACATTATGAAAATGAAAAGAACTTTATTCCAAAGAAAAAATTATTCTTAGTGGTCGTTAGCCCGTATAAATGATGCAGGAGCATAACTTGTAGAGACCATAACTTTTGATCTGACCATTGGATCATCTTAAAATTTTACAGAGTGTTAGATATACATTAGTACTATGTTGGGGTTAATGTTTCATGCAAGGTTGTGCCCATTTGGGCACATTTTAGGGCCCGGATTCCTTCATCTAGTGGCCTAAAATTGGCTTATAATGTTTTTTTCACTTTTATCTAGGTCTTAGAACTTTAATAACTTTTGTTGTGCTTGTTAGAATAAGTCCAAATTTCGCGTGAGCCCTAATTTATGAATTTATATTTGGCACACAAAATTTAGGGTCCATTCAAGTTGTTTTGCTAGTAGGTAATTTTTGGCATTTTAGGGTTTTTAGAGTAGACATGAAATAAAATGAGGATGGTAATGATGTAATAGATCAGTGTGGATTCTAGAATGAGAATTAAGATATTTTGAAACTCCTAGGTTTTATTTACAAATCCATTTATGTTTTTTTTGGAGGTATTTCAACCTCTTGCAGCTGGATTCACATCAATTGGTATCAGAGTAGGATTTTGATCTTACAGAAACAGTTAAGGTAACATATTACATTTTTCGGTGTAATTATTTTACCTCTATTTTATATGATCATGGCTAGACGTGAGAGGGGAGGTTATGCCCATATGAATAGGCATATGTAGGAGCTACAGAGACAAGTTTATGAGCTCATAGGAGAAGTCACCCAACTTAGAAGGAGACATGCAAATGGGGATGTAGACCCAGATAGTGATATTGAAGAAGGACCTCCATTAGTGAATGAAGGAGGAGATGAAGAAGATAATGAGAGAGATGAAGAAACCTTAAATGAGAGACCATTTGAGGAGAGATTGATCTAGGATTTAAAGGGAAAGGATGACGGCATCAAGATTATTGTTCCTGATTATGGTGGAGGGTTACGACCAGAGGAGTTGATTGACTTGTTAAATTGCATGGAATTTTTTTTTAAGTGGAAAACCCTTTCAGAGGAGAAGAAGGTTAAGTTTTCATGCACTAAGTTGGCCAGACATGCATTAATCTGGTGGGATCACCTACAAAATGAAAGAAATAGGAATGGAAAGGGCAAGATTCGAAACTAGAATAAAATGGTAAAGAAGATGAAAGAAAAATTTCTTCCTGTAGATTATGCTCAAACACTCTTTCAGAGATTCCAAAACCTAAGATATAAGGATCTTAGCATTGAGGAGTATATTAATGAATTTTATAAGTTATCAATCAGGGTGGAATAGGGAGAGTCTGAAGAACAAAAGGCTACATGGTATATAAATGGGTTAAGTTACACCATACAATATGAGCTGAGTATGCTCTGAATCTATAGCCTGGATGATGTTTATCAACTTGCATTAAAGGTAGAAGAAAAGAAAAAGAGGAATAAATTTAGAAGAGGAGTGAAGAGAGGTCCATCATCATCTTCAATGAGAGGTAGGGGTAGATTTGAATCTATAAAATCTAAATCCTCTAACACTGAAGGGCATGAAGATTCTGGTCAAAGCCATGGTAACTACCAAAGAGGTAGGGGGTTTTAGAGGGGAAGAGGTTATAGAGGAGGACGGGGCTACAATAATCCCTAAAAACAATATACATGTTGTACATACATGGTGAAGAGGGGCATAGAGCTTTTGAGTGTCTACACTATCCTACACAAGATAGATGGCAAGGAGAACAACCACGATTAAATTTGGTTGAAGCTGAAGAGGAAGAAGAAATGGAGGTTTCTGCAGACTTGGGTGAAACCCTCATGATAAGGATGATGATGATTATCCCAAGGAAGGAGAAATAACATGATGTTGTTGGTGTTGATTCATGGCTACAAAAAAATATATTTCAAACAAGATGCACCTCCAGAGGAAAAGTATGTAAAATTGTTATTGATGGTGGTAGTTGTGAAAATATGGTTTCAACTATAATGGTTGATAAAATCAATTTGAAATGTGAGAAGCACCCATATCCATATCATATATTATGGTTCAATAAAGGAAATGAGGTAACCATAGATAAAAGATGCCTTATAAATTTTTCAATTGGGAATACCTACAAGGATGAGGTGTGGTGTGATGATATCCCAATGGATGCATGCCATATATTACTGGATAGGCCTTGGAAATATGATAGAAAGGTTACACATGATGGAGGGAAAAATACATATACCTTTTGGAAGGATGGTGTAAAGGTGGTCTTGTTAGCCTTCAAGGAAGAAGAGAAGAGTGAGGGATTATTGGCTACAAAAGAGTTTGTTATAGAAATGGAAGAAGTTGGATGGTGTTATGCACTAATGTCAAATAAGGTGGAGAGAAGATTTTAATATACCTGTTGTTACATAAAAGGTACTAAAATAATACAAATATGTCATACCGGATGAGCTACCAGATGGGTTACCTCCAAAGTGAGATATTCAACACCATATTGATTTGATCCTAGGATCGACCCTTCCAAACCAGGTAGCCTATCGAATGAGTCCAACACAGAGTGAAGAGTTGAATAGACAGGTGACAGATTTAATATAGAAAGGTTTAGTAAGAGAAAGCATGAGTCCCTATGCAACTCCAGTGCTATTGACTCCCAAGAAAGATGGAGACTGGAGAATGTGTGTAGACATCAGAGCCATAAACAAGATCACAATCAAATATCAATTCCCAATTCCACGATTAGATGATATGATGGATGTGCTAGCGGGAGCCCGATATTTTAGCAAGATTAACCTATGGAGTGGGTACTACTAGATCCGAATCCATGAAGGGGATGAATGGAAAACTACTTTCAAAACAAAATATGGATTATACGAGTGGATGGTGATGCCATTTGGGTTATCTAATGCACCCAGTACATTCATGAGGTTGATGAACACAGTACTCCAAGAATATAATGGTAAGTTTGTTGTCTATTTTGATGATATTTTGATATTCAGTAAGACAGTGGAAGAACACTTATTGCATATGAAATTGGTGTTAGACTTATTACGTAAAGAGAGTCTATATGCAAACTTAAAGAAGTGTAGATTTCTATTAAACAGTCTTGTTTTTTTTGGGATTTTTCATATCAGAGGATGGAGTGAGGATGGATGAGGAAAAAGCAAAGGCAATTTTGGAATGGCCTAGTCTAAGGAATGTGATAGAGGTTCGTAGTTTTCATGGATTGGAAACTTTTTATAGGAAGTTCATTAGGAATTTTAGTAGCATTGTTGCACCCATAATAGAGTGTACAAAAGGGAGGGAGTTTGTATGGACCAAGGCAACAACATATCGTTTTTAATTTTTGAAGAAGAAAGTGTCAGAAGCACCTGTTTTGGTATTGCCAGATTTTAGCAAGGTCTTTAAGGTTGACTGTGATGCCTCACATGTTGGGATTGGGGTTGTGCCGAGTCAAGAAGGACGACTTGTGGCATTCTTCATTGAAAAGCTAAATGAAGTAAGGAGGAAATATTCTACTTATGATGTGGAATTTTATGTTATTGTTAAGGCATTAAGGAACTAGAGACATTACTTGGTAGCAAAGGAATTTGTGCTCTTCACTGACCATGAAGCCTTGAGGTATGTAAACACATAGAAGAAACTAAATAGTAGGCATGGAAAATGGGTTTCTTTTTTTCAAGAATATAATTTTGTTTTAAAGCACAAGTATGGTAAGTAGAATCAAGTTGTTGATGCCTTGAGTAGGCATGTATCCCTTTTGACAAAAATAGAAAATAAAGTACTAGGGTTTGAGGTAGTTAAGGAATTGTATAAAGGTGATCCAAATTTTGGTGATGTTGTAAGACAACTTAAGGAGCCTGCAGTAGGTAGTGATTCTTTTGATTATTTGATGCAAGATGGTTATTTGTTTAGGGGGAAACAATTGTGCATCTCTATTAGTTCAATGAGAGAAAATATTATAAGAGAATTACATAGTGGGGGGTTGGCTGGACACTTTGGTATTAGTAAGACAATTTCTCTTGTTATAGAAAAGTATTATTGGAAAAAGGTAAAGAGGGACATAAGTAGGATTGTAGCAAGATGTAGAGTGTGTCAAATGGCTAAGGGTCATGCACATAATACTGGGTTATATATGTCATTACCTATACCTACAGGGTCATGGGTAGATCTAAGTATGGATTTCGTGTTAGGGATTCCTAACACATAGTGAGGGAATGATTCTATCTTTGTTGTAGTTTATAGATTCTCTAAAATGGAAAATTTTGTTTTTTATAAAAAAACTAATGATGCTTCCACAATTGTAGATTTGTTTTTTTTAGAAGTGGTTAGATTGCATTGAATTCCAAGAACGATCACTTCAGATTGGGACACGAAGTTTTTGAGTCACTTTTGGAGGACTATGTGGAAGAAAATGGGGACAAAACTACAGTTAAGTTGTGCATATCACCCCCAGACTGAGGGGTAGATAGAAGTAGTGAACAAAATCTTGGGAAATCTCCTACGTTGTATAGTTGGAGAAAAGCCAAAACAATGGGACTTAGCTTTGCCTCAAGTTGAGTTTGCTTATAACAACTTGGTAAACAGGTCAACAGGGAGGTCTCCTTTCTAGATCGTATATGGTAGGAATCCCAAGGGGGTCCTAGACCTAATTTCTCTACCTGGTGAAGATGAAGCTAGTGATGATGCAGAAGCATTCGTAGAATACATTCTACAGTTGGAAGATGAAGTGAGGGAAAAGCTGAAAGTGAGTAATGCAAAATGTAAAACATCTGTAGATGTCAGTAGGAGAGTAAGTGTATTTGAAGAAGGAGATATGGTGATGGTTCATATTAGAAAAGAGAGGTTTCCAAAGGGGAAATATAATAAAATCAAGTATAAGAAGATTGGGCCATGTAGGATTCTGAAGAAAATGAGTGATAATGCCTACAAGGTGGAGCTACCTGAAAACTTTTCTATCTCACCAGTTTTTAATGTTTCTAACTTATATAAGTTCCCAGGTCATGATGAACATGTTGCAGAGGAGAAAGAAATAAATTGGAAGCAACAAATGTCGAAGAAGAAAAAGGAGAGGGTAATGCGTGTCTTGGACCAAAAGATAGTCACTACTAGACATGAGAGCTACAACAGATATTTGGTACAGTGGGAAGGTTTGCAACAAGAAGAAAATATTTGGATTCCTGAGTGGGAGTTAAAAATTGATAGTGCAAAATTAGATGATTTCCATCAATAGAATTTGTAGGAGCTGAATTCTTTTCAACTAGGGGAGAATGATGTGGGAGCATAACTTGCAGAGACCATAACTTTTGATCCGACCTTTGGATCGTCCTGAAATTTTACAAGGTGGTAGATATACATTAGTACTATGTTGGGGTCAATTTTCTAGCAAGGTTGTGCCCATTTTGGCATGTTTTTGGGCCTGGATTCCTTCATCTAGTGGCGTAAAATTGGCTTGTAAAGTTTTTTCACTTTTTTCTAGGTCTTATAGCTTTAATAACTTTTGTTGTGCTTGTTAGAATAAGTCCAAATTTCACGTGAGCCCTAATTTATGAAGTCATATTTGGAACGCAAAATTTGGGGTCCATCCGAGTTGTTTTGCTAGTAGGTAATTTTTGGCATTTTAGGGTTTTTAGAGTAGACATGAAATAAAAGGAGGACGGAAATGATGTAATAGATCAGTGTGGATTCCAGAATGCGAAGTAAGCTATTTTGAAACTCCTGGGTTTTATTTGAAAATATGTTCATGTGTGTTTTTAGAGGTATTTCAACCTCTTGCAGCTGGATTCACATTAATAAAATAGAAACATGTTCTATTTATTATTTTACAGATTGATGTTTTCTTCCCTGAAATTATAAAACAATATTTCCCATATCTGCATAGTTTAATCTTAAAGACATTTTGAAAATGATAAGAACCTTATTCCAAAGAAAAAATTAAGCCTAGAGGCCACTAGCCCATATAAAATAGAAACATATTTTGTTTATTGTTTTGTAATCAATGTTGGATTCCCTGAAATCATAAAACAATTTTTCCTAGATCTACATATTTTAATCTTAAATACATTTTAAAGTTGATAAGAATGTTATTCCAAAGGAAAAATTAAGCCTAGCAGTCGCTAGCCCATAGAAAATAGAAACATGTACTTTTTATTGTTTTTCATATCGATATTGGCTTCCTTGAAATTATAAAACACTTTTTCCCATATCTGAATAGTTTAATCTTAAAGACATTTTAAAAATTATAATAACCTTATTCTAAAGAAAAAATTAAGTCTGGCAGTCATTATCCCATATAAAATATAAACATGTTATGTTTATTATTTTACAAATCAATGTTGGCTTCCCTAAAATCATAAAATGATCTTTCCCATATCTACATAGGTTAATCTTAATGAAATTTTAAAACTGATAAGAACCTTATTCCAAAGCAAAAATTAAGCATAGTGACCACTAGCTCGTATAAAACAAAAACATGTTTTGTTTATTGCTTTACAGATAAATGTTGGCTGCCCTGAAATCATAAAACAATATTTCGTAGATTCATTAATTTAATCCATAATCTACTATATTGGATTCCAAAAGGAGGTATAATAGTTTCCAATATTTTAATTTTTGGTTTTCAATATTTTGATTTTTAGATTCCAATATATGTGATTTTGGATTCTAATATATGCCCTTTTGGATTCCAATATGTGTGGTTTTTGAGTATAGATAATTTCAATATTTAACATTTTTGAATCCAAAACTAGTAATATTGGATTCCAATATTGCCTATATTTTTTAGCTGCTCAGACTGGAATAAGTCCAAATTTAGTGAAATAAGAGTTAATATTATTTATCTACTCACACTCCACTTCGATAACCCTACAAGTTGGGGATAGAAAATATGCACATACAACCATCCTCCCACACAAAATTCAAATATGCATTGCCCATGTAAAGCTATAACTACATAGACCAAGTACAATGGCTATTTCAGGAAATTATAATTAGGAACTTGTAACCCATTCAAAAATTGATTCAAGATTCATGGAATCACCCTTAGCTATAAAAAAAATAGACCAATCCTTTACAAATTATCCTTGTAATCTTTGTGTAATTGTAGCCAACTTCTGCCAAAATTTCCATTTACATACCCTTATGTCTTTCTTCTCATAGCATTGCAAATTTATACATTTAGAGATCAATTTCAAGAGCATCCACAATCCTTTAAAATACAAGATTCTAAAATTTGAATACTTCCACAATCTTACTTGATTTTTGTAAGGAAAATATTAGAGAGAGGTATATTTTTTCATTTTTGTTTATCTTTCACTTCTACTCAGTTTTTCACTGCACACAAGGATACATATAAAATATGCCTAGTTATCCCTCTATTGGTTTGGAGACACGAGTGGAAATATGGGCATAAATTCTATACTTGAATTCACTCTTGCACATGCACTAGGATAACTACATGGAGTTTGATCCCCTCATTTGGGAAATCTAGTATAGAACTTGGATAAAATTAACAAGGGGTTGGAAAAAATTATAAACTCAGTAAAAAATACGCAAAACCCTATTAAAATTCAACTTTTTTTTTTGCACATTACTAACCTACCCATCCTACCCAACATTTATATACTAGTTTTATAGCCAATAATGCCCCCAAATAATAGATCAATCCAAAACAAACTCCCTCCTCCCCCAAAATACAAAAATAATGATAACTTACATGTTTGGCCACCTTGCCTACTTCCACTGTTGCTAATGGCATCATATCATCATCACTATCCCTTATCCTATCTCTATTCACCAAATGGTGACAAATTATCTAGAGCTAAAAAATATTAACTCTCTCCCATGCAAATTATTTCTAAATTTAGCAAGTTGTTTAATATATAGGGGTTAATTTTGGCCAAAAAAATGAAATTTTGGTAATTGTATTAATTCTTGCATATGTTCGACACCAGGGTATGAAATGATCTTGAATCTAGATATTCACCTTATTTTTTAATTTGTTATTATGCACTTATATTTTTAGATGTGTTTATATGTTAAAGACACATAGGTGAAAAGGTAGTATCTGTAACCCCACCCAAAGGGTAAGTCCTCTCATTTGATTTCAATTACTTAGTCATTTCTACTTCATTTTGATATACTACAATTGATTCCATTTCGATTTAATTTTTAGAAAGATGTAGGTACTGGATGGTGTCACTACGATACAAGAAAGACATGTAAGTGAGTTAATATTTCCATATTTTTCATGATTTTGGTGCTTACTTCTCAAGCATCATACCGTAGCTAACTCATGGAAAGGATATTTTCTCAAGGGGAAATTTTTATACACCTCTTTTTTCACGATGTCAAAGTAAAAATACCTAATGATGATGATGAGGATCTCCAAAAACATGACGAGATGTTCAAAATTTCTCAAAACCATTACCTAGCTCCCTCTTAATCCTTCAGTCCCACATTATACCTTTTTCTAGCCCTTTTGGGATCTCCCAAAACATTATTTTCTTTATTCTTCCTCTCCTTGCACCCTTTTGACCAATCTATGATGCAACTTCTACAGTGGTTACAAAAATGTCGTGGTGGTTTTATCCCCCACTACAGTGGTTCTTTCATGCTTACCAATACTTGTGTAAACTATTCTGATAGTTTCATAGCCGTGTCCTATAGGAATTGGTGATTATATTACACTTGCAACTTAAGTTTGACTCATACTTACAATACATGAATTTTTATCATTTTTTAACCTATGTATCCATTTTACCTTTTTAAGATGTCCAGTTTGCTTCTCCTATCCTCTAGCACTTGATTTTACTACATAAGTGATTCAATATAAGATGTACGTTTAGTTTTAAAGGATCAATTTAAACAATTAGAGGTTGGATATTAAGAAAAAAATTATGATCATTATCTTCCCTCATATATTTTTGAAGCTATTTTTTCTGGAGAGTATTTATTATTGATGTGTTATTGATCTAGAGAGAGAAACCAAGCCCCATAGGAGATTTCTTCTAGTACTAAGCACCCTGGGGTTGTGGATTTCTGCTACTACTAAAAGAGAACACAAGGGCCTTAAAATCATATTTCTTCCTCCGATTGAACCATCCATAAATCAATTGTTTTTTCATCTTCTAAAGGAAATCAAGCTCTTTTATCTCCTTTATTGAATGTATTAGCCACAAACCAGTTTTAATGAGCTCAAATGGAGTAGTTTTTTAGGGTATGAGCATACAAGGTTTAAATTAGCCCTTTTTTAATCACAGAAAGAGGTTGGTTCTAGGACAATTTTATTTGTTTTCATCATTATAATAGATCTAAATTTATTTCTTGAACATTAATTATAAAATCATAAAAATGGGCAATAAAGAGATTAGATTAACTTTTCTTTGTTTTGATTCATTGTAGTAGATTAAAATTTAAAAACCACCTTCTCTAGGCTTTTCCCATCTCTAGGATTAAACCCTAGGTTTAGAACATGAAAGTGGTTTGTTTTTTAAATATAGAGTAATTTAACTTCAAATATTTATTTGGAAAACAAAAAAATACATTAAAAATAATATAATCTCAACTATTATATTTAGGTTTCCATTTATTTATAGATTGAGAAAAATTCAATTATAAAGTAGATAAAATTAAGTTTGATCATAAATAGTAGTCGAATATCCTTTTCTTTCTAACTCATATTTTAGATTAGTAAAATTCGGTCAAAAAAATATAGATTTTTAGCTCTGAAACAATAGGCTCTTGAAAGATACTCTTGATGTCATTTCTTTGCTTTGTGAAACATTTCAATTCCATAAAAAAACATATTTATCTTGTCATTGTAGGTTACTTCATTTCATATTTAAATATTGTAGAAACCCTTAAATATCAAATTACGTATTCTAAACCTCCTAAATCATCTTTTCATGACTTCGTAGTGAATTACAACCACTTTCGACCACTCTCGTAATATTATGCTACATTAAGACCTTTTATGACATCATCTTGAATTAATCTATATCATTCCACCAATGTTCCTAATTGGTCCTATCACTCATACGTGGTCTTGAGTAGTTAAGTATTCATTCTATGGACCCTATTACATTCATATCTCATTCTTAGGATTACTTAATTAATCCTATCATTATAGTTATTCACCTCATTTCCTATTAGTTATTTATATTAGATAATATTTAATATCAGATAATTAAATAATCATACATTATCCATTTACACCTCATCCCTTATTCAATTAATTAATTTTACTTCATTATTCAACATATCAAATTAACTACAACAAAGGAATTAATTAAAAGTTAAATCAATTAAAAACATTTGCAAGAGGACAATTTTAGAATAAAACAAACATGTATTTTATTTAATTAAACATCTCCCAAAAAGCATGACACTTCCAAAAGTATATCAAATTAATGCAAAAGAATAAAATTCACATCCACTTTTGGATAAATACAAAAAAATTCAAAGAATCAATATTTAAAGCTAAAAATATACAAAAGCATGTGTAAAACTCATCCATGCAAGCTCAAACAAGAGTTCAAATCCCTCAAATAGATTGGAAACTAAATTAAATAATTTAATATAGCTTCAGTTAACTTCATATCAGACAAGCTAACTATACAAATCCTATATTTAGAATTTCGTTCCTCATATTTTTATTTATTCACTCATTCTTCTCCAATTACCATATTTGGAAGATTTGATAATTGTATCATCATTGTGTTGGATTATCATTCAGTATCACACACCTTTCTACTATCCATTGATCACAAATCTATAATTAAATCAATCATTCAATCACTTTTCTTGTAGCTAATCTACTTCAATTTGGAACACTTTTAGATCATCCAAAAACAAATTTTATCAAGAGATTCAATAAGCTTGGTGCTTCATTACAAGCTTTATCACTCTCATATGAGGTTTCACGGAGATATGAAGGAAGAGTTGGTTTTCTTTTATTTTCTTTATTTATTTCATTATGTAGTTTTTCTTTGAATACATTTCTAGCATGACCAGTGGGAGTAACCCACATATTTATCATTTCTCCATCATTTTTCATAAAATTAACCTTGTTTTTTTTCTTCTAGTTATTTTAGAATTACTGACCACTTTTTAGGGCTTATCGTGGAGTAATTTGAGAGAAATTTCAAAACTAGTCATATTGGTCGTACTTTTACTTTTTTTGTATCTATAGCTAACATGCACTAGCTTAGCACTGCATGCGTTAGCATTGCACATAATTTATGATACCATATTAGTTCACACACTTCCATTACTTACTTGTACTATCATAACCTTCACGGACTACCATACCCTTCACACATTACCATGACATACCTATGTTATCATATCAGTTCACACATTAGTGTATGAGTACGTGCACTAACATAATGTGGTAAATTTTATTTTATTTTTTTAGAATTCTTACTTACATTAATTTTCTATTTTTTGTTTTAAATTTATCCTAATATTTTTTTATTAGTTATAACAGTGTTAATATATTAGATTTCCATATATCTATTTGTTTTTGTTTCGATCAAAGACACTTATGATCTTTTCTCATGCTTTCGAAAAATCTTGAAAATAAAAAAATGAATGTGATCTCTTATTGTTATTATATTGTCCTTATAGGGAAAGAACTAATCAATTTTGTGTGTGACTACTTTGTTTTGAAAATAGACAACAAATCAAGAAAATAAATTTCTAACACTTTATGTGCAGGATTCCTTGGCCAAAGACAAACCAAATATTCCTAAATTTTTAATAAGCTAATAAAAAATTTGCATTACAGGTTTGGATAAGGATTTAAACCTATCCTTTTAATTGTGGAAATTAATTGGATATATCCCTAAAACCCATTATAAGGAGTACCATAGGAACCCCAAAGTATTTGGCACATTGAGGGAACCAACCAACGAAATGGGTAATGTCCCTTCGTACTTGACTAGTAATACCCATGAGGAATACCAAAAAAATTTTGGTCGTTATGGTCACATTCTTAATCAATTGTGGGGTATATTCCATACCTAGGAATTTATTTCTAGTGTTTTTACTCATCCAGACAAGTATTGGTGAGTAAATATTGTCTATATCCCTGAGAAGCTTAACAAATTGGGGCCAACTTTTCCTTTACTATTTTTCATTGTTCATTCAAAATAAGTTTCAAAAATCCATTCTAAAACAAAAATTCCTATTTTTCTCTACCATTTTGATTTTTTTTCAAAACCCTTTCGAAAACCCATTCTTAAAAAATCCTCTTTTCCTTTACTATTGTGATTGTTTGTTCAAAACTCTTTCAAAAATCCGTTCTAAAAAAATCCTATTTTCCTTTACTATTTTGATTGTTTATTCAAAACCTTTTTGAATATTCATTCTAAAAAAAATCCTATTATTGTTTTGATTGTTACTTTAAAACCATTTTGAAAATCATCTCTAGCAAAAATTTCTATATTTCGTTAATGTTTAGATTGTTGGTTTAAAATGTATCGTGTTTCACGTCTCATTCTATCCACATTCAATTTAATCTAAAAACTGAAAAAAAATCCTCTCTTTTTCCAAAATCCTATCCAAAATAAAAATCTGAATCATCAAAGTCATCCTATCAAAAGTTATCAAAATCTCAATCCAAGTCTTATATATTGAGTACCAATATTTGAGTAGAAGCCTATTAAGCCTCCAATCAAAGCCTTATTTTTCAGACATTTACTTTGTTCAAATTTAAGCCTATATACTCTATCAATAAAAAGTATTATCTTTTAAACATTCACTTTATTCAATTATAAGTGTATCAAATCCCAACCGATGTCTTACCTTTCGTACATTCATTTCATTCAAAGTTAAGTATATTAAATTCCAATCGCAAACCTTATCTTTTGAACATTCACTTTGTTCAAAGTTAAGTCTATTGCATCCCAATAAAAAAACTTGCTTTCAAACATTCACTTTATTAAAAGTTAATTCTATATATCTTCAATCATAAAGCTTTCCTTTCAAAAATTCACTTTGTTCATAGTTAAGTCTATCAAATTTCAATCAAAAGCCTTATCTTTTGAACATTCACTTCGTCCAAATTTAAGCCTATCCTATTAAACACAATCTTATCATTTGAATATTCACTTTGTTTAGAGTTAATTCTATTGAATCCTAATAAAAAATATTATATTTTGGAAATTCACTTTTCCCAAATATAATCATATCAATCCTATCAAATCCAAGTCTTATAATTTCAGAGTATTCACTTTATCTAAGTTTAAGTAAATCGCTCAAAGCTGAATTCATATAAGAGAAATCTTTCCAAATCAGATTCATCAATATAACATTTTACTCTAAATTTTAACCCTTTTGAGTAGAAAATTATGGAAAATCAAACTAAACACTATGAAATATTTGGAAATAAAGAGAAAATCCCTTTCACATAGATAGTTTTGATGAAGAAGAAGAAGTTAAACAACCTAATATTTTTGAAGATGGGAAAGCAAAAATTGATGAACTTTTACGATAACATAAACATCAATTTATTATTTGTATCCTATAAATGGGAGATAAAATAAATTTGGATTTCGGGGATGAAAACATGAAACATCTTATAGACAAACATGAATCTAACAAGAATAAAGAAAATTCTAGTGCTTCCATGAACACATCAAATGAAGTCTTATTTGCTAAAATTCAAGAGATGAAAAAGAAAATTTCCAATATGGCCTCTAAATTTTCCTAATACAATGAAGAAAAGTTCCAACCAACTAAAGAGACAGAAATAATACAGTACATTCCTCTAAAAAATTCTCCATTTGCATAAGAATGGAAAAACATGAAAGAAATAATAATTGGGATGCAAAATTAATTGAAACAATTTAGTTTTAAAGATATTTTCCCCTAGCCTTTAGAAAAATAAATGTTACGTATACAATTTCCCAAATATTTCAAAACTCCTAAGTTTGATAATTACAAAGGAAATCACGACATCCGAGAACAAGTTAAATAGTTCTTTGTGATATGCCAAGAGGTAGGTTATAACGATGTTTATCTCTTGCATCTCTTCCCTAAGAGTCTAGGAGGACAAGAATTAGATTGGTTCTTACATCTCCCAAATGGTTCGATCATAACCTTTGTTGACTTATCAGATAAGTTTGTTAATAATTTCTCCTTTAATCTAGATTCAGAAATCACAAGGATAGACATTTCTAACACTAAAAAAATGGGAAATGAAATATTGGAATCATTTCTTTAATGATGGAGGGGTATCTGTACGATGGAAAAGTGACAAGCGAGCATGGGAACCTACAAGTAACTCTTCCTCGCACCCGACCTCCCGAGGTCATGCTGAGATAGCCGGTGGGGATGGAATATATGTGGGGTAAAGGCAAACTAGTTAGGTAATCTTATATCTTTGACATGCACCAATGGAATCTGTAAATTTAAAGAAGGCCCTCCTAACTTGAACTGGTGTGATAGATCGGTCGGTGAGGATGACTTCTCGAAGGCTCCAATCAATATTGAGATCTGGTTTGATTTGATCTATAGGTTGTGGAATACGTGGAAAATGACCTGGGATTGTTTCGTGTATGTCTCCAGAAAGGGTCATAAGATGGATGATGGATATATAGTGGATTCTATGGGCGATTCTCTAGTCTAGTCCAGAAATCTTTAGCTTTTTTAGCTACTATGTCTAACAAGGTTAACTGTGTGATGATGATTGGTGGAAGTGAAGTGGATCTAAATACTAATGTGCGTAAACCAACATCAATGTTGGATTGTCCCATGGGTCTGTTGGTTTGTGCGACCTATGGATCATAACCGTAGATTCATGGTTGTTGTGGACCTCCTATGGTCATGTGTGGAATCAATCCCTAATCCCTAGTATCTAGTAGTCATATGCTTTTTCAGCCTCTATGTTTAGAATTAATAGTTGTGCAATCTTCTCAGAGTATCTTACAGACGTTCTTGTAACCTGAATTGTGAAACTAGTGTCTATGTCAGTGAGAGTGTCTCCTGTGTCTGGCTATGGGACCAAAGGATCACAACCGAATTTTTTCTCTCTTTCAAGCCCTTCTACAGTCATGTGGATATTTATCTAGGGTAATCTATAGTTTGGCTGGTTTGACCAAAATGTATGTGCTTGGTCGTCTTCTATGTTTAATCCTCTTAATTGTGTGTAGGTCTATTGTCATTTGAAAGACCTGAATTCTGAGATTCTGGTCTATATCAGTTACTGCTGTAATGAGATTGGGCTGAGGCACTATTGGCTCGAATACGTATTCTCTGGGCTCTCTAGGTCCCGTGATTGTCATGCAAAAGAAACAGTGTAAATCTAACTGAAACAAAGCAAAACTAATTATGTAAAGTATATCTACAGCATATATAACTTCTCTATTTTTGTGTTTTTGATGAACTATTTGAATGAAATTGAAAGAGAAACTATTTAAAATATCCAAAAATTGACAACTAAATTAATAATGAAATTTAAAACAAACAAGGCAGTCGAGTATATATGCTTGCCTATGCAGCTGTAAATCTATTCTAAATAATCGAATAACTGATCTAATCTATTTGAAAGACTCTCGATCCTACCTCAGAAGTGAGAAGTGAATCATATTTTCTCAGAAACTATCAATCCCCACAGCTTCCCCGGTAATATCGAAAGTGAGATTAACTGAAATGAAATGATTCACTATTATATTTGATACGTTTTATCTAGAACTTTGATAGTTTGAACCTGGATTTTGTAGAACAATGGTGAATCCGGTTGTGTGTGGCTTTGTCCCCTCAGTGTGATCTCCTCATTCCTGCACGCTCACATGAATCCAGAAAAGTGTGTAATGCCAATGTTGACAGAAGTAGGTATTGGGACAGTGGCAGTTTAGGATGCAGACCGAATACAATGCGAGTAGGAGAGGGATAGCACAAGAGAACAAAGCTTGGCTTATGCAATTCGTAGCGGGATTTATTACGAGTCATACAACATAAAATGTCCAGAACCTGAAACTATCCTGTTTGATGAACAAAACTTATAACTTTAATGGCTTCTAACTGAGAATGAAACTATTCTACTCTAATTGATTGTGTGAAACAATGATAGCATTAGCACAAGAAGATTATGTGGCTTCTAAATAGCAAAACAACACTAACTATGCATGCAACAAATAAAAGTATTGATTCCTAAGCAAAACCAGAAGACTAAACTATTGAAAAGAGAAATTGAGAGGCAAATTTGAGGGGCCATTTGCTTGAAGATTAACCAGCTATCTATATAAGTTCTATTTACCTAAAGGTGAAAACTAATTTGAACTCTTTAACCATAAACAATGCAAAAACACTATTCCAGAGAACTAAAATCATAAATACAAGCAAAGACGGTGAAAAAAGATGGTAAATTTTGAAATTTTACATGATTCACGTTAAAAATAACATTCTGGAAAAACACGTGAAGGACCGCTGCCCTGAACAGGGCGGCGGTTATAGGACCGCTGCCCAAGTAGGGCGGCGGTTTCATAACTAAAGACCAAAACACAAAGAAAAGGAGGGGAGAAGAGAAAATCAAAGCACACGGGCTAAGTGGGACATGTGGCATGTTAACGCATGCTTGGAGAGCTTTTACGGATCCTGAACACCTTATGAGGAGACTTGTATCATCATTGGGGCACGTGTAACGTTGTTCTGGCAGCGTAGTACCATACAATTTTGGGTACCTACATATTTCCCCCTTGAAGAAGCATTTTAGCCATGAAGAGGCATAAAACGGTGGGTCCGAGTATGGCGGTCCCAAAATGGGAGGTTAGAAATTATACCTGACACATCCGTGTGTCGAAATGACACCATCCAAAATTCCCACTACCTGCAAAATGAAAAGAGGACTCAAGTGCAAATAGATAAAATAGATCGAAAAATAAATACTAAAATAATATAAAATGTGGACTTACCATTCATGCTAGGATAAGAACTTACCTCTGTTGGTGCTCCAAACCTGTAAAAAGGGCATTCAAAATAGGTCAAGATGCTATATATGTAAAAATGGGCCCATTTTCCTATTCATTTACGTGTGTTGATTTGATTGATTTTGAGCTCTGGGACCCACGGTGACGGTTTTTGGTGAGATTATAGTCAAAACATTCATGACGAGATAATGATCATGCCTCTGCGAGTGGAACACCGACCCACGAGATCACAGGTTAATTCTTCTTGATTTAGCGTTTTTACCCTCAAAATGTTAAAATGATGAAATATTTTTCATGGGGGGATTATTTTTGAAAATGTTAGTTTTAAAAGGGTCACTTAGGGGGGGTTCCCAATGGGTAGGCTTTGTTTTGGTCAAAATGGTCTTTGTTTTGTGTTTTTAGGCATTTTTAGGGCACGTGACCCATGTGAAAATTCGAGACACGACCACCGCCCTGAGCAAGGTGGAGGTTACATGACCACCACCTTGGTCAGGGTGGTGGTTACAGGACCACCACCTTTAAGGCGGCAGTTACGGAACCACTTCCTTGCTCAGGGCGGCGGTCCTTCACAAAATGCCAAAATAATACTTGTTTGAATTCATTTTTTCGTTTCTAGCATTATTATATGTTTTAATGATTTTTCCAGTGTGATTTGAATACTAACTTACTCCTTTTTACATGTTTTTGGGTGTATGCAAGTGAAGGAGGAGTATATCCGATGGAGCCGAGAGAGAGAGTGTGTGATTGGCTTCTAGCAGTGTTAGATGCACTTTCTTAGGCTGAGTAGGATACACTTTAGAGGGCCGACATATTGCGTATATCACGGGTCTCACATGTTGTACCTTCTAGTAACATACTTTGTGACTTGTTTTCATATTGAGATGCTGATCGGAACACTTTCCGATTTCCAGGAGTCAGGGGTGAGTGGACCATCACCCTGGAGAATGTTTACCACATCTTGGGTGTCCTGATTATCAGGAGACAACTCACACTTGAGACAGCAGGGTCACAGGCTCAGATAGCACAGTGGGCTTCATACATGGGAAATGTAGTTATTTCCACTAGTTCAAAGAAGGGGGTGAGGGTCCGATCTATTGCTAGCCTACCAATCCCCTTGATTCGTCAGACCATTATGGGGATCCTTCCCTCAAGATTAATTGGGGACAAGGGAGGAGACACTTTAATTTATTGTCGGTCCCCCATTATTGCACATATTGAGGGGCATGGCCGGATTTATGTCTAGGGAGCCAACATTCTTGGGACCACCTATATGATTTGTACCGGGTGGTTCGTTTATAGGGGCAGTCATTGATCCATCCGACCCTAGTTATGAGCTGGGTCTATAAGTGTTTCATCCCTTATGGGAGAGGTGTGGAGGTGGTAGATCCTAGAGCCATGAGGGTAGCCAGATGGACAGATATGTCGGTACTTAGAGCACCCCACCAGCCAATCACCTTCTTCACTAATGATGATATGGAGGCCACAACTGATCAGGCCATGACAGGTTTATGGGGCGAGGTGGCTCTCACTTTGATCTCTTTCTCTACCATAGGGAAACTTGTGGATAGGACAGGGAAGGTGGAGACACATCCTTTTGCTCGAGTGCCTCAACAGTTTGGCCTTCCTTACGTTGATATGCTCCCCCTAGTGGTGCTAGTGTTTAGATTGGTTTGGGAGGCTAGGGGAGGTCCTAAAGGCTGGGGTTGGACTATTATTACTCCTGGTGTCCCCATTGTAGCTAGGCGAGTAGTATGCACTCAAGGGAGAGCCGATGTGCCTCACGCACCATTACTTCAGATTTCTGCCGGTCCTGCCCATAGCAGCGACAACCCCATTGATATAGATTTCAAGTCCGAGGAGTTCACAGGGGAGAGATGGAGGAGGAGACTGAGGATGAGGTCAGTGAGTTGGGTGGAGAGGAGGACAGTGATCCCGAGTGGCATGAAACTCAGGATATCTTACAGGCCAAGAGGGCGAAGTAGAGTGCAGAGAGGGTGACTCTAGTTTCAGAGGAGCCGCCTTCTCAAGATGTAGGCGGGGAGGATGAGTCCGTAGCGGGGAGGATGAGGAGGACTTCAGTTAGCGATGGCATCTATGGCAGGTGCTGACCCTAGAGATCCCTCTTGGAGGCCCAGAGATCCGAGTGAGTTATCATCCTTCTCTTAATGTTTTTTTTAACTAGGATTGTCTTGGTTGCTATCTCTCCTTTTTTTTACTTTTGTTTCTATATTTTGAGTATTTCTAATTTGTTTTCTCCTTTTCTTGTAGAGACCGCTAATGAGTGGTGAGACTTGATTCACTGGGTATTCACTGATACCCTGATGACCCCCATGGATAAGACCCACACGGAGCTATCCGTGGATGCAGGGGAGCCCTCAGCAGTCAGTAGGCATACCAATTTTTTTCCCCTATCTGGCATGTGGCTAAGATGGTGAATACCCTCCGCACTAAGTTGGCTGGCTATAGGATAACAGAGTGTCTGATGAGGAGCTTCTCTCATAGCGAGGCCACAACTATTGCTTGGGATCATGAGCCCTCTGTGCACTCAGAGCACTGGTGTAGCCAGAGTCCTAGACGCGGTCGTGCACCTTCAGAGGGATATCATAGGGGTTGAGAGGCCACTTGGCTCTCTTAGATTATTCATATGATTTTTGTATTCCTCGGGCTCATTGAGTGTTTTGACCATGCCTAGTGCATGATGGCATTGTATAGGAAACTTGATTATATATATATATATATATATATATATTGTTGGATCAGAATCTTGGTGTCTATGATTTTTTGATTCATTTCCGCATGTAAATTATAATGTTGTTTTTATATGCTTTTCAGAATGTATGTAATGGAGAACAAATGATACAAATGCTTTCTTTATTTTTGTATTTCATGATGTTGATATATGATAATGTAGACACAATGTGATCTTGAACTTTAGCTTCTATAAGCAATTTTTCGGTACTTCATATTTATTTTGACAAAAGGAGATGATAAATCAATATGATGATCAGATGAACTTGCCCCACTCCTAACTCCACGTAACTAGTAAGATGCGAGGGCTCACCACCGAGAGCTAGAAAGGGCACAAGCTATCAAATTTGTTGAATGGTAGTGACGAGAGATAGACAAATATTTAGTGGAACCAAATTAGGACGCTACAAACCTACTCTACTCAAGTGACTCCATAGTTTAGAATGTTACTTGCTTTGTAGTTTATCTAGACTTAGATCCATAGATGGCCACATGGTAGACAAAATCTGGTTTTTGGGGTTGTGAGCTCTCTTAGAATTTTGGACAGCTGATTCATTTGTTTTTGACTCAAGACTTTAAAGGTTTATTTGAACCGTTTGCTTACGACCTTCAATGTTTATTGTCAAGAGGACCCCCCATACCTTGCCCCATGCTACTAGTAAGAATTATGGGCTTATCACCATGGAAAAGGCATAGGTGAGTAAGGGCATTCCCATCCTTTCCCAACCCTACGTCACTAGTAAGAGACGTAAGCTCATCACCAAAGGTTAGTAGGGCAAGGAAATATGTAAAAATAAAATTTTCTATTTGATCTATATTTGACTTATTTATTTAAGCAAAATGTCAGTATGTTCTTCCAAAGAGATATACATAAGGGGTAGATGTGACACCATGAAGCTTCTAGAATAGACCATAGGCAAGACACCTATCCTAAGAAGAAACAAAAGTGAGAATAAGCATGCAAACCTTGGTATGGTTACCATTAAGACTTTATCATATCTAGCTTTAATTCGATGAAATGATTCTGAAATAGTTGATGATGTTATAAAAATGAATAAGTATGATTTGAATACTTATGCCAATACCATCAGAAGTTTGTAATGAATTTCTTTAAGAATAAGTTCCTGGATCACAAAATTGTATGAAATGAGTGGACAAAATGAGCCTAACTACATGAAGATGCAATGTAGATATAATTATACAAATAGTGCAGGTTGCTTATGCATAGAATCATTTAAGATGCAAGGAATTGACTGTTTCACCAAATTCCTTACCTTCCAGTGTACATAAGAGATACACACCATTTCCATAGTCTTTCATGACTCAGTATGGGCCTAACCATTTGGTTTGGAATTTCCTTCCTTCACCGGTCTTCTTCTCAATCCAGTTGTCTAGCCTTAGAAATAGATCTCCTTCATATATTTCCCATTCATAGACCTTTTTGTTATACTGTGAGCACATCCGGTTAGCATAAACTCTATGCCATTGTTCAATTTCCAATTTGGCCTCATCTAGGCTTTCTAGTTGGGAGAGACGTGCTTCTCTATAAGCTTATTCATCTAGAATCCCTTGTAGTGAGATGCGTAGACTAGGTATTTCAACCTCAAGTGGGAGAAATTCTTCTACTTCGAATACCAATGAGAAAGGAGTTACTCTTTTTGGTGTTCCTATTGAGGTTTGGTGGGCCCACAAGGCCGGATATAACTTTAAATTCCAATCTTGTTTGTTTTCTTTTACCGTTTTGAGGAGAATAGCTTTCAATGTTTTGTTTGTTGCTTCATCCTATCTGTTGGCTTGAGGGTAATACATGGAGGCTGTATGATGGCTTATTTTAAATTTACTACATAGCTCATAGAATTTTTCATTCTTTAAGGAAGTACCATTATCTGAGATAATGATTTGTGGAACACTGTACCTATAAATGATCTGGTTTAAAATGAACTTAGTGATCACGGAACCTGGTACAGTGGTAAGAGGCATAGCCTCTACCCATTTGGTAAAATACTCAGTGGCCATGATTATGAAGTTATGGCCATTTGTTGACAAAGGAGAGAATTTCCCTATCAAATCTAGGCCTCATGTAGAAAAGGGCCATGGAGTTGTGATTGGTTGTAGAGCTTGCATTGGCATGTGAATCTCGTGGGAAAATTCTTGGCATTTATGACACTTGTGTACAAACTCTACTGTGTCGTGCTCTAAAATGGGTCAAAAATAGTCCATCCGATGTATTTTGCGGGCAGTGGCATAACCTCCAAAATGGCTACCACACATTCCAATGTGGGGTTCGTAGAGGATCTTCTTAGATTCTTCTGTGTCAACACACCTTAGGAGCATTCCATCGAAAGCCTTACGATAGAGTACTTGTTCTATAATAACATATTTAGCTATGATAATGCGTAACCGCCTTCTTTGTTGTGGTGTAGCACCTTCTGGATATGCATGGCCCATGATATAACTAATAATATCAGTATACCAAGGACATTCGGAGATGGTAGGTTTGGTTTCAATGTAGTATATACATTCATCGGGAAAATCTAGATTGACTAGATCACCTCCGTCTAACGGGTTATCGGCTAACCAATATGCAATGATTTGTCCCTTAACAGGCTTCTAGTTTACAAATGCTAATTTGAATTCACCCATTAAGGTTATAAAGCATCCATCCTTTTTAGACAAAGACCCTTGCGTTAGGAAAGTTCATAAATGGTCTATTTTTACAATGAACCTTGTTTCTTGATTGAGCATGTACTGTCTTAAGCATTTGGTTACGAAGACTATGGCAAGGCATTCTCATTCTACTTGTGTATAACATGTTTCATAATTGAGCAACGTTTGGCTAATGAAATAGATTGCGTGTTCTCGTTTGTCATTGTTTTCTTGAGCTAGCATGCAGGCTAGCGAGATATTGGTACTCACGAATATAAGATTAAAGGGCGGTCTATCTTAGGAGGAATTAGTGTAGGTGGTGACAACAAGAAACACTTAATGGCTTTGAAAGCCTCATTGCAGTCTTTGGTCCAATCGATACTATAATATTTCTTGAGTAGATTGTTGATTGGATGAATGGAAAAGCTTAAATCTGGGATGAATCTTCGGATTGCACCAAGTTTCCCAAGAAACGACCAGATTCTAGATTCATCCGAAGGTGGGATCATTTCAAGAATAGCCCAGATTTTGGCTGGGTCCACATCAATCCCTCATGATGATATGATGTAACCCAGGAGTTTCCCTCCTGTCACACCAAATACAAATTTTTCTGGGTTTAGTGTGACTTCGTATTCTATCAAACATGAAAGAATGATGTGGAGCACTTCCGGGTGATCACAACACTTTGTGGCTTTAGCCAACAAGTCATCTACATAAGATTCCATGATTTTATGAATAAGATCATGAAATATATATGTCATTTCCCACTGGTATGTAGCACCAGTGTTCTTAAGACTGAATGGCATAACAGTGTAGCAATAAGTTCCCCAAGGAGTTATAAACGTGGTTTTGGCTTGCTCTTGTTTAGATATTCTGATTTGATTGTATCCTGAGAATCCATCCATGAGAGACAAAATCTCAAACCCAGTTGTTGCATCAAAGATGACGTAAATGGATGGTAATGGGAAGTCTTCCTTAGGGCACGCTTTGTTAATGTCTCAGAAGTCTATGCAGATGTGTATCTTCCCATTCTTTTTTAGAAAAGGGATGATATTGGATACCCACTGAGAGTAATCAACCGTTTTAATGAACCCTACTTGGAGAAGCTTCATTACCTCTTCCTTTACCATGAGAGCTACCTTGGGTTTCATTGGTCTTGATTTTTGTTTTGCATCTGGTTTGGTGATGAGGTTGTGTACTGCGATGTGTGGTGCAATTCCCATAATTTCTTTATAATTAAATACAAAAGCCTTGTGATGTTCTCTAAGGATTTGAGTGTGTATCACTATTTCTTCTGGAGTTAATGAAGATCCTAGTTTCAAGATCTTCAATTCTTCCTCTGTTCCGATGTAAATATTGAACATTTCTTTGATTAAAGAAGTGTTACCTTCTTCAAACTCAAGTGGGGATGGAGGTAGGTCTATATCTGCTCCATTCTCTACCGAGTATATGTTGAGTTCCTTTTGTGAGGGAAGTTCTATCATGGGACTTCTGAAGTAAGAAGGCGAATGTGGGATTAAGGAAAAATCCACCACATGATGGGTGAGATGTAACTCTGCATAGGTGTTTAATTATTCAAGAGTGGCTCTATCACTGTCAACGTGATCTAAGATAGTATATTTGTTCTCAGCTATGTTTGTAGAAAGAGGATTTGATACTTTCTTTACTAACAGTTCTATACGGAGGGATACCATGAAATAGGTGTCTTCCAACTCACTGTTGGGAGTGAAACGTGAAGTTGAGGTTGCTATCAAATATGTGAGAAGGTTTTGTTCTCGTGGGATTGCTTCAATTGATATGAAGTTAAATCCTTTGCTCAGATCTAATACTTCTGTTTTTTAGAGTTGTAAATGTTCAGCTCTAGTCTCATACACCTCAGAGACTTGGTTTGCTACTAATTGAGAGTATCCTAACACCTTGATTTCATTAACACTAAGCCTCTTAGCTAAGATAATGCCAAGGAGAAGGGCTTCGTACTTTACGCCATTGTTTGTACATTCAAAATTTAGCTTGAAAGTAAACGGTAAGATATTTCCCTTGGGAGAAGTAAAGATCATACCTGCCCCAGCCCCATAATGACATCTATCTCCATCAAAATGGAGTGTCCAATATTTAGTTGGGAAGATGGATGTTGGGACATTTGCTACGTCAACTTCTTCTACTTCGGTTGCTTCTACCATGCAGAGTTCTTCTGCTGGCAGAGAACCAACTCCTATGGTATATCCCATACCTACAAAATCAAATGGTAGGAAAATTGGTAGATCTTGTTCTAACAATTCGACTATTTTTTCCGTAGTTCCTAATGATACTGTTTCTACAACGTTAGCCTCATCTTTGATGGCTAGGATATTCTTGACTAGGTTCATAGTCTCTAGTTCTATTGTAGGTACCAAATTTTCTTCTGGTTTCACGACGGTTGGTTTATTAAGTTGGTTTTTTGGGAGTTCAAACTCAGAGTGAATGCTTGGCCTTTTCTTCAGGTCTTCTAGGTGTATATCGAATGGTTTCAGATCACCTTTTGCTATGAATACCTTTCCTAGGTGTAGGAATCTTATTTCTTGAAATAATGTATAATGGATTGCCTTCATACGGTGTATCCATGGTCGGCCAAGGATCATATTATAGTTGGTTTCCTGATCTATAATAGAAAACTCAGTTAGAATTTTTTTGGGTCCTAAGGTGACTGGTAGTATTATAGTTCCAATCGAAGTGGCCTTGAGGCTATCATAGCCTCTTAGTGTATTCCGAGTCATGGAACAATTTATTTCTCCATACCCTAGCTTTTGAAGAAAAGAGAAGGGAACTATGTTAACTGCTTCCCCATCATCAACCATTGCGCATTTAACATAATTTTTATAAACCCACACTTGCAAATGTAAGGTTGGATCACCTCTGCATGTAATCTCAGCGTCTGTTGACATTTTTCTTATATCAAATATAAACTCGGTATCCCTATCCATCTTCCCTAGAGGGTGAATATCGAAGTCTATATGGTTTACTTGTGTTTCGGGAGGTGGATTGATGTTAATTAAATGACCTAAACCTAATGCTTCTAAAAGAGCAACCCTATGGGTAGGGGAGTTCTTTAATAAGTCCAAAAAGGAGATGTGAGAGAAGGTATTTGTTAGGTCATTAATTAAATCATAGGCACCTACATGTTTTACTAATGGCTATTGAATGTTATCTGTTTCTAGTGGGTAACTTGGACTTGGCTGAGAGGAATACTCTCGTGTCCTTGTTACAGATTCCACAGGTAGCTCAGTGTCCAACTCAACCAAAATGACTATCTTAGGTTGTAGCTGATTTCCTAATTACGGTGTGACATGTGGATTTAGCAAAGTCAAGGCTTCATGATCATTGTTTCCTATCATTACACTCTTATTTGTCCCATTTGTATTTAATTTGTTGTTATTGTGATTTGGGAGCGGATCGTTGAAGATCTTGAGGGGTGCATTTTTAGGGGAGACTGCTCTCATGAAAGTATTTGGTGCAGGTGATGTAGGATCTGCCAAGAACATATCTATGAAAAGATGTCTTTGTTATTCTAGTAGACGTTGCATGAACTTATTGTAATAATGACACATTCTAGTGTCATGACCTTGAATCTTGTGGAAACCACAATACGAGTTGGGATTGTAATTCCTTGGTTATTGGTTTGACACATATTGTGGTCCAAAACTCTAATTAAACTGTTGATTATTAAAGTTTTGCGTTTGTGGTCTTTGGCTTTGGTTTTGGTTTTGATATCCAGTTGCATTTTATCTTGGACCCTATGTTTGGACCTGCCATTTTTGCTATTGTTGTAGATGATTAAAATCCACCGAGTTGATTGTTGGGGTAAAGTTTTTGTTTCATTGATTATTCATCGGCAGTGGAGTATTTACAACATTTATTTTTTTTGTTTGGTCAGTTACTCCATCTGTTGTTACGCCGCAATTTTTGTTAAGGATTTTAGGTCCTTGATTAACATTTGTGGTAGTAGGATAAGTCATAGTATTCTGGCTTGGGGTGGTTAACCTCTCGTTTGTTCCATATGTCATGCAACCGCTATCTATTGTTGCTTGATCTATTCGGAGGGTGCTCTCAAGTACTTCATTGTAAGTCCTTAGTGGGAACTTCTAGACTTCTTCCTTTACCTCTCTGCTGAGAGAATGAAGGAATAAATCGCATAGTTCCATTTGGTCCATGTTTGGAGCACTTGCCAAAGAATAAAGGACTGTATTCCATCTTTGGATGAAGTGAGCCACAAATTCATTGTGTTCTTATTTAATGTGCAAGAATTCCCTGATTCCTGTTCTCAACAGTTTTTTCATGTCAAATGCCTTGATGAACTCTGAAATGAGTTGTTTAAATGAATGGATGGAAGCTTAAGGTATTCTGTAATACCATTTGAGGGTGATGCCCTCTAAATTTTTGGGGAATATTTTGGCAACAACCCCATCCTAAGGAAGAAGTTCTCAAATGGCTGTGGCATAGGCCTTAATGTGTGCATTCGGGTCTCCTTCCCCTTTGTATTTGGGAAAATCCGGAAGAGGTCTTGGAAGCATGATGCTTGGTATGGTGAAGTCTAAGGGATCTTTCAAATATTCTAAATACGTCCCTATCACATAGGTTTTGACCATCGATGGCGCCTGCTGAGGGGGTGGATGTGGGATGGTTTGTTGGTACAGTGTAGCATATGCATTATCAGGGGCATAAGGAAATCCATATGGTTGAGCGAATATGCCAAGAGAGGAGAAGATATCTCCCTGTAGTGATTTGGAATACATGTTTAGGTATGGAGGAGTATTACCTAGGAATGGATTAGTTTCCACCAGAACGGTGTTAGAAATGGCGGTTCTAGTTGGCGTTTATTATGAATACTGAGGAGGCATTCCCAATGTTCCTATTCCTATAAGGAGGTCTACTTGGCTAGGATGATGTGGAGGATTGGAATTTTCTACTTGCATGAATTGAGAATTTGACTTGCTTGAGCAAGTTCTAACCCTCTAACTTTTTCTACTAAAGTTGAGATGACTTCATTTGGTGAAGTCACAGTATTGTGCCTTAGTGGCATTTTTTGTATATCCTGAGGTTGTATCGGCATGTGGTACCCCACTATGAACTGATCATTTCCCTTCCAAGTTTCACCAAGGGAATTTCCTATAGGTAGTGTCATGGAGGTGTTCTCTTGAAACGAGACCTCGGGTCGTGTTTGTAAACTTCATATAGGTGGGTACATACTCTGAGAGCATTGTTCATTCTTGGCATAACGCACTGAATGTTCATCATCTAAAAATGGATATGGATCTGATTATCTACTAATTTTTGGTCTAAGCAACACCTAAGGAGATGAACCAAATTCTCCTATAAACATCATGTTGTTCGAGCCCGAAGGCTCTGGTTGTTGCGTTTGAGCGAGCTGATCCAACTCCTCTATTTGGAAAGATGAACTATATCTAGGCCTTGGAGGCAGGGTTTGTGTTGACAATCGGTTAGATGAATAATTGTCACCCCATGCTAAGAGAGAGGGTGATGGATTTCTATTCAGTTGATCGTAGTATTCTTCAAGACCTAGGAGAGGCCTGCCATATGCATCAAATCCTGACATATTCGGGGGATATATGAATACCCGCAGAATAATGGGAAAGAGTGAAAGTGGATGGAAGAAATAAAACTAAAAGAGGAAGAACTATTCCATTCACGTTAGGTTCACCATTTTTTTTGGTGAAGCTGATGTGAAGGCTAATGAGGTGGAAAGACGAAAAAGCACCAATTTGGAAGAACAAGTGGAATGTGACTCCGAATCAGAAAGTAGGAAGTTCACGTCAGGTTCACCAATTTTATACGATGGAAAAGTGACAAGTGAGCATGGGAACCTACAAGTAACTCTTCCTCGCACCCGACCTCCTGAGGTTGTGCCAAGACAACCGGTGGGGATGGAATATACGTGGGGTAAAGGTAAACTAGTTAGGTAATCTTATATCTTTGACACGTAACAATGGAATCTGTGAATCTAAAGAAGGCACTCCTAACTTGAACTAGTGTGATAGACCGGTCGATGAGGATGACTGATCGAATTCTCCAATCAATATCAAGCTCTTGTGTGATTCGATCTATAGGTTGTGGAATATGTGGAAAATTACCTAGGATTGTTTCATGTATGTCTCTAGACAAGGTCATAAGATGGATGATGGATATATAGTGAATTCTATGGGTGATTCTTTGGTCTAGTCCAGAAATCTTTAGCTTTGTTAGCTGCTATGTCTAACAAGGTTAATTGTGCGATGATGATTGGTGGAAGCGGAGTGGATCTAAATACTAATGTGCGTAAACCAACATCAATGTCAGATTGTCCCATGGGTCTGTTGGGTTGTGGGACCTGTGGATCACAACCGTAGATTCGTGGTTGTTGTGGACCTCCTATGGTCATGTGTGGAATCAATCCCTAATCCCTAGTATCTAGTAGTCGTATGCCTTTTCAGCCTCTATGTTTAGAATTAATAGTTGTACAATCTTCTCAAAGTATCTTACAGACGTTCTTGCAACCTGAATTCTTAAACTAGTGTCTATGTTAGTGAGAGTGTCTCCTGCATCTAGCTTTGGGACTAAAGGATCACAACCAAACATTTGATCTCTTTCAAGACCTTCTACAGTCATGTGGATATTTATCTAGGGTAATCTATAGTTTGGCTGGTTTGACCAAAACGTATGTGCTTGGTCATCTTCTATGTTTAATCCTATTAATTGTGTACTAATTTCTTGTAGGTCTATTATTATTTGAAAGACTTGAATTCTGAGATTCTGGTCTATATCAATTATTGCTGCAAGGAGATTGGGCTGAGGCACTATTGGTTTGAATACGTATTGTCTGGGCTCTCTAGGTCCTGTGATTGTCATGCAAAAGAAACAGTGTAAATCTAACTGAAACAAAGCAAAACTAATTATGTAAAGTATATCTACAGCATATTTAACTTCTCTATTTTTGTGTTTTTGATGAACTATTTGAACAAAATTGAAAGAGAAACTATTTAAAATATCCAGAAATTGACAACTAAATTAATAATGAAATTTAAAACAAACAAGGCAGTCGAGTATACCTGCTTACCTATGCAGTTGTAAATCTATTCTAAATAATCAAATGACTAATCTAATCTATTTGAAAGACTCTCGATCCTACCTCAGAAGTGATAAGTGAATCATAGTTTCTCAGAAACTACCAATCCCCACAGCTTTCCCGGTAATAACGAAAGTGAGATTAACTGAAATGAAATGATTCACTATTCTATTTGATATCTTTTAACTAGAACTTTGATAGTTTGAACCTGGATTTTGTAGAACAGTGGAAAATCCGGTTGTGCATGGCTTTGTCCCCTTCATGTGATCTCCTTGTTCCTTCGTACTCACGTGAATCTAGAAAAGCATGTAATACCAGCGTCGACAGAAGTAGGTATTGGGATAGTGGCAGCTTCAGATGCAGACCGAATACAATGCGAGTAGGAGAGGGATAGCACAAGAGAACAAAGCTTGGCTTATGCAATTCCTAGTAGGATTTATTGCCAGTCATATAACATAAAATGTCCAGAACTTGAAACTATCCTGTTTGACGAACAAAACCTGTAACTTTAATGGATTTTTACTAAGAATGAAACTATTCTACTCCAATTGATTGTTTGAAATAGTGACAACATTAGAACAAGAAGATTATGTGGCTTCTAAATAGTAAAACAACACTAACTATGCATGTAACAAATAAAAGTATTGATTCCTAAGAAAAACTGGAAGACTAAACTGTTGAAATGAGAAATTGAGAGGCAAATTTGAGGGTCCATTTTCTTGAAGATCAACCAACTATTTATAGAATCCCCATTTACCCAAAGGTGAAAACCAATTTGAACTCTTTAACCATAAACAATGCAAAAACACTATTCCAGGGAACCATAATCATAAATACAAGAAAAGGCGATGAAAAAAGCTGGTAAATATTGAAATTTTACATGAGTCGCGTTAAAAATAACATTCTAGAAAAATGCATGAAGGACCGCCGCCCTTCCTGGGTGGCGGTCATGAGATTGCCATCCAAGTAGGGTGGTGGTTTCGTAACTGAAGACCAAAATGCAAAGAAAAGGAGAGGAGAAGAGAAAAACAAAGCACGCAAGGGCTAAATGGGACATGCTCGATGTTAATGCATGCTTGGAGAGATTTTTTGGATCCCGAACACCTTGCGAGGAGACCTGTATCATCATTAGAGCATGTGTAACATTGTTCCGGCAGCATAGTACCCTATAATTTTGGGTACGTATAGTATCGCAAGTAGGTTTCCTTTTTTTATACCTAAAAAAACATTAGTTAGCATTTTCATTCCTAATCTTAATCTGAAACTATCATTCCAAATACAAATGCATTTCTTAATAAATGTCGAGGAAGTCATTGAAAAAAGAGCACAAATTGAAAGTGCTCTCGTTTCTAAGTGTCTCAAAAAAAATCCTTCGAAAGATAAAAATAACATTGAAAATAAAAAATATCATGATAAGTCAAAATTATTCAATCACAATTACAATGTTATCAATGATGGAGTCACATATACTTGACATTTTCAAAATGTGTAAAATCAACTTTTAAAAGTAACCAATTCAAATATTCATCCAATCAAAATATATAGCACAAAAAGTAATCCTCATGTTCGTAGATGAAGACAATTCATACCTCTTGGAGAAAGTCTTTCTAGTTTCCTTCACTAATTAAAAAGCACTAATATGGTCACATATACGATCACAAGACCCTTCAAAGACGGAAAACCAAAACCTGCGTGGTATAAAGAATCAGAATATTGCGAGTACCATCATAAAAATATACACTCTATTGTTTGTGATGTAAGACTCCATCATTATATTCAAGATCTAATCAACCACATGGATATTGAAATAGAAAACAACAGAAATACTAACACACTGAATGAGATACTAAAGGTGTGTAAGGATCCATTTCTGAAGCATGATTCAAATGATAAATCTCAAGATAATAATAGTCCTCCAAATTTTTTGATTTCAATTCTATTATTTTCTTCATTGGTCAAACACCTCATTCCATAGCCACCGTAAAAATAAATACTCCTACTTATGTGGTGAAAATACGAAAAAAAAGGATTGGGTACTTGTGTCCAATATACTTTCCACATCTAATTTACCTTCTACACCAAATCCTCAATATTGTTAATACAAATATTTCCAATACCAATTCTCCCTCTCATTTATATAATATTGTAAAACAAATGGAAAAGAAAAACACACAGTTGTCCCTCATAGAGTTACTCAAATCATCACCAGCACTTCAAGGAATCTTTACTCATGAAATTTAGTAGACACGTGTTCCTAAGGATATCAATAGCTAGTAGTTTTAAGCCTTAGTTACCAATCTCTCACCAAGTAGCCCAATTATATCATTTGACCCTCACGACTTTTTGAATCCAATCCTACAAAATAAAAATTCATTGTATATCAAAGTATTCATCACCCACCAAACAATAAAATGGGTTTTCATAGATAATGGATTTGAATTAAATATATGTTCCATGAAAGTGTTAAGATACCTTGATCATAATAAAGAAATTATCATATTCAATATCATCACTATTCGTTGTTATGATAATAGTGAGAGATAGTCATCAGGAACTATCATGTTATTAATAAAGGTTAGGCCTCAAAATTAGTATAACTTCGGTCATTTGGTTGATGTTGAAACATCCTATAATATTATATTGAGTTGTCCCTAGATTCACACTATGTAAGCCATGTCTTCCACTTTCCATCAGTGTATAAAGTTCCCTTATGAAGGTAAGGAGTTTAATCTACTTGTCGATAAAAATCCATTTGAATATTGCAAGATCATAGAAGGGGGATATAAGCTCACAAATTATTTTCCTTTTGCAGATAGATATACATATCTTTATATCATTCCCTTCATAGACAAAAAATTCATAGATCCAAATATCCTTTCACAACTTTAGCCTTTTACATCTAATTCAATACCAAAATGTAAATTCCTTGACAAAGGTATGAGTGAATATAAAATCTATAATACCTTTAATATTGGTAAATTACCTTTATCACCATAAAGTTATGGTATTCCTTATGCTCCCCATCTCATCCCATTTACACTCTTGGTACAACTCATTGGAAATAGTTTAGATATCTAGAGGATGAACACATTCAAGTTTATATGGGATCTTGGTTATATGAATATCAGCTAGCAACATGTTACAAATATCTTTATTAAAATAATGAACATAAATTGATGATAGATATGCAATGGAAAGTGTTAGAGTAGGTATTTACCTTAGCTCATGTTCACCTAGGTACTTTATTTACCTTTATTGTATTTATCCTCACCCACTTATGTGTGTGGATATTTATTTTATCTTATTTGAATATTAGGAGATATTATCTAGTTATTCGGTATAGTTCTTTCCTTGATCTATGGTATTGACTAGATCCTTGATGTCTAGTTCTCTCCTAAATCTATGGTCTTGACTAGTTCTTTGATGACCAGTTATTTCCTTGATTTATGGGTTGATCTATGACCTTGACTGGTTCTTAGATTGTTATTCCTTGCCTATTTAAGCAAGGCCCATTCTCAATGTATTGCATTGAGTTCCATAATAATATATGATATTGCTGCTCATTTGTTTGCAAAGGTTTTATGTAAAATTATTCTGGAAAAATTTCTTTCATCTTATTGATCGTGGTTTTTGATTAGCATCTGTGTTCGTGGCTTGATACGATCTGGTTATCATTCCTTTCAGAAAGGAAGAGGACCAGGAAAAAATGAACATGTTCGTCTTGATCTAGTAGGAATACTCATAAAATATTTATGGCCATGGCCTAGGTTTTAAAATATTGGCAAAAATACACTAATATTTGATGTAAAAACTAGTGGTGAGGATAGTGATTTAGACATTAAGAAAGGTTCCACACATATCCTCTGTGAATACTTAGTCATCACTATCCTATTTGAAGACATTTTCATCCATGCCATTAACCTGGAAAGCATACACCTTTCCCTTATCAATTAGGATAAAAAACATATCAATGGATCTCTTTCAAAATGATGAAGCCATCGAAGATTTCCTTGAGCCTCGATACCCTATTCCCCTTACTGATCACAAGAGGGATTTAATATTGAATTAAATGAAATTGATTATTTTGGTGAAGAACTCGAATACCCTAATCCACAAAAGAAATAATATGAAAATCAGAAAAAGAAAAAGAAAATCTCTCATAGTGAAAAGTATCAATCAATGTCTAGAATTCCCTTTTGGAAAGATTCCAAAAGAAAATGGTTGGCTGGAAAGGAGCCATTCTTTCAAGTGCTGGCAAATGCCTGCTCATAAAAAGTACTCTTCAGAAACTCCCTATTTATATCATGTCACTCTACAATAACCCTTCTGCTTTCAGAGAAAAAATTGAGAGGATTCAGTGGCACTTTCTTTGGCAGGGAATGGAGGATATATTCAAATATCACTTGGTTGCTTGGGACCAAGTTTTTACTCCCAAAAAAATAGGAGGCCTGGGTATAAAAGATATCAAAAAATGAATGAGGATCTAATTGAAAAAATGGGATGGAGAATGCTCTTGAAGAATCAACCCTGGATTGAACTAATTAAAGCCAAATACCTTAATCAACAAGCAACTATATCTTTTCTTTAAGAAGAGAACCTTCCCTATGGCTCCATATTTTGGAATAATTTAGTTCAGACCAGGAATTTCATCAGGCATGGAAGAAAATGGAAAGTGGGGAATGGCAAAGATATAATTTTTTAGGAAGATAAATGGACTAGATGTAGCCTCAATGATAGATTTGGAGCACTCAAAGACAACCTTGAGTGTAAGTATGGTACTAGAATCATGGATTACATTGACAGAGATGGCAACAATACGAAATGGAAAAAACTCTCTATGGATAGGGATGATCTAAACCACATGATGTCTTCATTACAAGAGCATTTGAATCTTATCCCATTAAGTCAAATGGATGCCAAGGATGAATTGGTCTGGAATAAC
Source organism: Taxus chinensis (assembly GCA_019776745.2). Taxonomy (NCBI): domain Eukaryota; kingdom Viridiplantae; phylum Streptophyta; class Pinopsida; order Cupressales; family Taxaceae; genus Taxus; species Taxus chinensis. The sequence goes on along the minus strand of CM034156.1, from coordinate 382,636,060 downwards.
TCTATTGATGGGGATTATTATGTTAATGCTGGATATAATTCTTTCTTTGAAACTATGTAGTGCAAGTTCAACTAGAGCAGGATTTGGATGGATAAGCTCACACCAAAAATCAACTTTTTCTTTTAGCTGGTACTTAGGGGTAGAATTCTTATCACTGATAACATGATTAGAAAAGTTTTCATTATTCCAAATAGATGCCTTCTCTATAAAAATGATTGTGAGGATATCAGACACCTTCTAGTGCACTGTGAATATGCCACTAAAATATGGAATATTGCCTTTTCTAATTTCAAAGTTCTCTAGGCTGTGCCGAAGGACTTTATCCAGTTTTGGACCCAATGGAATCCCCCTTTTAAGCATTGTATTGTGAGAAGACTCTAGAAATTGGTTATGCCCCATATCATTTGGAGAATATGGAAGGACAAAAATGACATCATTTTTAGAAACATTAAGCAACATCACAAGATCAGCTTTATGAATATCACTAATGCTGTCAAAGAGAACATTACTAGATTCAAACCCCCCAAGAACAAGAACTATCCTGAAAATGAAGAGCATATCTTGTCCAATTGGAAAATTGGAGTTGACAATATTCAGAATAGCACACGCCCTAATATTGACAGGTCTCTGATACATTGGCATCCTCCTGATCTTAACTGGCATAAATTGAACTTTGATGGGGCTTCTAAGGGTAATCCTAGGATTGCTGCAAGGGGAGGAGTGATTCATGACCATAGAGGCAATCTGATTGCTACCTATGTTGGTAAAATGGGGGTCCAAACTAACCATTATGTTGAAGCCTTGGCTGCTCTATGGGGGCTTAGAATAGCCCAGACTTAGAACATACAGAATATTATCCTGGAAGGAGACTCACTTAATATTATTAATCATCTTAATCAATCCTCACCCCCTAGCTAGAATATCAAGGATTTCATCATGAAATCCATAAGCATCTTCTAAACCTTCAAAAATAGTTGTATTAGGCACACTTACTGGGAAGGTAACAAGGTTGCTGATGAATTGGCCAATTATAGCATGAATAATAATTTAACTATTTGGAATGATGCTATTTACATCCCTAAGAAGGTACAAATCAGCATTCAAGTAGAAATTTATGGGCACTCAAGTGTGGAGTAAGGATAATGATGACTTGGAGTGGGCTTTAGTGAAGCTCAAAGATCACACATGCGGGAACTACTCTCATCACTCCCAAAATGTGTGTGGGATTCTAAATAATCGGGATAGACAGAAGCGCAACAACATTCCATACAAAAATTCAAACAAGGGTTTAGAAGGAAAGAAGGGAAAACACTACATAGAGGTAAAAATGGGAGGAGCCCCGTGTTAGATTAAACCTTGCAGTGATCCGGATTGGAAGGCAAATGCAGAGCTCTGGAATCTCCTTAAGCAGGGCAGGATTACAAATTTCATTGATTGCATTCAAGGTCATGACCAGAGCATTTCAATTCAATTCGCCATGGATTGGAAGGAATGCAGAGTTGAGTATGGAAGACATAAAATTACAATGAATGAAGAGCTTATTACTAAAGCTACTAGTTTGGAGATGGAAGGCATCCATTTCTTCAGCAAGAGAGTCGACAAAAATGTGGAAGAGAAGAATTTTTTTGCTGAGGATGATGTCGATGTTTGTTACAGCAAGGCTGTGGGTTAGTTTAATTCCACCATCCTTTGATGAGATAACCCACATGATGGTCCATTACATATCTTTGGAAGGGAGGTATGTCACTGTCCCCACTAAGCATTTGGTTTTTCTAAACCACTTCCATAGACAAATCACAGTCTATTTCCCTCACTATCTCCTGAACTCTCTTGAACACTTCATCTGGGAGTTCCAGAAGCATACACGGGCTACCCCTTTGCATCAAGGGCTTATTCTCTTGTTGTAAAAGATTTTCATTTCCAAATACCCTAGCCTCCCTTCCTCCCCTAGCACGAATCCTCTCCCTCCCTCCACCAGCACCACCTCCACTCACATCCCTTCCACCATGACCCCCACTCTCATCACTACCACCACCCCCACCCACATCCCTTCCACCATGAACCCCAATCTCATCACTGCCACCACCCCCAAGCCTAATACTAGAAAAAATAAGAAGCTCAAGTTGGAAACACCAATTGCGAGCAGAATCCTTTGCAGTATCAAGGATATGGAAGTTGCACAAAACCTGCTACACATAAGCAGTGTTGGCCATAAAGAGGCCTCACAAAATGAAGTAAATAGCACTATAAAAAGACTAAATGACCTTGAAAATGAGATGATGAAGATGAAGGAGGAAGTGACGTAGCTTACCAAGCAAAAAGGGAAAAGGAATATTGATGAGGGTATTGAGATTGATAACCAACAAGTGGAGGACATCTATAATAAGTTGAATTCCTTGGGCAATCGAGTGGGAAGAGCCAAGGATCACCATGAGCATAGTATGGAAATTTTTAATGCTATCAGTGATTTTCTGGAATAGCATGTTCGCAGCATCACTGTGCTGAGTGGGATTCTAGAGAATTTGTGGGGAACGGCCAAGGAGAGAAGCTAAACCTTGGCTAAGCTTGATACTAAGGACCCCACCCATATGACTACAGTGGCCCCCTTCACTTCTCTACATACCATAAAATCTAAAATCACCAAAGCAGCTAAGAAGTAAGGTTGTTTTTCACTACAGGCGCTGATCTTTTCCGTCATTTTTGCTATTTTTTTGTTGTTTTCTGGCTGCATGGTTGCAGTGCTTATTCTGTTTTGCTCCTAATGTAACTTTTTGGTTACGTTTGTTTTCAAACACCTATTATGGATGTTGATCCTTTTTTTGCTGATACTTTGATTGCTATATTTGGCTTTTTGGCATTCTTTGTAAACATTGTAAAGTCCCTTCAAAACTATTTGCCATCAATAAAAAAAACCTCATTGAGTCACTATCTAAGAAACAAAAAAATAAAATTTATAAAAATTCAAAAATACATATCTCCTAGTTAAAACCTTTCTAGGGAATTAGAGAGAGGAGAATATTCATCCAAAGTAGAGGACCTACATCAACCTACAACATCGTTTCAAGAAAAATATATTTTGAAAATGCTCATAGAGGACACTATCAACTTCAACATTGGTACGAATGAGAATCCAAAGTTCTTACAACTTGGTAAAATCCTTAAAAATTTATAAATTGAAGCATTTACAACCTTACAATATTTCAAAATGTCTTCGCATGGTCATATAAGGATATGCTAGGGTTAGATCTTTCTCTTGTGGTTCATCATCTTGTCATTTGTTAAGAAGTGAATCATGTCAAATAGAAAGAAAAATCCATCCTAATGTTGCACTATTTGTCAAAGAAGAACTACAAAACTCCTAGAAGTAGGTTCCATAAGACCCATTTATTACTCTGAATGGATATTGAACATTGTTCCAGTTGCTAAAAAGACCCCATGGATCAGAACCTGTACATAATTTTGTGATATCAACAAAGTGTGTCTGAAAGATGACTTCCCTTTACCAAACATCATCATGATCATTGATTTAATAACAATCTATGAAATGCTCTCCTTAATGGATGGTTTTTCTGGTTACAATCAAATCAAAATTAATGAATAATATAAACCCAAAATAACATTTACTACACCGTGGGGTACATTTTTTTACAAGGTCATGCCTTTTGGCCTAAAAAATTTGTGATCTACTTATCAAAGAGTCATGATAGTAATCTTTCAAGACATGTTACATGACATTATGGAATTCTATGTAGATGATACCTTCACAAATTCAAAATCACGAGTTCATCATCCCACATTTTTACAACATATCTTCAGATGATTTTATGAATATAAAGTTTGATTGAATCCAAAGAAGTGTGTATTTGGCATATCCTTGGGAAAACTCCTAGGTTTTATCATTTCATGAAGAGGTATAGAAGTTGACCCTAAAAAGTTTAAATAAATCATGTAAATGCTTCCTCTACATAATCTTCAACAACAACAAGGTATTCAATGTAAGATAAAATCTATCATATGATTCATATCAAAGCTAGCAAACAAGTGTCGTCACTTCAATCAGTTACTTAAAAAACATGAACAATTCAATTAGAATCAAGAATGCCAAGATTCTTTCTATGATATGAAAGAGTATCTATAAAATCCTTTGGTGCTCATTCCACTTGTTATAGATAAAAAAAATTGTTTTTTATATGTTTTCTATAGAACATGCCATAGGTGCATTGTTAGCTCAAAACCACGATCAAGGACATGAGAAATTTTTTTATTATCTCAATAGAACTTTTCTTGATCATAAAATCAAGTATTCACAAGTCAAGTGGGTATGCTTATCTATGGCATTCAATTTTCACAAGATACACTTTTATTTATTAATAATACAACTAAGCTTATCGCGAATATAAATCCACTCAAGTATCTATTATCTGGACCTGTACTCACCATAAGAATGTCTACCTGGGTTATTCTACTTAATGAATTTGACATTTAATTTTTTAATAAAAAATACATCAAAGGATAATCACTTTCTAATCAACTCGATGAAACACTTTTACCAGGTTCAAAACCTCTTCACTTTGAATTTCCCAATGAAGAACTTTTGTAAGTTGATTGAATTCCCTCTTGGACTCTCTATTTCGATGGATGATGGATCATGCAATATTCATGGATCTGGAGCCAAAATTATATTTCTCACACCAGATGGTGATGTTACCCTAACTATTTTCGCATCAGTTTACCTTATACCAGAAACTTCATTGAATATGAGGCTCTCATAGCTATTTTAAAGTTTTCCATTTCATGGAATCTCAAAGAATTGAGATTTTATGAAGATTCTCTCTTAGTAATTAATTAATTCAACATTGATTATCAAGTAAAAGATGAAAAATTGATCCCTTATAAATGTATGGTTGAATAATTAAAAGCTTATTTTCAAATTATCACATTTGAAAAAATTTCTTGAATACGTAACAAATCAGTAGATGTCATGACAACTATCAAATGTATTCTTGATATTGGTCCAAATCAAACACACAATTATATTTTTGTGGAACATGTTTTTATTCCAGCTTATGATTTTCCCGAGTCCACTATGATATGTGAAATTGTTGGTCCTAGTAACCTCTGGTATCATGAAATTTACACTTTCATCCATGAAATTTTTTTTCCTGAAAACATGACTTATAAAAAAAAACAATCCTTAGCATAACATGCTTTGCACTACACTATCCTTACTAACACCCTACATTCAAGAGGTTATGATGGAACTCTCCTATGTTGTCTCAATCAAGTGGAGGAAAACCAAAACCTAGCCAAAGTACATGTTGGTATTTGTGGATCCCACACGAGTGGCATGGTTCTAGCTAATAATATCTTACATGTTGGTTATTAGTTACCCACCATAGAGTGTGATTCTTTTAAATTTGTCAAAAAAATCTTGTTGTGTCAACAACACAGTAATATAATTCATGTACCGTCACAAGCTCTTCATTTTATCATGACACCTTGTCCTTTCTCTTAATGGGGGATTGACATGAAAGGAAACACTAAACCCACCTCCTCTGATAGCCATACATTCATAATCACAGCTACTGAATATTTTACCAAGTTGTTAGAGGTTATGCCTCTTACTTACATCATTGGTAGTAATATTTACAAATGTATATTTACTCACCTCATTTGTCACTTTGGTACCCCTTCCTCCATTATCATAGATAATGGCACATCCTTAAAAAGAATTGTTAAGGAGATAGCTAAACAGTTTCACATCTGCCTCAAATGGTTGACTCCCTACTATCCATAGTTCAATGGCCAAGCAGAACCATCTAACAAAATGATCAAATCCATTTTGGATAAAATTTCTAACAGACATGGTCACAATTGGCACACACAACTATATCCTTCCCTTTGGGCCTATCATATATAATTATGTACTCCCATAGTAGCTACCCCCTTTCACTCTTATATGGCACTGAAGTTTTTATAACCATATATGTTGATCTCTCATCACTCTGAATATCCCAGAAATACTTGATCAACAAAGATGAATACAGATAAGCTCATCTTGTATAGCTTCACCTCCTAGATGAGAATAGGATCAATTGAAAGAGTATCAAAATTGAATTCATTGCAACTATAATAAATGGATAAAACCATGACATTTTGAAATTTTTGAACTTGTACTACAATTAAATCCCAATAATACAACAAAATATCAAGAAAAGCAAGGAAAATTTCAACCTAATTAGATAGGTCCTTATATTATCATTGTAAAATATGGATCTGGAGCATACAAGTTATCCAATAAATATGCCCAAGAAATTAAACAACGCATGAACATGGTTTATCTAAAGAGATTATATTCCTGAATCAATGATACCGACCCTTTGTGTTGGGGGAATTTCGACACATCCACTTGTATAGTTCTTAACCCTACTCCTCTAACTGTTTCATCCCAATCCATTTTTTCACTTGTTCCTTGTAATTAGGACGTAAATTTTTTTTATATATCCCATATCCCCTTGTGTTCATCCTTTTATCTTATAGAGGTCTTATGTTCTTGAAAGTATCTCGGATGGTTCATAGTTTACCTAAGGTCTCTTAGTACATCTAAAAAAATCAAATATCTTTCCAAAGTAAAAAACATTAGGAATATTTCAAAAATTAAAATCTTCATAATATTTCAAAGTCTGAAAAAATCAAATACCTTTATAAATTCAAAAACATTGAGATATATTCAAAATCCAAAAAAATAAAAAAATTTAAATTTTTTAAAAAATCAAAACATTCAAAATCTATAAAAAAATCAAAAAATGTTTTAAAAACTCTTATCAACTAGATCAATACAACTCAACAATATCAAAATTTCCACTCCTATCCTAGTGATCTTCCCATCTATCTTATGAGTATAAAATAATCCTCTTACCCCTATCATGTAACCTTACTTTGGGGAAAAACCAATCAAACGCTTACATTTTTCTTGGGAAATATTGGCTCTCACATGTTCTTCCTTGTATGTATCCTTACATGGAAGAACTGGCCCATTTAATCTCAGATTAATATTCAAGGTGGATCTAATAAGAGTCTCTTGACTCTTCTCTTCAATATAATTCATTCCCCTTGCATGTATCCTTGCTTGGGGGCATTTGCATATTCTTAATTTTCATTGTGGAACACATTAGGGGAGTAGTTAAATGTCTTTATTTAAAGTTGTGTTACATTCTTGTTGTTAATGACCAATTACAAGTATTTTATTATCATTTTGGATTATTTATAGCCAAGGTGTATACTATTACTATGTATATTGGGTTTTTTTTATGTTAAGTCTTAAATTTTTGACCAATTACAAGTATTTTATTACCATCTTGGCTTATTCATAGCTATGGTGCATATTATGTATTGTGTGTATTGGATTTGTGTTACATTTTGTCTTTTGTGTTTCTATTGAACCAATTGCAATTTTTTTTTTATCATATTGGTTCATATGTAACCTTGGTGTAATCACATTATTGTGTATATTGGGTTTGTTTTATTTATGTGTGTGCATGTGTGTGTTTACACACATATGGGTTGTTCATCATGGTTTTTCAATAATTATGGTGCTAACTCTATTATGAAACAAAAAAATATTTTTCTCTCAAAATAAAAAATCTGAAAGGAAGCTTATCTACGAGCACAATTAATCATATCATCATATCTATAATATCATTGGTTCAATATATTGAAATGGAAGCATCTATCAAAGATAATTACAAATGAGTGATACAAAAACCATCATCTATATACATCCATAATCATCATCTAATCCATAAAAATTATATATACATATATTATAATGTCCATGTACAATGTCTACAAAATGAAAAAGAATGTCAGATACATAAAAGTGCCATCACGGGAATCTATAAAAAAATGTGTACCTTCATTATGAGGCATATACCAAAAATACAATACATATGTAATATACATCAAGCCATCCATGGCTCTCTCCTACACCCAGAATGTATGGTCCAGCACTTCCTTACCTCGATGGCTGAATATGAAGAGATATAATAGATATTGATGGCCCATGACATCTATCTTGCCTCATGGATCTGTTACCTATCCTATAACTATAGCCTAGAAACCTCTCGCCCTTAGGAACACATGCCTCATATAAATCTCTATAATAACTGACATCATGCGTAGCTTCTACAAACTCATGCAAAACATCTCCCATACCTATGGCTTCAACTACATGTCATGACATTTCCCTCTCTATTGTTAGTGGATGTACATGTGTTATAAGTTGATCTCTATCTGTAGTCACCTATTGTACCTTTGGTGCAACCTGATCTCTCTCAATAGTCACCTGTTGTAGTTTCATATGAGACATAATTAGTATGTCATCTATCTGTTAAATAACCACGTCTCTCTGTTCATATAATGATAGATTTGCATCCAAAGGCCATGAAGGTGGTAATAATAGAATATAACTCCAAACATCCTCCTCTCCCTTATATCCTCATATGTCACCACCATATCCATCTTTTCCCCATCGTTGTCTCCATCTCCATCGCCTCCTACAAGACTCAATGGCCTCAGTGGTGAATCATTACCATATGCCTAAATAACATGTACATATGCCTATTCAACCTACAATTGTACTTGATCATATATATGTACCTGAATTTGTATCTTGACCTCTCCCAACCCTCTATTACAAGGCACCCCTAGTTGATGCTATTATACATGTCGTTATAGTTGCTTGTGTGAAAGTGATACCAAGTCACATAATACCTTCATACCATGCTACATACTCTTCTGTAACTCCAGGATCCTTAACATCATCTTGTGCATCCCATACCTATGTAATAAACCCTCCAAAACTATCCCTCACTACTCTCTATCTGATACGGGCCCCAAAATCAACTGTCTCCCACACCACTCGCACATACCATTGATATCCAGCTTGAATGTCAAAAATCATTCCTAACTTCCGTATGACCCTATATGGTTTGTATCTCTCCATAATATGTACTCGACTCCTAATTATGTAGTGATACACCTCCACTACCACTAACTCTATGTCATCTGTAGTCCATCTATACCATATATACAGCCTCCATGTAATCAAACATAACTATAAATAATCAATCACACGTATGTAAAAAACCATATATCCTCTATCATAAGATGATGGCTCCTCATGTTGTCTATCCTAAAAATACTTAGTATTCGGATCATAGTGATATGATCCCATGACCAAATCTATAGTAAATTAGTTGGACCAAGGTTCCTCTGACCTTTGTAAGATATCAAGTGCAAGTCTCTATATAAGTAAGTGATAATGCAAGGCCCTCATGCAAATAATGTAGTCAAATCCAACAACTCTTCTACTATACTAATCTCTTCAAGATGAAAATGACTTCTAGTCTTATCAGGTAGTAGGTCACCACTGATAAGAGCCATCAGATATATCGGTAATCTCTCCACAATATCATCATGCCCTCCCTCTAAATATCATCCACTCCAAACAATGACCATATGTGATCTTGAATCTGAGTTGTATGACCCTCCCACTGAATTATTTTACCCTACATTAGTAGTCACAGAGTACAATATACATCCTCTAAGGTGACTGACATCTCTCTCATAGATAATCTGAATTTCTAAATCTCACTATGTCATCAGTCATCCAGTGTAGTCAATAAGAAGTGATCCAACCTAATATATGGAAGTTGAGAAACATATGATAAATTTATCACCTCTAACATAACACACAAAATCCTTCACTTTCTCTGGGTCATCTATCTCTTGAATGACCATAGTCATCCATGAAGCTCCCATAAATCTATGGCATATAGTCTTTGCTGCAAAAAAAACTTTGGTATTCCCTTAAAAAATCCTCTTTATTTTAAATTCACCTTCTAAATATATTCTATCTTTTCTATTTCACGTAAGTGTACGTATGGTGACACTAGCATGCATACCCTAACACCAGCACATTTATTGATATGCTAGTGTATGTTATGCTAAAAAGTTCCCTAAGAATTCTAACACGCTTAACCATACACTAACACATCTAACATGCTATCACACCCATATATTCATGCTAACATGTGCACCCACATGTTAGCGTGCATAATTCTACGCTAGTGAAAATTACATGCACTACTGTTACTTTTTAAACTTATTATACACTTAAAACATAATAAATACATTTTAAAACTTAATTTTTTTGATTCATACCACACCATTGTCATTAGGAGACCACCCAAAATCTCAGACAAGATCTAAAAGGTGCACATGAGGGAGATATCAAGCCATTGATCTCACAATCTAGAGAAAAAAATCACTTAGAGGCATTAAATATTCTAATATCACAAATGACCAATGATTTTTACTACCATCCATCCCTTCTATTTATTCCCTTCTTCTCAACCCTAATATCTCTTTTTTTCACTTGTTCCTTTATACCTAACATTATATGCCCTTTCTACTTATGACTATCCACGACATTCTCTCTCTCTTCTTATCATAATTGAGTGGTTGTCCACCACTATTTTTCATCACCCACCCACTCAAAGGGGCACTCCCTCAGTAATAATAACCCACTTGTTGGGGCATTCAAATGATTCACCATGGAAAATTAGGTAGTCCACCACACTTCCATATCACATATTCATCTATCTGCATGAAACTACTATCTTTAAATTGTTATTATTTGATAATAACACTTTAAAGAGGGGAAAATGTAGACACCCTAAAATATTGCATTACATATTCTAATCCTCCAAAATCATCCACCACTTTCGACCACTTTTGACCATTCTCGTAATATTACACTACATTACGACCTTTTAAGACATTCTACAACATATTCCCAAATTAATTGATATGATTCCCATAATGTTCCCAATCATTCCTATCACTCACACATGGTCTCAAATAGTTAAATATTTGCTTTATGGACCCTATTACATTCATATCTCATTCCTAGGACTACTTTATTAATCCTTCATTATAATTATTCACCTCCTATCCTATTAGTTAATTCTATTAGCTAATATTTAATATCAAATAATTAAATAATCCTAAATTATCCATTTACACCTCATCCCTTAATCAATTAATTAATGTTAATTCACTAGTCAACATCTCAAGTTAACTAGAGCAAACTAATTAATTAAAAGATAAATCAATTAAATAGATGTGTAAGAGGACAAAGTTAGAATATAAAAAACATTTATTTGATTTAACTAGACATCTCCCAAAAACCATGAAACTTCCAAAAATAAATCAAATCAATGCAAAAGGATAAAAGTTGTGTCCACTTTTGGGTGAATAAAACAATAGTCAAAGAATCAATATTTAAAGATAAAAAATATACAAAAGCATGTGCAAACCTTTACCAACTCAAAAATTACTCAGCCATGCAAGATCAAACAAGAGTTCAAATTCCTCAAATAGATTAAAAAATTAATTAAAAAATTCAATATTGCTTCAGTTAACTTCATATTAGACAAGATAATTATAAAAATCCTATATTTGGAATTTCATTCCTTATCTATGAATATTCATTCATTCTTCTTCAATTATTTTTTTTTTATTTTAATATTGGTAAATAGTTTTTTGAAAGGGACTATACCCTTGTGTACAGAAGAAGGCCTAAAAGCCGGAATAAGAGAGAGGAGCAGAGAAGCTGTAGCAGAGCACAAAAGTTACAGCAAAGAACAACGAAGCCCAGAAACAGCTACACAAACGAGACTTAACAGCAAAACAACGGCAAAAAAATAGCAAGCCTACAGCCAAGAAGCAGTAATAAAAACAAAAAGGACCAGCAAAAGTAGTCAGGACTACTTCTTGGCCGCTTGATCAATACTCGTCTTTACTCTTTTCCAAGCATGATACATGCCCAACGTGGTCATATAAGCAGCATCCGTCTTATCGAGCTCCTCTCTGGTTCTTTTGCTCTCTTTCTCATTGCCCCAAAGTGTAGCCGGGACACCGTTAAGATGTGAAACACTTCTTGCATGACCTTCGATGAACTCCTCGATGGCCCTAAAGGCTGCAATATTATACTCATGCCTAGTCTTCATCTTCCCTAGGCGGGAGTCTAAGGAGGTCAGTTTTTTGTATATGTCATCAATTCTTCTTCAATTATTACCTTTGGAAGCTTTGATAATTACATCATCATTGTGTTAGATTATTATTCAATCTCACACACCGTTATGTGATCCATTGATCATGAATATATAATCAAATCAGTCAATCAATAGCTTTATTATTAGCTAATCTAATTCCATTTGGAGAACTTTTGGAGCATCCAAAAATAAATTTGATCAAGAGATTCAACAAGCTTGATGCTTCATTCCAAGCTTTATCACTCTCATCCAAGGTTGTAAGGAGATACAAAGGAAGAGATGATTTACTTTTATTTTCTTTGTTTCTTTCATTATGTAATTTTTCATACACATTGTAATCTATAAAAATGAGAAAATAACCAAATTTTTTTTTTTTACATTCCAATTAAATCAAGTAATACAATTGTGGAATTTATTGTTAAAACTCTTGTGCAAACATTTGAATTTTGACTTATAAAAGCTCCACTTCTAGCATACACTTGATTTTATTGTGTCAATTTTCAAACATGTTTCAAACAAATCTCAAGGAACTTAAATGAAATAAACACGAAAAAACAACTTTAAACTTGAGTTAGCATACAAAAAGGAAAAATTATAGTCCCAAAAAATCTCAAATATATTCACACTCTATATCACAACAAATACAATACACAACCATGCTATTTTGATTGCAAGAAACATCATAACCCAAAAAAGGTTGCTTGTTAATTTGTAGGACAATAAGAAACACTTTTGATCAAACAATATTGAATGAAATCTCTAAGGCTCCAAATCTAGCCAAAGATCACTTAATATATCCTTCATCATAGGATTCCCTTATGATTTTCTTCATGTCATAGAAAACACCATGTAGTGATCGGTTCCCCTCAGCCTTGGATGACTCTGGAAATTCAAATATTCCTAGGAAGATTTGGAAAATTTCCTCACATTCCCATTCTTCTAGAACACCAAAATATCAAGGACAATATCTTGTCTGATATCAAAAGAGAGGTATTTCATTCCTCTCCATCCCCACACACATTATTCAATAGTTAGTTGTTCTTTATGGTGAATCCCCATATCCACCACCTTATCAAATTCCTATTTCCATTATAGATATGAGTATTCTTGGGTTCTTCACCATCCACCATTACTCTCTTCCACCTAGCATACCTCCAATGACAATTTCAATCAAGTGAGGTAGCCAAACATCCCCCGTTTCACTAACCAAGAAAAAAACCTAGGGCTTCGTGTCTCTATTATTCTCAACTGTACTATCCACCATGATCATGTCCATAAGAGTATCACTAACCTCGATGAGTGGGTATTTTTTCCCAAGAATATAGATAGAGGTACTTCTTTTTCAGTTTGTTTGCATTCCCACACCTCAAATATTACCATCCTTGCACTATTCATATCCCTAATCCAATATCATCCTATCATCCTTTACATCAAATACCTTGGCTCATACTCATGAGGATTCGATTGCACACATAAATTCCCTATGATTTTTAGTATGCACAGTTACTATGGAAATATCAATGCAAAATAGTAAAATAGACATAATTATAGGATATAGAGATATAGGAACAGGTTACAAGAAAAAAATTATAGAATTATCTATAGGAAAAATATGTAATTTGTATAGATGTAGTCTAATACTTTACACTTTTACAAAACCATAGTATAGTAGTGTCCTAAACGTTGATGGTTCTATCATACTCAATTTTTAATATTAAAATTTTAAATTTTTAAGAAATATAGATTTTATAATGGTTCAAATAAGAAACCACATATAATAGGACAAGGTATAATATGGATTCATTTCGTCTTGTTATAAATGTAGGGGCATGATTACAATTTTAGATGTTTTTCCAATTCAAGTTACATATTTTTATATTTGTGTATTTTATTTCTATTTTCAATATTAAAGATGTTCAATAATTTACAAACCTAGATCCATTTGAAGAAATTTGGTTCATTAGAGTGGAAGTTTTGATGTCATGCAATGACTTTAACATCCATCCTTCTTCACTATTTTCACTTGATATGACCCACCATTCCTATATTATTTGTAAATTATCGTTTTATCCTCAAGTGTTCTAATTGCTTTAAACCAACCTCATTGTTTACTTTATTATTTATATTCTATTTTTGTACACTAGGATATCTTCATTCCCTAGGTATCTTGTTGTTTTAAGTTGGTCCTATTGGTGCCCGCAAATGTCATGTTTAATTTCTAGCACTTTTTTATTTCCCTCAATTCTTCATAAATTTTTACTCGTCCTTTGTTGTTATCCTCAACCTTTTCCAGTTTTTGTGGTCATCTCCTGGGCCCTTCATCACAATAATATAGTGCATTAACCTCGTAAGCCCCTATATATGTTTTTCCATAAGGTTTTGTTTGTTTGTTTACATGGTTGTTGGTTTGGTGGAGAAAACATGGGTGTATTTACACCTCAATATGTACCAAGGACTTATCCATTTTTTTGAGTTTGCTTCGTGCAATTTACAAAATTCAAATCCATTTCCCGTGACCAAAAAATGGAATATTCTAATCATCCAGGAACTTGGGCCTTAATCATATATTTTTAATTTTTTTAATGTTGTAAGTTTCAATTCCATCCCTGAACCCCGCCAAATGGAATATTCAAGGAATATGGAGGTCACGGGGAAAATACATATTGTAGTTTGCACTTTTTCATCCTAGCATTTTTGCAAAGATGAAAAATTCGATTCCTTCTATGAATCTCAATGGAAAGAGGATACATGGTGGCCCCAAAATGAACAAGTAAGGATCGTACTTTGTAATACACACTTTTAAATTTTTACATTTCATGTAAAATGCAAAGTGAAGATGCATATCTGAAGCCCGTTATATGTTTATTTTTATTAGATTGGAAATATGTGAGGTTATCTCTTGAATCAGAACGGACTATTATTGAACAAGGATATTAATTTATAATTTTCTCTACCTTTTCATATATAAGGGTGGGTGGATTCACATGATCTCCATTTATGTTTCCTAGACATGTAAATGATAAGTGGACCTTTCTGGAATTGGTTAGGAAACTTCTGTATGTGCATAAAATCCTTGTAATAAATCATAAGGCCAACATAAGGTTTCCCATTACTATTAAGAGATACACATTTCCAAAATATGTTAGAGGCTAAGATGAATAGGTTCTCAATGGAAATTTTTTCCCCAATACCGAACTATGATGTGAGATGGTTAGTACATGAGACCCTGGGAAATTCTTCAGAGCATGAGCCTCACTATGAGGATTACTAGATGAATTTAAGGAATGAATAAGAATTCAGGTTAAGATATTACTCATGGATGAACCTTGTGCAAATCATTGACTACAATGTTTTAATGGTGCCTCAAGGAGTGGTTGATGATGGTAAGGTGGTAAGACAATTTTATATTTAGATTAATCTTGTTGATCAACCTATCTGTAATGTAAATTGGGTTTTTATTGAAGGAAAATCCCTACATAACAAGACAACTAATGTGATAAGAAGAAATTTAAGATGGTTGTTATCTCATAAGGTTGACATAAGTCAATAAAACACTACTATTTTGAAATAATATAGATATAATGTGCTTATTGATTAAGTGTTTCGTGAATTTAGAAAAGAGAATGGAGTGACTCGAGGTGTTCCACATATGAATTTCAAGACAATAATGAGTGCTCAAGATAGGGATGAATTAAGTGCTTCTGCAAGTAAGACTGGGACTTCTGTGTCTTAACTAGCTCAAAAGGATAAAAACATACTGAAGAAAACTACTCCTATTGTTGTTAATCCTATCCAATCCATTCCATCCTCTACCCATTCACCTAATTTTTATGCATTAAGAGGAAAAATAAAAGGTGGTGTTATTTTCCATTCCTCTCAAATGGGGCATGGAAATTATTAGATTAAATAACAAGTCACTCCCCTAAGTACATTATCAAGTAGCCCTATTCTAAGGGATATTAAAAAGTAAGAGTGTGAAGAGGAGGTGGATGTTTCCCCTCTTATTAGGAAAAAAATATAGAAGGTAATAAATCTATTGTGGGAGAATCCACTATACAACCAAGTGTTGATATGTTAGCCAACTGGGAGGTACAAATTCAAGCACCTGAGATACCATTTCCAATTCATATTTTTTAGATTCCAATGAATCATGTGCAAGTGCAAGTACCTATTATGAGTGTGACTATAACACACATTGTGGATCCTATTTTTTTAGATATAAGAAATCTAGTTACCCCTCCACCTGAGGATTTAATTACCCCAACATTATTATCCCATGCAGAGGTGAAACAACGAGAAGAAGATCTAGAACATGGGTAATTTTTCACTGATCTACTGAAATATTTGGGTTTTGATCAATGGTATGACACTTTTCAAAGTAGTGGTCAATCGACAATAAATTTTGAAGGTAAAATAGACCCAATTCTTACTAAGGGACTTGAGGTCCAAGAAGAAAAAATTATAAGTAGAAATATGAGTCAGCATGAGGCTGAACAAGTTAAAAAAACTCAACCAACAATAAGTTAACAACCTCAGGTAAATAAAGAGTCTATTTATGCTACCTTAGAGAGTGTGGAAAAAAATATTACAGTAACTAAGGAAGACATTAAGAGTTTGATCAAGATTCGTGTTGAAACAACAAGGGGGGATTCTCCTTATGAAGGGGAAGTGGGTAAAATTTAGAAATATTTTGGTGTAGATGATCAAACCTCTACAATAGTGGTGTAATGCCTATTCCTTGTTTACTTTGGTGGGTTTGGATTCTTTGGAGTCTTCTAGTTTCATATGTAGTTTTTTTTGGACCAACCGTATGACCATTCTTCATACTTCAAATCAAGTAATGTGAAAGGATAATAAAATGGACTGAAAAGAAAACAAAAGGAAATATATATATATATATATATATATATATAAAGTTAAAATTTAATAAATGGAGATAAATCAAAACATTAACACAAAAATAGAGAAAAGACTGTGAAAGGGCGGATTAGGGCAAAAGTGGGACTATTTTTCCATTGTTTTGGTTTTGTGTGGAGAGAGGGAGTGCTGCCGCCGCCGCCACCATGGGAGGAAGCTTCAAGCCAGTGCTACACAACCATCTGCTGCAGAAGAAGGCATGAAGGGGGGGTGGTAGTTTGTGAAAACCAGTCTTTGTAACATCCTCCCAGATGCTGTCAAAAATGAGCTCCAAAAACTTGTGTGGTATCTCACAACTTGGGTGCTATTTTAGTGTTTGATCCAATGAAAGAACGAGACAAATTCTCATGGATGTGGTCACGGGTGTGTACAGAAAATGTGGGGGGTTTTTCCTCATAAAGTAGACATGCCATTTCACCATGCAACAAACAGGTCTCCAGCCCAATCAGTTTACTTTGGCAGTGTACCTCCCATCCTGCACCAAAATAAGAGCTTTGAAACTACTACAGATGCCCATCAAAGCATTTTGGAGAAGGGATTTTGTATGTTTTAGTTGCAAGTGCGCTAGTAGACAAGGATGCAAATTTTGGAAGCATACACAAAGCAACTCAAATGTTTGATAGAATGCCTCAAAGAAATGTGGCCTCATGGAATGCCATGATGGTAGCATATGTAAAAAATGGATTTTAAAAAAAAAGGGGGCCTGTGAACTATTTGATAGAATGCCATGATGGCGGGATATGCACAAAATGGTTTTGTTGAAGCTGCATTGGAACAATGCAAGAAAAATGCAGTTGGCCGGTTTACAGCCATACCCCACAACCTTTGCTGTTATCTTCCTAGCCTGTGCCAAGATGGGAAAATTAGAACAACGCATGGACATCCATCAAAGCATCAGGGAAAGATAATATTTTTTTAAATGTCTTGTCGGGTGCCCAGATAGGCATGTATGCAAAATGTGAAGGCATACACAACGCATGTGAACTGTTCGACAAAATTCTTGAAAGGAATGTGGTTTATGGACTGCAATGATTGTAGGATGTGTAAAAAAATGAGCTTGTTGAAAAGGAATTGGAAATTTTCCAAGAAAATGCAATTGGTATGTGTAAAGCCAGATTCCATGACCTTTGTCAGCATCCTCCCCACATGTGTAAAAATAAGAACTTAGAATAGAGCATGGGAAAACCATCAAGGCATAGAAAACAAGATGTTTTTGTTTGCAATGTAACTTCCCTGGTAGACGTGTATGCAAAATGGTGGAGTTGAGGATGCTCATGAACTGGTTGACGAAGTGCCCAAGCAAGATGCTGAACCGAAGCTTATGGCTTCGACCGACTTTGTTCTCCAGGCATGGTTCTTCTTCCCTTGCCTCTCATAATTCTCATGTCTTATTTCTCTTTTGCAACTAAATAGAATTTTAAATTATTAGGATTTTTAATACAGTTAAATGTCCCTTCAACTTGTTGCCAAACAATATATTGTCATGTCAGAACTCACGACGTCATTATAACTCATCTACTTTAAACCATGAAATATTACCCTCACTTCGATATGATTTAAAAAACTCTTACCCATCTTGATCACTCCAATATTGTTTTATCGACCAGACGAATTTGACTCCCCATTGATAAAGTTGACCTTTTTCCTGTTTAAAATAGTTAAATTTTACATTTATCGGAGACTCACTAATTACCCTTCGTAACTCTGGAAACGAGATGTGAAGTTTCATTTGTGTACCTTGGTATACGAGGAGTCACCTTGACCTTTGGTTTGACCAAAAACAAACATATGACATCCTTTTGACGCTCTTATAGGGTCCCTGTTACACTGGTTTACAACAGTAGAAAGTTGTTAAATCTAGAAAGTTGGTTTTCGTTTTGAACTGCCATTTGAAACCTAGATGGAGAAATTACTTCCCATCTTAGGAAACCTCTAGTGTTTATAATAGAAAATTGCATGGAACTTTTAGCTTAGGGAAAAGAAATTTTCAGGATAGTTTGGTGAAGCCATTTTGTAGGCCTCCGGTCGTAGTTTGACGAGGTCAAACTGAACCAATTTTGTCTTGTCGCCCCAAAAAACTTATCGCTGTTTGAAAATAGTTTTCTAGTTCTCAGTCTCATTGACTCTGATGAATTCTCCTTATATAGGGGAACTAGTAGGATATGTCTCGTTTCGTGCTCCTCCATTGAACGTTAGTTATGGATGTGGTTTTTTGAGCCCTCGAGCTAACTTTTGTCCTTTTACAACTGGGTCAACTACGATCAGTAGCCCTAGAAAATTAGTCGCCAAACGTAAACCGTTCACACTTTTTCAATTCTGTCAGTTGCTATGAGCTCTTGGTATATCTGGGGACACATAGAAAATTGATCGTGGTGTGTGTTCTCATCAGAAGATAACTTTTGGAAGTGGTTTCTTAGCCTTTGAGCCCGTTTTGTACGTTTTTGTAGCTAGCAAGGAAATGTAAAAATAGAAAACTGCGGACCCTCGTAGAGATGCCAAATCACCCTGGAAACTTTTAACACATATAAATAACTGTTTAAAACACTATAATGTAACTTTTTGTGTGCATTAGAACTTTTGACAAAACAATTTTTTCTCTCTCTTCCCTTCTCTTTCTCTCTCCTAGGTTACAAAATGAAGAAAAATGAAATGTAATGAATACATGTCTCTAGACATTTTTATTTCGATTGCAAATTGTAATTATTATCATATGTAAATGGGAAACTGAAAAATGATAATTATGATTGATTAGGGTGGATGCCATACCAGCGATTTATCGCTGATATCTTGCTCATGTGATTTTTTTGGGATAAAAGAATGATGACGTAAAGGCGTTGAGTAATTCATTGTTTATTTTTGGTATTATCTTGAAAGACTTATTGTTGAAATTGGTAGTATGTAAAATTTGCTAGATTAATAAGTGCTTGAGAAATTGGTATTTCTTTCATGGATGTTATTTTGATCCCAAAATTTGTTATGGTAAAAGTGAAATACAAATGTCAAAAGGAATTGAAATTAATACTTTGTAGTGGACTTTCATTGTGCAATTATTGGTTTAATAATTGGTGTTGTGATTCTTCCTTGAAAATGTAATAAAGGAACCTAATCACAACAGTCAATCCGTAGTTCAAATTTTTTAAAAAAAAAAACTAACCTGCCTATGTTAATCCCTTAGCGTAGAAAACGGTGACCTTCAAATGAACCCTTACACTCAATGGAACATCCTAGTTTAGGCAAAAATATCCCTAGAAAGGGGTTTATCATCTTAGTAGGTATGTTTAGTGACATCGACATAAACTAGTCATATAAGAGCAACACAGTCAAATAAATCTTCTGCATCGAATGAATTTCTTGGGGGATCCTGATGACATCATGGAGCTAGAGAAATAGTGGTTCTATCACTTAAAATTTTGCTAATGAATAGATCCTCTTAGCTATAGGTGCTATCTTTGTCTAGTGATAATATAGCGCTTTGATCCTGTATGGAGGTCTTATAGAGTGCATATGTTTTGAATCTTATTCTAATCTATAATGGAGCGTAAAGCCCTAAGTGAAAAATTGGAATGGAACTAAATCCTAGTTGACTAGGATGTTAACTTGTGGTTAGAAAACTATAATCTAACTCCTTGAATACGAATTTTTTTTGAAAGATGTGATTCTAGATAACCTTAGAAATTGTAATCTTGTACCTTAATCCCTTATTATGTCATTTTATGGCATTAAGGAATAAATAATATTTCTTATGCGAAATCATACAATGCAAAGATATGGGATCGTGAACATAGATCACTTGTGTTCATGTGTAGTTTATAATGCTCCTAGCCATGTACTTCCTTAAGATGTCAGAAAAGTGCTTTCACAACTCTTTTGTTGTAGAATGATGGTTATAATGTGACCATAATGTGATGTAAAAGTAAAGTATAGAAGAGAAAAAAAAGAGATTTGAGGTTAGGTATACTTCCACTGTTGGAGTCCATATAATCAATTAAATTTATTTTCGTGTTTTAAAAAAAATAGGTATTGCCTTGGTGTGACCAAACTTCGAGAAAACAAAAGATATATATAAATATAAATGGAAGTCCATAATTTATTGAACTTTAATAACTATGGTAGCGAAATAGCTATTTCATGATTAATGGATGTTCTTGGCAAAAAAAAAAAAAAACTATCTCGAATCTATGTCTTCCTTAATCCCAAGATTTCACCTTGACATCACGTTAGATTCACTTATGTAGCAAGGGTAAATTTTAAACATTTAATAAACATTTGGGGAAGCATATTCTTAACATAAGAACAAGATAATTAAGTACTTTATATGCTGATTTGAATTGTGCCAAATAAGCAATGTAAGATATGAAAATTTTGGTGATGCATAAAGGAGCCAACTTAAAATGGTCGAACTGTAAATTAAATGTGGAATGAACTTAAAGATTCCTATGTAGATGGACAAAGGAGGAATTTATCCTTGTGACAATAATGTTCTTGGAGGGTTAATCGTAACTAAAATACAATTAAATAAATGATGTGTTGTGGGTTCACCAATCCTGAAGTCATTTGTCTTGTGGTTAGGTCATTGTAGTAACAACATTCCATTTGGAAAAGTGTGGTATAAACATGTATATGGTGTTGTCATGTGTCTATGTGATTTGATGACTTTTGTAAGTGTCGTATGTGAGTCGAGTTTCTGTACTTGGAGACCTTGTTGTGTTGTGTGTAGTGAGCAATGTACGTTAAAAAATAAAATTATCCTGGTATTTTACTGTTGTATTTGGGTGTGTAATATGTGGGCACTACATATGGTATCAGAGCGGAGGTTCATGCTCTCAAACCTCTAGGATGGATTGTAGTTGTGATGATTCTACATGATGGTGGTGGATAATGGAAGAGTAATGTGATATATGTTGTTATGTGAACTATGTCGTGATTGTGACCCTATGGAAGCACATGTGGTGCATGTCACTTAGTGCATATTTGTTGTCATGTTGATGTGCTTGTGATGAGAGTATCGACTCTCATTTTCATGGATTCAATGAGGAATCCATGTGTGATGTACCGCCTTGTTGTTGTGAATGGAATGATATTGTAAATTGCAGTGTTGAAACATTTTGGATTTATGTGATGTGAAGGTGTATTGAGGTATTGCATGACAAAAATTGATGTAAAGTGAATTACAGTTTATTGTGATGTCAGCACCGTATTGTGATTAGTTGTGTGCATCATCATGTTGTTTTGTAATTGACTATATGTTATAAGGTTAGACATTGTTTTTTGCATACGTATAATTCATGTTATATGTGATGGTTCATGTCATGATTTAGGGGCATATGGTGGGTATGATCCCCAGTGTACAGTGATTGCACTATGGGTGCAGGATGTGGTAATGTGATGTATCGTAACCCGTGAAAGTAGTGATTTTGTTATACCCTGTATATAAATACCATGTGTAAGACATTATGGTTAATGTTTGTGAATCACCATTATGTTAGTGATGTAGTTATGTGTATGTTGTGAAACCTTACACTAGATGACCCGAAGGGGATAAACTGTCAAGAGTGTATGTGTGGAGAGATGAGGCATGGACCATGTTTTCATAATCTTGAGCCGAGTACGAGTGAGGAAGTGGAGTCTTATATAGACTGAAAATCCACTTCTATCTATTTAGTATACTTTGAGCTTGCTCAGTATATTATGGGTGCACACCACCTTAGGATCAACTTATGCAACTAGAGTTCCCTACTCTTTCCTATTGGATTGTTCATTGAATAATCTTATGTGATTTTGACTATGTTGGTCCTTGTGGGAGTATGGAGGAATGGTTCAGGTAGAGATGATGATAGTTACATTATTTGATATACTCGTTCTGGTTACATGTATATTTTTACGAGCTGAGGCTCGATGTCTGAGTGCCATCAACTCAATGAGTACCCCTCTAGTGGTGATATGAGGCCACATAGTGATTGTAATTTGCTATTCCTCTATACATATTTTTATTTGTAAGTTAATCTTTCTCTTTTCGCAAGAACCAGCCATTTTTGTGTTTGACATGTTCTTATATTTTGGGAATTTATTTGATTGTCGCATTAATAGTTGGATTTTTCACTAACCATGGCTAATTAGCCATTTGTTTTTCTTAGTTTTAAAACCTTCTTTTCATATTTAAAATTTTTGTAGCCTATCCCAAGGCTTTTGATTTTGCCACTTGGCATTTGAATGGATTGTTATCCTGGTTCTAATGTCGTAATGTGTTGGAATAGGGTCATGGGATTTACCATGGAGTGGTTAAACCTATGGAACCACTTCATTGTATGGGGGTACGCCCCAAGGAGTTACAAATAACTATCGGGTTGTTGAACCATGAGTTATTATGCCACTTGGGTTTGGGGGTGACGGGGCTCTATGTGCCTAGGGCCATAGAGTGACCCGACCTCATTTAAAAGGAGAAAGGAGACGGGCCTCTATGGCTGAGTGACCTGTTATTCTTTATGGCACTCTATGGTTGAGTGACCTGATATTCTTAATGGGGCTCTCTGGTTGAGTGACCCGACTTGGTTCTGGCAC
Source organism: Taxus chinensis (assembly GCA_019776745.2). Classification (NCBI taxonomy): domain Eukaryota; kingdom Viridiplantae; phylum Streptophyta; class Pinopsida; order Cupressales; family Taxaceae; genus Taxus; species Taxus chinensis. Next base: position 382,612,466 of record CM034156.1, on the reverse strand, counting down.
TATGATTATTTCTCTTGGGGAGGTATATGGAGATTATTTGGTGATTCTTTGGGGGAGGTGTATGGAGTTGTTTTATGATGATCCAGGAGATATATAGAGTTTTTTTTTTATAATTTGAGATGTGTGGAGATTGGTATAGGAGTTATGTGTCCTCTTGTGAGTTCTGGTTAGACTTGTTATGATTGGCGGCGTGACTCTTCCCTTGGTTGGTATGGACTATTGGATATTGGATTGGAACTATGTTGTTATAGTCATGGATTTTTATGAGTCATGTGGTACCCGTTGTATATGTATCAACGTGTTGATTCTGTTTGTTAGTCACATGTGTGTACTAGATCTATGTCTAGGACGTAATTGTTGGAAACTAATTGTTATGTGGTCTACTTGTTGTCATTTCATGGTTTGGTGAAACCCTTGTGATGTGATATGGTCGTGAAAGTATGTAAAAGTATGCTTGTGAAATTTTAGTGTTGTGTATGACCCTAGTAGGGTGTTATGACTGTAGTTTAGGATGGGAACCCACAGGAATGAAATAACTAAAATTCTACAAAAATGAAATTTTAAAGAACTTGAATTAAGAATAAGGTTAATAGAAAGAGATTAATGAAATAAGGAATAAGAGGGAACTACCAATCTTCACAGGACCTTGAAAGTTAAAATTCTACCAAATGTTCCTAGGGCCACCCTGTAACCGTGATTTTTTGTTTGAAATCTTAATCTTAGAGCGTACCTTCATCCATAATTATTCCTTGTTGCTACTTTTTTCTCTTTCTACACTGTATGTCACATAGAGGATGATGCTTTCTTAAGGGGAGGAGAATGTAATGCCTGTTCCTTGTTTACTTTGGTGGGTTTGGACTCTTTGGATTCTTCCAGTTTCATACGCAGTTTTTTTGGACCAACCGTATGACCATTCTTCATACTTCAAATCACGTAATGTGAAAGGATAATAAAATGGACTGAAAAGAAAAAAAAGGAAATATATATATATAATTTATCATCTAGAAATCTATATATATATATAAATTAAGCTAAAATTTAATAAATGGAGATAAATAAAAACATTAACACAAAAATAGAGAAAAGCCCGTGAAAGGGTGGATTAGGGCAAAAGTGGGACTATTTTTCCATAGTTTTGGTTTTGTGTGGAGAGAGGGAATTCTGCCACCGCCGCTACCATGGGAGGAAGCTTTAGGCTAGTTCTACACACCCATCTACTATAGAAGAAGGCATGAAGGGGGGGCGGAAGTTTGTGAAAACCAGTCTTTGTAACATCCTCCCAGCCACTGTCAAAAATGAGCTCCAAAAACCTGTGTGGTATCTCACAACTTGGGTGTTGTTTTAGTGTTTGATCAAATGAAATAATGAGACAACTTCTCATGGACATGGTCACGGCCGTTACAGAAAACGTGGGGGGTTTTTCCTCATAAGGCATATACGTCGTTTCACCATGCAACAAATAGGTCTCCATCCCAATCAATTTACTTTGACAGCGTACCTCCCATCCTGCGCCAAAATAAGATCTTTGAAACTGCTGCAGATGCCCATCAGAGCATTTTGGAGAAGGGATTTTGTATGTTTTAGTTGCAAGTGCGCTAGTAGACAAGGATGCAAATTTCAGAAGCATACACAAAGCAAGTCAACTGTTTGATAGAATGCCTCAAAGAAATGTGGCATCATGGAATACCATGATGGCAGCATATGCACAAAATGGATTTGTAAAAAAAAATGGGCCTGTGAACTGTTTGATAGAATTCCTCAAATAGATGTGGGCTCATGGAATGCCATGATGGCGGGATATGCACAAAATGGTTTTTTTAAAACTGCATTAGAAAAATGCAAGCAAAATGCGGTTGGCATGTTTGAAGCCACACCCCACAACCTTTGCTACTATCTTCCCATCCTATGCTAAGATGGGAAAATTAGAACAACACATGGACATCCATCAAAGAATCATGGAAAGATAATATTTTTTTAAATGTCTTATCGGGTGCCCAGATAGCCATGTATGCAAAATGTGAAGGCATACACAACACATGTGAACTTTTTGAAAAAATGCCTGAAAGGAATGTGGTTTATGGACTGCAATGATTGTAGGATGTGTAAAAAAATGAGTTTATTGAAAAGGCCTTGGAAAATTTCCAAGAAAATGCAATTGGTATGTGTAAAGCCAGATTCCACAACCTTTGTCAGCATCCTCCCCGTATGTGTAAAAATAAGAACTTTATAATAGAGCATGGGAAAACCATCAAGGCATAGAAAACAAGATGTTTTTGTTTGCAATCCAACTTCCCTGGTAGACGTGTATGCAAAATGGTGGAGCTGAGGATGCTCGTGAACTGGTTGACGAAGTGCCCAAGCAAGATGTTGAACCAAAGCCTGTGGCTTTAACTGACTTCATTCTCCAGACATGGTTCTTCTTCCCTTACCTCTCATAATTCTCATGTCTTATTTCTCTTTTGCAACTAAATAGAATTTTAAATTATTAGGATTTTTAATATAGTTAAATGTCCCTTCAACTCATTGCAAAACAATAAATTGTTGTGTCCTAACTCACGACGTCATTATAACTCGTCTACTTTAAACCATGAACTATTGCCCTCACTTCGAGATGATTTAACAAAATCTTACCCATCTTGATCACTCCAATATTGTTTTATTGACCAGATGAATTTGACTCCCCATTGATAATGTTGACCTTCTTCCTGTTTAAAATAGTTAAATTTTACATTTTTCAGAGACTCACTAAGTACCCTTCATAACTCTGAAAATGAGATGTGAAGTTCCATTTGTGTACCTTGGTATATGAGGAGTCACCTTGACCTTTGGTTTGACCAAAAACAAACATATGACATCCTTTTGACGCTCTTATAGGAGCACTGTTACACTTGTTTACAACAGTAGAAAGCTATTAAATCTAGAAAGTTGGCTTTCGTTTTGAACCGCCATTTGAAACCTGGATGGAGAAATTACTTCCCTTCTTGAGTAACCTCTAGTGTTTATACAAATAATTGCATGTAACTTTCAGTTTAGGGAAAAGTGCTTTACAGGATAGTTTGGCAAAGCCATTTTGTAGGCCTTCGGTCATAGTTTGATGAGGTCAAACTGGACCAATTTCGTCTTGTCACCCCCAAAAACTTGTCTCCGTTTGAAAATAGTTTTCTAGTTCTCAGTCCCGTCAACTCTGATGAATTCTCCTTATATAGGGGAACTAGTATGAGATATCTCATTGTGTGCTCCTCCATCGAACATCAGTTATGGATGTGGTTTTCTGAGCCCTCAAGCTTTTGTCCTTTTACAACTGGGTCAACTACGATCAGTAGCCCCAGAAAATTAGCCGCCAAACGGAAACCGTTCACACTTTTTCAATTCCATCAGTTGCTATGAACTCTTGGTATATCTAGGGACACGTAGAAAATTTATCATGGTGTGCATTCTCATCAGAAGATAACTTTTGGAAGTGGTTTCTTAGCCTCCGAGCCCGTTTTGTACATTTTTGTAGCTAGTAAGAAAATGTAAAAATAGAAAGCTGCGGACCCTCGTAGGGATGCCAAATCACCCTGGAAAATTTTAACACATGTAAATAACTATTTAAAACACTATAATGTAACTTTTTGTGTGCATTAGAACTTTTGACAAAACAATGTTTTCTCTCTTCCCTTCTCTTTCTCTCTCTTGGGTTACAAAATGAAGAAAAATGAAATGTAATGAATGCATGTCTCTAGACCTTTTTATTTCGATTGAAAATTGTAATTATTATCATATGTAAATGGGAAACTGAAAAATGATAATTATGATTGATTAGGGTGGATGCCATGCCAGTGATTTATCGCTAATATCTTGCTCACGCGATTTTTGCAGGATAAAAGAATGATGATGTAAAGGCGTTGAGTAATTCATTGTTTATTTTTGGTATTATCTTGAAAGACTTCTTATTGAAATTGGTAGTATGTAAAATTTGCTAGATTAATAAGTGCTTGAGAAATTGGTATTTCTTTCATGGATGTTATTTTGATCCCAAAGTTTGTTATGGTAAAAGTGAAATACAAATGTCAAAAGGAATTTAAATTAATACTTTGTAGTGAACTTTCATTGTGCAATTATTGGTTTAATAATCGGTGTTGTGATTCTTCCTTGAAAATGTAATAAAGGAACCTAATCACAACAGTCAACCGTAGTTCAAAATTTGTAAAAAAAAAAACTAACTTTTCTATGTTAATCCCTTAGCGTAGAAAAATGTAACCTTCAAACGAACCCTTACACTCAATGGAACATCCTAGTTTAGGCAAAAAAGATCCCTAGAAAGGGGTTTATCATCTTAGTAGGTACGTTTAGTGACATTGACATAAACCAGTCATATAGGAGAAACACAGTCAAATAAATCTTCTGCATCGAATGAATTTCTTGGGGGATCCTGATGACTTCATGGAGCTAGAGAAATAGTGGTTCTATCACTTAAAATTTTGCTAATGAATAGATCCTCTTAGCTATAGGTGCTATCTTTGGCTAGTGATAATATAGTGCTTTGATCCTGTATGGAGGTCTTATAGAGTGCATATGTTTTGAATATTATTCTAATCTATAATGGAGCGTAAAGCCCTAAGTGAAAAATTGGAATGGAACTAAACCCTAGTTGACTAGGATGTTAACTTGTGGTTAGAAAACTATAATCTAAATCCTTGCATACGAATTTTTTTTGAAAGATGTGATTCTAGATAACCTTAGAAATTGTAATCTTGTCCCTTAATCCCTTTTTATGTCATTTTATGGCATTAAGGAATAAAGAATATTTCTTATGAGAAATCGTGCAATGCAAAGATATGGGATCTTCGTGAACATAGATCACTTGTGTTCATGTGTAGTTTATAATGCTCCTAGCCATGTACTTCCTTAAGATGTCAGACAAGTGCTTTCACAACTCTTTTGTTGTAGAATGATGGTTATAATGTGACCATAATGTGATGTACAAGTAAAGTATAGAAGAGAAAAAAAAAGATATTTGAGGTTAGGGATACTGCCACTCTTGGAGTCCGTGTAATAAATTGAATTTCTTTCCGTGTTTTAAAAAAAATAGGTATTGCCTTGGTGTGACCAAACTTTGAGAAAACAAAAGATATATATAAATATAAATGGAATTCCATAAGTTATTGAACTTTAATAGCTATGGTAGTGAAATAACTATTCTGTGATTGATGGATGTTCTTGGAAAAAAAAAAAATTCTCGAATCTATGTCTTCCTTAATCCCAAGATTTCACCTTGACATCATGTTAGATTCACTTATGTAACAAGGGTAAATTTTAAACATTAAATAAATGTTTGGGGAAGCATATTCTTAACATAAGGTCAAGATAATTAAGTACTTTATATGCTTTTGAATTATATCAAATAAGAATGCAAGATATGGAATGTTTTGTAAAGAATAAGTAGCCAACTTAAAATGGTTGAACTGCAAAGTAAATGTGGAATGAACTTAAAGTTCCTATAAGTGGAAAAATGAGGAGTTTATCCTTGTGGAATAATGTTTTTAGAGGGTTAGCCGTAACTAAAATACAAATAAAGAAAAAATGTGTTGTGGGTTCGTCATTCTTGAAGTCAGGTTCTTGTGGTTGGGTCTCTACTAGCAACCTTCCATTGGGAAAAGTGTAGTGTCAGCATGCCTATGTTGTTTTCGTGTGTCTATGTGAGTCGATGAATTTTGTGATTGTCGTATGCGAGTCGAGTTTCTGTACTTGGAGCCCTTGCTGTGTTTTGTGTAGTGAGCAATGTACGTAAAAAAATAAATTATCCTGGTATTTTACTGTTGTATTTGGGTGTGTAATATGTGGGCACTACAAGTGGTAGAAGAAGAGACCAAGGTTACAAAGGTAGAAGGGGAAAGTGTTGAGAAAATATAGGAGATTTTCACCAAGTCCCATGTTGGAACTAGAGTGTAAACAACAAAAGGAGTGAAAGAGGCTATTACATAACCTTTAACTCAAGCTGAAATGCTAGTTACTGAACTTGAAATCATTCCTCCTCCCTTCCAGGAAATTATTGTTACATCAGCAATGCCTTTACAACAAAGAAAAGAGGATTAGGAAGTACCAGTGGGGAATTAGTTAGGACCAAGCCTTCCAAGGAAAGAAAAGAAAAATTGTAGGTAAAATTTTATGACTTGATGATCATCACTCCCATGAACCCTTCAAGGAAACCAAAGAAATCCATGTTCATGTCTAGGAAAATGGTGGGGGATCATGGTGAAAGTTTTGTGGATATTTCTACTCCACAACCTAATGTTCTCAAAAGTGAAGAAACCCTTGCATGTTTCCAAATCACCTATATCCCACTAGGTAAACAGTCCACTGAGGTAATTATGTATGAGTTTAATTTGGTATTGAAACATGTAGTTTATAAAATAAAAGAGAACGGGGAAATCATGGAACAGGTAAAGGAAACGTTTTATGTCTTATCAACCATTGTTATAAGGATAGTCTAAATTCCTCAAACCAGCCAAACACTAATCCCTAATATTACTTACACAACTATGAAAAGTGCAAAGAACATAAGTGCAAGGGGTGAAGCCACCAAATTGTGGTAGATTGACCTACTTTCCAAAGGAGAGAAGATGATTATGTATAGTGTGGAATGCCACACTAAAATTTTGACAAAAGTAGAGGTAACTAGGAAATTAATTAATAAATTTCAAATTAAACTTGACATGTATTAATGTATGCTACCTAAACTTAAAAGTTTGATTCTATTACATGATGATCTATTGTCCAAAGAGGGAATAATCTCCATTGATAATGAAGTGAGGAAACATTAATATTCTACTACCATGAATATAATAATGTAAACCTTCTAGGAATGAATCAGTAGAATCTGAAGTATTAAATATAGGAAAAAAGAATATATTGATAACATCAATAATTTAAAGGACAAATTACTAAATCTGCATAGTGTCTCTGGTATAGAGGATAAAAATTTGGAAAGATTGGTTGAAACCTTCAATACTAATGTGTCAATGGATCTGATCTATTAAAATATTTTAATCAATCAAGCATCCAAGGTTTTATTCATATTGAATATATTTTAGGAAAATTGATCAAGAATGGTAGAATGGAGAGACTTGTTTCTAATAAGTTGGAAGATGTGTGCTCAAGGGAGGAGGTGGTATTTATTTACCATGTTGGGACTGATGAGGAATATTTGATAGATATCTTCAATAAGTTTTATGACTATAGAGAGAGATAGATAGGACATATTCAGTGGAGCACATGGTATATCGTGACCTTGATGTTTAAGGTTGATAATGTGGTTATTGAAAAATATAACTATATGTGTTCCCTTAAGGATATTTTTGAAGAAACCTAGTTCATTGGAGACACCCAGATATCCCAAAATTAAATCAATCTAACTTGGGGAAACAAACAAACTAGTATTTAAATCATGTCATGACTATAATTGAAACACATCCGTGGTTGAAACAAACATATAGACTATTCAAAAGAAAGATGTAAATGTATATCAGGGGAAAATGTTTGTTAAAATCAAGAAGATTTTCTTTGTTCCTTAAAGTTCCATTTTAATAAAGTTTGAACATCTAAGTTCATAAAGATATGAATCAAAAGGGTAAGTGCACCAAGTTGGGGGACAATTAAGTGGACACCAAATCCTGAATTTTACATTAAAAACAGCAAAACATCAAATTTAGTCTTCCGCGGACTTGAACCATGCCGAAAAGTAAAAACTATGTCATAAAAATGGTACCATTGCATAGGGGAGACTATTAGCTTTGTATAAATACTTATTTTAAAGTGAATAGAAGAGGATAAATATCATTTTATAATTTTTTACTAATAGTAGGTCTTTAAGACACTTTTTCCTGTGAATGTTTATGTCTACGTTTAAGACTGCAAAATTTGTTTCACTTATTAGAATGTGATAAAACTTATACCATCCCAACCGTGGTGAAATTATATACATGTTCAAAAAAAAAAATTATTTGATTTCAATATTTTTTGATGAAGTTATGGCGGGCAAACGGAAAGTGCTCTGTTTTCTTTATGTTTTCATACCACTTTCACAGAAAAAATCATAAAAAATAAAATATTACTCAAAAAAATAAAAAATAAAATCCATCCCAAGATAGATAGTGGCATATAACTTCTCACCAAAGGAAAAATATATATATCAATTTTTGGTCATCCAAATTGTGGGCAAACGGACTATAATCTTATCGGCGTTTTTAAAAGAAAAAACCAATTCATTGAATTTTGAGTGTTTAATATAGCTAATCTTTTCCATTTTTTACAAAAATTAGTATTTTAGAAACTAGATTCCAGATGCTACGATTCATATTAATATAATTTTGTCTAATTTTGAGTGTATGTATTGCTAATAATCCCTACAAGTTGATATTATGTTGTTATTTGCAATATGATGTCCACGGATGACCCTATATTTGTCCATCAACTTCCTGCACTTACCCAAAAAATAATTAAGATATATGAAAAAACATAAAAAAATATATTGTGTTTGTTACATTATGTGTCAATCTTCAAAAATTCTCCGGTGAAGATTATGAAATGGTTTAAACATTTATCCTTGTGAATAGCAATCTCCTTGTTGTTAACTGCAAAAAACACATACTATATGTCACCCACCATTTTGCAGGATATCCCCATAGACATGAGGTCCTTGATTCTCATATGGGGTCTCTCAATAATTTGGACCAACTCATATTTCTTCCTGAGAGATTTGACCCACTCGAACAAGTCAAATCCTCCTGTAAGGTTAAATTTTGTTCTTTGATGATCTTTATGTTCTTGCAATGGATTTATTGAGTTATGGAGCTTAATCACTTCACTGGCATGCTTTTACAGACTTGATAGAATACACAGTAACTGTTGTCAGTTGATGAACTTTCATTAGTCACCCATGGACTGGTATCGGTCAAGAAAGGAGGAATCGACATCGGTTAGGGCTAACCTACATTGGTTAAGGCTAACCGACATCAATTTCCTGTGCATGACTATTATAATTAAGTTGTGAGAATTATATATATATATATATATATATATATATATATATATATATATAGTTGTAAAATGAATCTAATGGTTGTAATTGCATAGCTAAAGTTTCCTAATATTGTAGATGCATATATAAGCATAAAGCTAGGGTTTAGAAGGAGGAATTTGATTAAGAATAGAGAAAATTTTCCTTTGCGAGAAAAATATAAATTTTTAGAAAAGAAAGTACAAGACATCCAAGAAGGTGTGAAAGATTAAAAATCTTCATTGTATTTCCTCTATAATAATAAATTGGTTGTTTCTTAGTGGACATAGCCCACACTGGGTGAACCACGTTAAATCTTGTGTATTTTTTCTTCTTGTTTATTTTTGTATTGATTTCTTTAATGCTTAGACCTAATTAATATATTTGTACAACTAGTGTGGTAACCACAACAACTGGTATTAGAGCATCTTTGTTTGAGGGTTGTGTGTGTTGATAGATTTACTCACAGAGGGATTTCTAATTGAGTGGGAGCAAAGTAAGTGGAGAAGAAGGAAAATTCAAAGTAGATAAATTTGATGGTCATGAGTATCTATTATGGAATATACGGGTGGAGGATTATCTTTATCAAAAATATTTATACTTATCGTTGGATGAGAAGGTAAGACCTACTAAGATGACTGATGAAGAATGGAAAATTCTCAATAGAAAGGCTCAGGGATCTATAAGATTGAGCCTGGAAGCATCTGTGGCTTTAGATATTACCGAAGCAGGATCTACAATAGATTTGATGAAATATTTAGCATATCTATATGAAAAACATAGTTCTTCAAATAAAGTTTATTTGATGAAAAAGTTGTTTATTTTAAAGATGCAAGAAGGTGGATCTGCATCATTTGAATGATTTCCAGTCTATTGTAAATCAATTAAAATTAGTTAGTATTCTGTTTGAGGATGAAGTGAAAGCACTTTTATTATTATTCTCTTTTCTAGATAGTTGGGATAACTTGGTAATGGATGTTAGTAATGCAACGTCTTCTGCTAATGTTTTAAAGTTTGATGATGGGGTTAGTATAATACTTAATGAAGAAATACGTAGGAAAACTACAAGAGAATCATCATCTAGGAATGATTTAAATGTAGAAAGTAGGGGAAGGCATAAGGAGAGATCTAAGAGAAATAATAATGGGAAATCAAAGTCTAAGAATGTAAGATCTAAATCTAGAAGTAGAGGTATAATCTACTAGAATTGTGGAAAGAAAGGTCATGAAAAGAAGGATTGTTGGTTCAAGGAAAACAAAGAGAATGTACCAGATAAAGGTAAAGAGGCAAATTTTGCTGCAAAAGAGGTAATGCAAGATGCCCTAATTCTCTCCTTGGATAATAAAATCAAGTCATGGGTTTTAGATTTAGTTGTTTCTTTCCATGCAACCCCTAATAAGGGTTATTTCAGAAAGTATGTCTAGGGTGATTTTGGGCATGTTTATTTAGGAGATGATGGACCATGCAATATTAATGGTAGAGGTGAATTTCATCTTAAATTCTAGAATTAAAATACATGGATATTGAAATATGTAAGGCATGTTCCAAGCCTTAAAATAAATCTAATTTCTATAGGACAATTGTGTAAAATTGGTTACATGGTTACACTCATAGTCGAATCTTGGAAATTTACCAAGGGATCTCTTGTTATAGAAAGAGGCAAGAAGGTAGAATCATTATATTTTTCTACTTGTATTATTGATTCCTTTTCTATTCTATCTACTTCATATTCAGATACAAGCATGTGGCAGAATTGGCTAGGCCATATGAGTGAAAAGGGAATGCAGATCTTAAAGGAAAAGGGCAAGTTATAAGATCTAAAACGTGTAGATCTTGATTTTTGTGAGCATTGTATTTTTTGAAAGAAGAAAAGAGTGATATTTCTCATAGTTGGGGAAATAAAGAAGAAGCATAAATTGGAGCTTGTACACTCATATGTGTGGAAACCAGCCCATGTACCTTCTCACGGAGGATCCCAATACTATGTTACTGTCATTGATGATGCCACAAGAAAGGTATGGGTTTATTGTATTAATCATAAATCTAATGTTTTTGAAACTTTTAAAATATGGAAAGACCTTATTGAAAATGAATTACATTCAAAGTTAAAGTGCCTTAGATCTGACAATGGTGGTGATTATTGCAGCAAGGATTTCAATTATTATTGTTTAGTAACTGGAATACGTAGAGAAAGGATAGTTCCTAAAACACCACAAGAGAATGGTGTTGCAAAGAGAATGAACAAGACAATCTTGCAACGAGCTAGAAGCATGAGAATACTTGCTAGATTTCCCTTACATTTTTGGGCAGAATAAGTAGACATGATGGTTTATTTGATTAACTATGGACCTTCAAGTGCACTAAATGGTGGAATACTTGAAGAAGCTTGGACTGGAAAAGAGGAAGATCTTTCTTTTCTTAGATTATTTGTCTCAGAAGCTTTTATGCATATTGATAAGGAAAATATAAATAAATTGGATGCTAAATCCAAAAGATGTACTTTCAGTGGTTATGGCTCTAGTGATTTTAGATTCCGGTTTTGGGATTTATAATGTTCTAAGATAATTAGGAGTCATGACATTGATTAGAATGAAAAGAGAATGTACATAGATCAATTTTTAGTACCCAAAGGTGAACCAGTGGAGAATTCTATGGATGAAAATGAACTCTCGGATTCAAAATTAACACCTACATGTTTACACAGTAACCGTTAGTGGTTTACCCCTTACCAACATCAGTCCCCTCTATTGGCATCGGTTATAGAAGAGAAAAACTAGCGTCGGTTAACTAAACCAGCATTGGAAGAAGATGATTGGTGTCAGTCACTATCAGAAGTAGGTACAAATCTACAAGGTGAGCAAATTGAGCCTCTGGCATCACAAATCTCAGTGAGAAGGTCACAAATGGTAAGTATACCTTCAAAAATATTTTCAGCTTCTTTGTCTTATTTATTATTTACTGATAGTGGTGAACCTAAAATCTTTGAAAGTAGTGGGAACATGGCATGAATGAGGAGATGAAATCCTTAGAGAAAAACAAGGCATGGAATTTGGTTAAGTTTCTAGCAGGTAAAAAAGCATTGCAAAACAAGTGGGTTTACAAGATTAAGGAAGAAGAGGGTGGACATAAGAGATACAACACAAGGCTTGTAGTAAAGGGATTTACATAGAAAGAAGGTATTTAATTTGGTGAAATATTTTCTCCTGTTGTAAAGATGACTTCTATTTGTACTGTATTGAGTTTATTTGCAGTATAGGATTTTCATTTAGAGTAAGTTGATGTTAAGATGACATTTCTTCATGGTGATTTAGAGGAAGAGATGTATATGAATCAACCACCTGGGTATGAATTCAAGGGTGTGGAGAAACTTGTGTGCAAATTGAAAAAGATTCTATATGGGATCAAGAAAGTGCCAAGGCAATGGTATATGAGGTTTGATAGTTTCATGCAAGAGTGTGGTTATTTGAGATGTTAATTTGACCATTGTGTTTATTTCAAGATGATTTGAAATGGGAGCTATATTATTTTGTTACTGTATGTGGTTGATATGCTTATTACAAGATCTAGTATGTAGGACATTGATGAGATTAAACAAAATCTATCTCACACATTTGCAATGAAGGATTTGGGAGCTGTAAAGAGAATCCTTTGCATGCAAATTCACAGAGATAGGAAAAATAGGAAGTTTTATTTGTCTCAGGAGCATTATATTAATAATGTGTTGGAAAGGTTTAATTTACAAAATTCAAAACTTGTAAGTACACCTATGGTTGGACACTTCAAATTTACCAAATATCAGTTTCCTATAACACACAAGGAGGTTAAGTACATGGCACGAGTTCTATATGCTTTAATAGTTGGGAGCTTGATTTATGCTATGGATTGTACCAAACCAAAAATTGCATAGCTAGTGGGAGTTGTGAGTAGTTTTATGGATAATCTAGGTAAAGAGAATTGGAAATCAGTCAAATGGATTCTCAAGTATTTGAGAGGGACATCCAACATGAAGTTGTGCTATGGAGGGTCAGATACTTATCTACATGGCTATGTGGATTCAAACATGGTTGGTGATTTGGATGGTAGGAGGAGCACCACTGGATATGTTTTCATAGTAGCTGACATGATAGTTAGCTGGATTTCTAGATTGCAGAAGGTTGTGGCCCTGTCTACTACAGAGGTTGATTGTGTTGCAACTACAAAATCTAGAAAGGAAATGATATGGATGAGAAGGTTCATGGAAGAGTTGGGAAAAGAGAAAGAGGATTATAGATTGTACAGTGATAGTCAAGTGTGATTCATCTAGAAAATAACTCAACATTTCATTCTATAACAAAACACATTCAGTTGAGATATCACTTCATATGAAAGGTATTAGAGGATGGGTAGGTAAAGTTAGTGAAAATTCATACAAAGGAGAACCCTGTGGATATGGTAATGAAGCCATTAGAAAAGGATAAGTTTGAGCTACACTCCACTTCTATTGGTATTCATGTTTGAGACTTGAAGAGGGAGAAACAAGCCAAAGGAAAGGATCAGAGGATGGATATTTACGGTATAATGCAGAAATTTATCTCCAAGTGGGATATTATTGAGTTTTGGAGCTTAATCACTTCACTGGCATGCTTTTGTAGATTTGTTGGAATACACAGTAACCATCATCAATTGACGAACTATCGTCAGTCACCCATGGAATGATATCAGTTAGGAAAGGAGGAACCAGAATTGGTTAGGGCTAACTAACATTGGTTAAGGCTAACTGACATTAGTTTCCTGTGTGTGACTATTATAATTAAGTTGCGGGAATTAGATCTATATTTAGTTGTAAAGTGAATCTAATGGTTGTAATTTCATAGCTAAATTTCCCTAAGATTGTAGATGCATATTTAAGCATAAATCTATAGTTTAGAAGGAGGAATTTAATTTAGAAAAGAGAAAAAATTCCTTTGAGATAAAAAGATAAATTTGTAGAGAATAAAGTACATGACATCTAAGAAGGTGTGGAATATTGCAAATCTTCATTGTATTTCCTCTGTGATAATCAATTATCTATTTATTGGTGGATGTATCCCACACTGGGTGAACCACGTTAAATCTTGTGTATTTTTTCTTCTTTTTTATTTTTGTATTGATTTCTTTTATGATTAGATCTGATTAATATATCTATATAACCGGTGTGTTAACCCCAAAAGGATTTGGTATAGATTCATCTGCTAAATTTCATTGGGTGGTCCAAAAAATTTTGTGGGAAGAAGGATTTTGATTTTTTAGTGGTTTTATCAATGGAGGAGACTCTTTTATCCATCTCATCCAGTTGTTGAATGATTGGGACTTTATTTCCCTAGGGTCTGTTTTTAAGTTCATAGTGTGGGAGCTCATGTTCAAATATTACAATAGTGAAGTAATATTTCAATACCACTAGTCATTTTCTCTTTGGTGGAAAGACGACGTTGAAGCCGAATATTACTTCAAAGTGACTAGTATGAAGGTGGTCCTACAAATGGAGAAGATGAAAGAGCAGGACTTGAAATGATTGTAAACTAAAGGCATCATCATAGAAAGACTATTCATAAATGCCAACTACACTACATTTTGTGACAAAATATTTAGGGGAATAAATTTTCCATCTGGAATGTCAAATACCATCCTAATGAATTACTTATCAATTCCTGAAAGGTGAAAGACAGACCACAAGGTCTCTTATGAAAGCTCTGCCAAGTTGATTCATTGTTTTTGCCGATGTCATTTTCTTAAGACAAAGTCTCTCAATGAATTGTTTTACAAGTGTTATACTATGAAAAGGAAATAAATACTTATGATTTATAGCAATGGAATGGTGATTTGAGAGAAACTGTTTCCCAGGAAATTGTGTGTGAGTCATTTATCTCTAAGGTTATTACATATCTTTTCCAATGTTTGACACAAATTAGAGAGATTTGGATTAAGTTGTTCACACAAAAAAGTTGTCTCTCTGGCTTGATTATGAGTTAATACCTATGCACGGTCACATCAAAGAGGATTATCAAGAAATGTATCTTCATCCTTTACTATTTTACTGAACATTACTTTTAATTACAGGATCATGAATCAAATGATGATGACAGGCACATAATAAAATCTTCCCAAGAATGCATGCATGATGGTGACATGATAGAGAAAGACCAAAATGTAGTTCATTGGAAAAAGGAATATTATTCATTCCTCCATAGGATTAATCATAATTCAAACTATTCCATCATGGTGTATCAAAATAGGATCATTTTAGTTAGAGAATCTTCCCATTCATTTTGATGAATTTTGAATCTCTTACCCCACATTTTTTCTTGTTACTAAAGGGTTTGAGGGTATCTTGGTATCTTCTCTTAAGTAAATTTTTGTATAAGAATGAAATATTTTCTTCATTCTAGAAGAGGTTCTATTTTTAGTTTGTCTATCTTTGAGTTTTTTCTGAGGTGATGACATTATATAGTCATTAGCAGGCATTGAGAGCATTTCAATGTCTCACTTGTCTAGATTGAAATATATAGAAATGTCTACCATGCTTCGGTATGATATGTTTGGATGTAAATGAGAACATATTTTGATGGATATATTATTTTATGTAATCTTATCTTTATTGAATCAATAAAATGCAAAGGATTTCTTTTTGGATATTATATCACATTGGTCATAGAATGATCATTATGTTGTATTGTTACTTTTCAATATTTGTTTAGTTTTAAACTCCTTTCTGCAGTAGTGCTTAGGAAGTGAATATTTCTATTATGTGAGTGTATCTTGGGTGTTATTATTTGGTTCAACAAAAAATTTATTGTATATTTATGCATGAGTGTTTATGCTAAAAATATAGAGGTTATGCAGTAGTATTTACATGTATTTGGTATCAATGAAAGTAAATTACCATTCAAAAGTTATATTCTCTTGATTTTGTTTCTTTGCATCTTGGAAGTAGTAGGTATAAATGGTGAACGTTAATTATTCTACCCAATAGATCCACCACCCCAATATCATTTAAACTAAGTACTTTTCCATCCTACCCCTTGTAGATTTTATATCCCTTCATGTATCCAACATTATGTCTACTTGTGAATCACATTTATCCTACATATATTAAGTGAAATTGTTGTGAATTATAAAATATCAACATCTAAAGTATCATTCCATCCTAAGTTGTTGAAAAATTATTATCAAATGATGTTTGTGATCATAGTTTATCTTTCTTTAGTAGCTTGTTTCTGATGCATTAAGTATGTATAATGTTTTTGTGAAAAATCTATGAGTGAACATGAAATATATGGCTATACTTTTCTCAGATTGAACTGTTAATGTCTAGGAGGTTGACTCATAATATCCCTCCTTTATTCAAGCTACCCCTTGGGTTATTTCATTCAGGTTCAAGAAGAACTAGAAGTAGTAGAAGTTATCCACTTCCTTTGTACATGTATCCTAATCATTTCCAATATGTGATGATAAAAGAGTGTTAGATTTTCCCTAGCTATAAATGATATACCTTCCATCTATCAATATTTAATCTATTTGTTTCTAAATTATTTCCTTGTCTTTGGGGTGTAAAACTAAGAACCAACACATTTATGGTGCCACTTTTGGGGACATGGTTGTCTTATTTCAGTTTTAATACCATTTTCAGGTTTCAATGTATGATTCATTAAAGTTTTAGTCATAAATTATCCATGATTTGTCGGTATTTTTTAATTTTATGGGTAGTTCTGCTGAACTTTTGGGTACAAGGTTTTGTAAAATATTATCTAGTATTATCTAGTAATTAATTAGTCATTCCTTTAACTAGTAAATCAACATTTAATTGATTTAATCCCCTCATAATTGCCTAAATCGTATTAATATTCCTCTATTTGGATTTGTATAAGCTTACACCTACCTATTAGTTAATCACCTTTGATTAATTAGAGCACCCCCCAACTCCCATGACTTGCTAAGTGTATATTAAACCATTCTAAAGTAAGGTTACCTTTAATAAAGCAACCTTATCCATTCCTAATCATGTTCTTTTATCCCACATGCAAAGGGATGAGGTGCTTCCTCTATCTATTGGGCTATATAAGGAGCCCTCCTTCTACCTTTATACCTACACCTAAATCTCTCAAGAGACAAAAGAAAGCACATAGTTTCATACTAATAGCCTTTTGTCATTCTTGAGCCCTCCATCCTCCATTCTTGAAGAGCTAAGCCTCACACCCAAGTATCCATTGAAGGACCAAAGAAAGCAATATTGTTGATTGCCATTGGACTACATAGGTCCACTTGATTTAATTAGGCAATTAGAAGAATAGAGTTCATTAATTTGCATTATGTTTTAATCATTTCAAAGTTATGATGTTGAGGGTAGGACTTGCTTATTTCTTCATCATGATGGTGCACATTTCTCATTTCTAGCTAGGTTAGGAAGCTATTTCTAGGTGGTAGTTTCTTACTTTCAATTTAGCTAAATTTATGAAATACTTGTACACAAGAACATTTAGACTTCTGAATCTGGTTATTTCCCTTTGGTTGAAGATTATTCTAGTTATTTTGATAGCTTTGAAACACATATCCCAAAGTATCACTTTCACTCTTTGCTTCAACAAGGCTTCACTCCCAAATCAACTAAGAGTTTCCTTGAGCCTACACATTTTTTCACAAGTGAGAGTAGGGTGTCTGGTTTCAAAATCATTCCTCTAAGAAATCTCCATAACATTGACCATACTCCCTTGGACCATAGACCACATTTCCATAACTTGGTTTGTCCTCCTCCTAAAAGCCCAATTCATAATAACATGAATCAACCGCCTCCCTATGCTCCCTTCAAAGTTAATTCCTTCCAACCTATCAATTTTAATGGTGTGATTGGGTAACCAAATGAGGTGCCCAATGAAATAAGAGTTATGTTTCCTAAGTTTCAAGGCAACAATGCTATCAGTAGAGATCAACACCTGAAGTTATTTCATAATAACATGGATGATTATGAACTAGAGTATGGGGATGTTTATTAAAAATTATTTGTACACATTCTAGAGGAAGATGTTGGGGAATGGTTTAATGATTTGCCTCATGGGTCATTTGATTCTCTAGAAGAGATGAAAAATTCCTTTAGGATTCAATATGGTGATAGAAGTGACCCTATGTTCCTCTTGTCATAATTTGAAAATATTAAGAAGAACCCTAATGAATGTGTGCAAGATTTTAATACAAGGTTTAACAGAACTCTGATGAGATTACCAACTAGTTTAAGATCTAGTGATGAATATTGTTTAATCAAATATTTTGACACTTTTGATAAGAAGGTGGATTACTATTTGAGAGATAAAAATCTTGTCAGTTTGAGGAAATCATTCACCATGGCCATACAAATTAAAAATAGCATTAAGGTTGCTGGTAAACCCCCAAAAAGAGAAGGGGTGAAACTTGTTAACCCTAAAAAACCACAAGCCAACAAGTCTACTGATTTGGAGGAAGTGGTCAAAACCTTAGCTGGAGCAGTGAAGGAGATATCATACAAGTTGGCTAGAACTGAGAAGGGGTTGTCTTTTGGTCCTTATAATTAATATCAAAATCAAAATCAAAATCAAAATAAACTCAGAGGAGATCATCAACATGATGATAGAGGGAAGAGACCCCTAAGTCAAAATGATAGGCAACATACTTTCAGAGATAGTATATCACTCTCTGACCCATTAGGAGAAAAAGTTACAACTATTGAAGAAGAACATGACATAGATTGATGTGATTAAAAAAATTTGCCTCATGCTCCATGCAAACATCATCCTCGGTAAAGTATAATGTTGGATCATATTTTGATGATTTTTGTGTACTTAATTATCAGGAAAATTATGAAAAAAGTACTACTTCCGTTTATCTCCTCTATGTTAAAACTGTAAATGATTTTTGGGCATACATAAAAAAGTATGCTACCTTCCTTTTGAAGTTAATGCATAGATTGATATGGCTCAATATTTTGAGCTTCCTAATCATGATTTTGAATATCTTAGGGATTTGATTATAAAGAAATATGATGGAGAGATACCTTCTAGAAGGACATAAATTTGTTTATAAATGCAACTATTTCCCAAGAAAAGCAATATAATATGAGGAATAGACAGGTTAAAGGTCCTGCACAAGTTTTTTTGGCCTCCCCTAGATAGAGATCCTTTAAATTTTCTGTCAAGTTATGTTTTGAGTGCACAAATAACATTATTGAATATGAATAACTCTTTCTTGGATTGAGAATTACTTGGAATCATAGAATAAAATACCTAGTAATGAAAGGTGACGATGAGTTGGCTGTGAAGAAAATCAAAAAATTGTATGTAACCAATAATTAGAGGTTTAAATAGAATAGGAATGTAGTGTGGAATTTTATTGATTAATTTTATTCTTTTAATAATTAATACCATGAGAGGATTCAAAATGTAGTAGTTGATAGGTTAAAAGTTCTAGATTCTAAATATG
Organism: Taxus chinensis; assembly: GCA_019776745.2. Classification (NCBI taxonomy): domain Eukaryota; kingdom Viridiplantae; phylum Streptophyta; class Pinopsida; order Cupressales; family Taxaceae; genus Taxus; species Taxus chinensis. The sequence continues at coordinate 382,592,965 of CM034156.1, read as the reverse complement.
ATAACCAAAGTATATCCCCATACTACAAAATTTAAGTTGAAGTTCTTGTTAGGTCGTCCATACCTGACAACATTTAACATTAGGAGGTACATGATGATGAATCCCATATCATCAAACTTTTAAATTATAAAGATGATTTTTCTAACAAATTGATATATTTTGAGACTATGATGGAGCTTTTTTATGGGAAGGAGACCCTGTTTAGGAAGGAGGTAATTTAATTAAAAACTAACACCATCATAAGAGGGTTAGTCAGCCTTGAATCAAATTTTGATAGAGTTGAAAGTGATATAAGAAGAATTATCTGCACCTTAAGGAATGTAACTAAATATAACTTAAGGACTTCCCAGAATCTAATAATAGTTTGGTTAAGTAGTAATTCAGACGTAGAGGAGAATAAATCCTACACCGAAGTGTTAAGAAAATATAATGATTTCTTAGCTTGGTCTTATTCTGATTTTAAAAAATTATAGGGAGGAATAATTTTAGCATGAGATACATCTTGAGCCTCATAGAAATCCTTTCAGGAAAAAAACAAAGGCCAATAAACCCCATTCTTATGACGAAGATGAAAAAATATCTTAAGAATCTCAAGGATGGGGTATCATATAGCCTACTAGATAATATTCATGGCTAGATAACCTTATTCCAATTAGAAAAAAGAATGGGGGCATCATATTATGTGTGGATTATAGGAATTTGAATAAATATTAATTTAAATATAACTATCCTTTACCAAACATAAATAACCTCTTACAAAAGGAATTAGGGTCTAAGTTATTATCAACTTTGGATGGTTTTTTGGGGTACAATTAGGTGGTGGTCAAAGAATAAAAACAATATAAGACCACTATTACTACTCCCTGGGGAGCTTATGTTTATGTCAAAATGCCTTTTCGGTTAATGAATTTCAGAGCTATATTTCAACGAGTTATGGATGTTGCATTTACAGGATTCATAAAAGAATTAATTATGTTCTACTAGGATGATATAATTGTCTTTTTTAAGAGGAAAATTGACCACTTGCAGCACCTTGAAAATATTTTGATCAGTTGCAAAGAGTTTGGAATCTCACTAAATCCAAGAAAGTGCCACTTTGGGGTGCAAAAGGAGAAGCTATTAGGACACATTGTGTCTCAGGAGGGAGTCATGATTTTTCTTGAAAGAGTAAAGGAAATTGATAAGGTTCCTATCCCCAATCTAAAAATGGTATACAATCCTTCTTTGGTCAAATAAAATTTGTGAGAAGATTCATATCTAACTTTTCTGAAATTACTTTACCAGTCAAAAGTATGTTGAAGAAATACCAGACCATTAGATGGGGAGATAAGGAAAAAAATAAAAAGGAGTAAAGGATGAATTAAAGACTACCCCTATGTTGGCTAGTATGGATTTTAAGAGCGAATTTCAAATATTATCCTTTGTATATGAATTTACTATCGCTTCAATTTTATTACAGAAGGATGATCAAGGCCATAAAAAACCAATTTCATTTTTTAGCAAGTCCTTGTAAGGATTTTTATACCTTATATCTTGAGCTCCTGAATAATTTTCTATGTCCCAGATACCATTGTCAAGGACATCCTAACACAAATTTAAATATCAAGAAAAATATACAGATGAGTCGACAAAATCTAGGAGTATGACATAGACATCCAAACCACTAAATTGGTAAGAGGCCCTGGTTTGGCCAAAAAGATGACAAAATCCAATTTGTAAGTTGCTGAAGTACATAATTTTGATGTTTATTTGAAGGATACATATGAAAAGGTAAGTGTATCTATCTTCTATAAGGACAATTTACTATTTGCAAAATTTAAATTATCCTTTAGGCCTGGATAATAATCAGAGAAGGAAACTAAAACTAGTGTCTCACAAATACATCCTAATGGACCTTGGTTTAGTCAATAAAAATCCTAAAGAGGTCCTATTGATATGTAAAAATGAAGATGAATCTCCTAATTTTATTAGCGAGTTTCATGGAGTGTGTGGTTGTCACTACGCTACAAAGGTGACTGCTCATAAAATATTGAGAGTAGGATATCAGTGTTCATCTCTTTTCAAATATGTCACTCAGATGGTAAGAATGTGTAAAGATTGTCAGTATTTCTTTGGTAGGTTAAAATATTTTGGATCTATCCCCTTACGGCCTATTTCAATTGATTCTCCTTTTAGATAAAGGGGTTGGATTTTATTGGTGAAATATCAGAAACTTCTAGTGCTGGTCACAAATGGATATTAGTGGAAACTGATTATTTCACTAAGTGGGTTTAATAAATCCCCACCAAGAAGGAAAAACAACAAGTGGGCATGTATTTTCTCTTGAACCGCATCATTTGAAGATTCGATGTTTCTGTCAAATTTGTTGCTAATAATTCCATGATCTTAAGATCTAAACCTCTAGCAACCATGTGTGATGGGTATAAGATAATCCTCACATATTTTTCCAATTAAAACCATTAAGGGAATGAGAAATCATAATCACGCAAGAATAAATTTCTCAAAATACTCATGAGAACAATGGAAGTGAATAAATTAAGTGAGCAACTCAAGTTTTCATTATGGGAACATATGGTTACATCAAAAATATCTAATGGAAAAATCCCATTTGAGATGGTATATGGTGTGTAAGTAGTCATTCCTCTCTATTTTTAGTTGTCTGTTTACCAGTTTATGCAACAATTGGAAGATGAAGAAGTAATTGACCCTTATGTTGTAAGGTTCAACCAAAACATTGAGCTTGATGAAGTCAGGAGATAATCTCATCAGAAACACATCAAATTCAAGGAAACTCTTAAGAATATTACACTAAGGCAATTCCATGTTGGTGATTTGGTCCTTTTATGGGATAAAAGGCATGAAAATAAAAAAATTCATGGAAATTTTGATGCATTATGGATGGGTCCTCACTCTATTAATATCATAATTGGAAAAAAAAATTCTCCTTAAGATATCTGGAAGGAAAATTTCTTTCACTACCTATCAATGAGAGGAATGTCAAGAAATTTTTGGATTGAGGTTGTGTCACTTTGTAAATATGTATAGTGTATAGTTTTATTTGTTTTTTTGTTCCTTTTTGATCCTCAACAATCATTTTTTTCCTATTTTTTTCTCATGGTGTACTGAATTGAAAATACCCAAGTATATTGATATGTGACTCCTTACCCAATGGATAGGCACATGGTCTACTTCCATGATTTTTTTTAAGGTCCTTTGGACACCCGATGAGGGCATCCATCCCCAAAAAATAGCCTATGTTTGTGCCCACAAATGTAATGTTTAATTTTAGGCACCATTTTGTGATTTCCCTGAATGTTTATTAAATTTTCACTCATCCTTTGTTGTAATCCTTGACCTTTTCTAGTTTCGTGGTCATCTCCTGAGTTCCTAATCATAATAATGTAATTTTTTGACCCAATAAGCATGTGTATATGTTGTTCCTTATTTTTTGTTTATTTATTTCTAGGGTTGCATGTTTGGTGGAGGAAAAATGGGTGTATTTGTGCCTCAGTACTCATAGGGGAATTAGCCATTTTTGTGAGTTTTCTTTGTGTAATTTGGAAATTACAAATTCATCCCTTGTGCCTGAAAAACTAAATATTCTAAACATCTGAGCACTTAGGACTTAATCAAAAAAATTCACTTTTTTCAATGTTGTAAGTTAAAATTCCATCACTGAACCCCGTTGGAAGGAATATTTGAAGAATCTAGAGGTCATGAGCATAAATACATAGTACAGTTTTCTCTTTTGCATCCTTGCATTTTTACAAAGATGTAAAATGCAATTACTTCTATAAAGCCTGATGGAAATAGGATATGTGGAGGCCCTAGAATAATCTAGAAAGGATCACACCTTTTAATATGCACTTTTACATTTTTACATTTCATGTAAAATAAAAAAGTGTAGATGCATATCCAAAACCCATAAAGGAAGGACACAGGGAAGAAGCCTCGAGGTCTAATAAGCCAATATAGTTTTATATTTTGCATCCTTGCACTTTTACAAGATTTAAATTTTACCCCAAGGTCTGATAGGGGAAATATAGTTAATGATACATATGTCATTCTCTCGGGCATGAAAAAATGAGTTGTAGTTTGCACTTCGCATCCTTGCGATTTTGTAAGTTACAAGTTGGGTTCTAAATCCCATTATCATTTGAATTTTTCAATGAGAAAGTGGATTTTATGTAAGTAATGTGTGAGAGTGGCCAATAGGAATGGGGAACATTATCCAAGGGAGTCCACGTGACATATTCTCATATGGGAATAAAGAGGAAACAATTAGAAATATAAAAAATAAACTGATGACACAAAGCCCTTCACACTATCAATACAAGTATGCAAAGGAATTATATAATTAGGAATCAATTAATGATCAAAAATTTACATCAAGATATGATTTATGAAGCATTTGAGGAATCCCTAAGCCATTTTAAATAATTGATCACATGCACCTAAATTTGTAACGATATTTGTAACAGTATGGGGACGATTGGATTTGGTTTTTCTCCTCAGACTAGTTTACAGAACCTCTTTCATGGGTAAGTGCTCTTATTTGTTTCATTTTTGTATGCTTTCTTAGTTACAAGGCTCTAAGGGTCACAACTACATAATGGTTTTGATCCAATTAGAGATATAAGGTGCTTCCATTGCATCCTAAATTCATCATGAACTATCTAAAAAATGAAGATGTTGTTGAGTTCTCCCCAGATCACTTAAAATATGACCTATCCTTTAGATAAAATCATGGATACCAAATTTATTGCTATATATTTTGGTGGAATTTAATAAGAGATTGCATGCCACTTGAAGAAGTGGGATGCTAAAATAAATTAATAATAGTGAGATAGCATTGGTTTCTTCCTTTCCCCCATCCGCCCAATTCCCTAAAATTATATGAGTATGTGCTCAAAATTATAACCAAAAAACTATACAGGTAAGCAATAGAAGTGGTGGAATATTATTTTCCTTAATTGCAAACACATTTTATAAAATTCTAGGCCATAACTGATGCAAAAAAAGTTTCAGATTTCAATATAAAAAAATCACAAGAATATTTGGATTTCAATTTAGTACAATTAGGAAAGATGTTAAATGAATGTTGTCTTGTGAAACCAAGGGAATATTCTTCTAGGGTACCCAAGAAGTTCAATAGAACATATTTCATTAAATAAATTAAGGATTGTATAGTATTAATGAATAGGGTAATGGGGAAAGATTCTACCTACACATAAAAATATTATATGTGTTATTCAATCTAACTTATCCTATTGAAAAAATATCCAATCCATTGGGGAGAACTAATTAGTGACTGTATCTATGAGAAATTGTTGAGTGTGACCATTATAACAAAGGGCAGGGGGGGATTTTGGTACTAAATAATTCTACATGACCTCTTACTTGGTTTACAACCTCACATGTTTGAGGGTTTTCCCTTGTTTAAGAAAGGAAAAGGATGGTAATGCAATTAGAGTCTATGATGTATACCCACAAATGCACCTTGAGAACTATGTGGACCAATTTAGAAGGGTGTTTACACCTTCTTTTCCCATGTTATATTTTTATTTTTACCAAATTTTTAATATATGAGGTTATCTCTAGAAGCTAAAAGGATTATTATTGAATAGGGTTATCTCTTTATACAGTTCCCTACATTTTCATATATAAGGGTGATTGGATTCATAGGAACTTCGTTCATGTTTCCTAAACATGTATATGATAAATGGGCCATGTTGGAATTTTGTAGGAAACTTGTGTATGTGCACACAAACCTTGCAATAAATCATAAGGCCAATATTAAGTTTCCCATTACTATTGGGAGGTACACATGTCCAACCCTAGTCAAGGAAAATATTTTAGAGACTAAGATGAATAAGTTCTCAATGGAAAAACTTTCCCCAAGACTAAAATATGATGTGAGATGGTTAGTACATCATACCCTGGGAGCTTCTTTGGAACATGAGCCTCAATACGAGGATTACTAGATGGATTTCAGGGATGAATATTAATTCAGGTTAAGAGATTACTCATGTATGGACCTTTTGCAAATCATTTACTTCAAGGTTGTAATGGTGCCTCAAGGAGTGGTCACTAATGGTAAGGTGGTAAGAAAATTTAATATTTAGAGTAATCTTGTTGATCAACCTATTCCAAATGTAAATTGGGCTAATATTAAATAAAAATACCTATATAACAAGATATATAATTTAAGATGGATTTTATCTCAAAAGGTTGGCATAAGTCAACAAAACATTATTCTTGTGAAAGAATATAAAAAAAGAAGGATTATTGATGATGTGATTCCTGAATTTAGAAATGAGATTGGAGTGACTCAAGGTGCTCCTCATATGTATTTCAAGACATCAGTGAGTGCTCAATCTAGGGTTGAATTAAGTTCTTATGCAAGCAAGTTGGAACTTTTGTGTCTCAACTGGCTCAAAATGATAAAAACATACTGAAGAAAACTACTCCTATTGTTATTATTCTTATTCCAACTTATGTCCCTTCACCAAAGGTTTATGTTCCAAAATCTAGCCATTGCTTTAAAAGGGGGCATGGATAAGAGAAGATTAAATACCAAGCCCCTCCCCCAAGTGCATTATTGAGTGACCTTGTTCTAAGGGATATTAATGAGGAAGATGAGGTAAATGTTGCCTCTCTTATTAGGCATAAAATAAAAAAACATAGTAGCATATATTTTGTAAGATCCACTATATAACCAAGTGTTGATGTGGTATCCAGTAGGGAGGTGTTAATTTAGGCACTTGAGATACTAGTTCCAATTCCTATGCTTCGAATTCCAATGAATACTTTTCTAGTGCAGTTACTTATTATAAGTGTGTTTACAACACCTATTGTGGACCCTATTATTCAGTTACAAGAGATATAATTTTCCCCTCCACCTGAGGATCCAATTTCCCTAACATTAGAATCCCATGCAGAGGAGAAACAACAAGAATAAGATCCAAAACATGGGAAAGTTTTCAGTGATCTACTAAAATATTTTATTATTAATCAACGGGTTGACACTTTTCAAAGTAGTGGTTAAGAGGAAATAGATGGTGAAGTTAAGATATATCTAATTCTTATAAATTTCCCTGAGGTCCAAGAATCAAAAGTTGTAAGTAGAACTATGAGTCATCTTGAGGATAAACAAGTTGAAAAAACTCCACCAACAGTAACTCAACAACCCCATGTAACTCGGGAGTCTATTTATTTTTCCTTAGAGAATGTGGAAAATATTATTGTAGTAATTGAGGAAGACATTAAGAGTCTAAGAGAGTTTCATGTGGAAGAAATAAGGGATCCTTATCCTTATGAAGGGAAAATGGGTAATTTTTAAAAATATGGTGGTACAAATGATCAACCATCTACAATAGTGGAAAAATAAGGACCAAGGGTACTGAGGTAGAAGGGGATGGTGTTGAGAAAATACAGGAGATTGTCACCAAGTCCCATGTTACAACTAGAGTGAAAATAATAAGAGTGCCAGAGGTTGTTATGGAGCATTTAAATCAAATTGAAATTCTAGTTACTGAATTTGAAATCATTCTTTCTCCCTCTTAAGAAATTATGTTTTACATTAACAATGCCTTTGCAACAAAGTTAAGAGGATAAGGAAGTACCAATGGGGAATTATTTAGGGCCAGACCTTCTAAGGAAAAGAAAAGTAAAAGTGTAGGTGGAAGTAGATGAATTGATGAGCATCACTCCCTTGATCTCTTAAAGGACACCAAAGAAATTTAGGGTCATGTATAATATAATGGTGGGGGTCATGGTGAATTGTTTGTGGAGATTGTTACTCCAAAACCTAATGTTCTCAGGAGTAAAACAAACCTTGAATATTTCCAAATCACATGGATCCCATTAGGTAAACATTTCACTAAGGGACTAAAGCATGAGCTTAATGTGGTATTCAAAGATGTAGTACATAAAATACAAGGAAAATAAAAACAAGGACTATTTAAAGTAAAAAAATTATGCATTATAAACCATTGTTAGAATTTTCATCCAACTTCCTCAAACCAACCAAACACTATTCCCTAATATTACTTACACAATCATGAAAATTGCATAGGACTTAAGTACAAGGGGTGTGTTAACATATGGATTTTCATGCATGAAAATGACATGTAACAGTGTGGGAATGAAGTCCCTCCTCAATGAAGGTGAGGTTTCCTGTATTGAAAACCAAAACTGTGTTTACATCTATACATTCAAAATTGTATGTGGGGGGTGTTTTGGAACATCAATGGAAAGAAAAGTGAATGATAGAGATGGAATGGAATGAAGGAAAGGAATGGAAAGGAATGAATGGAAGGAACATGAAAGAGTTAGGTAAAATCAAAGCCTAATATTGCATGTAGAAGAAAAAGCAATAACTAACACAAATAAAATGAAGTTTACATCAGCTAAATGAGAATGAGTAAAAGGGAACACATGTGAGAAAGTAGATAACATATTAGTAGCATTGACAATAAGATCCAAGACAATATCCACATGCAAGATTTAAAACACTAACATTTAATGAACATAAGAACATTAAATGCTAAAAGAGATAATGAATGGGGCACAAAGTTTATATTTCATTAACTCCAAAACATCTTCTCAAAATTACGCAAAGTTTCTTTCTTCAAAATAAATATTGCATACAAAAGCATTTTCTTCTCCTCTCTCAAAGTCACCCTTACAAATGAGTCCCTAATATCCTTTAATAACCCAAAATTTGGTTACAAAGTAGTTAGGATTTTAAATACACATTAAATAGGGCAGTTAAGTGACTTTGAATTTTTCAACCAAATTTATTAAAAGAAACTAAAAATAGAAAACACTTAAGTCATCCATAGTTTGCCAAAAATGAGTTCAATAATAACACCATTTAAAATACTACTTTCAAAATATTTGAAAAAAACCAGTGCCTTATCAATTGAGGGTGGGGTCCACCTATCTCAATCGTATGAGAAATGGACTCTCCCACCCATGAGAAAATATAGGAAATCATCCCACCATGTTGCTAGAAAAATAAGGATCTTGATTCTTTGCCAATTCCAAAGATTTGATATTTTGCAATGTCTGGTGCATCTTCTCTTCTTTCGGAAGATAACTTGGGAGAAGACTAGCCTCATGAAGTACCTACATTTTGAGAATATTACTTGGTATAGTATGTAGGTATGAAACTTTATATTGGATCTCCTCGCACAGGTGTTTGATTCTGAAACATTGATCCATAAAAGAAGTTGGAAAAACATCAACAGGAGTATAAATTTCATGTATCAATTTTGTAAACTGCTCCACTAGATGTTGTACTGAATTTATTTTCCATTTTTCATTGAAAAATGTGTAAGGAATCTCTTCGATGAAGACTTGAATGGAAGAGAGTGTGGTATAGGCTTCATTGTACAAATTATCAAATTGAATTACCAAGTCTTCTAGAATCATTTTGCTAGCCTTATCATGATGATCAAAATCAAAATACCCCTCTGAGGCTAAGAATGAATATTCCATGTGAGAAAGATCTTGAAGACTTGGAAAAATATGATCCAGTGTGATTAATTTGAAAATGAGGCATTCCTTGAATGGAAACAATGGATCAAGTTAGGCATAAATATTCTTAGATATTTTTATCACCTTAGCAATTGTTTTCAACCCATCACTTTCTATCTCAAAAACCCATGACCTTAGAGTGTACCCTAGATTGATCACATCCTTTGATTGATTGAGAATTTTTTGATCCGGAATAGCCACCATCTCTGGAATAGGAAAAGAAGACTCAATTGGGCTGATCAAATGTTGAACATATGAAATCAACTGATTATTTTCTTCCTTGAGTTGGGAAATTTGAGTTTTGTATATCTCCAAATTTTTAAGCACACTATTCATTGAATCCTTTGCCATAACAACATCACTTTCAAAATTGGTCCTACTAAGGGCTATCTTGGATACTTCATAATCAGTGACTGTTATATCCCCATGATCCTTTTTAGTAGTAGGAACTGCAATTTCTGCAAACTTATCTCCGCTATCATCAACCACTACTCTAGAGAAGACCTTAGGCTTTTTGGGCACAACTTTATTGGAGAGGGAAAAAAGAGATTCCAAATCAATGTTGACCACTTTGACCAATCTATTTCTCTCTTTTTTTTAAAGTTAACCTAGGTCGGTGTTTCATTCATTAATTCAACACAAAAAAGTCGAGAACTGGAAGAAAAATCCTCTTTTCCTTTCTCATGACTAAAACCAGTAGGCAGTTGTTCTGTTTCCTCAATCCTTTGTGAATTATCATCTACAACACATTCTTGATTAGCCTCATGCTCTTTTGGAATACCCTTACCACCTAGATGTTCAGAAGAATAAGATATCTATACCACTGGGATTTTCTTGGACTCTGGTGTAAGACATTGATGATCTAGATCTTTGGTAGGCCTATTAGAACTCTCAGTGATGTGAATAGATGAGTTTGGGGTAGAAATACCTGAATCATGTTCTTTTCCTTCATGAATATGCACACGGTTTACCAATCCTTGAAACACCTCTTCTTTATTAGAGACAAGTTTGGGAAACCACTAGATTTTCCTCTGAGATGTGTGTGATGATGTTGGTGGGGACTTGTGTGAAGAAGTTTTCACCACCTTTTTATGTGTCAATCCTCCTTTCACTGGAAACCTCTGTATTTCTGACATATGTGCCTAAAATGGGAGAGGATTGGCTATCTGATTATCATACCACATCATAGTACTTTTTAACATGGGTTGATTCATAACACCTAGAGAAGTTTCATCTCTTCTACTCCAATCAATACTAAGGAGTGGAGTGAAAACTATTTGATGATAGGTAGGATCCATAAGATCAATCCCATTATCAACAAGGGTCAAGGGAGGATCCCTCAATCCATAATTTTCTATCTAAGCTAGAGTGAGATGAGAAAATTGTCATCGTCTTACCTCCCCGTCATCTGCACATTCTACCTAATAGTCTTCTATGTTTACCTTGTGCTTATATCTTACTCCTAGGAATTTTTCCATGGATCCTTTAATATCAAATTGATCCCTGCTTATGAAAAGATGTATAGTTATGAGAGAGAATTATTTTTCCATAAGTTTTGCACTATGGGAATTTGGACATTTGTATTCCCCAATCTAGATTGGAAAATGAATGTCTCCTTTGCGTTTATCCACCAGTAGGAAATGGATTTTGAAACTCTGACGTGAAATATCCATCAACGCTATTTTATCACTGACATATTTGGGAATTTTTTAAGGAGCTCCCACAAATCCATCAACTCGTATATATGAGTAAGAGGGAAACTGAATAAACCAAATTACCTATTATTTTATCACCACCTTGGCATCTTCTAAAAATATTTCCTCCAGTTTTCTTCTTAGTTACCAAATTATATAGAATAGGAAAGCATAATTTACCCTCCATAAATGGTGAGAACCGTTCTTGAACTCCAACTATGGGTAAAAGTTAAAAAAACTATTCTTGTCAAAACCCATTGTACCTCTAGTTGTTAACCCTAAAAATATCCTCCTTGTTATAGCATAAATCAAATAGGAGGTCATATAAAAATGACTTGTCATCCTTACCTCAATAAATTGCTTATGGAGAGTATTACTAATGATAATTTCCCAATCAATAAGCATATTTGCATCAAGAATGATAGAAATGAACTTGTACATCCAAGGATGAAAATTTTTGGCAAAAGGAAGACCAAAAACCATGCTTAGGAGAGCAATCATATCCCCTATTTCTTCATGAAAATATACCCAAAACAACTCTTTGGGAATTCTTGAAGTGTGAGTCTTTGGTTTGACCAACCAATTTTTACCAACCATCTTCGACCATCTCAAAGGATTTTCATCCCATAACCGTTGTGTCGATTCTTGTGTGATGTCAGCATTTTCTTCATGGGGTGGCACTCTTAACAAATCTTCCATATGATCTGGAGAATTGAGCAGGAAAGGTCCATTTCTATCATTAAAAAATCCCCGACGCTCAGGGTCATAATATTTAGCACAAGCTAGGACAAATTCGGGGCATTGTATGGCAACAAGAAATGTTGTCACTTGAGGTAAGCCACAATGATAAAGCCTTTTTGAGAAAATAGTCCTCCCTTCTTGTCTTACCCTGTCACAAAACTGAACCATATCTACGTGACCCATATCGGTATCCAAAATATTATCATATTCTGAATTTAAATATGATGCTAAAACTGATCCTTGGTATGCATAGTTTAGTGTTGAATTATTGGAACGTTCACCCATTATGAATTTTTTTCTAAAACCTAGAAAGCAAAAAGAAAAACAAGACATTGGAAAGGTGTTGGGTCTAAGTCTCTGGACCACTGTTGTTGCAAGAATAATATGAATCTTTCTATTATTTATATTTTTTTTAATAAAAAGAGATTTAGCAAATTCTGAATTTAAAATGACCATACCACAATATTGAGACGAAGATCAAGTCACCATCGAAAAAATAATACAATTTAAGATCATTTTAACACTTCTAGCAACACGTCAAATCTGCAAAGCTCCTTATTATTTTTTAAAATATTCACCATGTACGTGAATATCTCTATCCACCCTTGACATGAGAAAGTTGTCATCTCCTCAACATGCGTAACACCATGAATATCTTCTTTTTTAAAATAATAAATATTAAAAAGAGATCTACGTTGAACTTCAATCAATTGTGCATGCATGGATTTCATTTTTTTTGTTATATTTTAATCTTATCCATCACTCAAAAGTATGCATAGAAAGCTTGTTTGTCCTTTAACTAATGCATGGATTTTCATTTTAACTATTGTTTTGTTTCTCTTTGCAGGCTACATGGATTCTCAAATAGATGCGTGGAAATTAGCTTTACCTCTTCAGGCTATGCGTGAATAAAGACAAAATTCCCTTACACTCCACTGATCTTATTCCTCCTAGGTAGTGTATCACCTCCTTGAACTAGACTTTGTTGATTTTTGGTGCTCCAAACACATGGTTCGTGGAAATTTGACAATGAATAGCTCTATAACATGGGCCTTCATTTGGTATTTTAATCTTGTCTTGGACTAGCTATTCGTGGAAATCTTATCTTCTTCCTATAGATTACGTGGAGGATCTTGGCTGGGCCTTCATTTGGTATTATTATTATTTCCATTGAATGGCATGTAAACTCCTTTCTTCCTCTTTACCTGCATGGGATTTGAGAAAAAGAAACGAAATGAGTGAGCTTGGTTATTTGTAAATGTATCCTCTTGGTGGGTGGAAACTATCCTTGGGTTGACATGGAAAGATTGTTCTTTACCTGCAGATGTGTGGAGGATCTTGACTAGCTTCTAGAAACTGAACAAATCAACAAAAAACAAACACAAACTAACAAATATGTGGAATTTCACCTTTTCCTCTTTACTGCATATGGGATTTGTTTGAGATTTCAGACCAATCCTTACATGTGCCTGAAATTACCTTCACCTTTGCAAGTGTGAATCTTAGAAACTTCTTGCTATCGCTTCCCTCTAATGAATATGACTACCTAAAACTCTCAAGGTTTCCTGGCTCTAGATAATGCCTGTGCCAGGTTTCCATGTGAAAGCTAGATAACACCTGTGGAACAAGCTTTCCTTCTTCTGGCTCTGGATATCTGCAATATTTTTTTATTTGTCCTTTCTCGCAATTTCCTCTACTTTTGAAACCTCTTGTCACTATTTCCTCATCAATTCCTGGATGATAGAAGAAAAATCAAAATTGTCTACGGCAATTGGAAGCGGAAGAAAAATTGCCCCCGACACTTGCTCATGACAGTTATGACAATTAATAAAAAGAAGAAAATTTCTTCCAATTTTGTTGAACAACTTCCATGAGTATTAAATTAACATTTATTAATAAAAAACCCTAAAATTTAATAAATATTAATTTTATTAAATTACGAGATAAATATTAATTAAATAATTAAAATACAATTTATGTCGTATCGGGAGAAGGGTTCATTCAAAATGGATGAAATAAAATCCAAAATTACTGTGAGAATAAGATGATTATGATGAAGGAAAAATATCACACAAAATAACATTTTTTGAAATTATTTTAATTTTTTCTAAAATTTCACACTCATTAATTTTGAGAAGTCAAAATTAGCTGACAACAGCTGGCTCTAATTGGGGACAAAGACTTCACGGATGTAGCAATGGACCCAAACCCAAATATTTATTGAACACAATCCCAAAAATGATAGAGTACAAAAATGGGATGACAAAATAGAAGAAACCGAAAAATAGGGAAAACAAACAAACAAAAACCCTAATTACCTATGTACATAAAGGGGACAACCCATTCTCAATTTGGATAGTGCTTGAGATATTTCCCACTGTAGGGAAAAGGAAAATGAATTCCATAGGGATACACCAAGTAATAAGTGCTATCTCCACAGAAATTTATAATCTTGAATGAGCCTAGCCAAACTAAATCAAACTTTCCATTCTTTCCTTTTGGTTCACGTCTTTTGTCCCAAAGAAGAAATAAGTCATTGATTTTAAATTGTCTCTCCCTAGTTTTCCTGTCAAACAATTTCTTTACCTTGGATTGATGTTCCTCGATCTTGTTTGCCACTTGACTTGTCTGCTCTTCAAGCTTGCTTATGAACATGATCCTTTTATCTAATGTATTGGTGAAGCATTCATCATCAACTACCTAAGCCAATCATAATGCTAGTAACTCCAATGTGATGGGAATTTGAGCATCAGTTCCATACAAGAGTTGGAATGGAGACATCCCGATTTCTCTTTTAGGATTTATGTTGTCAGCCCACAATGCATCATATAACTTTTTGTGCCAAGTTCTTTGATTTTCTTTGACTAACTTGCACATGATAGTAATGATGTTTTTGTTATTAGATTCTTCTTGACCATTTCCCTGAGGGTAGTAATCTGAAAATTGAGATAAAGATATCCCATACCCATAACAAAAACCTATCATCTCTGTAGAAGAAAATATTGAGGCATTTTCTATCATGATATTGTGTGGAATTCCATAACAAACCAATACATTTTCTTTGATGAATTCATAGATTACTGCAATAGATGTTTTTTTCAGTGGTATAAATTTTACCCACTTTGTAAAGTAGTCAGTTGTAGTGAGAGCGTGAGTATGACAAACACTAGAATTAGGATTCAAAACCCCAATGAAATCTAAACCCCATTATTGAAAGGGATCTTCAATGACAACTGGCTTCAAAGGCAAAGTTGCCAATTTTGGTCTTCCAAGAAAATTTTGACAAGCTTTGCATTTTGCTACCCATTTCTGAGCATTAGAAAACATAGTGGGCCAATAATAATGTGCTCACAAAATTTTATGAGTTATAACTGGGCTAGAGAAATGACCACTATAAGTATGATTAAGAAAGGCTTCAAGAAACCTTGGTTATTGTTCCTTATCCACACATCTGAGGAACATGCCATCAATTCTTTTCTTAAACAAAGTGTTGTCCCAAATGACGTACCTGGAAGCTCTTAATTTGATAACTCTCTTTTCCTTAGCTGTCAGATTCTCAAGACATTCACCATATGTGAGAAAGTAGGCTATATCATAATACCATTCATCTATGGTACTGAAAAAAACTACCAGTGGTAAACCTTCTTCAATTGGTTCTTCTTCAGAGTCATCTTGTGGCTCATTCTCCATGATGAGTTGGTAGAGTCCTCTTCCATGAACTAGCTTGGAAGGATTGATATCCAAATCATACTCCTAAATCTTGGAGACCTAGTTACCTTTTTTAGATCCTATTTCTTATTGCGTCAGCATCGATTTAACCTCAGTGTATGTAACTAAGGCTTTGGTATGCGAATTCAACACATAGTACCTAAAATGTTTTAAGGATCTCACCACCACGTACATATGCCTCTCAAGGGGAGTGTAATTAATTTCATGTTTCTTGAATCCAGAGCTCATGATTGCAATAGGAGATTCAGTTCCCTCTTGATTGTGTTGAGTTAAGATGGAAGAGATTATGTGCAGTGATGCATAGAAATAGATTATAAAATCCTTTTTAAAATTAGGGCACACCAATGTAGGATATTTTGCGATAGCACCTTGATTTTCTCAAATTCTTCTCTACCTTCCTTTGACCATTTGAAGGATTCTTTTCCTTTCATCATATCATCAATTTCTTTGGTTAGCTTAGTGAAATATGACACAAACCTTCTCAAAAAATTAACCTTCCCAAAGAATGAGTGGACTCTAGGTTTACTTGTAGGCAAGGAAAGATTCTTGATCACTTGAATACACTCAGGATCAATCTTAGTTCCTTCTTTAGAAACAATATGATCTAGAATTTTCCCTTCCGTAACTCTGAAAATAGACTTTTTTGGATTTAGAGAGATCTTATGAAGTCACCACCTTCACAATATTTTCTCTAAGTTTCTTAGGTGCTTTTCTCATTTCTTTGAGAACACCGTCAATTCATCTAGGTATATCACAATGATCTTGTCTTTATAATCTACAAATGCCATATCCATAGCCCTTTGAAAAGTTGCACTAACATTGATCAAACCAAAAGTGCATTCTTATATACGCGAACATACCCCAGGGGGTGGTGAATGTGGTTTTATGTTGGTCTTCTCTAGCCACTTCAATCTGATTATAACCCTAGAAACCATCTAGCATGGATAGCATTTCCGATCTAGTTACTATTTGCAGAATATGGTTCATGACCGGTAGTGGATAATTATCTTTCAAGGAAGCTTGATTAAGATTGTGGAAATCCACACAAATCCTAATTTCTCCATTTTTCTTGCAAACTGATATAATAGTATCTATCCAAGTAGAATGTCAAATAAGAAACACTATCCACGTTTCTGACATCTTTTTAACTTCATTTAATATTGTGCCCATTATCTTGGGATTATACTATCATTGCTTCTACCTGAATGGAGTTGTACCAGGTTTTAAGGGCATGTCACGCTCCATTTCTCTAGGTTAGAAAGACTTCAAGTATTCATATGAGTAAGCCAATATGTCATAATATTTGGTAAGGAGGCTTACAAATTTCTTGTGATCCTCAGGTGAGCAACACTTACCAATGTTGACCAGGCAGGGTTTGTCCTTGATACCAATGTTAACTTGCTCATAGTCAACAGAATTCATAGGTCCTTCCTACTCCTTCTCTTTGATGAACCTGTCATGTTTATCAAAAACTTCTTCTAGTGAAACCAATCCCTTTGGAATCTTGTTTCATTTGATTTGAATGATGCCATCACTTGGATCTTCGTTCTCAACTCCTTCTTGAAAGGGTGAGGTCGTCAATTCATGAAATGTAGAATAAATTCCTTCAAAGTAAAATAGTTTAAAATTATCTCTCTTTTCAAACAAGGAAATAATTTATTGATCATCATTGAATACTTGCCAATTTTCTGCATTGTCAGGAACACTTGGCCTAAAAACCGTTTCAATGGTGTATTTTTCATGATCAAACTTTGAATGAGGAATCATTAATGAAGCTGATACCACTAGAGAATCTACTTTGTCATTCTTTTCACAAGGAACAGATTTTATGGAAAATGCATCAAAGGTTTCTATCGCGTCCCACACTTTATTTCTGTAGTGTCTCAAATGATCATTCTTAACCTGAAACTTATTTATTACTTGTTTCATGATCAATTCTACATCTCCAAAGACTTTCAAATTTTTGATTACTTTCTCTTCATTCGGAGATATGAGCACCACTCCTACACCAGAACCTATCAAGCAATAACTTCCATCAAACTCAAGAGTCCAGATGTTATTGGAATCTTGGCAAGTGACCTCATGTGCATGAACCTCTATAGTCATCATATAATTACCCATACTTGATTTTTGAAATAAGACCTGTGCACAAGGATCTTCGGTTTTAGTTACCATGAACTTTTCTTGAGTCTCCAACATTAACTTCTTCATTTCTCCATTGATAAGAATCATAGCATGAGACCAGTCCATTTGAATCTCGCCACCCAGATCTCTACAAAATTTCTTGCTTAACAACATACCATATGAAGAAGGAATGTCAGCAACTAGAATAGTTACCTTAACTCGCTTATGAAGGAATTGGGATAAAACCATATGAACATATTTAATCTACCCAATCAGAGGAAATTGCCTTTTCTCCATGGAGTAACAAAATCTGAATGTTCTCGTACAAGTTAACCCAAGAGCATGTCCTACCTTGGCAGTCATTACATTATTCAAGGCTCTAGAATCTATAATGCAATTACTTAATTTACATCCATTAATCAGAAAGGACACAAAGAAAGGTTCAATATTTTCATTTGAAGGTGTAGTGTCCGCGACAATATTTTGGGTCTTCCCATCTTTGGGAGTTTTCATAATTACTTTAGAGAAATGAACAGTAGATTCACCTTTGATAAACTGGACCAATTTCTCAAGTTGATACTTATTGGACTTCAAGTAATCTTCCTGTGACATGGAAATTTTTGTTTTATTGATATGATCAATGATATCAAATTTGGGAAAAGTAACCGTACTTGATGTCTCAGATACTAGTTCTTTTGAACTTGATGATGGCACACTTTTGAACTTTTCTTTGGGCTTGGTTGATATGGATGTGGAAGAAGAAAGTCCCTTCGTAGCTGATTTATCAACTGATTGACTTGACAAAGGCCCTCCTTTCTTTAAGATCATTTTGACCTTGTAAACCTCAACCACCTTGGACTCTTTAGGATTCTCATTTGTCTTGGATTATTTGAAAGTTTCCTTAGTATTAGATTCTTTTGGAAGTTCCTTGGAAACCACTTTATCTCCCACCTTAGTTGTATTCTACTCCTTTTTCTGAGAGCATGTGAAGACAACGAAGGATTAAATATTCATATCTTCTATAATTTCTTCGTATTCGTCTTCTTCTTCTGAACGGTACTCAAAGAAATGATTATTAATTTCTCCCTCGAGAACTTCAACTTTAGGTTCAAATGTTCCAGAATCTGGCTCTTCCTCATCAACCTCGACAACTTCAACTTCATTATCACTTTCTTCAATGAAATCACATTTTGATTTGGTTGCAGGAGCTGCTTCAATACCAAGCCTTTTTGAAGCACCTACAATCCTTGCTCTATTGGGAATGTAGCCTTTTCTTGGGATGTATTTGTAAGGAGTATTTTAATACTTTGAGAAACTTTCTTTTTTAAAGCCAACACATCATTATCCAGCTTAGTGAGTAAAGCTTCTAAATCATTGGGGGTTTCTTGACTCTTTCCCTTGACGGAAGTTTTCTTGAACTTTCCTACCATGATTAAGTCATCCTCAATTTCTATGGCCAAGGATTGAGTAAGTTCCAAAGTAGCCACTCTAGCCCTTCTCAGCTGATAGCACACTTCTGGTTGTTGTGTGTTAATAAAGAAACATTTTTATCCATCAATGTTTGGAGGAATCCTGGTAGGAACTTTGTTTACCATTTTATTGAAATTAGCCATGAAATTCCTCATGGGTTCTGTTGGCTCTTTCTTCACCTAAGATAGTTTCGTAAGAAGAGCATGTTCATCTTCTATCATCTTAAATCAATCTTCAAACTTAGTTTTCATATCATTCCAATTTGTAATGCATCCATTTGGTAGATGATGAAAACAATCTGTAGCAACATCATGTAATGTTTTGACAAAGAGTCAAATGGAAACATCTTCATATTCTACCAAAAAAAAAGCACATGTATCTGAGAAGGCAGAAATATGGTCATCTGGTGACATCTTACCATCTCCATGAAACTTGGGAAGGATATTCCTTGATCCTTTGGGGATTTCGTGTCAAGATGGTAAGGCCAATGGGCCTATGGAATTTCCCCGTGGTATGTTAATTACCATCTTGGGAAAGGTGGTATGCGAAGGCAAAACAACATGAGCAAGGACAAGTGCTTTACTTATACTGATTCCCTCCTAACTTTCTCTTTCAGGACTTGATGCAAGGCTTACAAATCTACTAGGCGTGTTCTTCTTTGGAGGAGATAACTTGAAACCAAACTTTCCTTGGAAATCAAAAATGGGATTAGATAGACCTTTAGCTTTTTCTCCTCGTGTAAACCTCTTTCCTGCTAGTTTGAAATCTTTACCATGAAGGGATCACTGGCATGTTTTGATCAACTCTAGCCTTTCCTATTCACTCTCTTTCTTGAGCTATTTGTGCCTGAATAACTCTAGCAACTCTCATGGCTTGATCTTCTTCATTATCTAGTATTGATGTGGTGAGATGAAAATGATAGTTGCTCATGCACTTTTCCCAAATAGCTTGCCTCAAATATGATGATATGTCTTCTTCAGTATCTACAAAAGGAAGGTTTGGTTGCAAGATAGGTGGGTTACCTATAATATTCATACAAATTATTACTTTGGTGGAAGAGGACTACATCGGTGAACAATGATCAACACGTGTCCAGGAGGTCTTCTGGCCACAAGTGTGGGTGCTCTTCTTCTAAGGTCTTCGACATAGATTTACCTGTCAATGGCTCTATCAACTACCACAAATTACTGTGAGCTTTCATGATTTTCCTAATCTATTGTTCAAAGGTTGGTAGAAATGTCTCCTTGAAACGTTTTGTCAGGCACAAGGTTCAGTTGAAGAACTAGAGATTGTGCAGAGGGGATAGTAATAAAGATTTAACCAAGCACTGGTTAATGATTCTTGAATCCCCAGTGGAGTCACCAAAAACTATTAGCATATGGATTTTCACATATGAAAATGACATGCACCAGTGTGGGAATGAAGTCCCTCCTCAATGAAGGTGAGGTTTCCTTTATTGAAAACCAAAACTGTATTTACATCTGTACATTCAAAATTATATGTGGGGGTTTTTTGGAACATCAATGGAAAGAAAATTGAATGAGAGAGATGGAATGGAATGAAGGAAATGAATGAAAAGGAATGAATGGAAGGAACATGCAAGAGTTAGGTAAAATCAAAGCCTAATATTTCATGTAGAAGAAAAAGCAATAACTAACACAAATAAAATGAAGTTTACATCAGCTAAATGAGAATGAGTAAAAGGGAACACATGTGAGAAAGTAGATAATCAGAGCTTGATCACTATAAAATAGAACAACATATTAGTAGCGTTGATGATAATATCCAAGACAATATCCACAGGAAAGATATAAAACACTAACATCTAATGAACATAATAACATCAAATGCTAAAAGAGATAATGAATGGGGCACAAAGTTCATATTTCATTAACTCCAAAATGTCTTCTCAAAATGACACAAAGTTTCTTTCTTCGAAATAAAGTTTGCATACAAAATTATTTTCTTCTCCTCTCTCAAAGTCACCCTTACAAATGAGTCCCTAACATCTTTTTATAACCCAAAAGTTGGTTACAAAGTAGTTAGGATTTTAAATTTACATTAAATAGGGAACTTAAGTGACTTTGAATTTTTCAACCAACTTTATTAAAAGCAACTAAAAATAGAAAACACTTAAGTCATCCACAGTTTTCCAAAAGTGAGTTCAATAATAACACCATTTAAAAATACTACTTTCAAAATATTTGAAAAAAAATAGTGCCTTATCCATTGAGGGTGGGATCCACCTATCTCAATCGTATGAGAAATGGACTCTCCCACCCATGAGAAAAATATAGGAAATCATCCTACCATGTTGCTATCAAAATAAGGATCCTGATTCTTTTCCAATTCTAAATATTTGAGCTTTTGTAATGTCTAGTGCATCTTCTCTTCTTCTGGAAAACAACTCGGGAGAAGACTAGCCTCACAAAGTACCTACATTTCAAGAATCTTATCTAGTATAGTATGCATGTCTATAGCTTTATATTGGATCTCCTAACACAGGTGTTTGATTCTGAAACATTGATCTCCTCACCCAATCAATAAAAATATTTTCATCAAGAATGATAGAAATGAACTTGTACATCCAAAGATGAAAATTTCTGGCAGAAGGAAGACAAAAAACCCTACTAAGGAGAGTAATCATATCCCATATTTCTTCATGAAAATCTATCTGAAACAAATCATTTTGAATTCTTGAAGTGTGAGTCTTTGGTTTGACCAACCAATTTTTACCAACCATCTTTGACCATCTCAAAGGATTTTCATCCCAGAACTATTGTGTCGATTCTTGTGTGATGTTAGCATTTTCTTCATAGAGTGGCACTCTTAACAAATATTCCATATGATCTAGATAATTGAGCAGGAAAGGTTCATTTCTATCATTAAAAATTCCCCAATGCTCAGGGACATAATATTCAGCACAAGATAGGAAAAATTTGGGGCATTGTATGGCAACGGGAAATGCTTCTGCTTGAGGTAAGCCATAATGATAAAGCCTTTTTGAGAAAATAGTCCTCCCTTTCCATCTTACCCTGTCACAGAACTAAACCATATCTACATGACCCATATCGGTATCCAAAATATTATCATATGTTGAATTTAAAGATGATGTTGGAACTAATCTTGGTATGCATATTTTAGTGCCGACTTATTGGAACGTTCACCCAGTATGATTTCTTTTTTTTAACCTAGAAAGTAAAAAGAAAACCAAGACAATGGAAAGGTGTCGGGTCTAAGTCTCCAAACCACCGTTGTCACAAGAATAATACGAATGTTCTATTATTGATATTATTATTATTTTTAATAAAAAGAGATTTAGTGAATTCCAAATTCAAAATGACCATAAAACAATATTGAGGTGAAGCTCAAATCACCATAAAAAAAAATACAATTTTAGATCATTTTAACACTTCTAGTGACATGTCAAATCTTATAAACTCATTATTATTTTTTAAAATATTCACCATGTGCATGAATATCTCCATCCACCCTTGATACGAGAATTTTTTCATATCCTTAGCATGCATAGCACCATGAATATCTTCTTTTTTAAAATAATAAATAATGAAAATACATTTGCGTTGAACTTCAATCAATTGTGCATACATGGATTTCCATTTTTTGGTTATATTTTAATATTATTTATCACTCAAAATTATGCATGGAAATCTTTTTTTCCTTTAAATTCTATGTGGATTTTCATTTTAACTATTGTTTTATTTCTCTTTGCAGATTACGTGGATTCTCAAATAGATGCGTGGAATTTAGCTTTACCTCTTCAGACTGTGTGTGGATAAAGAAAAAATTCCTTCAAACTCCACTGATCTTATTCCACCTGGGCAGTGTATCACTTCCTTTAACTGGACTGCATGAATTTGTGGGGCTCCAAACACATCTGCATGGAAATTTGACAATGAACAACTCTAAAACACGGGCCTTCATTTGCTATTTTAATCTTGTCTTAGACTGGTTATGCGTGGAAATCTTATCTTCTTCCTGTAGATTACATGGAGGATCTTGGTTGGGCCTTCATTTGGTCTTATTCTTCTTTCCATTTCATGGCGTGTAAACTCCTTTATTCCTCTTTACTTGCATGGGATTTGAGAAAAAAAAGGAAATGAGTGAGCTTGGTTATTTGCAAATGTCTCCTCCTAGTGCATGGAAACTATCCTTGGGCTAGCATGGGAAGATTGTTCTCTACCTACAAATGCATGAAAGATCTTGACTGGCTTCTAGAAAATGCACAAATAAACAACAAACAAAAATAAACTACCAGCTACGTGGAATTTCACTTTTTCCTCTTTATTGCATACATGATTTGTTTGAGATTTTAGACCAATCCTGGAATGTTCCTAAAATTTCCTTCACCTTTCTAAGTGTGAATCTCAGAAACCTCTTGCTATCGCTTCCCTCCAATGAAGACAACTACCTAAAACTCTCAAGGTTTCTTGGCTCTAGCTAATGCCTATGTCAGGTTTCCATGTGAAAGTCAGACAACACCTGTGGAACAAGCTTTCCTTCTTCTGGCTATGGATATCTACAATATTTTTTTATTTTTCCTTTCTCCCAATTTCCTCTACTTCTGCAACCTCTTGTAAATTTTTCCTCATCAATTCTTGGATGATAGCAAAATCAAAATTGTCTACGACAATTGGAAGTGGAAGAAAAATTTCCCCCAGCACTTGCTCACAGCGGTTATGACAATTAATAAAAATAAGAAAAGTTCTCCCAAGTTTTTCAAACAACTTCCACGAGTATTAAATTAATATTTATTAATTAAAAACCCTAGAATTTAATAAATATTAATTTTATTAAATTACAGGATAAATATTAATTAAATAATTAAAATACGGTTTATGCCGTATCGGGAGAAGGGTTCATTCAAAATGGATGAAATAAAATCCAAAATGACCATGAGAATAAGACAATTATGATGAAGAATAAAAGTCACACAAAATAACATTTTTTGAAATTATTTTAATTTTTTCTAAAATTTCATGCTCATTAATTTTGCGAAGTCAAAATTAGCTGACAACAGGGTGAAGCCACAAAAATATGGGAGATTGACCTACTTACAAAAGGAGATAACTTGATAATGGATAGTGTGGAATTCCACGCTCGAATTATGGTAAAATTAGAGGTATTTAGGAACTTAATTGATAAATTTCAAATTGAACTTGACATGTGAGAAGGTATGTTACCTAAACTTGAAACTCTAATTCTCTTAGGTGATGATCTATTTGACAAAGAGGGAATAATATCCATTGAGAATGAAGGAAACATGAATATTATTTTTCCATGAAGATAAAAAATGAAAACCTTACATGAATGCATTATCAAAATATGAATTATCAAAGATATGACACAAGAATATGTTGATAGCATCGATAGTTTTTTGGAAAAATTGTTGAATCTGCACAATGTCTCTATTATAGAAGGTGAAAATGTGGAAATATTGGTTGCAACCTGTAGGACTACATTGATTAGGTTATCTGATCCATTAAAATATTTTGATTATTCTACTATCTAGGAGTTTTTCATATTAAACAAATTTTAGGAAAATTAACCAAGAAGGGAAAGATGGAGAGAGTTATTTCAAATAATTTGGAATATGTGTGCTCATGGAAGGAGGTAGTATTTCTTTATCGTGTTGGGAATGATGAGGAATATATTATAGATATGTTCAATAATTTTGATGAAAATATAAAAAGAGCTAGGATAGATTCAGTGGAGTACATGGTAGATATTGACCTCTTGGTTTAAGGGTGATAATATGGAGATTAAAAAATATAACTATATATGTGCCCTCAAGGAAAATTTTGAATAAAATAAGTTTTGAGACACGCATATATCCCAAAGTCAAATTAGTATGACTTTGGGGAAACAAACAAACAAGTGTATAAATCATGTCATGACTATACATAAAAAGCATCCAAGGTCAAAACAAACATACAGACTTGAAGACTACTAAAAGTTCTAAAACAAAGGTAAACTAACAAGAATAACAACACAGTATAATTAACAAATGCTTATTGAATCTAACAATAGTTACATCAATGATTAAAGCTTAATGGAATTCTTGAAATAACTAACATGATATATCAATCTATCTTAGCTAAAGCAAGCCTACTTAGTATTTGTGTGCAAGAATTAGTTAGCTATACAGATAAAATCAAGACTAACACCTAATAGCCTCAATACAATGCTAAACTAAAATCTATGCACCATCATGCTAAGAGATAAAAAAGTAATAAACATCAACATTATGCATTAGAACCTTTAAAATGAACTTCAAACTAACATGTAAACATTTATTAATCTACTCTTTAGAAATCTAAATCAATGAAATAGACCTATGTAGATCCTTTAACTATCAAAGGGTTGATAGTTTTCATTTGATCCAAGATGATAAAAAATGGAGGTTCATCAAGCCATGGATTATTAGGCCTTTCTTGATTAACTCCATTGTTCTTCACAAAAATTCTTGGATGGATGAATGCAAATGAAAGATGCTTGGCTCCACTAATGGAAGAATGCTCTAAGATGATAAAATGGCTATAATTTAGGCTTTATGCTCATTTAGGTGTGTAAAGGTGTAAATAAAAAGGTAGAATGAGGGCTCATTATATAGTCCAATGGATAAAAGAATATCTACATCCCTTTACATGTGGGATAATAGCTAGGTTGAGTTAGTTGTGGATAAGGATGGTTGAAAGGGGGTGCGTCAACCTTATGAGAATTTATTTTCTCCTTTAGTGACTCATGGGGTTTGAGGGGATTTATTAATTAACCCAAGTGATTAATTAATAGGTGAGAAAGCTTATAGAAGCTTTTTAGAGGAATAATTAGCATGCTTTAGAATATGGGAGGAATTTAATCAAATAAATGATGATTTATTGATTTAATGGAAGAGGAAGCTAGTTAATTAATAATAATAATTGGTCTAGATAGAAAGGGGCATTAATTAACAGAAGGTTGTTAATTGGCATATTTTTTGGATAGAAGAGTTAATTAAATAATGTAATGCAACTAATTAACAGTGATAGAAGATAAAATGAACATTTATTGACGATATGTCATCAATTTACGAGAAAGGATATAATTAGATAAATTTAAGATTTTAAATTGCTTGATCTAAATTATAGGTGTATACATTTTCCCCTCCTTGGAGTGGCGTAAGTGACACCATTTCAAACATAGTAGATTGGTAAAATTTTGAAGGGGTGGAAGAAAAATTAGTAGAAGTGAGAGATGCCCCCTCGAGTGTCGATAGGGTGATGAAACAAGGAAATCAACGATAAAAAAAAGGTGAAAGAAATGGATAGAAGAATGGGTAGGGGAAGGATGCCCCATGTGAATCAAAAGAATAGTGTTGATAGGAGAATGATGTAGAAGAGGAATGAATATGGAAATAAAAGATCAAGCTTTCATCCAATGTATTAAAAAAATTTAGTGTCATCATATTACCAAATATCTATGTCATCGTTCCATACTAAAAATATAAGCATATGACAAAAGTAGAATGACATAAAAATGCATACTACGAACAATTTTCCATTGTTGAAAACACTAACTCCCTGTAACATACAAAATTTAATGCAATACGAGAAAGTAAAATATTCTTAACTCCCTACAACATACATAATACAGTGCAATATGATAAAGTAAACAAGCTAACCTAACAAATAATGGCATTTATTTATGAATGAGCAATTCTAAAACCACGCAAAATTTCACCCCCTAAAAAACTGGCCAGCGGATGCACGCACGAACCAAGGCAAAGACAAGACGACCAAAAGACACTTGTTTATTCCCGTGGCACAACGGACGCCGCCCCATCCAGAAAACAAACCCGCGCCGCCCCCTTACCCCCAGGTGAAAGGCACAGCTTAACCCACTAGCAAGAATACAGGGAACAAAAAACCCCCAAATAAGCCCTAGCCCACAACGTACAAGCGTCGCCAAGCGACCAACAATGTGGAGATCCCCACCGACCCCAGAACGCAATCCCAAGACTCGACCCCAACCAACACGGGTACAGAAAGAGGGAAGACGTTAACAAGGTAACTTAATCCACCCCGGCGTCCCCGTCAGCACAAGCTAACCTAACAAATAAATATAATGCAATGTTTTTTTTATCAAGATTTGATTATGACCTGTGCGAATTAACAACAAGGGTTAAAATATGGTGCCCTAAGAAAGGATTCATGCAAGGGGAATAACTAAGGAAACTTGGGTCCTATGAAAATAAATTTAGTGCACTATAAAACAGTACCAAACAACTCATTGTGCCCCAAAGTACAGACATAGTACGCAAACCAACTTTGTTAATAGAGGTAGATCAAGATGATATGCGAGTCATTCACAAGAACAGGTGAGAAACAAAGAGCGAATTTTTGTAGGAGTATTTATATATTTTTTTTCTCAAAACATATTTGAATGTATTTGTGATTTTGAAAGTTTTCTAAAACTATCTACAAGAATAAAAATAAACATGGATGCCCCCAGTGATAGATAGGATGTACAAGGGAAAAATGCCATGCATACAAGAAAGTGAAGATGTGACATACCTTAGTAATTACGTGGGAGTATTCAAAGATAAACTCTTTAGGGTGATAAAGGGGGATAAATGCCAATATAAAATAGGTTTAATCATGAGGGAGCAAGGATGCCCCCAGTGTAAGCTAGAAAAGAAACACATGAGAGAAAGGAAGTGGAAAATTGTCTTATCAAAAGGGGACAAAAGTGTTTGCAAACATGGCAAAGAGGACATCCTACACACATATATGTTCTAAAATATTATCTAAGAATAGAGGATGCTATGAAAATATTTAAAAGGAGGTTGATGAAAAAGTGATTAGCCCAAGGCCCAAATCATGAGACAAGACATACGCTAAAGCAAGAGTTTGAATAAGGTCCAAAAAGTAACACTTGGTAACATACTAATCTTATTTATTCATCGAGATCACATGTGTGCACGTGGAAATGAATTACCTCTTAAAATAAATATTTGATAAACAACAAGTGAAGACACTAGCCAATGTGTAGGAATGATTTAGTTTGAAAGGTGATTTGCAAATTGATTGTGGAAGGAGATTTGTACATTGCTCCCATGGTAGCCAGGCATCCATAGCCCTGATGGAGATGCATTTTATTCTAATCACAACATTTCTCTACTTCCAGTAAGACATCCATATCCCCAGTAGAGATTATTGTAAATACCCCAAGAAAGAGTTATATATCAATTTGCTTTTCCTTTGTAGTTTTTTCTTTGTTGATTGATTGATTTTGATTCTTTTTTTTTACTGAAAACTTATTTCATCTCTCTTTTTTGATAAGGGGTTAAGAACCACTCATGGTTTAATGGAAGGATGTGGAAGTGATTGTGATGATGACATTATCTAGTGTTAATAAATACACGCAAATATTCTTCCCAAAAAATTTATTATATGTAGATAGTGATAGGATCTCTAAGAGCTCAGTTGTTCATTAATTTACCAAGGTGATGAAAGACCAAGGCAAATTGATATCATATAGATAAATGTCATAAAATGTGTGTGAATAGGCTAACCACAATAACATCGAAGTTATGAAAATGGTGGATAAAATGCAGAGGAAAATGAAATAAAGGGAAGAAAGAACATCCATGTGTACGTAATACCTAATTGTAATGTTTGATCTTTGTACCTTTTATTTTGTTTTTGTAATGTTTTAATGTTTTCTCATTTTTTTGTATTTTTTAATTTTTGTATAGTTTTATTTTTTTATGGTTATCTGAACAAAATATGTCACTCTACGTGATAGGATCTAACAACAATGTTTGTTATTTCCTTGATAATAGATACTAAGCACGTTTGCATATGGAGTGTAATATTATCCTCGATCTCGATGATCGTAGTGAGCTCACACTCAACAAATGATTGTGATTTGTTTGAAAAATGGATTTCATTTGTGGGAGCTTGAGTTCCATTTCCATAGGTTTCTACACTTTGTGTTATACTTGATGCATACATTAGTGTGCATTCTTGAATCACGCTTGATTTTGAATTTTTGGGTTGTTGGGAGATTTGGATCTCTTTGAAATTTTGGTCTTACCTTAGTAAAAACCTTGTCTGGGTTTCTTATAAGCTTATTCGTGAATTTTCTAATCCTGAGAAATGGGAGAAGAATGTGGAAGTTTAGAATTAATGGGAGGAATGTGAGGAATTATGGTGGGATTTCCACAATCATTGATATAAGAATAATGTGATGGTAGAAAAGGAAATGGTCTAAGAATTAAAGAAGAGGGGATACCAAAAGGTGATCCATGAATAGAATATGAAGGGCTACTAAGATGTGGCCCATGAATATAAGAAGAAGGGCTAATAGGACGTGACCCATAGATGTAAGATGATGGAATACTAGGATGTGGCCCAATAATAGAAGATGATGGACTACCTGGGGGTGACCCATACATAGAACATAAGGGGCTAGTTAGACGTGCCCCAAGAATAGAAGATAGTGTACTACTTGAAAATGTCCAACAAATAGAAGAGGGAAGGATATTATAAAGTGACCCACACCTATGCGAAGATGGAGGGCTACTTGGTGTTAACCCCCTAAGAGATTTTGATTGAGGAATTGTGATAGAAAAAGAGTGATTGGGTGATGAGAAGATAGGCCATGGATCAATGTAAGACCTATAAATTTCATCACATAATGAATAATGTGAAGATGGAAGAATAAGAGGAGGATCAAGTTGCATGATCTGAGGCTCTTCCTTTGTTTCTTGATAAAAGGAATCAACCTTTTCCTCACAAAGCATGGGCGCATGAAATTTTAAAGACAATCCTTGCTCGTAACTTATTAGAGGGATATCTTTATGTGCCCCTATAAATGCCCTGATTGTTTCTTCATTCTGAAATATATCAATTGGTATGAGTTGTTGATCAACCACCAAGGGTTGATTGGAAGAAAGAGGTTCAATTGGTATGGAAGACTTATAATATGTTTGATGATGATTGATAAAAGAAGATGATGTGGGGGACAAAGAAGATATGGAACTAGATTTCTCAAGAGTAGAAGAAGGTGGTGTGTACCTACCTATACAATGGTATATCATTTGTAAACTAGTAAGATTAAGTCCAAAGTCTGCAAATTAAGATGCATAGGTCAATTTTGATGTTTGACCAAGACTTTAATTCACATGAATCTTCAAAGAAGGAAGACTGCAAAGAAGGGGAGGAACTTGATTCAAGAATCACATTGGATGAATAATAACAAGGGTCATGCGAAGAAAGAGAGGACCGTGATTCAAGAATTGTATTAGATGTTTTATTAGAGATATTTAGAGTCGGGTGTCTCTTCAAAGGAAGAAGACTTCGTTGAGGTGACTGATAAAAAGGGTCATACAAAGAAAGGGAGGACCACAATGTAGGAGTCGTATTAAATGTATGATGAAGAGGGTCCTGTGAAGATAGGGAGGACCACAATGTAGGAGTCACATTAGATGAATGGCGAAGGTAATTTTTAGTTACAAAAATCTTTAGAGGAGGAGAACATTGTTTAGGTGACTGATAATAGAGGTCCTACGAAGAATGGGAGGACCGCGACTTAGGACTCAAATTAGATGAATCCAAATAGTAGTCTGGATCTGAATCATCAGAAGAATCAAAGGAAATATTTGGATTAGAATACTTAGAAGAAGAGGAAATGTTTGGATTATAATCAAAATAAGAGTGGGGGAACCTGAAAAATAATTTGGATCAAAAGAGTCCAAACCATACCACCGACTATGAGATGAAGGTGGCGAATGGGTTACCCGGATGGGTTCTCTAGCGCAAAGAACCAATCAACGAGTTTTGGTCATGATGGGCATATTTTGATGTGAACACTGTCAAAACTTTGACTCCTTATTGTCTGTATGTATAAGGGACCTTGCGATAATCAGTCATTGTCATCGGTGTGTTTTGGGTTTAATCAGGTCTATACCTAGATTGTATGATCAAACTTCTTTGAAGTGAAGAAGGTTTCATGTTTATTTGGGAAGCATAACGAAAACCAACTAGACATTTTGTAAAGATGGGGATGCTTGTGTGATTTTCCAAAAGGGGAGCTTAGGAAAACATACATCGTGATGACTCAAGATTGATAATCTAAAAAGGCTTGGATAACTAGTTTGGAGGCATAAATGTCAAAGGATTGATCAAATTTTTAGCAACATAAAGGATACAAAGGAAATATTTCCAATGTTCGATTGATGAAAAAATTGCTTGATAGGAAATGATTTTGCCAAGGTTTGAAAGATATGTTCAAAAATTATCATGAACTTGGGAAAAAACAAGAAGATCAAGAGGATCAAAGACCCAAAGGATTGTCCTAGAAATGACTTTATAAGGCAGATAAACACAAGGAATAATCATGTAAGTTCAAAACACAAAGCCAAATTAATGACCAAAGAATAATGAATGATAAAGAATCAATGGATCAAAGTGATTGTCCTAAATGAATAAGTCAAAAGTGACAGAACAAGACACAATCACACAAATGCTTGTTTGTAAACCAATTAATCAAATGGAGGTACTTCATATGTTTGTTTTCAAATCAATAGTGTACATGTGTAAGATGATCAATGAAATGTCACCATTTATGTCAAGTTCAAAAATGAATAAGGCGTAAGTAATAACAAGAGGTTGATATGATTCCCAAACAAAGTAAACGTAAAAACGAGCTTTGAATCCAATCAAAACCTATATCTCAAAAAGTGGAGGTTACGAGTATGAACAACACAATAATACCACTAATATACATGCTAACCAAAATTTATGGAAAAGTAAGGTATTAATATTAAAATCATATTGATTATGATGCACACAAAAGATAACAATACCATCTTTCGAAAAATCGAGATAATGTTTGAAAGAAAACTAATGCTAGAATATATGAGGGAATTGTTATGAATGCGCGTAGCATAATGTTACAATCTAGACACTTAGGCCAAGTTTGTAAGAAACAAGACGTAAGTATGAATTTTGTGGCAATACGATACAAGCAAGATAATAGTTCAAAGGAGAATCAAGGTGATGAATTAAATCCTAACTACGATTGACAGATTTTGACTTGGGTATCACAGATAAAAAAGGCTACTAATGATATGACAAGTACATTCTCCACACACTTTAGAAATTTAACAACTAAACCACAAACATAGATGAGTGTAAAATAGACATCAAAAGTGGTGAATACAATCAATTAGCAACACACAGGGTGGTCACTCTTCCTCTAATCAACAAAGTGTCAAAATAAATTGAAGTAAGTAGTACAATTGAGTGTTGAAGAGAGTGTTGGCCTTGCTTCGGCAGATTTTTTCCTCACCCTAGGTCGAAATTAAAAATTATGTGAAAGTAATGCTTTACAATTCTTGTGATGAATGACATGTCGTTTGAACTTTGATGGACTTTCCCCTTGTTCAAAAAACAAGGTTACGACTCCAAAAAATTTCTCTCTTTGTGATATCTCTCAACTCAAATTGGTTTGTATGTGGTCAAAGTTGGCTACTGGTCAAAGATAACTTCCTAGGTGGTTCACTCAACTAGGTGCCAAAATTTATCTAAGAGCGAGCTCAATTTACCAAGAAAGTCACACTGACTAATATTGGGTTATCTCGGCTTAACTTTACCCCCTTCAAGTACAATGGGCAATAAATACCTACATCATGTACTCACACTGGGGTCACGATATGGCTAATTGTTGACTCTAAATCTCACATGTATACTAGTCAAGTAGGTGTGTTGACCAATTCCTATTTTGTCCACAAGGTTCCCTCTTGTGTGGATTACTTTGGGGTTCCTAAAACCACCTCCCATTGTTTTAGCTTAAGGCATTGTGCCAAAGGGGTTATGTTCTAGTTAAGCTAGATAGGGACGTGCTCTTTTCCAAAACCTGACAAATATAGTCTTTTTAATTTTAGTTGATGATGTTCTTTCTTATCTTGTTTAGTCTTAGTGTGGTTTAGTTGAACTCCGTTTGGTAACCTGTTAGAAATATGTTAGAAATTTGTTTAGATTCCTTTCTTTCACAAGTCATCTCTTTAGGTCCTTACATGAAGATGTTTAGTAGTTCTCCACACATCAAAAAATAGGATAAGACATCGTTTTTGATTCTCAAGATCATCCTAGGATGTAAGAGAAGAGCATACGTGATGAAAAGATCCAACTATGCAAATATCAATGGAAAATCAACCACCTTAAACGCACAATTTGTTACATTTTAACCAACTTGACATCCATTCCCTTAAGAAGAAAAATGAAAGATGAAGTGTCCATGTTTAACCTACAGAAGTTTAGAAAAGGTTAAAACTAAAAAGTGTTTTTGATTCTCAAGATCATCCTACAAGGTGTAAGAGAAGTACATACACAATCCTTTTATTTTATCTTATACAAAACATGGAAACTTTATTAAGCATTCATTCAAGAAGACTTAAGACAAATTTTGTTAGAAATATACCATGATCAAAGTTGTTTTTTATTCTCAAGATCACCCAAAGGTGCAAGAGAAGAGCATATACAAGTTGGTATTCATCCAATAAAGCATGAAAAAACAACATCTATCAAAGCATTGGATATGTTAAAAAAATGAATAGTTTTATAAGAAATTAAAGCCCTTAATTTTTAGAAACTTTAAACTACAAATTTATGTTTTCATTTCTTATCTCACTTCAATACCTTTCCAACACAAAAAAATGGAGTCGTTTCGAGTTCAGGAGAAAAATTTATGGCCTCCGGAAGATAGGCTATTTACACATATCAGCATGTGCGTGCCCTTCAGACTGTATATGCACCCATTTCAGCAGTGTATGCATGCCCATTTAAGTGTGTGCGCGCCTCTATGTAAAAAAACATAGTGAGAGTTATTTCTATGTGCACATAGAATGATATGTGGGCTCCCTTTCCTGGGTGATGTCAAAAATATGTCATTCTAACATAAATAACTTCAAAAAGGTCAAGTTTTTGATATGTTAGATCAAATTTAACAATAACCCATCATAATTAATCCTACAAGAGAGACTCAACATGCATGATAAAGTTAGTGAAAAATCATATAGGAATCTAAAATTATTTCACATATGTGCATGATTAAGGGTTAGCTAAATACTTGAGAATAACTAGAAAAAAATCATGAACTACAATGTTAAGATACTATGAATCCAGTCCCACCGGGCGTGCCAAATGTGTGCAAGAATTAGTTAGCTATGCAAGTAAAATCAAGACTAACACCTAATAGCCTTAATACAATGCTAAACTAAAATCTAAGCACCATCATGCTAAGAGCTGAACAAGTAATAAACATCAACATTATGCATTATAACCTTGAAAATGAACTTCAAACTAACATGTAAACATTTATTGCTCTACTCTTTAGAAAGTTAAATCCATGAAATAGACCTATGTAGATCCTTTAGCTATCAAAGGGTTGATAGTTGTTGTTTGATCCAAGATTCTCAAAAATGGAGGTTCATCAAGCCATGGCTTATTAGGCATTTCTTAATTAACTCCATTGTTCTTCACAAAAAATCTTGGATGGATGAATGCAAATGAAAGATGTTTAGCTCCACTAATGGAAGAATGCTCTAAGATGATAAAATGGCTATAACTTAGGCTCTATGCTCATTTAGGTGTGTAAATGTTTGAATATAAAGGTAGGAGGACAGATCCTTATATAGCCCAATGGATAAAAGAATCTATACATCCCTTTACATGTGGAATAATAGCTAGGTTGAGTTAGTTGTGGATAAGGATGGTTGAAAGGGGGTTGAGTCAACTGTTAGTGTGGATTCACAGCACCCCTAGATGTTTATTAGATTTCTAGTTTGATATTTGGACATCCAGTGTGACTGCACAATATTGAATCTTTTCCCCAAGTGTGGGACTTGTAAAAATGGGAAAAGAATCCCCAAATTAGAGGTTGGTTCCTCAACTCCTCTGATCAGAAGTATGACTTGAAAATTGTAGAGGTTTAAACTCAAAATCCTACTCTAAATTCCAAGGGGACAGAGATAGAGAATGCAAAAGAAATAAAACTAATACTAACAAGGTGATACACCAAAGGAGTGGTGAAAATTTTACTTCTACAAATTGACATAGATCACTGAACTATAACAAAACATCATGCACAACTGCTAAATTGTAATGAAAGACCAGAAATGAAGTAAACAACACAAATAGAGGACTGAAGCTCACTCACAGAGCTTGCATTGTCATTTCCAATATCAAAAATGCATGCATTACAATAGAAAAGAGGCGGAAAACATATTACAGTCCTAGAAGAGGTCTCATAATACACAAAATCACTTTTTTACGTGAAAGAGGGATCCTGCAAAACATAAAAAATGTCCAACCCTTTACAAATGAGCCAAATCTGGCTTTTAACAATGAAAAATCGAGCTCAGAAAGGAGAAATGTGGGAAAACGTGAGTGGATGCTTCAACCACCAACCAATTTGCATTAAAATAGCATGGGTTCCCTTGCCATACCATTCCCCAAAAAATTTGACCATCTTGGGAGAGAATGCGAGCCATAGTTCATTAAAAATGGTGGTTGAAATGTCAGTTCTGTTCTTTTCTCCATGCCAGAGGCATTTTCCATTTTTCTCTCCAAAAACTCCACCAAAACACAAAATTGAGCCCTCCATCATGTAGATAATTTCACCAGCTTTCCAACACCACTAAGAACATGAAAATATGAGCCCTGGATCAAAAGTTATGCCCTTTTGAAGATTTAGGACAAAACTAGGGAAAATTTGAACTAGCGGGCCAAAAATTCAAAATTTTCCCTCTTTTTTGACTTTGGGAAAATTTCCCCAAAAATCTCCGCCATACTAAGCTCCGAGGACATATGGCAAGTTTTGATTGGTCATGGGCTTTTCCTTGACCTTTTTACGCCCTTTTGATCTTTGGAAAATTTTCCAAAAAGTTTCTACCATCCCAACGTTCCTTGGACACGTGGCATGTTTTGATTGGTCACGGGGCACGCTTCCAAATTTTTATCTAACTGTGTCCATTCCCCAAATGGTACATGTGGCACCCTAGCATTGGCATGGGCTTGACATGTTCTTCTCCTCCATGGGTCTACCTTAATGTTTTTTGCCGACCCATTGGACACGTGGCAACCGTTGATTGGCGCGGGCCTACACGAGCGGGCCTTTGTTTCAATATTTTCCATCACTTGGAAAAAAGGAAAATTTTCCTCTGCTCTCCTACTACCTAATTCTCCTAAGACATGTGGCCGAATGTGATTCATTAGTGGGCCTTTCCCCCAAAATTCCCCATTGCGCCAATTTGGAAATTTTTTCCATTTCCTTCCGCCGAGCTGAACCTCAATGCTCCTAAGGACACATGGCCTCCTCCCATTGGCTGGCGGGCCTTCGGGCCAAAAAATTTGTTTGTGTGCCCCACCAATTTTTTATGAAAATTTTCTAATTTGCCTTCGCCCCCACTGTTTCGATGCCATGTGTCATTTTTTGATTGGCCACGGACCTCCCATGGGAAATTTTCCCTCCAAAACTCCACTGAGGCATAGCTTGAAAAATATAAGGAGTTAGAAGGAAAACTTTACCATTATAGAAATCTAAGAAGATTCTCTATCCAATGAAACCATTTCTAGAAGGTTTTGAGTGCCTAAAAGTTAAAAAATTCAACTAAGGCACAAAGGAGGGAGGAATGAAGGGAGTTAGCCAAAAAAATAAGCAAGGGGCTTATTTTGGATAACATCAACCTTAGGAGGTTTTATTTTTTCCTTTAGTGACTCATGGGGTTTGAGGGGATTTATTAATTAACCCAAGTGATTATTTTAATATGTGAGCAAGATTATAAAATATTTTTAGAGGAATAGTTAGCGTGATTTAGACTAGGTGAGGAATTTAATCAAATAAATGATGATTTATTGATTTAATGGAAGAGGAAGCTAATTAATTAAAAATAATTAATTAGTCTAGATAGAAAGGGGGATTAATTAATGGAAGGTCATTAATTGGCATATTTTTTGGATAGAAGAGTTAATTAATTAATGTAATGTAAATAATTAACGATGATAGAATAGAAAATGAGAATTTATTGACGATATGTCGTCAATTCACGAAAAATTATATAATTAGTGCAATTTAAGTATTTAAATTACTCGAGATAAAGTATAGGTTTCTACAATATTCAATTGCTAACTAACATAGACCTAAATAGATCTAGGAGCAATCAAATTGGAGTTTTTTTTCTACTTCAAGAGAGGTGAGATAGTCTCTCCAACAATGACTACAAGGTCATACTATATACCCATCTATTAACCCCATTGAAGATTGGAGGAAAAGATTGAACTTAGGTCTTAATCATATTTGTTATATGATATGCAATTCATAGCATGGTGTAAAGTTTAAAGGTATGTGGTTAGTCCTTTTTATAGTTTTTTCTTCAAGGAAAACTTACATCTTGTTGCATGTGGGACTAAAAGAACAAATTAGATTAAGGTTTGTTAATCCTAATTAAGGCTTGTTAATCATGATAAGTGACTTAACAAATGATTAGGATGTGAGGAGCCTTAATAAACCACTTAGGGTTAACTAAGAGGATAGGATAAGCTTTTAAAACCTTCTAAGATGTCTTGGAGGGAAATGGGGTGATTTTTAATGGTTTGAAGAGGGATTTAAGCCAATAATAGGGTTTATTGACCAAAACAAGGGCAAAGTAGGATTAATTAGCTAATAATCAATAATTTTTTGTTTAGAAGAGGACTTTGACTTACGATGTGTCGTAAATTGGCATCCTAAATGCGAAAGAGGATAGGCAGTCAAAAAAGTGTTGTTGATCAACCAAAATGGTAATAAATGTTAGTTAATTAGCAGAAATCACTAATTATAACATAAATGGTAATAATTTGAGTGATTAGCGTGTTTTTGGCAATAAGATTTCAAAATCAGAATTTAAGTGTCTACAAGACCATTCATAAGAAATATGCAACAACAGATCAGGAAATTTTTTTTGTTAAAATCAAGAAAAATGATTTGTGTTCTTTCAAGTTCCATTTTAAGAAAGTTTGAACGTATAAGTGCATAAAGATATTAAATAAAAATGAAGTAAGATATCACAATCTAATCCCTCATGAAACATAAAACATTGTGTATACATGAAAGTAAAAGGGGATTCTATAGGGGCCCCAACCCATGGAATTATAGGAAAAAGAATACAAAAGATATTTTTTTGTTACATTATGTGTCAATCTTCACAAATTATCCCGTGAATATTGGGAGATGGTTTAAAAGTTTATCCTTGCAAAATGAAACCTCCTTATTGTCATTTGTGTAAAACATATAAGTATGTCACCTTCCATTCTGTAGGACATCCCCTTAGCCAAGATGTCCTTGATACTTATCTGGGGTCTATCAAGAATTTGGATCAACTCAGATTTCATCCTAAGAGATGTGACCCACTCCATAAGGTCAACTCTTCTCGTAAGTTATGCTTTTGTTCAACGAGGAGCTTTATGTTCTAGCAATGGAGTTAGTATAGATTAATATGTTGGATTTCCTTCGGTGGTATGACAATTTTTGGGGAGAAGGATTGGATTTTGTATTGGTTCTCTTGAGGTAGGATAATATTTTATCCATCTCATCCAGTCGTTCAATGATTAGGACTTTATTTCCCTAGGGCCCAATTACAAGTTCGTAATATGGGATCTCATATTATAATATTATGGTAGTGAAGTAATATTTTTATACCAATAGTATTTTCTCCTTGGTGGTATGAAAATGTTGAATCCAAAATTATTTCAGAGTGTTAGTATGAAGGTGGTCTTGTAAATGGAGAAGATGAATGAGCAAGACTTAAAATATTGTAGACAAAGGTGTCATCTTGGGAAGCCTATTCATAAAGGCCAACTGCACTAAATTTTGTGATGAACTCTTGAGGGGTAACAATTTTCCATCTATAATTTCAAATATCATCCTAAAGAAGTCATCACCAGGGCCTGACAGGTGAAAGATAGACTACAAGTTATCTGATGATAGCTCTATCAGGTTGATTCTTGCTTCTGATTATGCCATCTTCTTAAGAAACGTCTCCCAGAAATGTTTTAAAAGTATTTTTCTATGAAAAGGAAGGAAATACTCATGATTTATAGAGATGGAACGGTGATTTGAGAGGCTACGATTTTTAGGAAAATATGTGTGAGTCATTTATTTCCTAGGTTATTACAGATCTTTTCCAATGTTTAGTACAAATTAAAGAGATTTAGATTAATCTATTCACACATAAAAGTTGTCTCTCTATCTTTATTATGAGTTGATACTCATGAAGGGTAACATCAAATATTATTATCAAGATATTTATCTTCATCCTTTACTACTTTATTGAACTTAATTTCAAGTAGAGGATAAAATAAAATGATAACAGAAGATAATAAAATCTCCCCAAGAATGCACGCATGATGGTGATAGGACAGGGAAA
The DNA here is from genome assembly GCA_019776745.2 of Taxus chinensis. NCBI lineage: Eukaryota > Viridiplantae > Streptophyta > Pinopsida > Cupressales > Taxaceae > Taxus > Taxus chinensis. The sequence goes on along the minus strand of CM034156.1, from coordinate 382,553,194 downwards.
CACAAAAATAAATTCATTGGAAAAAGGAATATTATTTATTCCTCCATAGTATGAATCATAGTTCAAACCATTCTATCCTGGAGTATCCAAAGTAGAATTATTTTAGTTGGAGAATCTTCCCATTCATTTGTGCAAATTCCAAATATGGTGCCTCACGCATTTACTAGTTACTGAAGGGTTTTGGCACATCTTGGTATACTCCCTTAAGGGAAATCTTGTATAATAATGAAGGCATGTCTTCATTCTAGAGGAGGTTATAGTTTTAGCTTGTCTACCTTTGGTTTTTTGCTAAGTTGATTACATCGATAGACATTAACGGGAATTGAGAATATTTTCATCTCCCTTGTATAAATTGAAGTATATTAATATGTTTATCATGCTTCAGTATGATATTTTTGAATGGAAATGAGAACATATTTTGATGGATATAGTATTTTATGTAATCTCATATTTTTTGGATGATGGATCAATGTAATACAAAGGATTCCTTTTAATTTAATTCATAACATTGGTCATTGATTGAGTATTATGTTGTAGTATTACTTTATAATATTTATTTAATTTTAAAATCCTTTCTGCATTAGTGCTTAAGAAGTGATTATTTCCAACCCGTGAGTGTATCTTGCATGTTATTATTTGGATTAGTAAAAATTTTATTGGAGATTTATGCATGAGTGTTTGTGCTGAAAATATAAAGTTTATGCAGTATTATTTACCTAAATTTATTATCAATAAATGCAAATTACCCTTTAGAGGTTATGTTCTCTTGATTTTTTTATTTGAATATAGGAAGTAATAGGTCTAAATGGTGAGCGCTAATACTTCTCTCTAACAAATCTACCACCCCCATATCATTTAAAATGAGTACTATTCCATCCTATCCCTTACACATTTCATATCCCTTTGCATATCCAACATGATGTCTTCATGCAAAGAACATTTATCCAACATATTTTGAGTTAATTTTCCATGAATTATAAAATATCAACATCTCAAGTATTATTTCATCCTAAGTTGTCAACATATTCTTCCCAAATGATGTTTTTGATCACATTTTTATCTATCTTTATTATCTTGTGTCTTATGCATTAAGTATGTGTAATGTTTGTGTGAAAAATATTTGAGTGAATATTGCATCTATGGCTATGATTTGTTCAAATTGACCTTCCAATAATTATAGTATATTGACTCACAATATCCCTTCTTCATCCAAGCTACCCCATCCATGACATGTACCTACATCACCCACCATGCAACCTCACTCCACCTATGGCCTCTCATGTCACCAACATACCACTTGTGTATCTTGTATTGAAACCAATCTAATAAAACTACTCTTTTTCACACCTATCCACTTTGATCACCCAAATAATTTCCTTCACATATGGCTTGATCACTATATGACCCGATCCTTATATTGATCTAGTCTATTACCATCCACCACTTCACTTCTCCCACATGAATCACACCCATGCATCTTAAATTATTCAAAATTCACCCTATCATCTACTCTATGCCACTCCTTGATTACTATAATTTGTATTTCACTCCAAATTCACCTGAGTGAATCCTTCCACATTGCTCTCTTTTACCTCATTTTTCTAATAAACATTTATCTTACATACACTATATCTCTATCACTTCCGACACATCCACCATCTTCCCATGCCACTCTAAGAACCTATATATAATCGTGTTACCTAGGAAAATTTCACCACCACCCACCTAATTGTGTCAAACCCATATTTGCATAAAATTGCAATCCCTCCCTCATGGACCTCCATATGACCTAATTGGCTTACAACTACATATTTTTCATCACTTTTCTCTCCCTACTACTAGTCACCAAAGAAATTTTGTTTAACCCATTTGCTCCATCTCCATCTTTCCATTCATGTGCACAAATCATTATGTCCTTTATACCTCTATATTGGGTACCTCATACCCCTTCCACTATTGATTTCACACATTCCCCACCACTTATGAATCTTATTCATATCAATTTTTTTCTCACACTAACACTTATACATACCCTAACATGAATTTTCAATACCTCTTTAACCACATGAAATATTGTGTTACAAAACTAAGGTTTGCTACTCCTAAACTAATGTATATCCATGTTTCATTCACCCCATCCATCCTATAGTACCTATCAATCCATATCCACCTTGCTTCACACTATATTATTTCAAACAATTACATTTACAAAGTATCCACACAACCATTTCCACTTGTTTAAACATGCATATTATCTTCTCAACTATGAAAAAACACTCATTTTGTGCAATTTTCCTATTTCACTCAATATCCATTATTTGGATTGTTATGTGATTATACCACAACATGATATCTCTTATTTTAATAATATTTTACAAATATTCCTTAACTAATTCTTCTTAAAAAATCCTCCAAATATCATTGCTTCCAACCTTTTCAACTTGAAATTTTTGTACAAGGTGTCCATCATATCTTATGTTAGACATTGTAGTGAATTTATTCATAACTTTGTATTTGCTATCCTAAAGTATAATGTAATTGAATATTTTTCAAAATTATTCTACCCATATATCTCTTTTACTTTACAAATTTATCAAGTTCATACAATCAAAGAAGCCATTTTAATGGCTCAACACATTGGCAATGTCCATTATGGTAATTATCCATCTCATTAGACTCATGTAAAATTTTCATCTCTATATTCACCTATAGATATTAACAATTTTATCCTCCCATGACCATCCTCATTTCCTCCCCACCTCCTATACACAATAAATGTCAATCCTCGTCATCCACCAATCCCCGTAATCCTAAAATTTGGTCATTCTCTCTGTGTTTTATTGTGGTATTTTCCAAAATCATGGATGATTCACCCCTTATCCCAACCTATTTTTTTTATGTTAAATAAATTATTGGACTTGTACATGACCTATATTCTATATATTCTATTATAAAACCATCATTAACCACCACTATTATGGAACATGACGAAATAATGGTGTTCTTATCACCGCACACTAGGACATTCCACTAATAAGTACCACCAATTATGTCATATAATTTAAGAATTTATTAACAATTAGGACATCAAAATTTATAATCTTTTGGTTCCACGTGATCCAAACCTAAATATTTAAATGGATCCACTTCCTTTACATTTCACAATGTTTCCCACCAAAAAAATCACTTCTACATCCCATCATCTTCACCACAAGGGTTCGTAAAAATTACCATGTACTCGTTAAACCCTATCATTCTTTCCCCTTATCTTACCCATATTAATTAACTTCTCGAACCTCTCATTTCTCCACCTTATGTCTTGACCCCTCTCAAGCCCCTTATTGACATTCTTCTTTTCAACCAGAAAATGAAAAAGAAGTCCTAAAATAAGAATCACACAACATGATAGAAAAGAGGAACCCTAAGTTTAATACCAAGATTGAGTCACATGTGTGGTTAACTAAAATGGTCTATACCCTTATTAGATTATATCTAGATTTATTGATTTAAATACACTAAAAGGATGTAAAGGGGAGTTACATGAAGTTTTCTAATTAATTAACTTCCAACATTAACCATGTAATATCATAACACATTAATTCTTGTAACTAATCTACACAACATGATATGAACTTGAAAACAAAATAGGATGAGTGTACTTCACTAATTACATATGGGTTTGGGAATTTCTATGTGTGCAGAGTACTAGGTTTAAGAGATATGAACCTAAAAGTGCTTCATTCCTATAACTGTAGGTGGAAAATGACATGGTACATAAACTTACATATCTATCAAGACCATAAATATGGTTTTACACCTACTGTACTATTTTGGACCTGCTCTGAATCTAGCTTTGTAAATTTTTGGGAGTGTCACTTTCCTAGAAGTTTTTTCCACTATCAAACCCTAACTATTGGTCATGTTGTGAAGCCATCTAAAAATTATGAATAATATATGAAACCCTAGTAATAGCTAGGAGACCCTACAAAAAATATTAGGTGGGTTGAAGTGTAATCCTTACACTATTGATGTCGACACTTGTCCAAAGAGGCCTCAAACTACATATCATTCTCCATCTAGCATGTGATATCTGAATATATGAAACTAGATTTAGCAATTGGAAAATCCTTGATAATGATTGAATTGAATTTATTTCTTGTTAATACTTTAAGTGGAGATGTTTGGATGCTTACAAAGGGTATTTGATCCCTTGATATGGTATGATGCTTTGTACCTATAGTGATTTCTACCCTAATGATTTTTCATTGCATTTAGTAAAATTTATGGATCCTTGGGTACTGTTTTTTAGTTTCGTAAGAGAGTATGTTAGTATAGTGCCATATGAATTCCAAATTCCTAAATAAGGTGAGTTTAACTTGCTTATATAGGGTTCTGAAGTTAAATTATCAAGAAAAGGATGGACCTAGGGGAAGTAAAGGATCCAAAAAGGAATATGAAATTGAAACCAAAGATGGATTATATGTCATTTCAGAACCATATGAGTAAGCAAGGATCAGATGTCACAAGAAAACCAAACTAGACATTTTTGCACGGGGATGAGAAACATGAAAACTAAAGTTCAGATCTTGTCAAGTGGCATTTGTTTATGTTTTTTATGCATTTAACTCTAATAATTTATCGAAATATCAGTGTGTATAACTAAAAAATATAGAAAATATACCTTGGGATATACTAAGTGGGGATAGAAAGAGTTTGTTTGTCCTAGCAAGATCCATTATCAAAAACACTAGTGTCAAAGAGTATTCGCCAAATTTTAGTATCTAGATGATGTAAAATATGTTCCTACCCCTTTTGTAAGGTCTTGGACACCTTAAAAATCTGGTTATATGAATTTTTAGGTTCTTTAGTGGCCTGAAGATTTACTTTATTTGTAAACCCTAATTTTTACAATATTGAAACCATCTATAATCAGGTGAATCACATCAAAACCACAATTATGGGTGAAGGACCCTATAAGAAGGTTATTTTTTGGGTTGAAGTACAATACATCTAACTTGTACACTAGAACTACCCTAAAGAGACATCAAACCATATTTATTTCTCCACCTAACATGTAACTTCCATATAAATTTAGGTAGTTGGAAACTTGAACCTTTTTTTATCATGCTTGATAGAATTTTGCACTTTCTAGGACTTGGAAGTGGGGAACCTTGTGTGTTTTGATTTGAGAGAAAATAGACTCCTTTAATTGGTTGAGTGCTTCAAAATGGCAGAAGTGGTTTCTTTAATGGATGTGCATCAGCTTTGGGGAGTTTTAAGGATCTTTGAGTGCCTTTTTTGAGTGTTGTAAGTGAGTGTGTCAATGGAATTTCATGTACGTTCTAGGTTATTAAAAGAGGTAATGTTAAATTGCTTATATAGGGTTCTAAATGTAAATTATTATGATAAGGCTGACTCATGAAGATGAAAATATCCAAAAAAAATTGATATTACGTTGAAGACAAAGTTGGAAAGTTTATTGCTGAAGGACCATAAATGTCCTCCAAAACTAGATTATACAACTCGTGTTGGAAGAAGGATCACTGAGAAGTTTGGATGAATCAATGTTTTAAAATTTCACTTTTAATTACACATGTAAATTCATACACCATTAATGATTATGAAGAATAAACAATGCACATACAACCATACATGAGTGATCAACATAAGAACACAAGATGTATGTGGGAAACCCTCAAGTGAAATACCAAACCAGTGAAACCTCTACATATATTACACAATACAAATATATTGTAGTGAAGCACACACTTCACAAGTATCACCCACCCCTAATACTTTAGTGAGGCACCAACCCCACAAGGAGCACCAACCCCTATTTAGTAGAGCACTCACTCTAAAAAGAGGTTACAACCCCCAAGATGACAAAACACCCACTCAAACACCTAAATATGAATATCACCTCTGAATACTTGTTTCTCAATAACTAATTATGATCACTCCTTCAATTCCTTCCACTCATACACCTCTAAAACCAAGCCTTCTTCTTCGCTCATACATGCACCAATGTGTGTTGATTAGATCATATGACCTCAAAGAACAACATATATTCCCTTTTTATCTTTTCATGACACTTATTATCCTCTACCTTGATTCCCTTTAATCCCTCCAAAAGATGTGCCTTATTCATTCTTATCTTATTTCATTCTATCTTCTCCACTCTAGATTTTACCTTATCATGCTCTACATTTATACAATTTACATACCCAAAACCTTCTATGTCGGCCATAACCAATACACCATCAAGTTATGTCCTTTAAAGAATAATGGGACATGTTATATATACTTTCAAATTACAATATATGACCATATAGGTTGGCATAAGCCATTACAACACAATACTTATTAACTAGGCCTAAACATTAGGTCTACACCTAATTGTGCCAATTAGAACTCCATGGACACTCAATGTCTTTATCAATACACAATATTCTCCAGAGACATATACAACATCCTCATAACATCATCTCCATGATTTACCTCTACAATTTCAAATCTCAATGTGGACTACTCCATTAGGCTTGTTCCTCCAATCAAGTTTATGCACCTAATTAACTAATCTTCAAAAATGAGAAATTTAGCACATCAAAACACCTCACCAAGGCATATATTACACATTTATAGAAACATTTTGACCTCAATTTCATCACATAATCCATGACATACTCTATTTTAGGGTTTTAGGCCTAAAACCCTTCACTTCTCCAAGACAACTTAAAAACTACCTTTAAGCCTCAAGAACTAATCTTGAGATATCAAGTCTTCAACACCTGTAAAATCACATTCAACCTCTTATAATGCTTGTAACACCTCTATAGGTACCTAACACATGTTCTAACAAAAAAATTCATATGAAAATAAAATTATATGGCACTTTCATACTCAGACCTCATACCTTCTTAATTTGTATAGATAGGCCTATTAGACCTCTATAGTTTCAACATGAATACTCCACTTCCATTCCTCCTATTATTTCTCACAGATCATACATGACCTTTACTTCATGCCCATATGTCAGTTAAACCATCACATCATGAAAATATAATAGAACCCTTCTTGCTTCATTATCCCTTCAATAATAGGCTACCTTGGAAGATAGAGTTGGATGATTTATTGTACCAATCCTATCAAAATATTGTCACACACATGTAATATGAATACCATACTTGCTTCCTTAACTTTTTTCTTTCCATGACCCCTAAAAATCATGACAATTCTTCCAAATTCTTCACAAACTAGGGTTTCCCTATACAATACCCTGATACTTGGAACACACCATCACTATCTGAAGAATATATGGAGAATTATCTACAAGCCCAAACAATCACATAAACTTTTCCACAACATTTAAAGGAAAAACCTTCAATATTTGTATATCGTTATCAACCTATGGTTTAGAAGGTTTTATACCACCTTGGCTTCTAAAGGATTGTTCATAAATTTATGAAAATAAAAAAGACCACATTCCACTTATAAATCCTTCTTAGTATAACCCTTCAACTTTACCCAAGATATATGGTCCCCATGTAAAGCACACACTTATGGGTGAACACTTGAAGTTGCATATTAAGCTGGAAACCACTATTTTGAGAGATCAATAGAGCTCAAAACAAAAAATTTGATTCTCTCCTTTGATGCCAAACTTGAAACTATGTCCATACCTTTGTAATAATCTCCTCCACCTATGTCAATGCTTATATGAGCTCAGCCAACTTAGAATTTGATTCTCCTACTAGGTTTTCAATGATTTTATCTCCTTTCCTTCTAGATCTTGCTTTAAAGGATCTTAAATCTTCCCTTAGAACATATACCAAGTACTCTTACACATTCCTAACATGTCAATAATGTGTCACATAGCTTCTCTTATGTTCATAGTCACTCGTATTGACTTATTCTACTCATTTCCTCATGTCACTCTACCCATGATTGTATTAGGTCTTGCAAAAATAGGACTTGAATGAACTTATTTATGACATGTCACAAGTTTTATGCTCTTGAAAACATCTTATGAACACTCTTACAACATTTCCATACCCCTTTATACCTATTAGACATCACACCAACCTCATACTAACATTGGAGAGCACACACTCGACCATACATGCTTACCATGCTTACTTGACCATGCATCATTACACCTAAAGGAGACACCACACATGATTACTTATTTTTCTTCAAATTCACTCACTCTTCTTTAACTAATAAACCTTCAAAAATGAAACTTTATCAATAACAATGCATGTTCACACCTAAAAACCCTTTGACATCAATGAAACTATGACATCCGCGACAACATGCTTAACAATATCCACCTTTTTCATTAATGACATGCATATTTAGAAACATTAATGGAAATTACTATTCTAAACCCCTTCAAAATAATTCTTCCTGTTAGGTTGTGGAGCCAGTTTTCATGTGTGAAATTGTTGAAGACTGTACACTAAGAGTACTATACACTTTCCACAGTTGTCTCATAAGGGTTTGGGGTAGGGCTAAGCCCCGAGTGGGGGTCTGGGGGCATAGCCCCCAAAAAAAAATTGGCCTTAAAACATGTCTGATATACCAGGAAACATGATTTTCTCATATGGGTGGGATTTTTGACCCATAGGTTTATGGGACAGTTTTCACCCATGGTTTTAATACCCACAATTTTGTAAAACTACTTAAGCAGTTGTTTACTTATGTGGTTTTATGTATATGGTAGGAAAATAATGTAATATTGCATATGTGTCTGAATTCGGGTGTGAATTCTGTAGACTTTGTTGAGCATAGGTCCAAATAGATTTGGGTATTGTATTGAGAGAGCGGTGTCTTGTAATAAAATCTGAGCAAGTGATTCTTGGTGGGTGTATCCCAAATTGGGTGAACCATGTTAAATACTGTCTCTTTGTGTTGTGTTATTTTTATTCTGCACTTTTATTTCAGATCTGTAATATTTTCTGCATATTAGTTCCTATTGTTGTGATTCTGTGAGTGGACTGTTCCACATATTTTATCCCTTATTTCCTAACAATTGGTATCAGATCCTGGTTTGGTTTTTTGAAGTGTTGAATCACCAGGAAAGTTTTATCTTGAGTGGGAGCTATGGTAGATGATGAAAGATTAAGGGTTGATAAATTTAATGGGCATAATTTCATTATTTGGAAGATGCAAATGGAATATTACCTTTATCAGAAGGATCTTTATATTCCACTATCTAAGAAGGTGAAAAAACCCTCGAGTATGATGGATGTGGAATGGGATTTTATGGATAGGAAGGCACTTGGGACAATCTTGTTGTCTCTTGTATCTTCAGTATTGTTTAATGTTTCAAAGGAAAAGACTACAAAAGAACTTATGGATGCATTAGGGAAGTTGTATGAAAAAGCCTCTACCTCTGACAAGATATTTTTAATTGAAAAGTTGTTTAAGATGAAGATGTCTGAGAATGGTTTAGTAGCAGATCATTTAAATGATTTTAATATAGTTTTAAATATGCTAGCTTCGGTTATAATAGAATTTGATGAAGAAGTTAGGGATTTATTAATTTTGTGCTCTTTACTTGAGAGTTGGAATAGCCTAGTAATGGTGGTAAGCAACTCGGTTCCAACTAACTCAAATTTGAAGTTTGAGGATGTTGTAGGGGTGATTCTAAGCGAGGAAATGTGAAGAAAAATATCTAGGGAATCTTCTACTGTAGGGAATGCTTTGATAGTGGAACCTAGAGGGAGATATAAGCATATAGGAAGCCATGGAAAATTGAAAGATCGGACAAGGTAAAAATCTAAAAGCAAGATACTAGGATGGCACTATGGAAATTATGGACATACAAAGAAGGATTTTTGGGAGATTCGAGATAAGAAGAAACAACAGGAAGAAAAAAAGGAGGAAAATGTGGCAACGGGTAATGTATGTCATGATGTTTTGATTCTTTCTTTGCACAATATTAGTGAATCTTGGGTTTTAGATTCGAGGGCTTCTTTCCACGCTACTCTACATAGGCATTATTTTATTGATTATGTTCAAGGGGATTTTGGGCATGTTTTTCTTGGTGATGATGAGCTTTGTAGTATAGTTGGAAAAAGTTTTTTCATGTTAAGATGCAGAATGGGAATGCATGGCTATTGAAGGATGTTAGACATGTGCCTAATTTAAAACAAAATTTGATATCGACGGGCCAGTTGGGAAGTGATGGTTGTATTGTGATATTTACACTAAACTCTTGGAAGGTTACTAAGGGTTCTCTTTTGGTGGTAAGAGGTAAGAATGTTGGAACCTTGTATTTAACCACTTATAGCCCTAATTTTTTTAATCTTGAGGCTTCATAATTAGATACAACATTATGGCACTATAGGCCTGGTCATATGAGCCATAAGGGCATGGTGATCATACAGAAGGATTTCCTAGATATACAAAAACATGTTTGGAGTTCTGTGAGGAATGCATATATGGGAAACAAAAATGAATAAGGTTTCTCAAGGTTGGACCTAAAAAGAAAGAGAGTTAGAGCTGGTGCATTTTGATGTGTGGGGGTCAGCTTAGGTATCATCTCTTAGGGGTTTGAGTTATTATCTTAATTTTATTGATGATGCAACAAGGAAAGTTTGAGTTTATTGTATTAGAATTTTTTTTGATGTATTTGACACTTTTGTTAAATGGAAAGACTTGGTTGAGAATGAAACAGGTAGTAAGCTAGAATGTCTCAAGTCAAATCATGGAAGGGAGTATTACAGCAATGAATTTTATGATTACTGTTCTAAGAATGAAATTCATAGGAAAAATACAGTTCCAGGAACTCTACAGTAGAACGGGGTGTCAGAAAGGATGAACAAAACAATAATGGAATGTGCTAGGAGCATGAGGTTACATTCAAGACTGCCTCTTTCTTTTTGGATAAGAGCAGTGAGCACAATCATGTACTTGATAAACATAGTACCCTCATGTGCCTTGGATGGAGGCATACCTAAGGAGGCTTGGTATGGTAAGAAAGTTCAGTATTCATTTCTTAGAGTCTTTGGATATGAGGTGTTTTTCCATATAGAAAAGGATGATAAGACCAAGCTAGAGGTTAAATCAGAAAAATGTAATTTCATTGGTTATGGTGGTGATGAATTTGGATATAAATGTTGGAGTATTGAGGATAAGAAAATAATTTGATCTAGGTATGTGGTCTTTAATGAGAAAGTCATGTATAAGCAGCTGCTATAGGAAAACGGGGAAGAATCCAAGAAAAAATATGCAGTAGTAGAGGATATTTTGGATGGGAAAGTGACACATGAATCACTTCAGGAACCTCCTCAATAGAAACCCCAAACTCCTATATTAAGGAGGTATCCTAGGGTAAGAAGAGAACCTAAACATTTTTCTCCTTCTCTTTATTATTTATTACTCGCTGACAGTGGAGAGCCAGAGACTTTTGATGAATCAAAGCAGGAAGATGCCAGGAAGAAGTGGGAGCAGGCCATGGATGAGGAGCATCAGGATCTCATGGATAACCAGACATGGGATTTGGTGAAGCTCATCGAAGGAAAAATATATTACAGAACAAGTGGGTGTTCAGATTTAAAGAGGAAGAAGGAGGTAAGAAATTATACAAGTCCCGGTTGGTGGTCAAGGGGTTTGCTCAAAAAAAGGTATAGATTTTGATGAGATTTTTTCTCTTGTAGTAAAAATGGCTTTGATTAAAACTGTTCTTGGAATATTTACAGTATAAGAATTTCACTTATAACATCTTGATGTAAAGATTGCATTTCTCTATGGTGATTTGGAGGAGGATATATATATGCAGCAACCAAAGGGCTATGAGGTTAAAGGTAAAGAGGAGATGGTGTGTAAATTGAAGAAGAGCTTGTATGGCTTGAAACAAGATCCACATCAATGGTATAATAAATTTGATAGCTTCATGATGGAGCAAGGTTATATTCTATGTCATTCTGACCATTACGTGTATACAAAGAAATTTGAGGATGGAAGTTATACTATCTTGTGTCTGTATGTGGATGACATGTTTGTTATAGGTAAAAACATGTAGGAAATAAAAGTACTCAAGAAGCAGCTAAGTGAATCCTTTGCTATGAAGGATTTGGAGGAATCCAAACAAATCCTTGGTATGAGGATATCTTGAGATAGGAAGGAATGAAAGCTGACTTTATCACAAGAAGATTACATTAAGAAGGTATTGAAGAGGTTTAACATACATGATGCTAAACTGGTTGGGACTCCTTTGGCAGGCCATTTCAAGTTATCAAAGGAGAAGTGTCCTAAGACAGAGCAGGAGAGAAACCAGATGTCTAAGGTACCTTACTCATCATTGGTGGGAATTTTGATGTATGCCATGGTGTGCACTAGGCCTGATATTGCCAATGCAGTGGGAGTGGTGTCCAGGTAGAGATCACTGGAAGGAAGTAAAGTGGATCCTTCAGTATTTGAGAGGGACTATGGGGATAGTTTTTTGCTAAATTTGATTAGACACTACTTTGTGTGGTTATGTAGATTCATATATGATTGGAGATGTAAACAGCAGGAGGAGCCCGACAGGTTATGTTTACACTGTAGGTGGGACAAAAGTGAGTTAGATTTCACGACTACATAAGATGGTGGCTTTGTCAACCATTGAGGCTGAGTATGTTTCTACCACAAGGGCAAGTAAATAAATGATTTGGTTAAAACAATTTCTTAAGGAGTTGGGGCATACACTGGAGGAAGGAAATTTGCATAGTTATAGTCAGAGTGTTATACACCTAGCTAAAAACTCTACTTTCCACTCTAGGACGAAGAATATATAGTTAAGGTACCATTTCATTATAACAACTTTGGAAGAAGAGAAGTTAAAGTTGGATAAGATTCATACTAGTAAAAAACCTCTAGACATGATGACCAAGGTGGTAACAAGGGAAAAAATGAAGCTGTGTATAGCTTTGGTTGGTCTTCACAAAAACTAATGAAGGGTTGAGAAGCTTTCTTAGAAGAAAACTAGTTTCCAAGTGGGAGATTGTTAGGTTGTGGAGCCTATTTTCATGTGTGAAAGTGTTGAAGACTATACAATAAGAGTACTGTACACTTTCCATAGTTGTCTCACTGGGGTTTGGGGCTGGGTCAGGCCTTGAGTGGGAGTTTGGGGGCACAACCCCCAAAATTGTTTTTAGCCTGAAAATGTGCCCAATATACCGAGAAACATGCTTTTCTCATATGGGTGGGATTTTTGACCCATAGGTTTATGGGATGGTTTTGGCCCATGTTTTTAATACCCTCGGTTTTGTAAAAATGCTTAAGCAGTTGTCTACTTATGTGGTTTTATGCATATGGTAGGAAAATAATGTAATATTATAGATGTGTCTAAATTTGGGTGTGAATTCTGTAGACTTTGTTGAGCATAGCTCCAAACAGATCTAGGTATTTTATTGAGAAAGTGATGGCTTGTAATAAAATATGAGTAAATGATTCTTGGTGGACGTAGCCAAAATTGGGTGAATCATGTTAAATACTGTCTCTTTGTGTTGTGTTATTTTTATTCTGCAATTTTATTTCAAATCTATAATATTTTCTGCATATTAATTCCTATTATTACGATTCTGTTAGGGGATTGTTCCACATATTTTATCCCTTATTTCCTAACACTTCCTTGTTTATGAGTTCTCTCTCCCACTTTTACATTGATGACAGAGGGCTCCTACCTCATCTGTACATGCATATAATCTCAATAATGTACTTAAAAATTTACACGCATACCCCTTGTCTATATGCCTACTTTATTTGTATTAACATTGTTGAATGATCCTAGGACCTGAACATTAAATCTATACTTGATTTTAGCAATACCATAAGATTCAAAACAGATCCCCCTAAGATGATGAAAACCTTCTTTGACAATACCCAGCCTATAAAACAAGACCATGCCCCCCTTGACTTATGTTTACCTCATATGCACATTTAATACTTTTTTCTTGCACTTGGAGCTAAAATATTACTGTACATACCTCCCCCCTAGTCCTTGACTTCATCGATGAATACTAGATATAAAAATCATACCCAATTCCTACTTGAGATGTACAAAATATTCCTCTGGTATTGGATTGGTAAAAATGTCAACAATTTGATCCTTGGTTCAAATATACTCAAGTTTGAAACTTTTTTCATTCACTTGATCTCTTAAAACATGATACTTGATGGGAATATATTTGGTCCTTGAATGCATAACAAGATTTTTCAACACACTTATTACATTTGTGTTATCACAAAAGATAAGAATGGGACTGACATACATTACCTTGTAGTCTTTTAGGGTCCATTTCATCTAGAGCATTTGAGCACATCATGAAACAACTACTACATACTCATGTTTATATGTAGAAAAGGTTACTGACCCTTATTTCTTGCTTGACCATGAAACTAGACAATCTATTAGGAAGAAAGTCCCATCAGTAATGATTTTACTATCATCTTGACTTCTTTCCTAGTAATCATCAGTAAAAGTTATCATGTCAAATCCCTTTCTTCTTGGATACCAAAATCCATACTCTATAGTCCCTTTAAGATATTTGAAAATCCTCTTAACTTCTTATAATTGGTTTTCCTTTGGATCAGGATGAAATCTCCCTACCAAGTATTATTGCTTACATAATGTCATGCCTAGAAGTAATGGAGTACAACAAGTTTCCAATCATAAACCTATACAATTTTTTATCCACTCTTGGTGATTAGTCATTTTTGTTAAGCTTACACCTTATAGTCATAGGTGTATTAACAATCTTGCAATCCTCCATTCCAAACTTTCTCAACATTTCTCTTATATAATTTTATCATGAAATGAATACACCCTTCTCTGATTAAATATTTTCATTCCAAGGAATAATGATAGTTCTCCAAGCATGGACATCTCAAACTCACTCTTCATTATATACGAAAAATCCTTGGTCATGTCTTTACTATTTCCTCCAAAGATGATGTCATCTACATAAACCACTACAACCAACTGATGGTAATAATTTGTTTTTATGTATATATTGTTATCTGATTCACCTATTTTAATACCTTGGTCTAATATATATCTATCCAATATATGTTACTAAGCAATAGGGGATTATTTTAGACGATAGAGGGATTTTTTCAGTTTGCATACATAGTCTTGATTATATATCATTAGAAAGCCTTATGGTTTTTCTATATATACCTCTTCTTCAATATTACCATTTAAAAAGGATCACTTAACATCCATCTGATACACTTTTAATCCCTTGAAGTATCCATAGGAAAAAAAGTGTCTTATATATTTCATTTTTGCAACAGGAGAAAATGTCTCTTCAAATTCTATACCTTCAACCTATGCATAACCTTTACATATCAATCTAGATTTTTTTTAGTAAACTTTCCATTCTCATCCAACTTATTCCTAAACACCCATTTAGTGTCAATGACATTTTTGTCTTTAGGCCTAGGAAAAGGTTCCCAAGTTCTATTTTTTTCTATTTGATCCAACTCTTCATTTATAGAGCTCACTGAACACTCATTTTTACATGCTTCATGAATGCTTTTAGGTTCAATTTTAGATAACAAAGAAAATTTTACTTGATTCAGATTACTTACTAGTATTCTTCTTGTTTGCACACTAACTTCCTTGTTGCCAAGAATCTGAGTCTTAGGATGATCTTTTTGTATTTTTCTTGAAGGACCTTTTTGTGTCTTATATTTCCTCAACCTCCTCATATTCTATATCTAATTTTATGAATTCTTCCTTATCATTTGAGTTCACAACCTATGGAAAATTTTGTGGCATATTTGAGAATGTCTTATCAACTTTGAATTGTTTTCTTTTTACTAACTTTTTAAGTCTCTTATTATAACACCTATAAGTTATGCTTATTCCTGAGTAACCCAAAAATATCCCTTCATCAACTCTTGAGTCAATTTTTCCTAGATCTTCTTCATCCCTCTTGATGAAATAGTTACTACCAAATACCCTATGATTTTATAAATTAGCATATCTTCCCTTCCAAACTCGTAGGGAGTATGGTTGTTAATTTTGATTTTTCCTCTATTCAAAATGTATGCAGTTGTTTTTTCTTCATCTCTCCGAAAACTATTAGGTAGTTTTGACTCATTCAATGTAGTCCTTGTCATTTCTTAAACAATCATATTTTTCCTTTCAACTATAGACAAAAACTCATGCACTTACTACTATTACTATGTAAGAAAGTATAATGTTATATGTATGGATATTGAGCAGGAAAGGTATTCACTAGTAACAAATTCCTCTATCTATTCCTTTTGTTTTTAGTGACTTATTTTCTATTTCTCTTTTATATATGCCACTTCTCTTACATATGTCACTCCCACACTTCTTTTTGGTCACTTCATAGGGATCCATATCTGTCAGTCTTTTCACATTTGTTGTTATTTACTCTAGGGAACTAGTGCTTGACATGGACACTAGTGCCCAGGTGCTTGTGTCTAGATCTCAACGATCATGTCTTGCTTATTTATTTTTTTATCTTGACATTTATGGTCGGTATTTTCAGTTATCTTAAACTTATCCTGAGGTCCTAGTCAGCATTACTAATTATTATTTACCTAGCTTGTATCAAGGAAATAATGAACCTATATTAGACTATATTTTACGCTTTAATTCGTATATGCATCAATTATTATTTCATCTTGTTCATTTAGAAAATAAATTTATCTATTTTTTTGGCTTGATTATTGCATTTAAAGAGCATTTGTAATATGACACATGTGAATCATTTATGCTTTTATGCTATAGAGATATTGATCTAGAACAAGATTTGATTGTTGCACATGTTATAGATGCTCCCTGTATTGCTTCTACTTCTTCATTGTCTAAGGCTTCTTCTCCTCTCCCATACGTTGAGCATCATCCTAGGTCTTCATCCCCTACACCTGAAAAGTGTGTCCCATATCGTCAACCATCTCAATTTCCATAAATGTAAGATAACCGAAAGTGTGTCCCATATCATCCACCATCTCAGCGTCCATCATTATTTCCTTGATACTAGTGTCAAAATTTAAACAAGAGATTCCTATATATACATCATACATACCATTATTAGGGGCTGAAAACTATCAAGGGATATATATCTACATACTATCAAAGGGAATGCATTCTTTGGGTTGTTTATTTTTCATACACTACATAATATGTGTTTCTTTTGTTCCATCCACACATTCTACACTCTATCTAGTCGTAGCTTGTTATCTTGGTGTCATTGGCACGAGGGAAACCTAAGGACATTATTGCACACACAAGCTCATAGAGCTACATGGATTATGAGATGTAGTGTAACACTCAGTCATAATTTCACTCTATTGGGTGACCATTGGGGTGAGTCTGACTCCCCATTTTACATCTTTAGTTTTTAGGATTTGATGTGTTTTGGGGTTTTGTAGGTGTATATTGTTTTACAAGTTACAGGTGACATCTACAAATAGTATGCCACATACAAGTGACAAGAAGAGAAGACCAAAAAACATCTAGCGACCCTACAAAAACCATTTTTTGAAGTTTTATGTAGACCCTAGCTCCTAAATAGGGTCTCTAGCACCCAGGTTTCCCAATATCAGCCCATACGCCCTAGTCTAGCCACATCTGAAATATCTACAATTTTATGAGCATTGTTTTGAAAGGATTCCATCTCTGTTTACCAGTATTCCATCTCTATTTACCAATCTTCCAGCAAAAAATAGTCCAAGATCAAGTGAACATCATCTAATTCATTCTTCTCTCTTCATTTCACTTAATATTTTTATTTCATTAGATTGTATACTTGTATTATATCATTTGTTGATCATTTATGACTCTAAAATATTAGATTTAATATTCATATTTTATTAAATCATCTGGTTAACCCAATCATAGTTGAACTCATTTCCCTAGGATCCTCATGGCTAAGAATCAATCTTCTTCTCCTAAGAAATCCATTCATCATGATAGTGTGAACCATATCCTTGATGATGAGGTTGAGGTTGAGATTAACACTTTGTATCGTATGAATCCATTTAATAATGATATTCAATGACTACTTCTTGCTCACCAAGCTCACATTCCTATTGTTACCACTAATGGATGTGATCTTCACATAGTCTCACTTGAACAAAATTTCACTCAATGTTTTCCTTGTTCTTCAATAGGATCTCACGTTGTTATAGATTATTCTACTTTTTTTTGACCTGCATGCTAATGATATCATATATTATGTTCTTATTGGTATGCTTACTCCTATAGATGTGAATAATTCTATTACTAAATATGTAAATGAAAATGTACATGATGTTATTTCTACCCATACTCCAGATTAATCTAAAGTTTATGTTTCTAGTAATTACAATGATGTATATCATGCTATCTCTCTGACTACTTTGTTATATGTTGATGATAGTCTAGAAAAATTGATTACTTGCGAAAATGTGACTGATAAGGATATAGATTACATTGTTGATCATGAGCATGATAGTTCTCTCCAAACTATTGAATGTGAATTTTCCACTCTGGTTACTTCTACTTCTGATATTTCTTCCAATGTCATGCATGATGATTATATTCCTCTCATTATTAAAAATCTCATTATGACTCCTAAGTCCACATCTATTGTTCCTATTGAGCCTCTATGTTCTTCATATCCTGCTTCTATTTCTTCCATCAGTGCACCTATCATAGTCTTATTGAAAGTTCCATCTTGCATTCCTATAGAATCGCCATGCTCTTCATCTCCTTCCACATCAACTATTCCTTCTCATATTCCCATGATCACTCATATTGGAATGATTCAACCACTCAATTTCCCTCTTCTTTCACCTACATTCCATTACACGACATCTTATCACTCATGCATGATGTTGGCCAATTACAATATTTGGTCCAATATCTCGCTCTTGAAAGAAAATCCTTTTATGCTTCCATAGATAATAACTCTCTTCATGGAAATCCTATTACAAATAAAATTCATAATTATGATTTTCCTAAATATTTCATCATGTCTACATTCTATTTTTTCGATGGTATTGTAAACCCTTATTTTTATCTCAAACATTATCATCTCACTATGGCTTCTTAATCCAATGATTGAATGTTACTCAAAGATTTTATTCATAGTCTTGTCGATGATGCTCTCCAATGGTATACACATCTACCTTTTGGGTTAATTAACACATATTATGATATGGAATATTCTTTTCTTAGGATATTTATACTTAATAATGGTCCTAGAATTACTGATGATTGTTTACCTAGCTTGTATCAAGGAAATAATGAACCTATATTAGACTATATTTTACGCTTTAATTCATATATGCATAAATTATTATTTCATCTTGTTCATTTAGAAAAGCAATTTATCTATTTTCATGTCTTGATTCTTGCATTTAAAGAGCAATTGTAATATGACACATGTGAATCATTTATGCTTTTATGCTATAGAGATATTGATCTAGAACAAGATTTGATTGTTGCACATGTTATAGATGTTCCCTGTATTGCTTCTATTTCTTCATTTTCTAA
This sequence comes from Taxus chinensis, assembly GCA_019776745.2. Lineage (NCBI taxonomy): Eukaryota > Viridiplantae > Streptophyta > Pinopsida > Cupressales > Taxaceae > Taxus > Taxus chinensis. The sequence goes on along the minus strand of CM034156.1, from coordinate 382,533,690 downwards.
GGCTTCTTCTCCTCTCCCATACATTGAGAATCATCCTAGGTATTCATCCCCTACACCTCGAAAGTGTGTCCCATATCATCCACTATCTCAACATCCTCCATCTCCTCTTCCATTTCAGTCTTCACCAAATACTCCTCCATCTTTTACTTGAGATCCATTACAATTCTCACTCTCACATATTGCTAAGCCTCATGATGTGTTGTGTGCATTTCTAGATAAGCACCTAATTTTATTTCCATATAATCAACATCATCCTCCTCATCATTTTAATTTATATCACGATCTCCGATATTGTAAATTTCACTGCATCAATTACCATCGAGAAAATGACTATTATGTTTTACATGATAAATTATGACAACTAAAATATCAAGGTGTCATTACCTTTGGCTCTCACTCTAGTGAGTGGTATTTATCTTCTATTCCACATAAGTGTGCTTTCACTTTAGTTCTCATGTCTCCATTACCCAGTTCTAAGTTTTTCATTCATCTATAGCCTAAGGTCATTCTTCATTCAAACCCTCTACCTAGATCTTCCATCACAGAATCATCGCACAATGTTACTTCTTCTCATTAGCTTCCTAAGCCATCAACATATGTGCTTCCCTCCACTACATCTCCATTCATTAGCACTATTGAATCATATATTTAGTTTGGTTCTTACACTCTTCATGCTTCCATCATGAATCACAGGACTATCAATATATGTTAGGTGATTTTTTTTGTGATCACCTCATTTCCCGATGACACAATCATGTTCTCAAGGTTTTTACATGATTTTTGAGGGATATTTTATAAAATGAACCTTTCCTAACTCACTCCTTTAGGTATTTTGCTTCATGCTTTATCTTTATCACATACACTATCAAATCATTTCCTGATGACGCACTTATGTTATATGGTTCATTATTCATTGTTGAGGAGTTTAATATAAATTAACCTCGTTATCTTCACACACACTAGGGGAATATCTCTTCTTTCCCCCCTTCCTCATTCATACACATGATTTCATATATCCTGATACATATTTTTTAACCTATGCTTAGTAATACATCATTATACTATTTTATATCATATTCCTACCATGATTCATTCATTCGATCTCTATTACATACATCTATTACTATCTATTGCATGCTATCTATATCATCATTCACATCATCCTATATTCCACTCCAACATATTCATTTACGCTATGCAAATAAAACATAACACATCAACGTATAAACTAAAATCATTATATCGTATATCAATGAACATAAAAACAATACCAATAGTACCAATCTTCCATCTCTCTATATATCAAGAAACTCATGGTTTCAAAATACAATCGCTAGGGGGAAAACCCCCATGCCTCAATACATCATATACGACAAGAAATTAATACATCATACATCATCATCACTGTCACTATATAATATCACAAGATCTATAGAACTAGATGTTTTTCCACTAACTTGTTTTCATTGGTCTCAATCTCTATGCCTATCTTCCTCTCCGTAGTATCGCTATCTTGAGTGACTGTTATTAAAATTGTCCCTACAACTGCACGTATCTAGCAAAAATTTCCTAAGTTAAGGATCCTCCTACAACAACATCTTTCACTTGCTCCATCTCCACCTGCGCCTTGTCACACTCACTCAATAACATAGTACATGTGGTTGCTTATATCGTCATTAGATTGAAAAAATGAGCATGATCACCTATAATCACATCAACTCGCTCTAATATTCCACCTCCTTAGATCACATACAAAGTTACATTTTACGTCAACATGTGGATCGACATATCAACAATTAAATTTCAATACATGTTACCTACAGTGAAAAAAACACGTATTAGTTACTATGTATACTACATAACAATAACACCATAACTCACAAATAACAATAAACCATACTTATGTTTGTCTCATGCCACTTCAACAACATCTCCATCGGGGTCATAAAATTTCTTCCTCCTCTTGCTGGTGGCTCACCCCTTGCATATACCATAATACAAAATAATAGTACCCACCTCTGAGATTCCCACCAATTGATATACGCATGGGTAAATCCTATGTCATCCACCTCTATCATCTTTTTCTTAACATCTACCTCATTAAGACCAATCTGTAATAGTTTTTTTCCTATGAGGCTTGGTCTCGCCCCTGGCATCCTTAGTTCTCTAACATCCCTCACCCAAAAAATGACCATGGGGCCACATCCTGGGCCATGCCAAAGTGTTTAGACACTTTCTCTACCTGAAATAGATCAGTTAGACTAAGAAAATGATTTTCCAACCACATGGTGTGTCAAATGTATCACATCTCAACTCTACCCTCTTCTCATCCACCGTAATATCTATACGAAATCTATATCATGGCCCATGTGCCCATACAATGCATCATGGCTCTATAATTCATAGTATCAATCCACCTACTCCAAATACCTACCCATCTAGCAGTGAATATATTAATTTTGGCCCACTAAACATGTGGCTCACTGAGTGGCCTCACTATAATGATATGTTCATAAGCCCATAAATTTAGAAATGTGGTGTCCCAATGTCCACCCCCATATTCCTCATGTGTAACCTATATAGATCCCTGTATAAATGAGACAACACACACATCACCCAAAAAAATCTACTACCATCCTCCTCAATATGTTGACATATATCATGCATCTTATATAATATTCCTACTCCACCACCCTCCACAGCCAATGACGAATAAATCACCACTGTAATGAACTTAAGCAACTGTGGAACATCTAATATTAGTATGGAATTTGGGCTAAAATGGGTCTCCATCTGTAACCAGGACCCTGTGAATTACCATGTAGCTTCCCTTATCTACCTCTGAGCATCATCTACAACCATCACCTGTAACCTCTCCCCCATAACTATAAATCGTAATATGCGATATACATCCTCTAAGGTCACAATCATATCTCTAGTAGGAAACCAAAATGTGCATGTTTCTCCATACTATCTCTCGCATAGTGTAGTGATCATCGACATATTATGGGGCACCTTCCCCAATCTCATTATGTGTCGTAGGTTGGCACTGTCAATAATGTACTCAAATTTCACCCTTCATGAAACTCCCTTGAATGAATATCTCTTTATGCGAAAAAAACATCAAAAAAATCATGACATTAGTACCTCATATAGGTCCCAAAATAATCACGATACACTATCAACCAGCTCTCTTGAGACTAGAACACCAAAAGTAGGACTCTAGTGCCTGGGAACATGACCCTAGTGCCTAGACTTGGGTGCTAGTGTGCTTAAGGAATTTTGTGCCTTTGGCACTATCCCCCAAGTAAAAAATGCTCTAAAACATAAAAACCCAAATTTTGTAAAAAATCAAAAAATTGGACAAATTTTACCAAAAATTTCAAACATACTTATCGGTCATCTGCGACGTCACAACTTTTGTCATCCTCTCAAACCTAATCATCTATGATGATCTAATATATGACATCTTCACAAGCTCAGAGCTCAAATTTTGGCTCACTCGTGATTAAAATGAAGTTACTATTCACATTTTCCTATCACTATTCCATTTTTTACCTACTATAGTTACCATTTGTAATCAACTATCAAACTAATATAGACCCCACATTTTCTCTCATATGTTGAGCTTTATTACTCCATTTTCATCCCCATTCAAGGAATATGGTCCATAATTTCTCCTATTATCACACCATACACATTTCAAAAAGTTGTGTTCCAATTTCACAGAATTTTTCACTGACATATGTATAATATTATGAAAATATTATACATCATCTCTATTTCTACTTTTAGCTCAGCACTCATCATCGTGATCCCTCACTGGTTTTTATGCAATCAATTAATAATCTTCACACATCACCATGATGATTTTTACTCTGATTCTACTCAAACTAAGGAACAATTCAATCTATTTATCATTTAAATACATTATATCATGTCAAAATCATTCCCCCTAATGACGTAATCTAGGGGCAACATGTGAAAAATTTCTTTGTGAATATTTTACCAATCATACAATTTCAAACAATTGTAAATTATCCTTTACCACTTCAATCAAATAAATCAATCAACATATCCTATCATTTCTCCCAAATGACCTAACATGGTAGCTACATTACATTACTATTCCTCCCAAATGACCTAACATGGCAGCTACATTTCTATTGCTTCTAGATGACCTAACTTGGAAGCCATTCAAACACAAAACTAACATGGATTAAAATGGATCAAATTGGATTGAAATAGAACTCAATTCAGTCTTTATACCATCTGCAACGTTTGGAACTGTCAAGGATGTTAGTTATAGTTGGAGAGTAAAACTAGACATCCCTCCCTAACACTCTTCCTTTGGCGACAAAGACACCCAAATCCTTCAGTGATTCAAACAAAATACAAAATCAGGTCAAGAATTGGTCACTCCCTTCCCCCCTTCAAATATCCACTTCACAATAAAATTGAAATAACTAAAGTATCTGAAATCAAATAGTCAATTCTCTCCAAGGTGCTCCTTACAATGACTCATTATCTCTAGTTGCGCAACTTGGATCGACATGTTGATCCATGTTTCGCCACACTATATGTTATTATATTTTGCATATACTTCTACAACAAGGCTTCTCTGGAATCCTCACAAGTATGTTCCTTACTTTCTTTACACTAATTGAATTTCATTCAAATAGCATAAAGGGGGGGAAATATAGACACAAAATCATGCACTTACTACTATTACTATGTCACCAAGTATGATGTGATATGTATGGATCATGAAAAATAAAAGTATTCACTAGTAACACATCCCCTTGTTTATCCCCTTTGTTTTAAGTGGCTTATTTTGTATTAATATTTTTAGTCACCTTTCCCTACTCCCTTTAAACCCCAAACACATTGGCACATCACCCAAATTTGACTGGGCACTCACCTGAGATGTGCAAGGGCGTCGAGCCCCTCCTTTATGTGATCCTTGTAAGAATGCTTTACCATTAATGGAGGAATGTTTGCAAAAGTAGAAATTTGTGCATCCATTTTAGAACATAAGTAAAAAAAATAGATCTAAGCACATATGCACCTTAATGTAAAATTAAACAATACAATATCACAAAGAAATCAGATTTGAACCATGAGAAATATGAATAACACTAGGGTTTAGACCCATAACCAGAGATATTCATAACAATCCATCATATTCATTGATTGAAAACTATTACACTAGCCTAATTACATCAAAAGGATCATAACAGACCAAATACATTATGAAGTAACATCCCAGCTCTACAAAATGGCTTTTCTTAATGGGTCATATCCATGTTCTCTCCTATGCACCCTGAATACCTCATGCCTTTCATCACACATATTCTTCCTCTTGGATTATCTCTCATTTCCTTGCAACCATTCACCATACACCTCTTATATGCACCTACACCTCTCCATCCATGCTTACCCACCTTGTTTTAGACCCAAGCCCATTCTTATATAGAGTGGTATCTCTTCCCCACTACCTCAAGATTACTCATGATCAGATCGCATGCCAAGAGGGATAATGCTCCATCATACTTGAGTGTTTATGCCATCTATCTAAAGATATGATTAATTTCCACTTTATAGCTCCTTAAGCACAATTATTAACCCTTGATTATTCCCTAGAATATTCTTTCCTTAGGCCACAAGTCTTCATGTATGAACCTTATCCACTTATCACGCCTACCTGGATCATCATTTGTTTTCCATGTAACACCATATTCCTTAATGTGGCTAAGTCTTAGAACCCTCTATGTGTCTGCGTGCTAACTTTTGCATGCTTCATATTAATTCTAACCCTTCACTCTAGAACTACTCAACTATTCAAACTATTTGTGTACACTTAGTTCTTCTTGTGCACTCTTTGTCATGTGCCTTATTCCTATCTTGCCTTCTACATGCACTCATCCTATTCTCTGGGACTTTGTCATTTCTAGGCTCAACATTACCACATACTAAATGTGGTGTCCATGCTTGAAAACAATCTGATCTCTAATAAAGAATAAAAATGAAATGAAACCTGTATCCAATTTATGCCGAAGAACAAAATAATTTTATTACTGTTATAGAAGGATTGGGAAAGTCTTATTGAAGGATGCTTCAATATCATTCCAAGCATCCACCTCCTTCTATGCCTACGTAAACAAATCCCCAATCAACATGTTGACTTCATAAAATGTTAATTCTTCACCCTTAGGTTTCAGTGTGTCAAAAATATTTTCCATATTCTTGCTAAGGTCGTTCAGTGTGTCCATCTTATGTGTAAGCTGGGGATAAAGTTCCTTCACCTTATTTTTAAAATATGCCCTTAGAATCTCAATTTCCTTAGACTTCTTCTCAACCTCTTCCAAGATCTTGTCATGTTCTGCCCTACTTCCTTTATTCTTGGCCTGGAACTCCTTTAGATCCATGTCATGCGTAGTAACCAACACACTAGCCACTTTGTCTCTATTTTCATAGTTTTCATAGACAACTTTGGCCATGTGCACCATGGTCTTCACTGAATAAAAGAGCTTGGAGTGCTGAGTTATGGTCTCCTTAACATTTGATTTTTTCTGTTCTTTTTGTCATGGCATAACTTCCTTCATTTAATGCAATGCAAATGGTTTGTTCTCCACAGTGAGTAAGCGCATTAAATCCTCCAGGAAGTGGAAGTCCGACTCATAATTTTATTTAGAGGGGATGAATCCGAGCACTTAAAAATAATGAATTCTGATATATTCTCCACTTTCTTATAGGCTTCACACACCTTCCCATTTTCTTCTCTCAACTCTGCCCTTAGTTGTACACTTATATACTCCTACCCTTTTATCTCCTTATCCCTCTCTATGATTTCCTTGTTCTTGTCCTCCAACTCCTCTAATGTTTTTATTATGTTATTCCTTCCAAACAAGTGTGCTTCGATCTCCACCAACACCTTGTTTAGGGAATTTCATGCATATGCATCCATTAGCTTCTGTGAATCTACAATGGCATTTACCTCCTTAGTGTTTGTTGTATTTAGCAATGCACCTGCATTGAATTTGAATTTTGGTTCATCCGCATGGGACTCAAAATTCTATGAAAACATCTACATAGTGCATGGGTATGCACTATCTTTTTCAAATGATGAAAAACAAAAGATTTGTTCTGAAGGCACCATGCTCTAGAAACACTCACGTAAGACCTTGTTTGGATCATCCTTGTAATTCATTTTGGTCCCTTTAGATGTTTTTTTTGCACCCTTGCCACCTGTGTGCGCTCTTGTCATGAAATTGGTTGTTAAACTTGTTTCTCTGCCCATGTTTCCATACTTCTCCTTTTCTATTTCTCCCACATTGCACTCCACCAAGTCCTTTATGATGCCCATCACCCCCTTCTCCATTTTTTCCTCTAATTGTTCACTAGAAAGGTGTGTTGTCTCATGGGCCTTAGTCCTCACTTCTTCTTCACTTCTTTCTCCCTCATGAGTACCCTCTAAGGATTCATCCTTCTCCTCCTCATATTTGTACAGATTGTATATAGGTGGGTTCCTTTCTTCCTCATGCTCCTCATCCTTGGTATCACTACCCTTTATGTTCTCCATCCTCTCAGAGTCTGAAATTTTTTCTACCTTATACTTATTTTTTGCTTGATATTCCTCCATCACTGGGGACTTCTCCTTCATGGGACACTTCTTCTTCTGAGTATAAGTTTTCGTACCTGTACAAAAATCCTATACTCATGTGTTCTAGACCACATGCACACTCTGTACCATTCTTACTGGAGCTTCCTCCCTATCTCTCTTCACCCCTTTCTTCCTTTCAGAAGGGTCCTCAGGGATGAATACATCATCCTTAACATATGCACCCTTTTCAAAATTCAGCCTTAGGTGTACGTACATCCTTTTCGTCATTATGCCTACAAGTGGTAATGTTATGGGCCTTAGCATATGTATGTCATGGGAGACATACATCTCCACATATGCCTATTTCTTAGGATAAAAAAAATTCATGTACAGTGTGTGGTGCTCCTGATCTACTTCACTTAGATCAAATCTTAGCGTTTTGGCCTCCTTAAATCTATTGACTGTGCTCTTAAAAAACTGCAATGTGAAGGCAGAAGGTAGTTTACACCATGGGTTCTTGGTTTCATATGTCAACATAAAATTGTCAATACATAACTATTGGTACATCAAAAATTCAGCCTCATCCTTCACCAAGGCTTGAAATTATTCTATAATCCTCCACTCTGCTCCAAATGCATCGTGTATCCATTTATACCACTTATGAAAACACACCTTATAAGTAGATGTCATTATTTCACAAGTGTATACCTCAAACATCTTAGTTGGGAAGGGCTTCTCATTAGGGTATTGCCAAATGTAGTTGTTCGGCCCATCGGGCACTCAAATATCTAAAAATACAATGCTAAGAAGAATATTATGATACATGATTTTATCTCTATCATGCATGACATCTATGATATCCTCCACAATGAAGGATGAGATGTTGTAGATGGTCCCTTCTAAAAAAATTTCGGTAAATGTTTAACCATCTCTTGTTCACTTGTATCCATCATTATTTTCCATTCACCTTAGTGAGCATGTTCATGGCCATCTTCATAACTGGGTTAGTGATCTTGGTTATATCAAAGTATCATCCGCTCTTCTTGTATTCATATTCCTTAGTTGTTTCAATGACAAGCTCTTTTTCACTCAAGTCATCATCCAACAACTCTCTCATGTAGATAAGCCTAGTGTACTTGGAGATCAGTTGTGTAGTTATGTGCATTATTCTTCCTACAAAGTAAAATTAATCCTTGTGCACACACAACATCAACCATTGATATAACATTTCAATTTTTCCAAAAAAATGGTAACTCATTGAATTGTAAAATCCCATCCTTCTCCAATATCCTCTTCATGGAGTCATCAGACACAAGTTTTTCATTTTTTGTTCTTTCACCTATAGGGTAAATAGGCTCCAATGCCATATCTTTTTCAGTTATATATGTCTTATGGTTATAATCAGTTCTAGCCATCTTGCATATGTGAGATACCCATTACTTCCCTAATGACACACCATTTGGGTATTGTATCTTTGCATACCATTCTTCATTAAAACTAGTTAATGTGACTAGTTTTCCCCTACCCTTGTTTTTGGTTTAAATGTTTGATCCCTTCCTTGGTTCCATTTTTCCTTGTTGGGTCCTTGTTAATTATTCCTCATGTCTTGCTTTCTTACTACATGATCCTCCAATTATAAGCTCTCCGTGCAACTTCTTCAAACTTGTGCCCTAGTTTCATAAACCCTAACCTCAAAACCCCTTCTTCATCAAGACAATATAAAAACATGCAAGAATCCTTCAAACAACCACTTCCATACACGCCCTTGTACTCTATTCTAATATGGTTCACAAATCCATCAAGTTACTCACTTTGCATGCAACTTTAATATATTTCTCACATTAATGCCCTAGTTCACAAGATATCTTCAAAAAATAAACGCAAGGTGAAAAACTAACATACCCTCGACTCCCTATTTATAGTTTTATATTTTTTCCTGCATTAATCTTCATGCTACATACCACCATACTTCTACATTAAATTCATATTTTTCCAATACTTTCATCCCACGCATTTTATCTAGCGCTTTTTATTCTGCACACACACTCACACGTAGCCTCCTCAACCTTCTAGTGCACCAAATTATATTAATCACATATCCTTACGTGCACTCTTAGCATCGAGGTCCATATTCCTCTATGTCTTAAACCTAGTTTTCCCTATTGCTTCCTACCTAATTTTTTTTAGTGTGTTCATCACTTTACATGGCTTTTATAAAGCTTTCTTAACACCATTTCATCTCTAACCCTTATCACCCCTACTACATGTGTTCCTTCTCAAATACCTCCTGCTTATGCTTTTCTCTCCTGGTACACCAATCAACATTTCTCTAACCGTGTGCCACTTCTGCATTCTCTAGACTCTCCTACCCCACACTAAAAGTATGTGTGGTCCTTTACACATGAAAAATCATTTAGATAGTAACTAGCTACAGGTGCGCAAATGTGCTTATTACACAACACACCAAACTAAATGAAAAAACATAGAAATGATGAAAGGAAACACATATAAAGGAAAATGCACTTAAGGGAAACCTAATATAAATGACAACACTATCTTATTTACAAACATGTAGAAGGTTGATTTATAGTAGGGATTTTAGCATACTCCCTTTAAAGTAACCAGGAAACCATGTTCCATCCAGCGCTTATAGCTGGAAAGCACCTAAATCATGTATATGTGTTATAACATACGGTCTTAATCAATTCACTTCGATTTTCCTAGGATGGCACATAAAATTTGAATTTTACAAAATAACTATCTAGCCAACCTCCAAATTTTTTTTGATATGTCGATCATGCCATGCCTTTTGCCTAGCTTTCTCCATCTTCTAACTTCACCTATAAATGTCTCACCTTTCATCCAAATTCATAAGTTTGTCTATGTGCTCTTCAAGTTCTTTCTCTTCAGCCAATCCTCCTACAAGTACAATATGTATGGATGGTAACATAAATTCAACGAGCATAAAAAATTCTATGCTGAACACCAGCTGAAAAGGTATGGCCTTGTTTAATATTTTATAATTCGTTTCATATGCCCATAATACAACAAATAATTTATCATCCTAGTCTCTCCTTCTGACATTACAAATATTAGTCAATGTGTGGCTCAATATCTTGTTAAAGGCCTTAGTAATTCCATTGGCCTGAGGGTGATAGGGCATATTTTTTTGATGGGCCACCATAAACTCTAGAAATAAGATTCTAACTATCTCATTCAAGAAATGAGTGCCCCTATCACTTGTTAAAATCAATGGGCATCCATTCCCACTGATTATATTCTCCCACAAGAACCTAGTTGTTGTAGTCTCCATGTAATCCTTCGTAGGTGCCACTTCTTCCAACCTCGTAAGATAGTTTATACAAGTGATAACATATTGTGAACCTATCCTATACGTGGATGGGGAAATAGGGCCTAAAGTCAATTACACATTTTTCAAATGGATTTTCACTAGTAATAAGTATTAACGACATTACATCTCTTTGCCCAGGCTTTCCAAGGTGCTAGAAATGGTCACAAGCCTTGCAATATTCTATACAATCCTTATAAATTGTCTCCCACTCAAGGCCTTCCAATAATATTTTCCTCGCAGTCGTATTTCCTGCATAGTGACCACCTGCAATGCCACTGCGAGCTTCTTTCATGATTGCAGTATGTTCATGCTCTAACACATACCGGCAAAAAACCTCATCTTGGCCTAGTTTTTATAGATCTCTGATGACCAAAATATAGGGTGTGGTGCATATAGCCAACCACTTTTTCTCTATAGCATTCATTCCTTCAGGAACCACACCCATTCATAAGAACACATCAATATCTTCTAAATCAGATGGTGCACTTTGTAATCTATAAAATTGTGCATAGAAAATTATGTCCTCAATGCTATATGCATCCTCACCTAAAGTAATTAGTGATAGATAGTCAGGTCCTAAATTACGCTTTCCTAGTCTTACTATGACCAAAAAGATAAATTACTGAAATAGCAAGACCCAAAAATATATACACCATTACAAGACAAGATTTTTTACGAAGTACTTTAGCACTATGTGATTTGTGTAAAAGATAAATGGAGTAGCTAAAAATATTGCCTAAACTTATGTAACACGTAAATCATTAACAACGCTTTGTGCTCCATTGTGGTGTAATTCTACTCAGCTGGGGTTATTTTTTCTTACAAAACACAAAGGGTGATCAACAATCCCTTCTCCAAGATATGCTAACAATGCTTCTATTTCCATCCCTCATGCATCAACATGCACATGAAATGGCTTGTCCCATGAGGGAAAGCACAAAATGGGTGCAACAGTAAGTTTCCCCTTTAATGTGTCAAAAGCCACCTGTTGCACCTCACCCCAATAGAATTTATTGTTATGTTTCAACAACTCTTCTAATGGTGTGGAGATCCTGGCATAGCCTTTAATGAACTTTTTGTAGTAACCCATATGCCCTAAGAACCCACACACTGTGCTTTGATTGGTAGGCTCCTCCAATCCTAAGATAACAAAAACTTTGGCAAGATCTACCAATAAGCCTTCCTTACAAATAATGTAGCCTAGAAATGTGCCAAAAGGAGTAGCAAAGACACATTTTTTAATGTTTAGAGAGATACTTAACCCCCTTCACCTCTCAAACATCAATTTTAAATTGTCACAATGATCTCTTACTAATGCATACACTATCCAATCATCTAGGCATACTTGTAGAAATTTATGGATGAAGTCTTGAAATGCTTACACCACATTGCGTGAAAATATAATAAGCACATTCTTAATCCCAAAGGGCATAACCGTATAAGTAAAAATTTCCCATTTAATGGTGAAAGTAGTCTTCTCTTGGTCCTTCTTTGCAATCCTTACCTAGTGATAAGCTAAGAATCCATTTGTAAGGGAATAGATCTCTCACCCTACTACACCTTCCAATATCTCTTCAATAAATGAGGTTGGAAAAGGATCTATGACACATGTAGCATTCAAATATCTATATTATACACATATCCTTATCCTCCCATCCTTCTCAATACTAATTACCTTTGGGATCACCCAGTCAGATTCTTCAATTTCTAAAATAATTCTGGATTCTATCATCTTATCAATACCTTCTTTAACTTTTATGCACAAATTTGGATTCATCCTATAAGATCTCTTCTTAATCATGCATGCACCTTCCTTCAAATTAATCCACATTTCTCTCAATGAGTGATGAACTCCTTTTAACTCATGGTACTCAGGTGGGAACAAATCCTAGAAGTCACACAATAGCTTAATTATCTTTGAAACTTCCTAGCTTTTCTAGTAATCTCCAATGACTGCTTCTATTGGCTCTATTTCTATGCCAATGTTGACCTTATTCATTTTTAAGGGATCATGGTAAGCACATGCTTTCTCATCTGCACTTTCCAAGACTTCACGTGTACCTTTCATATGATCAATATCCAATTTTTCTACATCCTCATAATCGATGAGGTATACCAACTTTCCTTTCTTTTTCTTCAAGTAGGCATGCTTAAGTTGTATCTCCTATGTTTCTCCTTCCTCAAAGCATGCCCCCAAACTAGGTTCCCCTATCAATTATAGGATTCAGTTCTTAGCCATTGTACTATCTCCCAATGTAAGGAAATTGACTAACTACAACGCCTCATTCATTGATGTCTTAGGACTTAGATACTCAAAATTTTGAATAAAATCCACCATCAACTCTTTCCAATTTCCTATTTGACAACATAGATCTGAATGGATATACCATGTACGTGCACAACCCTGCAAGGTAGAATAGAACTTATGCACCCATGGTGAGGTAGGTAAGGCTTCCGGGCCTACCATCCAAGATCTCTCACATTCCTGGATGTGAAATGATGTGGATTCCTTCCCATCATAGTCGTGTATTTTAGAGGGTACATTTATCTCGAGAAACCTAATAGAGAACGTAATTATCACTTCACACCACTCTAGAATATTGTCTCGATGATTCGTACACCAACATGTTGTTGTTGCACATAAGGTATAGGTTAATATATTCCTCCTTTCTACTTGGCATGTCCACTAGATCTCCATCGTGTGTAAAAATACATCAGGGTTACCTTCCCTAGTGTAACTTGGTAATTTTCTTTCTCCCAAGCACCTAACTAAGCCCACTCTGGAAAATCAAGTTACAGTTCCCTTCAATTGTATTCCAAAAAAATCATATGTCCCATGTACCCATTATCACAAGAAATGATATTTGTATCACTTATAGACTGAGCATCTTCCAACTGAATGACCCCTTCTCCCAATGGATGGATAACCTCAAGGTCTCTAATGGTGTGCACATAGATTCTATCTAGGTCCTCTTCTCCTAAACGCTCTACATAAGGTATATACCTCCCATCTATTGGTGGAATAATGACATGCTCCTCTTTATTCTTGAAACTGATGTATCCCTTATTAAAGTGAAAGTTAGCATTATTCACAAAACAACAAAGGCATTTGAGTAATACTAGAAAGTTATCTACCTCGAAAACTGCTAAGACTTCAAAATCCCCAGTAAACTTAGCCCCTTGAATGGTTATGGAAGAATCCCTCAAGACTCTGATGGGCATAACCTTTGTCCTATTTTCCATATACAAAACATTTAAATAGGGCTTCAATGGAGGCCTTCCCATCTGATTCCATGCATCTAAAGTAAGGAAATTGACCTTTACACCCATGTCGATTAGTATGTTATTTAGGATCCATCCATTAAAAACTACATTTAGTGTAATTTCATTCTCATAATAAGGACTATGAGGGGATAGATTAACATCTAAGACCTACCTCTTACACTCATCTCCCACATGTGGTACATTTTATCTTAACCAATCTCCTAACAAATGAATAATGTTCTCATGTTGCTACATCCTATACACTTCTCTGACCTAATCCATGTCTTTTTGACGGACCTCAGCATTCTTCACCTATTTTGACTTCCGTGACTACTCCTTCAAACATTGAATATCTCTTTATAGGATCCTAATCAATTACATGGTCTCTTGGTAAACCTATTTCTGATGGGTTGGATCATGATATTTCCCATTTAATACTTTTTATCTTGTAATGAGAGGCCTTCACTTTAGTAATTCTCTATCGCATGCATCCTCAACGCATGTAATTACCAAACCAGGTTCTAACTTGAGGTTAATCACTACCTTAGGAATTCATAGTGGTTCAGTTATCTTCACACTAACCATCCCTGTGCCTTTTTCCTTCTTGTAGTTCTGGCTCATGTGGTCATACAATTCAATGAAATCCTCATACTTATGCATCTTTCCACACCACGAGCATTGTAAAAAATCTAAACATTTCTACTTATAGTATTCAATAGATCCATAGTTGTAATAAGTCCCACGACTGCTACAACCTCTGAATCCTTTACAAAACACCTCTTCCTTGACCTCTTCCATCTGCGTGCCCTTCATCCTGATGACCTTCACCCTTAGAACTACTCCAAATGTTGGTCTGCCACACACCAATATCAATGACATCATGAATTTGGTCTATCAATTAGCAGTCTTTCATATCGTGAGTAGTGGATGTGTAAATATTACAATAAGAAGACACATTCTTACAAAGCGCACGCTATAACAAAGGGAATTTACTTGGATCATGCTCCCTGTGACAGATATCACAATCTAATGACATGGCGTGAAATGTAAAAAAGGGCATATACTTGGATCATGATCCCCATGACAGATCTCACAATCTTATGAAATGGTGCATACCGGCCTTTGATGGAAACTATCCTTTCTGTGTCCTTCCACTTCACAATCTATGCACTAAATTCCATTTTGTGTTTCATGAGCTGAATTTGAAGACAATTTTTCAAGTTACTTTGCCATGCCAAAAATTTGTGCTTCTAAACAGTGGGCTTACCCTATTGTCAACACTTCCAAGGGCCTGAGCATGTAGAGTAGCCTTTAAGGACTCGCGCGGATCTATGAATGTCTTATGGGAGAGTGCTCATCTAAAATGTGTTATAAATCCTCCAATAAACCACTGAGCATGCTGGGAGTGATGGATATAATAAGATAGCTTTGAAAAGAGAATCTTAAAGTGTGCATCATAATCTTGTACACTCTCTGCCATACCCTGTTAAATCTCCCTGAGCATGTTGATTTTCTTCTACTGAAATTCAGGAATGTGAAATTATGCAAAAAAGGTG
The DNA here is from genome assembly GCA_019776745.2 of Taxus chinensis. NCBI lineage: Eukaryota > Viridiplantae > Streptophyta > Pinopsida > Cupressales > Taxaceae > Taxus > Taxus chinensis. The sequence goes on along the minus strand of CM034156.1, from coordinate 382,517,915 downwards.
GTGTAATCCAACACCGTCTAATGTGGGTCATACTTTTGGTACCAACTATGCGCGCCCTTACAATGTGGTTGTAAAATGACTTGTCTTTTACTCTAGGGTAGTGATACCCTTATCCTGCCATAACAACTCAAACTTGTGTACATGTTCTCCATCATCCTCAATACATTTATAATTAGGTAAGTGTAAAGACATCTCATAAAACACTTGTTGAGGTGGTTGAGTTCCTTTTCCACTAGATCCAAAACCCTGATTCCCCCTGTGTTTCCTCCACCAAAGTGTCACTACATCCACTAGCTCCTATTCCTCCATATCCACTAGATCCTCCTCCTATAACATGAAAAGTTCCCAAAGCAGTTCCTGATGTGAAATTGATAGCTTATCTAATATAAATAAGAAACAATTACATTATATAATTGTACAAATCAATAAGAGACAATATTACAGACTGAAGATAATAACATAAACAAAAAATAAGAGAAAAAATATAATAAACACACTATATTATTGATTAAAAAATTTGGAGCAATTACATGATGAGAGAGCTTACAATATATAGCCTTTTCATTTCTTATAAACAAGGAGATGAGTATTATCAATATTATCCCACTAATTTATCATATGATCACTCACCACTATTCTCTCATATATCCCACCAATATCTCCACACACAATAATCTAGGTGAGTTGTTTATTCAACAAACTCACAACTAATACAATATCCTATATTATTAATAATGAGTTGTTTTATGAATCATATTAATAATATTACAATCTTTTATTTTTCTCACACAAATATGATATTAATATAACAATATTAATATCTTACTAACACACTAACTTAATAATGTAATATATGAATATTACATTTAACTATTACATACAATGATGTGAGCACTAATCCAAATATTATTCCTAACATTCCCCCCCTTAGTGCGAACATGGGTGAGTTATTTCTAGTACCTACTCATGTTCTACAATCTAATGGTTTTCAAAGAGTACTATCAACTCCAACAGGTTTTCTAGTGGAACCATTAACCACTTTGTATGTGATTTTCTAAGAGATTCACAAACTCTCAAATTGGTTTTGTACTGGACCACTGACCACTTTCATAGCAGCGTACATGTTTCCCCACCCCCATTTTTACATTTAAGAGAAAATATAAGAAATATCACTCATGTAGGAGCTCACTTATAACAAGAAAGAACAGGAATAAATCATCTATTCTTATTAAATCACACAATGAAAATTAAACACACAACAAAAATAAATGCCACAAATTCATTGTCTGGCCCTTTCACTTGCGGCTAGCGAGAGGTTACTAATTATGCTCCTTCCTCCGTTGCCTCCTTCCTCCATCGTGATAATGCTAACTCAACTGGATTTTTCTTTGAGGCTCATTTTACAATTCTATTAGGTGTTAGTTTCAATCGATAATGAACCCTTACAATAATAATCAACTTTATATTTATCCAAAATAATAAAGCATGTCATATTTTAATTGCTGGAAATCAATCACTATTTTTTTACATAATAATTAGAAATGTCAAAATTGTTTCCATGATTTCTCTTAAAATAAAAAATGGGTTTCTATAATTTTTTGAAAAAAGTTTTCCATAGTAAAAATAAAAAAAATGATTTTTTTTTAGAAAGTTTCAAATCTGGATTTTTGAGAAAAACACAAATTACTAGTCATTTGTTTTAAGATCAGAATTGAGAAAATAGCGATGGAAGCTTCAAAACTCTCAGATCTGCATCCTACATGATTCAATTTTGTTATACAATCACTCTCATAGCTTGTCCTTTCCTGCTCTGATACCAGATAATGTGAAATTGATAGCTTATCTAATATAAATAAGTAACAATTACATTATATAATTGTACAAATCAATAAGAGACAATGTTGCAGAATGAAGATAATAACATAAACAAAAAATAAGAGTAAAAATATAATAAACACACTATATTATTGATTGAATAATTTGGAGAAATTACATGATGAGAGAGCTTACAATATATAGCCTTTTCATTTCCTATAAAAAAGGATACAATACTTACCGATATTAACCCACTAATCTCTCATATGATCACTCGCCACTATTCTCTCATATATCCCACCAATATCTCCACACACAATAATCTAGGTGAGTTGTTTATTCAACAAACTCACAACTAATACAATATCCTATACTATTAATAATGAGTTGTTTTATGACTCATATTAATAATAATCAGCCATACAATATTTTATTTTTCTCACACAAATATGATATTGAGATATAACAATATTAATATCTTACTAACACACTAACTTACTAATGTAATATATGAATATTACATTTAACTATTACCTACAATTATGTGAGCACTAATCCAAAGATTATTCCTAACATTCCACCCCTTAGTGCAAACATGGGTGAGTTATTTCTAATACCTACTCATGTTCTACAATCCGATGGTTTTCAAAGAGTACCATCAACTCCAACAGGTTTTCTAGTGGAACCATTAACCTCTTTGTATGTGATTTTCTAAGAGATTCACAAACTCTCCAATTGGTTTTCTAGTGGACCACCAACCACTTTCATAGTAGCATACACAATGAAAACTAAACACACAACACACAGGAGCTCACATGAATAAATTGTTTGTTCTTATTACATCACACAATGAAAATTAAACACACAACAAAAATAAATGCCACAAATTCATTGTGTGGCCCCTTCACTTTTGGGTGGCGAGAGGTCACTGATTATCCTCCTTCCTCCATCATGATAAGGCTAACTCAAATAAATTTGTCTTTGAGACTCATTTTACAATTCTATTAGGTGTCAGTTTCAATCGATAATGCACCCTTACAATAATAAACTTTATATTTATCCAAAATAATAAAGCATATAAGATTTTAATTGCTGAAAATCAGTCACTATTTTTTTACATAATAATTAGAAACGTCAGAATTGTTTCCACCATTTATCTTAAAATACAAAATGATTTTCTATAAGTTTTTGACAAAAGTTTCCCATAGTACAAATAAACAAAACCAAATTTGTTTAGAAAGTTTCAAATCTAGTTGTTTGAGAAAAACACAAATTACCAGTCATTTTTTAAAGATCAGAATCAAGAAAATAGTGACGGAAGCTTCAATACTCTCATATCTACATCCTAGAGGCTTTGGTTTTGTTTTGAAATCACTCTCACATATTTTCCTTTCCTTCTCTAATACCAGATGATGTGAAATTGATTACTTATCTAATATAAATAAGTAACAATTACATTATATAATTGTACAAATCAATAAGAGACAATGTTGCAGAATGAAGATAATAACATAAACAAAAAATAAGAGAAAAAATATAATAAACACATTATATTATTGATTGAATAATTTGGATCACATTACATGGTGAGAGAGCTTACAATATATAGCCTTTTCATTTCCTATAAATAAGGAGATGAGGCTTACCAATATTATCCCACTAATCTCTCATATGATCACTCATTACTATTCTCTCATATATCCCACCAATATCTCCACACACAATAATCTAGGTGAGTCGTTTATTCAACAAACTCAACTAATACAATATCCTATATTATTAATAATGAGTTGTTTTATGACTCATATTAATAATATTACAATCTTTTATTTTTCTCACACAAATATGATATTAATATAAAAATATTAATATCTTACTAACACACTAACTTACTAATGTAATATATGAATATTACATTTAACTATTACATACAATGATGTGAGCACTAATCCAAAGATTATTCCTAACATTCCCCCCCTTAGTGTGAACATGGGTGAGTTCTTTCTAGTACCTGCTCATGTTTTACAATCCGAAGGTTTTCAAAGAGTACCATCAACTCCAATAGGCTTTCTAGTGGAACCATTAACCACCTTGTATGTGATTTTCTAAGAGATTCACAAAATCTCAAATTGGTTTTCTAGTGGACCACCAACCACTTTCATAGCAGCGTACACGTTTCCCCACTCCCATCTTTACATTCAAGAGAAAATATAAGAATTATCACTCACGCAGGAGCTCACTTATTACAATAGTGAATAGGAATAAAACGTCTATTCTTATTACATCACACTATGAAAATTAAACACACAAAAAAAATGCTACAAATTCATTGTGTGGCCCCTTTGCTTGCGGCTGGCGAAAGAGGTCATTGATTATCCTCCTTCCTTTGTTGCCTCCTTCCTCCATCGTGATAATACTAACTCAACTGAATTTTTCTTTGAGGATCATTTTACAATTCTATTAGGTGTCAGTTTCAACTGATAATGTACCCTTACAATAATAATCAAATTTATATTTATCCAAAATAATAAAGCATATTAGATTTTAATTGCTGGAAATCAGTCACTATTTTTTTACATAATAATTAGAAATGTCAATTTTTTTTTGACAATGTATCTTAAAATAAGAAATGGGTTGTTGTAATTTTTTGACAAAAGTTTTCCATAATAAAAATAAATGAATCCATCTATAACTTCATTGAACAACATGTCCACAATGTTTGCAGTTTAAGTGGAATCAATGAAGACATATGGGGCCCTAAAGAGAATAGGGACATTGCAATCTCCCAAGCAGACATGAAGGACCCCTCTCAGGCCACAGCCATTGCCTTTTTCATGTCACTGCAGGCCATCAAGACCAATATTGACAGAGCCATCAAGTAATAGGTTGTTGTGCTGCGGTTTTTTGGCTGCGATCTGGCTGTCGTCGGGTGGTTCTGGAGCTTTTTTTTGGTGGAGCTCATTTTTCTGCTTCTCTTTTGGTTTCTTTTTGATCTTGTCTTCTTAGTTCTGGATCTCTGTTCATTAGATCCACTGTTCATCGTTATTGTAATATCTGGCTATTGAGCCTTTTTGGTTGGCTATTTTTCCCCCCTCTGGGCTTCTTCTCTCATATTTTCTATCTGGCTTTTGAGCCCTTTTTTATACAAGGTATAGTCCCTTCAAAACTATTTTCCCTTAATAAAAAAATAAAAAAAAACAAACCCAAAAAAATTTAGAAAGTTTTGAATCTGGGTTTTTGAAAAAAACATGAATTACCAGTCGTTTGTTTTAAGATCAAAATCGAGAAAATAGCAACGAAAGCTTCAAAAATCTCAAATATGCATCCTAGAGGATTCAGTTTTGTTCTGCAATCACTCTCATAGCTTTCCCTTTCCTTCTCTTATACCAAATGATGTGAAATTGATAGCTTATCTAATATAAATAAGCAACAATTACTTTATATAATTGTACAAATCAATAAAAGATAATGTTATAGAATTAAGATAATAACATAAACAAAAAATAAGAGAAAAAATATAATAAACACACTATATTATTGATTAAATAATTTGGAGCAATTACATGATGAGAGAGTTTACAATATATAGCCTTTTCATTTCCTATAAACAAGGAGATGAGGCTTACCAATATTATCCCACTAATCTCTCCTATGATCACTCACCACTATTCTCTCATATATCCCACCAATATCTTCACACACAATAATCTAGGTGAGTTGTTTATTTAATAAACTCACAACTAATACAATATCATATATTATTAATAATGAGTTGTTTTATGACTCATATTAATAATATTACAATATTTTATTTTTCTCACACAAATATAATATTAATATAACAATATTAATATCTTACTAATACACTAACTTACTAATGTAATATATGAATATTACATTTAACTATTACATACAATGATGTGAGCACTAATCCAAATATTACTCCTAGTAGTTCCAATCTATGTCCCAATCATTTTGTTGAATTACGTGCCAACAGTCTGTGTTGTTGAACCACTTCCAGACATGATACCCAAACTCTATGTACCCACACCTTGTCTAAATGACGTGATTGATAGGATTCCACATAACACCGAAAATGTATGTGTGGTCATATATGGATGTAATGTAAAATTAGATCTACATGATGTTGCTTCCTTATTAATGCCAGCCAAATTAGAAATACTTGTCTCAGAAATTGGGAAACTAAACGTAAGGGTTTGGTGGCATGGTGGGTTTAGATGCACGCTTATGATTCTTATCCTTCCTTTATATGATGAGATCTCATCTGAAAGCTGAGGGGGTTTCCAAGATGGGGTAACATAGATTGATAAGGCTAAAATATGTCTCATTAATGTGTAGTATAAGTTAGGATGTAATTGTCCATATTTTGTTATATTTAGTTCTAACATCTAAAAAACTCTATAATTCCTAAAAAAGTGTGTGAAAAATCTATTTTTGTAATAAAATAGGTCACAATTAGTCAGAAGAACGAAGTATGAAACAATTAGCATGTTTTTGAGAGCATTGACTTCAATACGAATTAGTTCTAGAACCTCCAAAATTAGTTTTAGATCTCTATCACAGAGATAAAGATATCTATCGCTTAGTTACAAAAATCCAACACTTAGTTATGGATCTATTGCGCATAGCTAGGAAACTTTCACAGTTAGTTCTGGAATAGTTCCCTTTGTCTCCAAAACTTGTCCAAAGTTCCAAAATCAATGGGAATCTATTTATTTTGACAACATTTGATGATAGAGAAATCAATTGTCCTTCCAATCAGGAGAATATCAATAGATTGTTGATTCTTCATACTCCAAATCCATAGATAAGTTATCAAACAGTTGTACGTCCAACAAGGTTTCTAAATTCCACATCTATTTTGGGCACTATTTGGTTCCATTTGAATTAGTATAACAAATATGGTTGTAAATGCATCTTTGGATGATGAAATATACATAAGGACCTGTAGATATATTTAATACATATATATAGAGATAGACAAAGAGAGGGATGAAATATATATGATAGAGGTATAGAGAAGTTTTGTAAGACAAAACATTTCAGTAATAAAATAGCCACTTCATTTTGAGAGAATCATACTTTTTCAAATCCTAATTCAAGGTGGAGCAGGGGCCCACTCCTCCAAGAACTAGGATCCTTTTTATTGTTATTTATATTTCTAAGTAAATTGTGTAGATCTATTAATTCTATAAATGCTTTTGATTCTTTAGTGGAATTCTGTTATAAACTTGTCACTGCAGGTGTTATAGAATAGACTCTTATTTCCTTGTAAGAATTATCACAACATTTTCAACCATGTGTTTATTTCCAAGAAAGTGTGTTCACTTCTGTAACGTGTGATTATTTCCAAGAAAATATGTTTACTTCTGTAGCATGTGTTTATTTCTATGCAAGTGTGTTTACTTATGTAACGTGTGTTTATTTCTAACAATTTATTTCATTTTGCAATGTGTGTTTATTTTCAACAATGAGTGTTTATTTCAGAAAGTTTCTTATAACATATATATAATAAGGTTTTGGCCATGGAACCCTAAGGACACTACAAAAAAACCCCAGAAAATAGAATAACAAATACCTATAGCCAATTACTAGATCACTATGATTCTTCTTATTACATATAGCTTCAAACACACCCATAGTTTGAATATGACATCAACTAAGAGTTGATTAAATGAAGGGAATAATGACACTCATCATTTTTTGTGCCATTTCCGGGGACCCACTATTTATAATTTTCTAATTAGGTGTTATCAAGAACAATAATCATACATCTAGTAATTGAAAATCTTCCCTACGTTATCATAAAAAATTTGAGTAGACCAAGAGACTCAAAGGGTAGATTTCTCCCAAAATATCTCAACATGAATTATCAGCATCCTCTAGTTAAAATAAGATGTAACATTCCCATTATAAGATTTTAGAAAGAAGGGAAAAAAATTTATACATAATGTTCTCTTTTCTAAATAATCATAATTTAGAATGCAAATTTCATGCCAATAAATCTCACAAAAGATAAAAATATGGAGTTGTAAATGAATTGATGAACTACTGATCTCTCATTTCATGACTCGGAATTCCAACCAATCTCTCATGTTAGCTTTAAGTATTGATTACTACGTGTATACTAAGTATACTTGGTTCTCTTACACTTGTTCTGGGTATTGAGTGTTTTATTTATGAAACCTATCTGAATGTTTGTTACCAATATTCATCTGAAATCTCATTTTTTAAATTAGGTGACATAGGATAATGCGTAACAACATAGCTTGCGACACTTTGCCAAAATATTTCCAAACATACTGTTCATGTTACTATTCCTAATATGGACATACTCATCTAACATAACACATTCTTCACCCCACTCATTTATTATCTAGAATTGTCTTTACTGAACTTATGTCAGTTAACTTGTCCAAGGTTTGACCCTATATCTGGTTAGTAACATTATTTAGTATAGTAACCCATTCATGATGACTAAGGGTATATAGACATACTCAATCAACATGAGTAAATTGGGTGTGTCTAGTTATCCTAAGTCATCGTGAATCACTTCCTATACTAAACCACATTCCTAATCTGAGCTAGAGTGAAACTAATATCAAGTCCAAGTTTGAGTAGATCTAGACGAACCAATTCTAAGGGATGTTGTAACATGTCAACTGCAACACTTTATTCTCATGAATACCATAACCTTGACGAAGGTACAGTCCTGCAGTTAGTGTGTGCCAACATCTGACAGAATTACCCATCTTGATGTACAAACCTCGATAATAGGTAATTTCACCCATTTATATTTTAATTAAGATTCAAATTATATCTACACTGCTGTAACCTTAATTCCAACAACCCTTAAGTTTGTCATATCTAATCAAGTTTTTTAGTTAATATGTAACTCATAAACTTAGGATTAATTTTATGTTCATTAAGTTTTTGCTTAGCGTTCAATTAATTTAAAATAGAAACAACATCCATCATAATGATTTATTTAATGTACAACCCAACCCTTTCATAGTGAATGCTATAAGAACCAAAATAGGTTTCATGCTACAGTAGACTTCATAGATATGAAGTCATAAATTAGTTAACAAACTCGTATGTACCATTCATTTATTTTGTATCCTATGGAGGTGATTTCTTAGGAGGAGAAAACCTTCCTCTTTATGGTTTAAGTGTTAGCATTTATTATGCCCCCTTATCCATTTCACACATCCTGATATTTTAACTTATACATGCATTTTCATCATTAAGTGAATCATATAAGATTAGATAAAAGAAAATCCTATACATGCCAACTTAGTAAGTTGCAGTCAAATTAAGGGAAATTATAGTTAATTCCCATTTATCTAAATCATTTAATGACAAATCAGCAATAAGGATCCATATCAAGATGTGAATGGACAACCTTGAAATATAGGGTTACAAATTTCCTTCATATTATGCACAAGAAAGAATTGACATAAACAAGTTCAAGTAACTTCAGTCTTTTTTCAATTCATCACGATAAAATACACATTCTACAATACTATGCATTACTAGACATATGTTTCATGTCAAACAACATCAAGATAATTAAAGAATACAGCTTTTCTTCCCTTCAATACATCTTAATAATGAATCAGAATTTCTCTATAAAAGGTCTCAGAATTTTAAGCAACTAATACATCGTATAAGTCATTTCCATCCTTTATCACTTACGAAGTCCATCTGTAAAAATTACTAACAAGATTCAGTTCATTAAATTGAGCATGATAAGCACCAAGCATTAAAACGATGTGTATTTCAACTAACTGTTTCATAAAACCAACTCTGCTTTTATGAAATAGTAAAGCCAAGCAAATACAATAAATCATAAGTAATAACAACCATAAAAGAAGAATAATTTGATCAACCTAAAGTAACATTAAGAAAATATCATGATATAATCAAGCACTTTACAGACATTATATTAGATAAGTAATATTTCAACCAATTTACTTATCTATATCAAATAAAAGTACTTACTACCTATCTCTTGCATAATTCAATCTGAATTAGTAATACAAAACTAACTCACCTATTTTCCTAACATAGAGTTACGTTAAGAAGCAAGAACCAACAAACTCAACATTATCAAAATTCCCTAAAAATACATCTACAACAAAGAAAATTACAACATCTTGAAAGGTTTAGGGATGAATTATTTACAACACAAAATAAGAGATTATCCTTTCAAATGCTACACCCAAATGCATTTTCCGTGATATAACGTAAGCTCTCAAGCTAGGTCATATCTTAGAATTAAGAAAATATTCACTCAATAAAAGTCATGTAACATTAATGATTCCCAAAACAACGTTAATCCCTTAAAAAAAAAGTGAATAAGAGAGAAGTATCAACAACTACTTAATGCATTCTAAAGATTAATGCAATACACCAATCCAATTGTATATATACAAGATTACACAAAAAAGGAAAGGAGGAACTGTGATAACAAATAAGAACTTCCCTTCTAATTCAGTTAATCTGAATATCATTTCACGACTAAGAAAATAGAATGCAACAAAAATCTCTTACAGTTTCCAAAGGAGATAGTGATGACTCAATACCTAAGAGAATAAAAGAGAAAGGAGTCAATCAACATGGTTAGAGAAGGATTCCAACATTCCTTTACAAGAAAGGATGGTCATAAAAGGATTGGTACAGACCCAATCATAACATCCTTAGACTCTTTTAAATGTAGAAACCATGCACCAAAAAATGTTAGACTGAATCATACGATCGCAAAATGCAAGTCGAGTTTCAAAAATAAGGTTCACCCAAAACATTAAGAAAAATCATTAATATTATTATTATTCTCATCAAGAAGGAGATGTAATAATTATAATTGCTAACAACTTGTAGGGAATTAACAACCTTCATCATTCATTCAAAAACGTCAAATTTTCAGTCAAAGGAACCAAAGACTATCCATCGTGAATCGATTTCAAAGAAGGTGCATTCCAATATTGACATAGCTTAGCTACAGGTGCATTAGCTATCAATAGAGATGAAAAAGTGCTTTTGATTACATTTCTATGGATAGTTCAACTGCACACCTCTACAAATCCACAAGGTAAATTATCCCTTCCAATCTTACCCAGAGATCAAATAAATGGAAGAGTCCAGAAAACCCCTTATTCAGATCCAATTTGGTTAGTTCCAAATCAAGAAACATCAACCAAAAGTTTGAATAACATCCTGAAATCTTCACGAAATCAAAATCAGGAAGAATTCAAGAAGTTTACTCTAGCAAGTTACTCAAGAGGTTAACCCAGATCAGGGACAGGTATTCTAAATCAACAACCTCTAACTCAACAATCAAGTAGACAGCATGATCAACATCTAGAAAGCTCAAACAGAGCTACGAGAGTAACCTAAGTATCGACTTAGACAAATCCGACCCTCAACATGTCCTCAACCAAATAGGACCTCATCTATTTAGCCATTAGTTCAGTCCTCAAGAACTTAAAGAAAGAAACAATAAATAAATATCAAAGGATAAGACTTCACACACAATTATTATCAACAAAGTAACATCAAAATCTAAGAGTCCAAGAAACATTTATCACATAGTTTCCATATAAGATCTTAATTCGAGAAACTTAGTTTTTAATAGAAAAGATAAGAGGATTACAAAAAAAATCAGTCTTGTTTCCTTACAAGATGACTCCACAAAAATGAAATTCCAAACACCCAATGTTCATCCAGCTCCCATCGAATACCGAATTTGAAGAAATGATAGATTATAGAGTAATTTCAAGAAGAAATCACTTATTTATTATTTTCTATACAAATTCGAGTTCATAAAAATATGAACCGAAATATTCGTAATAGTACAATTCCAACATGAGTAATAAAAATTCAACAAAACAAATATGTAATAGAGAAGCATATTCATTTACCTTATAATAACCCAAAACAACAAACCCAATTCGAAGCTTGAAGCCACATTTCATTTCCATAAACCCCTTTTTGAATAGACAAGTAGGATTCACGCATGCACATCATTACTCAAATCACTACTAGATTTAAGGTGGGATTCAAAATTAAATGAATATGAAAACAACCCATCTCCTACCTTATCAAGAAGGGATTCCTCAAAAGAAAAATAGAGATTTTTCAAGCAAGATTGCATGGTAATCATAACAAAATAAAAGACCCATTTATTTCATGAGAGCAGAGTTGTTTTAATGAAGACATTTAGAGAAAAGAAGAGCAGCTTAATGGATAGATCCTAGCATGCCTGATAGTGCTTTTGTCGATTAGAAGAATATTTCTAGCCAAGGCTCCACAATCCATTCTTTTCCAAATCAAGTTAACAACCAAAAAATTCTTCCTCATATGCCTCTTATACCTCCATTGGATCAAAAATAGTCCAAAGGAGCTAAAAATAGAAATAAATTGAAAATAGAACTGCTGGTTCGAAGAACCAGATATCTCCATGCAGAGAAAAAATTGAAATGCATGAGTAACCAAACAACCCCCAAGAAATCCACTCGCATGGTTTCCAAGGTAGTTTTCTCACCAAAATTGATGACCATAAATGCCATTAAACTCCACTTTCCCACCTATATCTCCATGCCACCACCATCTAAAGTTGGCGAGTCCAATTTCAAAGATAACATGCATTACTTAACACTAGTGATGATGCCAACTAGGATTCCCTCTAGTTTCCATGCCTCTGCTAAACAGACAGTACTGCAATTCATTAAATTCAAAATCAAATCACATAAAGGAATTTGAAACCATTCGCCACCGCTTAAACTTGCCATGCGACCCCTTAGGTCCCTTTCCATCCTTGCATAATAGTTTAGGTTAAATAAACATTAGCTTAGGATCTGACCATAGGTTAGATAGAAAGTATTCACCTAGGTCATTTTAATATTGCATAGGTTACAAGACATCATAAATTAAGCCATATTCCATACTAGTTCAATAGTAGGTAATAGGTTAGAGATATACTCCTCTTTACCTTAGACAATCTTCACATCCCATGCCTGTACATATACAACTTAGATTAGGGTGCAACACGCTCAGTTAGAAATAGATCTAAGGTAGGTATAGCTTAACTAATTACCTATAGTTAAGGTAGACCTTAGGACTTGGTTTTACCTTTTTACATCCTGTAGTAGTATTTTGTCCTTCTTACGCCATTAGATCAAGATAGATCTAAGCATACTATTGGTCTAGTAGCTGTAAATAAGATTAGAAAGATCAATACAATTACGTATATTTAAGGTAGTGTCTAGTTCCTTTAATATTAGAATATCAGTTTAGAATCTCATTAGGTAAGAAGAATTAAAGCATACCTTAAAGATCTATGGACTTGAGGTTTTTACTATTATAGAGAGATAAATTTGCAATAGTACCTGAAGTTTACAGACCTCCTATCTCAAGTCCTTACTCCATTCAGCGTCCAGAACAATTAATAAGAAGATCCATGAGCACACTACACCTTTACAAATCACAGAATGCAATGCAGAGGAAAAGTTTAACAAGATGTTACATAAGGAATTTGACCAATAATTGGAGGCAAGATCAATAAAATTGGACCTCTCAGAAATATGAATAAAATTAAGGACTCAGTCCCTTACTTCCTTTAATTTCTGAATATCAGTTTACCATACAGATCAGGTAAGAATAATTAAAGCATACCTTGGATCAATGGAATTGATCAAGGGTTTTGTTATTATAGAGAGGTAAATTTGCAAACAACATTACCAGTTTACTAACCTTACCTATCTCAAGCAGAATGGATTCCTTACAAGCAACAATATTTCAGAAAAATGAATCCAAGAACATAAATAATTTATCCATTGCAAGCATGATTACTAACAGTCGAAAGAATACACCTTCTTAGGAAAAATCACATGCCAACACTTACAATGCAAAAGAGGAAAATTTAACAGTTTGTCACAGATGTTACATACTTCCCTCCTAAAAGAATCATCATCCCGATGATTTACTTAATTACACAATTTAAATTAAGGACAAATCAATTTATTTTATTACCTTTCATATGTTCCTTAAAAAATTGGATTTTTTTTTAAATTCCAAAATCAGCATTTACGTAGCTGTTTTATTTTAAATATGAAATTTTTTCCCAAAATTGGCAGACTTATTGACATAAAAGAATAAAAACTTAAACTTATCAGTCAATAGAATCAGTCTTGTTCAAATAAATATGGAAAAATAGTTTTCATATCCTCCATATTTTCCCAAGTTGCACTTTCTTTGTTAAACTGATCCCATTGGACCTTATATTTTCTTATTTCACAATTTATTAAGTATAATCGGTGAGTTTCTATCACTCGTATAGGTTTAACCATGATTATTCCTAGGTCTTGGACCTGTAAGTAATTACAATTTAACACATGTGATAAATCTAAAATGTATTTCTTAAGCAAAGAAATATGGAAAACATCATGCATTCGTGACAAATCAGGAGGTAATGCTAAACAATAAGATACAAGGTTGATTACTTCAACAATTTCAAAGGGTCCCACATAACAAGGTGATAACTTGGTAGCCTTCCCAAAAGTTATAGAACTCTTTTTTGGCTTAACCCAAAGAAATAGCTTCTCACCAAGTTAACATTTCCTATCAACCCGCTTAAAGTCAACATATCTCTTTTTCCTATCTGTTGCTTCTTTCAAGCATTCACAAATCATTTTAACTTGTTGTTCCATTTCCGTAAGGATTTCAGGTCCAATTACCTCTCTATCCTCAATGTTGTCCCAACTAACAGGGGTTCTGCATTTCCTTCCGTATAATGCTTCTAAAGGTGCAATCTTTAGAGAGGTGTGATATGTATTATTGTATGCAAACTCAACTAATGGAAGGTACTCTTCCCATTTATATTGTTGATCCATGCAATACATTCGTAATATATCCTCTAAAACTTGATTAACTCTTTTAATCTATCCATCTATTTTCGAATGATATGTAGAACTGAAATTGAGCTTAGTTCCTAGAGCTGCATTAAGTGTTTGCCAAAATCTTGAAGTCATTCTTGGATCTCTATCAAATATGATTAATTCAGGTACTCCATGTAATCGGAAAATATCATGAACAAACCTTTTCACTAAAATAGGTGAATCATCCTTAAGATTACTAGTAATAAAGTGTGTTGCTTTTGTTAGTTTATAAACAACAACCAGAATAACATCATGTTTATTTCTTGACATAGGAAAACCTTATACAAAATCCATGCTTATCACTTGCCATTTGTACTACGGTATGCTATGAGGATATAATAAACCAACTGGATGCATATGTTCAGCTTTAACATGTTGACATTTTAAGCAATGTGTCACAAACTCAATCACGTCCTTTTTCATCCCTTTCTTGAAATATTGTTTTATATCAAGAAACATCTTTGTAATACCAGGGTGTCTAGAAAAATGTGAATTGTGAAATTCAACTAATAATTTCTTTCTTAAATCCTTTAGCAAAGGTATGTATACCTTGTTTTCAAATCGTAATATTCCTTCATTATCAAATTGAAAACCTTTATATCTCACATCATTTGGATCTATAGCAAGTGGTTGTTTTTACTTGCTGAAAATAAGAATCATATTCCATAACACTTTTTATTTCATCCTTAAACTAAGTTCTCAATGTTATATAAATTAGAAATGTGCATCCTGCGACTTATAGCATCAGCTACCCTATTTTCCTTACCTTTAATGTAACTTATGTCAAAATCATTTTGAGATAAAAACTCTAACCATATTAATTGTCTTGCATTCATATTTGGCTTGAGTAAAAATATACTTTACCCCAAGATGATCAGTTTTTAATTCAAAAGGTTTATTAAGTAGATAATGCCTCCAAACTTGAAGTGCATGAAGAATGGAAGCAAGCTCTAGATCATGTGGAGCATAATTTAACTCATGTAACTTGAGTTTTCTACTTTTGTAAGCTATGACATGATCATTTTGTAACAAAATACCTCCAAGACCTTCCCCGGATGCATCATTTACAACTCTAATGTATCCATTAGGGTGAGGTACAGCCAAAATAGGTGCTGATGTTAACTGATCCTTCAAAACTTTAAATATAGATTCACATTTCTCATTCCACAAAAATTTCTTATCCTTTTTCTGTAATGAAGTTATTAGTGTAACAACTTCGGAGAAATATTTAACAAATTTTGTAACGTCTTGATCTTGGCAGTGACTATGATAACTTCTTTTTGTGATTCTGCAACTTTGGAAATGAAAATTGTCATGTGAAGGTGTATCCTTTAATTTTGAAAATCATGTATTACTGTTCTGAACCCTTACATACTGTAATTCTGTTTACTTGGGACTGAGGTCATTATAACTTGTGTTTGCAAAGTTGTGAAGCTGTAGAATTGCTTTCATACTTGATGAACTCATAATTATGTGACAGAACACCTTGAATAAATTCCATTGATCCAAGGTATGCTTCAACCTTCTTTATTGTCATCTTGTTAGTTGAATTTCATATAAAATAAAGTCTGGAACTGAGCTGGAGATTGTTGTAAATTTTTAAAGAACCTGGCTACAGGTATACTTGCTTGGCGCCATGCTACCAATGGTAAGGTTTTATTTCCTAGATACATATGAATTGTAACGCTGGAAAGTGTAAAATAGAAAAAGGGTTGATACCAAGACATTAAGGCATATATTTAGCATTGGGCGGAATGTCTTGCACTATACTGGTTTTAAGCCTCAGGTGGTAAAATCTACTAGGAACCTGTTGTGGAAGAGATAAGGGTTATGTGTTAACCTAGGAAATAATATTATATCCTACATGGATTTTAATTTAAAATGGGTTTGTAAACTAACCTAAGGTGGATCCTAAGGACCTATGACCTAGAAGGAAACCTAACTATTTAAATTGAGACCTAAACTATTGCTAGTCCTAAAAGGGACCTATGGATACATGTCAAGTGGGAGGATAAGGGGGGAAGGTTTAAAATTAAATGAAGGAATTTAATAGTACTTGTAGTTTTAAACACCGATTTTGGTGGGAGAAAAGAAGTTAGAGGTTTCTAACTAACAATACAACTAAATTTGAAATTACATGTAAATTTATAAGAAGGAACTTGCCAAATCTGAGTCGGCGGTGGCGTGGAGAAAGAGGGAGAAAATGCATTCAGTGCATTTATTGGCCTTGGTTTTGGCAACCAACCACCTAGGAAAGAAGAAAGAGGATTTTTTTTTTGAGCTATTGTTTTTCATTTGGGTTTCAGGTTTTCTCTCTCTCTCTCTCTCTCTTTGTATTTTGTTACTCTTTCGAGCCTGCAAGTTTGCATTCCGGCCATTATTGCTTCAACCACTTCTGAGTGGTTTCTGGGCCTGTGTAAACGAGGAAGTAATTGAGAGAACTACTGAATAATGTTGTTGGAGGGAAGAAACTCTAAAGAAGCTTGGTTGTGACCTTCCACAAGCTAACAAGAAATTATATAGGCATGTTAGGCTCTTTTCTTTAAACAGTTTTTCTCTTTATTAAGCATCTTCATTAAAAGAACTCTGCTCTTATAAATGTGTGTTCTTGTGAAGATATGTTGATATGTTTAGATGTAATCTTTTTCTTGAGTTGTCATTTGAAAACAAATGCGATTTGGTTATTTTCTTGATGCATACATGAGTAATGGGTGTTCCTTTTTGAAATAGTAAATGAAATGAATTTCATCTCTGTTGTTTTGATTTCGAAAGTAAATGGGTGATCTTTGTTGAAATAGTAATAGAACATGGATTTCGTCTCTGTTGTTTTGATTTCAAAAGTGATGGGTATATGGGTTTTTTTGGATTTTGTGGGTTTGGAACTCGCTGAAAGTGACAGTGATATGTATACTATTTTTGGAGTTTTGTGTGTTCTCAAAGGATATGGAATCCGTGTGAATGCTTTAATGGGAATTTTTACGTGAACTGTTCTTCCTTGCCATATTACAGTGTATGGGATGTGAATTATTTTAGGAACAATAGATTTATCGTATCATATTTACATTTGCCTAATCTAAAACAATACAATGTTCCTCCTAGTTTGTTTTTGGTACCCACGAATGATTGTTTGAAATAAGTTCTTATCAAACCTGGAACAAAGTAACTTGGTTATCTGATGGATTGGGTAGAGCATATAGTTTTTATTTCTTCTTTGAACTCAATGATGAATATATATATAATCTATGGATTTAAACTTCTTCGTTGTTTTCATTGAAACTGAACCTGAGTAAATTCCTTACTCTTGTGATTGAAAAATGATTTCTTTATTTATTACAGTGAAATCAGGATCATGTTTCTTTGTTGTATACTCTTACTCATTTTATACCTTGGATAAATGTGTCTCTTTTCAATGAAAATAACTAATGGAAACGGTGGCAATTTGAGGTTCAGTTATTATTGATACTTGTGGTTCAGTTATATAATGAATTCATTGAGTATGTTTTTTTTATAGCTATTACGTTACTATGACTGACTCAGTTTTGTACAGAAGAGATATAAATTAGTGCTAACCTGGATTGCATATCACTGCTTTAGTTCTCGGCTATGTTTGGAAAATAAGTAATGGGAATTTCTATTTCATTTGGATTATCGATTTATCTCTAGTTGATATCCTTCCTTGCATAGGGTTGACCAGTTCGGTCGAGGTAACTGGAAGAGATTACAAAATAGCTCACTGAGAAAAATATACTTCTTTTCTTGTTTCCTTTTCTTTTGATATTGAAACAACTGGCGACTACCTTCAGGTGTAAGTAATTAAAAATCACCTACTGTTTTCTCTCTCTGAATTGGATGAGTACTATGTTGTTTGTTGAATTCTGAAAGGTGACATAGGTTGTTTTCATGGTGTATGATTGCCTTTCTCTTCTTCATTTGCATTGGTTAAAGTCAAGTGAGTAGTAAAATATAAAGGAGTTCTTTTTAAATTTCTAGTCAATTCATTTTATGAATCCCATTTTCAATGATGGAGTGGAATTGACAGTGATTGCATTTGAACAGTAATATCTATATTTTAGTTCTTACAAATGCTTCTAAAATGAGATTATTTAGAGAAAATATTATTTGTAATATTTGTCTAAATCTGGAATAAACTCTTTTTCGTTTTTAAAGGAAACAATTAAGGAAATGGTGATATATCATTGCATGTTTGCTGTAATTATTTTGAGGAGTTGATATTTAACAGCATTGTCTGATTTTGATGCTATTTATTGAGACTTGGTTGTTTAAATGGTGCATCCTTAATTGTACTTAACTCGTACGTGATGTCATATTTATCACGGGATGTTTCATAAAAGTAGAGTTCTTTTACTAAGACAGTTACTCAAGAGAACCTCATTTTAATGTAATTGATTAACATGCTTAGTTCGATGAATTGACCCGTGCTAGTAAATTTTACAGATGGATTCCATAAGTAATAATGAAGACATGTTGTTTTATGATGCTTCTTCTGATTAACTAAAGGATGGATCTTTTCTGAGATTTTTATTATTCTTCTCGAAGGAAATGGAAAAAGGAAAAGTTGAATTCTTCTTTCTTTTTGAGTTATCAATGATGATTGACATGAATGAAGTCTGGCTATTTGGACTTGTAAAAATGTGTAAATTTTACCTTGAGGAATGAGAGAAGGGAATGGTGTGTTATTTTAAATGTTGTACCATTATTGAATTGTTGAAATATAATTGGGAACATATTCTTATTCATTGAATTTGTACTTATTCAAATGATGGCTATTAAATTTTAAAAGGATATAACGTCCATTCTTCACTTGAATACAAATTTTAAGTTTGAATGTGCAATTGATTAATACTTAGGTCAATATGGGCTTTTAAATTGACATTAGTAAAAGAATAAGATAAATATGAACTCTTGTATAAATAATATTTGGAATTAGATTATAAACTAATGAATATTAATGAAAGGACAATTGAATTCTGTATTCAAATTTCGTTAATATTCTTTGGGATGTCTTGCCCAAAGGATTTTCGGAAAGAGGAGTCATATCTCCGCTTAACAAACATTAAAATGAAGTAAGGTAATTGTAAATAAATGAATACATCTATATGGGAAATAGACATCAATCAAATGAGGTCTAATGAAATGGAATCCTGAATTTAAATTCAGTTGCGAATAAACTTGATTAAGCTTAGAAAGTTAATCTTACTTCGTTAAGATGTAGTGGACTGTAAGTCTGAAGATTTAATTAATGAAATAAGAAAGGAATATGCAATCCTTTGGTAAGGAGGAGTGAATGTATATTAAGCTATGCGACAGTTCAAGTCATTCCTAGCTATGCAACTGTAATGAACTATGAGGTTAGAGGATCAATAAGGTTGCTGAAACTTATTCTTAAAAATATTAAAGATAAGAATCTAATCAAAATTTTGGCTGAATATATGACCCTGGGTGGGAGGATTCTGCAGGATGTTGGTACATGCCAGCTGCAATAAGGTGTCTTCATGAAGGCTGGGCCTTCATGACGACACAATGTTGCAGCTCACATGTTGCAACACTCTTCTGAATCGAATCATCTAGGTTTACATATGCTTGGACTTGGCCTCAGTTTTACTTTGGACCAAGTTAGGAATATTACCTTGTATACAAAGTGACTCGCAAAGACTAAAGGTAAATAGACACATGTAATTGACTAGGGTCGATGAGGTATGTCTACGTACCTTTAGTCATCATGAGTGCCTCTCTATACTCTTTCATATTACTATTTTGGGTTAAAGTTCAACCTTGGACAAGAGGAATGACAAAGTCAGAAAAGACCATTCTAGGTAATAGATGAAGTGGGGTGAAGAACGTAGTCCATTGACGAGTATGTAATCTAGGAATATGATCATGTTAAGCATGTGAGAATCTTTGGCCAAAGTATTGCAAGCTACTGGTTGTGTTGTCCTAAATCACCCAGTTTAAGAAGTAGGATTTTAGATGAATATCGGTAACAGATATTCAGATAGGCCTCTTAAACAGAGCATTTCAATAACCAAAAAGGTAAAGGGAACCAAGTATACTTAGTATACAATGCATGGATTAACATGAAGGATCGTTAAGTAGATGAGTCATGAAATGAGAGATTGATGAAACTTTGAGCCATGAAATGGGAGATCGGTAGTTCTTCGATTCATTACAACATCATATCATTATCTGGTATATGATTGAATGGCATGGAATGTGTGTTCCATATTATGAATATGTGAATAGAGAATATTGGTTTTAAAAGCCTTGTGTGTTCTAAATTATGTCATTTAGAACAAAGAACAATTATTAAAACTTGATCATGTGTGTTTTGAATTACGTAATTTAGAGCAGAGAATGTTATCAAAAAAAAAATTCCCTTATTCTAATGTCTTAAAATGGGAATGTTACAAATTTACTATAGTAACCAACTAGATCATGAAGCTTCTAACTTCATGTACATTCTATGGTGTAGGCCACTCAGTTATAGCTATAATTTTTGAGGGATCTACAACTATTTCATCTTTGCTTATAACATGACCCAGATAGTGTACTTTCATGTCATAGAAAGAACATTTAGAAAACTTACCAAACAATCGTATCTTCCTCAAGATTTCAAAGACTATATTCAAATGCTCATGATGTTCTTCAATAAGTTTAGAGTATATAAGAATATCATCTAAGAATACAAGCACAAATTTTTCCAAGTTTTCTTGAAAAATATTATTCATTAAATTCATAAAAGTTACAGGTTCATTTGTTAATCCAAACGGTAAAACTATGAATTCATAATGTCCATACCTCATTCTAAAAGTTATTTTATGAATTTCCTCATCCTTAATTCACAACTGATGATATCCAAATCGAAGATATATCTTAGAATATATCGATGCACCACACATCTAATCAAATAGATAATCAATTCTAGGAAATGGATATCTGTTCTTAATCATTGCCTTGTTTAACATTCTGTAATCGATACATAATCTAAGTGTACCATATTTCTTTTTCACAAACATTATCGATGCTCCCCAAGGTGAGACACTCGGTCTAATCAAACCCTTTGACAAAATTTCGTGTAACTGAGCCTTAAGATCCACTAATTCAATAATATTCATCTTATAAGGTGCCTTAGAAATATGCTCGGTTCCAGGTTTGATTTCAATTGTGAAATCAAATTCCCATTTGGGTGGAAGGCCTGGTAATTCATCTGGAAACACATCACTGAAGTTTCGTAACAGTGGATATCGTTATAAGAAATCATTATTTTCCTCAGCAGCTTCAGAAATTTTTACTACGTATAAGGTACAACCCTTATTTTTGGCCTTTTTATGTTGCATAGCTGTCAACTTCCTAACAGAAATTTCACGTTTCACACCCTGAATGTCTATTATTTTCTACAGGTCATCTAAAGAACTAATATGTTTTTCAAAATAGTCAACTTTTTCTTTATGCTCAGCTAACCAATTAACTCCTATGATTACATCATAAGACCCCAAAGGAGCAACATAAAGATCAAATTCCATGGAAAAACTAGGTAAATCAAGGACTGCCCCAAAAAGACACATATTAACTTTATAAACAACATTGTTTCCATAATGTACAACCCATGTTTTATCCATTTTTCCATCTTTTATTGTTAATTTTGATGTTAATTTACTAGAAATAAAACATTCAGTAGCTCCAGTATCAAAAATAATAGTTACATGTATGCCAAATAACTTACTTGGAACCTCTATGGGTGTGACTCACTTTTCAACATGTTTGTTAGCCACTACAGCGTGTATTTTATATTGCTGATTACGGTCATCCTTTTTCAAAGGACATTGATTTGCATAATGATCCTTACCACAATTGTAACAGCCTCCTATAGGTCCCTTTTTAGCCTCAAATTTATTCTTATCCTTAAAGTTATCATTTTGACCTCCATAGGACTTATGTCCGTTATTATTGTTCTTGGTAAAGTTATTTCGTACATTAGTAGCAGGATTATTTATTGTTGTTTTTTTATTGTTATTAGTTGTAAACTTATTTTTCGTACCGAACTTCTTCCATGGTCCTTTCTTATGTGCAAGAGATGATGAAGAGGAGTTTGGAACTTTCTTTCTAAATTCCTCCATATGAGTAGAAATTGTCTTTAATTTTTGTTCCTGTCTTATGGGTTTTTCAACAACCCCTTCCATAGTGGTTGGGTTGTGAACATCCACCTCTCCCCCTATAATGGGATTTATTCCCATGATAAATTTCCATATCTTGAACTTCTCATCAGTTTTATATTGAGGTACATACTTAAGGATTTTAGTAAACCATTCCCAATACTATGTTACAGTTAATTTTCCTTGGGCTAAGTTCTGAAATTTAGTCATTTTTTATCATAGTAATGTTGTGGCAGCCAACGTTGCCTAAAATAAACTTTAAATTGATCCCAAGTAATTTTTGTTTAATCAATTTTCAACTCCCACCATGAATATGCTTCATGGGAAAGTTGATATGCTCCTCATATTGCCTTTGTTTCCTCTGAGAAATTCCTTATCTCAAAGTACTTCTCTGTTCACTGAACCAATTTTCAGCTCCATCTCTAAATGTGGTGCCATCAAACTTAGGTGGACTTACCCTTTTGATATCATTAGTGAGTTTAGCTACCAACCTTGCCTTTTTATTTTTTAGTTGATCAGGTATGTTTACATCACTATTATCAACACCTAAATTCCCCAAATTGGCATTGTCCACAGGAGGTGGGTGAATGTTATTATCAACATATTTTTCCTCCTCATTTCCCATTACTTGTTGTTCAAGTACAACCAAACGATATTTTGTGTCCAATAGGGAAACAAGGATCTCATCAAGTTTTTGGGTAGTTACTGCTTCTCCACCAGGTGGTGGGTTGTTTGCAGCATTCCTCTTATTCTAACCATTTTCTGTTAATAAGAAAATTTAATTTTTATCATATTGTGGACACAATAGGTCTAAGAGTTGTAACCTTCAGCTCTGATACCAAGATGTAACATTCCCATTTTAAGACTTTAGAAACAAGGGAAAAAAATTTATACATAATGTTCTCTGTTCTAAATAATCATAATTTAGAACACACATTCCATGTTAATCAATCTCACAACAAATAACCATATGCAGCTATAAATGACTCGGTGAACTACCAATATCTCATTTCATGGCTCAGTAATCCAACTGATCTCTCATGTTAACTTATAGTATTGAATACTACATGTATACTAATTATACTTGGTTCCCTTCCCTATTCTAGGTATTGAGTGTTGTTTTTAAGAAACATATCTAAATGTTTGTTACCAATATTCATCTGAAATCTCATTTCTTAAACTAGGTGACATAGGACAACACAACCAGTAGCTTGCGATACTTTGGTGAAATATTTCTAACATAATGTTCATGTTAGTATTCCTAGATGACATACTCGTCTAACAGAATATGTCCTTCAACCCACTCATTTGTTATCTAGAATGGTCTTTACTGACTTCTCTCAATTCACTTGTTCAAAGTTTCACCCTAGATCTAGTTAGCAACATGATTTAGTATAGGAACCCATTCATGATGACTAATGGTATATAGACATACTCAATCGACCTAAATCAATTGGATGTGTCTAGTTATCCCAAGTCATCGTGAATCAATTTTTGTACTAAATCACATTCCTAATCTGACCTAGAGAGAAACTAAGATCAAATCCAGGTTTGAGTAGATCTAGATGAACCAATGCCGAGGGATGTTGCAACATGTCAACCACAACATTGTATCCTCGTGAAGACCCTAGCCTTCAAGAAGGTAAAATCCCGCAATTGACATGTGCCAACATTCAAAAAAATTACCCATCTTGATGTACACATCTCGAGAAGAGGTAATTTTCACCCATTTATATTTTAATTAAGATTCAAATTATAGCCACCCTGCTTAACCTTAATTCCAACAACCCTTAATTTTGTCATACCTAATTGAGTTGTTAAGATGATATGTAACTCATAAACTTAGGATTACTTTTATGTTCATTAACTTTTTGCCTTAAAGTTTAGTTAATTGAAAATAGAAACAACATCCTTCATATGATTTACTTAGTACAACTCAACCTTTCATAGTGTGCTTTAGATCCAAAACATGTTTTATCATAGAAGACTTCATAGAGATGAAGTCAAATTTATAAACGATATTATGTGCCATAAAATTTTTTAAACCTATGGAATTATTTCTCAAGAGGTGACAACCTTCCTCTTTCATGTTTAGGTGTTGGGGTTTATTATACCTTTTTTCATTTCACACTATATGATAGTTAAGTATACTTTCATTAACATAATATAGTCAAATATAAATATTAGATAAAAGAACTTCCATGCATGAAAACTTAACAAGTTACATTCAATTTAAGGGATATTTTAATTAAATCCCACCCCTCCAAATCATTTAATGATAACTAGAAATAAGGATCAAATTAGGTAAGAATGGAAACCTAAAAAATAAGATTACAAATTTCCTTCATATAATGCACAAGAAACAAATGACATAATAAGTTCAAGTAACTCCAAATGTTTTTCAATTCATCATGGTAAAATACATATTTTACAAGACTGAGAATTTCAGTCATATTTCATGTCAACCAACATCAAGATCATAAAAGAATTCAACTTTTATTCCTTCAATACACTTCAATAATGAATCAGATTTCTCTATAAAAGATCCAAACTTTAAGCACCCAATACATAATATAAGTTATTTCCTTCCTTTATCACTTTATAATTCCATCTACAAAAATTTCTAACATGGGTTAGTTCATTGAACTAAGCATGATAAGCACTAAAAATTAAAACAATGTTGTTTCAACTAATTGTTTCATAAAACCAACTCTGCTTTTATGAAATAATAATGCCTAGCAAACCAATAAATCATAAGTAATAACAACCATAAAAAAAGAACAATATATTAGCCTAAAGTAACATTAAGAAAAGATCATGATACAATCAAATATTCAAAATTATATTAGATAAGTAACATTTCCACTATTTTACTTATCTACATCAAATAAAAGTACTTACTACTTATCTCTTACATAATTCAATCTCAATTAGCAATCCCGAAACTAATACCACTACTTTCCAAACATAGAGTTACCTTATGAAGAAGGAACCAACAAACTCCACATTACGAAAATTCCCTAATAGTACATTTACAACCAAGAAAATTCCAACATCTTGAAAGGTTTAGGGATGAATTATTTACAACACAAAATAAGAGAATCTCCTTTCAAATGCTACACCCAAATGCATTGTCCACGATATAACCTAAGATCTCAAGATAGGTCATACCTTAGAGTTAGGAAAATATTCACTCAATAAAAGGCATGTAACATTAATGATTCCCAAAACAAAGTTAATCCCTTTTAAAAAAATTAAGTGAATAAGAGAGAAGTATCAATAACTACTCAATGCATTTTAAAGAGTAATGTAGTAGACCAATTCAATTGTATATATACAAGATTACACAAAAAAGGAGGGGATGAACTATGATAACAAATAAGAAATTTTGTTCTAATTCGATTAATCCAAATATCATTTCACGACTAAGAAAATAGAATGCAACACAAATCTCTTACAGTTTCCAAAGGAGATAGCGATGACTCAATACCTAAGAGAATAAAAGAGAAAGGAGTCAATCGACATGGTTAGAGAAGGATTCCAACATTCCTTTACAAGAAGGGATGGTCATAAAAGGATTGGTACATACCCAATCATAACATCCTTGAACTCTTTTAAATGTAGAAACCATGCACTAAAAATTGTTAGAGTGAATCATACTACCACAAAATGTAATTCGAGTTTCAAAAATAAGGTTCACCCTAAACATGAAGCAAAATTAGTAATAGTATTATTATTCTCATTAAGAAAGAGATGTAATAATCAGAATTGCTAACAACTTGCAGGGAATTAGCAACCTTCATCATTCATTCAAAAATGTCAAAGTTTCAGTCAAAGGAACCAAAGACTATCCATGTGAATCAATTTCAAAGAAGGTGCATTACAAGATCGACATGGCTTAGCTACAGGCGCACAAGCTATCAACCGAGATGAAAAAGTACTTTTCATTACATTTCTATGGATAGTTCAGCTACACACCTCTACAAATCGACACGGTAAATTATCCCTTCCAATCTTACCTAGAGATCAAAGAAATGGAAGAGTCTAGAAAACCCCTTATTCAAAACTGATTTGGTTAGTTCCAAATCAAGAAATGTCAACGAAAAGTCTAAATAACATCCTTAAAGCTTCAAGAAATCAAAATCAGGAAGGATTTAACAAGTTTTCTCTAGCAAGTTACTCAAGAGGTTAACCCAGATCAGGGACAGGTATTCTAAATCAACAACCTCTAACTCAATAGTCAAGTAGACAACATGATTGACATCTAGAAAGCTCAAATAGAGCTACAAGAGTAACCCAAGTATCAACATAGATAAAGCCGAACCTCAACATGTCCTCAACCAAGTAAGACCTCATCTAATTAGCCATTAGTTTACTCCTCAAGAACTTAAAGAATTACACAATAAATAAAGATCAGAGGAGAAGACTTCACACACAGATATTATCAACAAAGTAACATTAAAATCTAAGATTCCAAGAAACAATTATCACATAGTTTTCATATAAGATCTTAATTCGAGCAACTCAGTTTTTAATTGAAAAAATAAGAGGATTGCAAAAACATTCAATCTTGTTTCCATACAATATGAATCCACAAAAAATGAAATTCTGAACACCCAATGTCTTCCTATCTCCCATCAAATACCGAATTCAAATAACTGATAGATTATATAGTAATTTCAAGAAGAAGTCGCTTATTTACTATTTTCTATACAAATTTGAGTTCATAAAACTTTGAATCAAAGTATTGCTAATAGTACAGTCCCAACTGGAGTAATAAAACTTCAAAAAATTAATAATGTGATAGAGAAGGATAGCCATTTACCTTCTAACAACCCAAAACATCAAACCCAATTCAAAGCTTGAAGACACATTTCATTTCCGTAAACCCCTTTTCGAACAAGTAGGATTCATGCATGCACATCATTACTCAATTCACTACTAGATTTAAGGTGGGATTCAAAATTAAGTGAATAGAAAAATAGCCCTTCTCCTACCTTATCAAGCAGGGATTCCTCAATAGAAAAATAGAGATTTTTCAGGAAAGATTGCATTGTAATCATACAAAAATAAAAGACCCATTTATTTCTTGAGAGTAGAGTTGTTTTAATGAAGACATTTAGATAAAAGTAGAGAAACTTAATGGATAGAGCCAATCATGCTTGATAGTGCTTCTGTCAATTCAAATAAGATTTCTAGTTGAGCCTCCACAATCCCTTCCTTTCCAAATGGAGTCAACAACCAAAAACTTCTTCCTCATATGCCTCTTATACCTCCATTAGATCAAAAATATTCCAAAGGAAATAAAAATAGAAACAAATTGAAAATAAAACTACTGGTTCAAAGAACCAGATATCTCCATGCAGAGCAAAAATGAAATGCATGAGTAACCAAATAACCCCCAAGAAATACACTCACATGGTTTCCTAGGTAGTTTGCTCACCAAAACCAATGACCATAAATGGCATTAAACTCCACTTTCCCACCTATATCTCCATGTCACTGCTATATAAAGTTGGCGAGTCCAAATTCAAAGATAGCATACATTACTTAACACTAGTGATGATGCCAACTAGGATTCCGTCTAGTTTCCATGCCTCTGCTAAACTGATAGTACTATAATTCATTAAATTTAAAATCAAATAACATAAAGGAATTTGAAATCGTCACCACCACTTACACTTTCCATGCGATCCCTTAGGTCCCTTTCCATCCTCACACTAGTTTAGGTTAAATAAACATTAGTTTAGGATCTGACCATAGGTTAGATAGAAAGTGTTCACCTAGGTCATTTTAATATTGTCATAGGTTACAAGACATCATAAATTAAGCCATATCCCATACTAGTTCAATATTAGGTAATAGGTTAGAGATAGAATTCTCTTTACCTTAGATGATCTTCACACCCCATGCCTGTAGAGTATACAACTTAGATTAGGGTGCAACATGCTCAGTTAGAAATAGATCTAAGGTAGGTCTAGCTTAACTTAGATTAGGATTTAAGTTGAGGTAGACCTTAAATATCTAGGACTTAGGTTTTACCTTTTTATAGTCCTGTAGTAGTCTATTGTCCTTCTTACGCCATTAGATCAAGAAGATCTGAGCATAATATTTATAGTAGAATGTAGATTAAGGACCTCCGAGAAAGATCAATAAAATTGCGTATATTTAAGGAATTAGTCCCTTACTTCCTTTAATTTATGAATATCAGTTTGCCATACATATCAGATAAGAAGAATTAAAGCATACCTTGGATCAATGGAATTGATCCATGGTTTTGCTATTATAGAGAGATAAATTTTTCAACAATATTACCAATTTACAACCTTACCTATCTCAAGTGAAATGGATTCCTTACAAGCAACACTATTTCAGTAAAATGAATCCAAGAACAAAATAATTTATCCATTCCAAGCATTATTACCAACAATCAAAAGAATACACCTTCTTAGGAAAAATCACATGTCAACATTTGCAATGCAAATTGGAAAAGTTTAACAGTTTGTCAAAGATGTTACATAAGGAATTTGACCAATAATTGGAGGCACCATTGTCTCCTATTAGACAAGAAGTAGAACTTCCCCCTTTGGAATTCTTGGATCATTCACTAGAAGGAAGTGAAAATTTTAGAAAAAGGATTATCTCCCAATATTTGTTTAGAGAAATTTTGGATTCTCAGTTGAGTAGTCAACCTCCTACTCTTGAATTCTCACCTTCCCTAAAGCAACTCACATACCAAATTGATTGGGAGAAAAATATATAAAGTTCTAAAGAAATGGCATGAGAAGATGAAAGAGAACCTAATAGGACTTTTACTTATACAATTCAGTTCGATGATGAAGATACACCTATGAATAATATTTCACTTGCACATTTACCCACATTTAGAGGGATGTCATTTGAAGATCCTAACCAATTTCTGTTTGAATTTAAAGTACTATGTCAGACTTATGATTACAAAATAGATAATCAAAATCTCAAGTTGTTTCTATCTACTCTAAAGGAGGAAACAATGAGGTGGTTTATCGGATTAACATCCAATTCTATTACCACCTAGGCACAAATGGAAACTTCATTCCTAAACAAATATCAAGACTAATGTAGAGGGAGAAATAGGAAGGAAGAATTTTTCAAAATCAAGTAGGAGGAGGATGAGAATATGGAAGATTATTTAAAAAAATTCCTCTTTGTAAGTAAAAGGTGTAGATTTTTACTTTAAGAAGAGTTAAGAAAAACCATAATTCTTAAAGGTTTGGATGATGAATCTAGGGAATCCCTTAATTTAATAGGAGGTGGAAACATTGATCAATTTAGAATGAATGATATTAAAGACATTTGTAGAAGTTATTCAAGAACAAGGGGTGGAGCTAGGAAAGGAAAAATAATGAAAATTTTGAATCCATATATGAACAAACTGATGGATGAACTAGAAAAATTTAAAAAAACATTCTAGTTTAATTAACCTCCACCACGGATGGATTGCAAGCTAAAGCAAATGCTAAAACTGAACCATTAGCTATGTATTATCCTAGATGCAAGAAAAAGCATGCAATAAGAGATTTTCCTCTAGATGAAATGGAAATTAGTCATATCTATGAATTTAGGGACCATGAGATTAATTCTTGTTCTCTTCTTCCATTCATAAAAAAACAACTTAAAACAATCAACACTCTATCCATAGCAGAAGAAGTAAAATTTGTCCAGAGACAACCTAGCCAGGGGAAGTTCATGCCAAGGTTAGTTCCTAATCCTTGGATGATGTCATGGGTGGCTCAGAAAGTACCAAAAAAATTGCGACAACCACCTTGGTCCCCTTAACTAGGATGGAATCCCCAGCATTGGGTAGGACAAGCTTGGTATACTCAACAACACCAAAAACCATGGTCTAATCAAGGTAATCCGAATGCTTGGTCACAACCTAGGTGGATCCCTAATAACTAAACTCAAGGGAAGACATATCCCAATCATAATCAATAATCCATAGCATAAAATTCATAGAATAAAAATGTGGTTCAAACACAAATACCAGCACAACCAGTGGCTAATCCCAAAAACAAACAAACAACTCTTGTCTATGGGACAGAATAAGAAAAACCATGGATTGAAAGGATATTCAAACCAGATATGGAAAAATTATTAGCAGTCTGCCTATTATAATTACTGAAATGACAGAAGAAACTAAAACCCCTAGTTCGGTTGTTCCTAAGAAGGATGAAAAAGAAAGGGAGAAGGAGCCAAATCACAACTCTACTGAAACTCCATTTCTGGAGAGATTTAAAGAATTCATAAAGATCAAGGAATATGAGTTGGTGTAGGAATTGAGGAAATTAAATATTGAAATACCATTATTGCAAGTAATCAAGGACATTCCTAAGTTAAACAAGTTAATCAAAATGTTATGTTTAAAAATTCCTAGAAGAAATAAGTAGTACCCCAGGACTATTAAGGTAGATGGGAAACTTGGTTATCTATTAGCAGGAAATATCTTACTTCCCAAATATGGAGATCCTAGAAGCCTTGTTATTTCTGTCTCTATAGGGAATGCAAATATGCATAATGTTTTGGTTTTTTTGGGAGCAACTATAAATGTGATGATAGTGGACACTTTGAAAACATTACCATTAACAGGTATACAACCTACTAACACCATATTACAGATGGTAGATCAGTCTGTAGAAAAACCAGAAGGAGTTATTGAAGATGTGACAATTATGGTGGAGACATGGGAATATCCAGTGTACTTCCTTATATTACGGCTAAAAGGTAAAACACTTGGTTAGCTCATTATTTTGGGAAGATCATGGTTAGCTACAGTTACTTCCTTAATTGATTGTAGATTAGGTGATATGAATATCTCAAATGGTAAGAATTCTAAGAAAATTTCCTTATATCCTTTTGCATGACCTTTTATTGATAATCAAAAACAATTATGGGCTGATGATCATGATACTAATAAGAAAAACTTGTCTTCTTTGGCTATGATAACATTTCAAGATCACATACGGGAGGTTGAAGATATGATTAATCAACCATTGAATGAACACCAATTGTCCTTAGAGAAATCAGGGATAGTTCTGAAACCTACAGACTTAATTCTAGAACCATTAGATTTAGTTCCAAAACATTCACACTTATCTCCAAAACCACACCAACAATAATTCCCTATGAATGCAAAAAATTTCACTCTAGAGGAATGATATTTCTCTTGGGGTGGGGCAAAAATAGCTATGGAATCAATAGTTTCAGTCTCAATGATATTAGGAAATGGTGAGGAATTTTTGGAAAGAAATAGTGACGAGGAGTTTGATTGATAACAAGATAAGTATCATAACTCTTCCTACTATCCTTTTTCCAGTATTATTTCTCAAGGAAATTTGGAGATATTGCTACACATAATATGTTATTACCAAATTCATGTCCACTAAACACCCTAATGGAACCATTTCAAAAAATCAATTCATCACACACTGGAACCAAACGTGTTGAGATTCAACCGGGTAAAATTTTAAACATTAATAGCTGGTTGAAGAATGATGAAGAAGATAAATTTTTTGATGTTTTGAAATATCATACTAGAGATTTTGTTTGGGACTATAAATACATGAAAGGAATCCATCCAATTATTTGCACCCATCACATCTATATTGAAAACAATAAACCAGTTAGACAACCTCAGAGAAGGATTAATCCAACCTTAAGGGACATAGTCAAGAAAAGAATTAAAAAATGATTACAAGTAGGTTTTATCTACCCTATCTCAGTTAGTTAGTGGGTGTCTCCTCTTGTAATTTTTCCTAAAAAGAATGAAAAATGGAGAATTTGTTTTGATTATAGGGAGATGAAAAAATCCACACTGATAGATTATTTTCCCTTGCCATTCATAGATAAAGTTTTAGACAACCTTGCATGTAAACAATACTTTTCCTTCCTGGATGGCTTTAGTGGATATAATCAAATCAGATTTACTGCTGAGGATCATGATAAAACTACCTTTAGCTGTCTATGGGGTACCTTTTCCTATAGGGTATTGCCATTTATACTATTTAATGCTCCAACAACCTTACAAAGAGTTGTATTAGAATTTTTGTAGACCTAACGAATGATTGTGTAGAGGTATACATGGATGACTTTACTATGCATGGAGACACATTTGATGATGCTTTGAATAATTTAGAACGAGTATTAACAAGATGTGAGCAACACCATTTGTTTCTTAGTCATGTGAAATGTTTGTTGATGGTTGATGAGGGGATTGTATTAGGACACTACATTTCAAAAAGAGGAATTCAAGTTGACCAAAATTAAATCATGATTATTTCAGACTTACATGTTCCTCAAATCCCCATAGATATTAATCCATTCTTAGGGCATGCTAGATACTATAGGATTTTTATCAAGAATTTAGTAAAATTATTGCCCCCATGTTTAGTTTACTTACCAAGGATTGTGAATTTTGTTGGGATGAAAAGTGTCAACATGCTTTTGAAGAAATTAAAGAAAAATTAATCATTGCCCCAATATTGAGAGGACCTAATTGGGATAAACCTTTTCACATCTAAACAGATTCCTCAAATAACTCAATTAGTGTAGTTTTGGGATAGAAAGATGAAGAAGCAAAAATGTATGCTATTTACTACCTTAGTAAAAATATTACTCCCACTAAAAGAAATTACACCACAACTGACAAAGAATTTATTGTTGTGATTTATACAATTAGTAAGTTCAAAAATTATATTACAA
Organism: Taxus chinensis; assembly: GCA_019776745.2. Taxonomy (NCBI): domain Eukaryota; kingdom Viridiplantae; phylum Streptophyta; class Pinopsida; order Cupressales; family Taxaceae; genus Taxus; species Taxus chinensis. The sequence continues at coordinate 382,484,230 of CM034156.1, read as the reverse complement.
GGCACAAAATATTTGTACATATAGATCACTCAACAATTAAATAATTAATGAACAAACTAGTGGTTGGAAGTAGGATAACTAGATGGTAATTACTTTTACAAGAATTTGATACTACCATTGTGGATAATCCAAGAAAATCTAATGTGGTAGCTCATTTCTTGTCAATATTAAACACTATAGGGGAGCAAGATCTAATTAAGTACAACTTTCTAGATGAACAATTATTTTCTGTTTCAGCTAATACACCATGGTTTGCTAATATGGTGAATTATCTTGCAACAGGGAATTTTCCTCCTTCTTTTACTAAGAAACAAATGAAGAAGTTAATTAAAACCAACACCCAATTTAAATGGTTAAATGGAATGTTATTTAAATGTGGTCCTGATTTGGTTTTAAACAGGTGTGTGAGAGAAGATGAAATATTTAACATACTCAGGGCATGTCATGATGAACCAATTAGAGGACACTTTTCAGTGAAAAGAATAACACAAAAAATACTTGGCACTAGATATTATTGGCCATCTCTGTATAAAGATGTGAAGAAATACATCAAGCAGTGTGATCCTTGTCAAAGGATGGGACAACCAACTTTCACCAATGAAATTTCTGCAACCTCAAGTAGTAATTTAACCATTTGAAAGGTGGGGGCTAGATTTTTATGGTCCCTTTAGTCCATCTTCACAAGGAAAGGAGAAAATTATTTTGTGTACTGATTATGTGAAAACGTGGGTAGAGGTACAGGATTTAACAAATGCTACTGAAGAAACAATTTATGATTTCCTTTTACACAAAATTATGATGAAGTTTGGTGCACCAAGGAGTATAGTTTCATATCAAGGGCTATAGTTCATGTCTAATATGATCCATGCCTCCACAATGTACTATCAGATCAATTATAGGAATTCATCTCCCTATCACCCATAATCAAATGGACAAGCAAAAGTAACAAACAGAGAATTGGAAAAAATCCTTACCAAAACAGTTGAAGCAGGTAGAAGAGATTAGGTAAAGAGACTACATGAGGCTTTCTGGGCTTATAATAAAACTTGGAAGACTACAACAGGGTTCTCACCATATGAGTTAGTATATGGGAAAAATCCCTTGCTACCTATTGAATTTGAACTACAAACATTGAGAACAACAACTAAACTGGGTATTGAATTAGATGCAGCACAAAAGGAAAGAATTTTGTAACTCAATGAATTGGATGAGCTAAGATTGGAAGCACTTCATGAGATAGAGATAATCCAAGACCAAATTAAGTAGTGGCATGATACACATATCAAGGAAAGAAAATTTAAGATAGGATATTGGGCATTATTGTTTGATTCCAAGTACTAGCAATTCAAAGGCAAGTTGAAAACTAGATGGTTATGACCCTATCAGATTGAGCATATATTTGACAATGGCTCTATTCATCTACTTCCCATTGATGAAAGAAGAGGGAAAATTTTGGTCAATGGACACATGTTAAAAATTTATAGGAAGCCTCCTACTAGGGATGAATTCTTGAAGAAGATTGAAGCAGACAAAGAATTTGATCATATGGAAGAACCCAGTTCTTCCAAAATGATCAAATAATCAAATGCATGAATCTAAAATAAAGGGAAGAGAATGAAAACCATAAAATTGCATTCTCTTCCCCAAAAATTAAAAAACAAGAAAAAAAATAAAAAAATAAAAAGGGAATGAATGAAAACCAGTAAATGGCTTTCTCTTCCCCAAAAATAAAAAATTCTTTCAAAATACCAATTGAAAACCAGAAATGGCAGTTGGTCTCTTCAATAAATGAATAATGCAAAATAAAAGGAATTTATTTGGAATTCTACCTATATTTTCTAATTGCTTTTCCTTTTTCAATTTTAGGAATGATGAGTCATTAAGGTGTAGGAGGGATTACATCAACAAGGACAATAATTATGTCTTGATATTATTAAAGGTTAAATTAAAAGTTTGAATGTGTGATTAGAATTGATTTAAGAATTTAGTATGATGAGTCATTTATTATACATTATTATTAAAAGCAAGTAATCATGAGGGTAATGTCAATGGAACAAGAAATTGGTGGCGTATTTGTAATGAAATATCATTTGGGTGGAATAAAAAATGTTAAGAAGCAGTTGAAGAAAATCTTCACGGAAGAAGTAGAAGGATTATATTTGAATTTCGCAACTAAACCCATCAATTCCGTAGCTAAACACAACAGTTCTGCAGCTAAACCCAATAGTTCCGTAGCTAAATCCATTAGTTCTGTAGCTAATTCTGACAGAGTAAGAATTTTAAGAAGGAATAATTTTAATCATCCTCTTTTCCATGGGGATTAAAAAGAAGTCAGAGCAAGAGGATGATACACAACTTCTTGCAGATTGAGAAGTGGCAGCCATTTTTGGACAAGCAGGGTGGCTGGAGTTCCTTAAAAATTTATCAAGTTATAATGATGAATTGGTAATGGAATTTTTTGTAAATTTATAATAATCTAGAACTAAATTTATAAGAATTATAATTCCTTTTACTTTCAATACAACGAGTAATGTATCAGGGGTACTGATTGTACATGTTCCTAATCTTGTAAAAGGGACCCTCAAAGAACTAGTGGAAACCTTGATAAAAAAGGGGGAATAGGAACCCCAATAAATTTATAACACTAATAAAATCATAAAGGGGGTCAGAAGAGCTAGCTTTCCCAAACCCTTTGACAGGGTAGCATTTTGGATAGTTAAGTACCCAACTTGTGATGGCCAATTTGGGACTATGTGAAGAGAGGTCATTAAGATGCTAATATATCTTAGGTATGGGGCTGCAAAATCAAAATATCTAGTAAACCTTCCATGTTTCCTTTTTAATTCCATCCAAAAAATGGCTCAGAGGTATTCTTAGGGAGTTAGAAAAATTAGAAAACATGGATTAGTCCATCTAGTCTGTCATCACCATTTTCTTTCAAAAAATGGGTAATAAGCATGGGAAAAGTTCCTTAACAAATTCAAACAAATACCTGATATTATCAAGAGGGGAATACCAACCCATTTCTCCCCTAAAATTAATTTGGATATTGATCCCCCTGAAGAGAAAAATAATGAAATAAGAGGGGTTAATGTACCAGAGAGGAGGAGATATGAAAGAATGATTAAAAATGCAAAATGTATTGTGCCTTCAAAATAAACCCCTTCCTCTATAGCAATAATAGAAGAACAAATTACTATCTCTGACAGTGACAATTCACGTAAGTTGGATCATGATGTGAAAATTAGAAGAAGCTCTAGGAGGAAACCCACTTTAGGACATTTGGAAGCTCCTCAAATAAGAAGAGTTTAAAAGAGGTCTAGAGAAACTCTAAAGGATATTGAATAATAGGATGGTTTGGAGAAAGAAGATGCTGATATTTTGGGTAGCATGGCAATGACTCATCCTCGACCAAGTCAAACTAAGGTTGGAAAATAAGAGGAGAGATTTTAAGAACAATATTTTCAAGAGATGAGTGAATCATCAGTACAGTCACATGAAGAAGATGAATCAACATCTTGCAAATGAAAAGGGAAATCCCCTTTGGTGGAAGAGGATTGTTCATTTCCTAAGGAACTTTCAGAAAATGAGGAAAAACAACACTTAAAGTAGACTACGTTCTTGTCTAGAGAAACTTATCATCAAGGAGAAAGATGAGGAATTAAATTTCCTTAAACTCAAATTGGAACAGAGGGAAATTCTCATTGAGCAACTAAAAACTCAACTCATAAATAGGACTAAATAATTGACATTGGTCAAACAAAAAATGGTATAAAAAGAGAAATAATGTTAATTGGATAGTAAACATAATGATATGTCAAATATATATTCAATGAATCGGGTTGTGCATACTGAATTGACTTACTAGCCACTTAAGAAGTTATGGGATGATACCTATAGGGAAATTAATGAATTTAAAACATCAAATGAGGAACTGAGAAGCAAGATGGAAGAGGAGAAGAAGGAAAGTAAGGAATGGGAAGAAATTTTTTACAAAGAGGAAGCATACAAATTTAAATGTCTAGTAAAGATACAAATGGTTTTCATAATGAGTGAAAAATTACTCACATGCAAGAGACCTTCTCCTGTAAGCAACGTCTTTTTGGAAGAACAATTTATTCACTGGCAACTGTCAAGAATTACAAGTGGCCATCCACATGAAATAAAATATGAATTTGAGTTCATGACAACATATTCCTCAGTAGTGCAGAGCAGAAAAATATTCTTTGTGAATTATATCTCTATAATTTTATGCTAGAAAAGAATAGAGGCTTCATGATCAATTTGTATGTAGGGGAAAGCCAGCTGAATGAATTTGTTTCTGTACTTGAAAATCAGATTAAATGGAAATAGAGGGATTCTAAACATCTATTAAAATCTAGCTCATCTGACATCTATACGAGGGATCACTATGGAAAACCATTTTCCTTTGTTATACATGTCAGATCCCATGCCTTTGATAGTCAGTTCAAGGCACATTATATTTCCAATTTACAGAACAATATTGATGCCTTCACCTCTTATGAGGAGGAAAAATTTGAAGATATTTATGATGGATTTTTGAAAAGATGGGATTTTTTCATAGTTGCATTAAGAAGAAGAGAAGTGATATCTCCTACAAACTTAATATGGATTCCGGAAATAGCTATAGCTTTGTGTACAATAATCCCTTAGGTCAATGAAAAATGTAGGGGCATATGGATGGGAATGAGAACAAGGACTTCTCTCCTTCTCACCCCGATGTATCCATGGTAAAATAGAGATCCTCAAGATCCCACTCACTTTGAGGATTGGCAGAGGAAGATAGAAGCAATATTAGGGTATAGTACTTCTAAACTAAAGCACCATGATATTTAGTTTCAGCCATTTGACATGAGTAGTCAATTGGAATGTAGAATTCACAACCCAATATTTGAAGAGTAAAGTTTGTAAGGGGAATTAAAAACAAGTAAGTATGGGGGAGATGATAAGGCCAAAATATGTCTCATTAATGTGAAATAAATGATCTTATTTTACTCTCCTTTTTATCAAGTTTGACTACATTTTGAGACTTTTGTTTGATCTAGTATAAGTTAGGATGTAATTGTCCATATTTTTTTGGATTTAGTTCTAACATCTAAAAACTGTGTAATTACTAACAAAGTGTGTGGAAATTCAGTTTTTGTAATAAAACATGTCACAATCAGTCAGAAGAATGAAGTATGAAGCAATCAACACATTTTTTGGAGCATTGGCTTCAATACAACTTAGTTCTAGAACCTCTAGACTTAGTTTTGGAACTCCATCACACAACTAAAGAGATCTATTGCTTAGCTCTGAAACCTTCAGACTTAGTTCCGAAACTCTAGCACTTAGTTCTTGAACTCTAGCACTTAGTTCTGGAACTAATGCACATAGCTTCGAAACTTTCACAGTTAGTTCTGGAATAGTTCCATTTATCTCCAAAACTTCTCCAAAGTTCTGAAATCAATGGGAATCTATTTATTTTGACAACATACAATGATAGAGTAATCAATGGGCCTTTGAATTAGGAGCATATAAACAAATTATCAATTCTTCATACTCCATATCTAGAGATAACTTATCAGACAGTTGTATGTCCAACAAGGTTCTAAATTCCACATCTATTTTTGGCAGTATTCAGCTCCATTTGAATCGTAAGAATAAATATGGTTGTAAATGCATATTTGGATGATGAAATATACATAAAGACATGTAGCTATATTTAATACATATATATATAGATAGATAGACATAGAGAGATGGAATATATATGATAGAGGTACAATGAAGTTTTGTAAGAAAAAATATTTCAGTAATAAAATAGCCACTTCATTTTGAGAGAATCCTACTTTATCAAATCCTTATTTAAGGTGGAGTAAGGACCCACTCCTCCAAGAACCAGGATCCTTGTTTTATTGGTGTTTATATTTCTAAGAAAATTGTGTAGATCCATTAATTCTATAAATACTTTTGATTCTTTAGTTGAATTCTGATATGTACTTGTCACTATAGGTGTTATACACTAGACTCTTATTTCCTTGCAAGCATTTTCACAACATTTTCAGCCATGTGTTTATTTCGAAGAAAGTGTGTTTACTTCTATTACATGTGTTTATTTCCAAGAAAGTGAGTTTACTTTTGTAATGTGTGTTTATTTTTAGCAATTTATTTCATTATGCAATGTGTGTTTATTTCCAGCAATGAGTGTTTATTTCAGCAAGTTTCTTATAGCATAGATATAATAAGGCTTTGGCCATGAAATCCTAAGGACACTATAAAAAACCCCAGAAAATAAAATAACAAAGACCTACAATCAATTACTATATCACTAGGATTCTTCTTGTTGCATATAGCTTCAGACACACCCATGGTTTGAATATGACATCAACTAAGAGTTGATTAAATGAAGGGAATAATGACACCCATCATAGACTACTCAATTTCCAAAACCTCCACATGAACCTAAAATACTTCATGTAATGCCTTCCTCCATAATTCCATTGATCCTATAACTTCACATTGTCTTGCCAATTCCCTCTCTCGCAATTCATTATACCTTAGCCACCTCTCCTCTCTCTCCACTTATATCGTAGGATCCACCATCTCACACCACACCATCTTATATGCCCTACTCCTAGTTGGAATTTATCTAGACATAGGAAAGGCTTCCAAACTTAGAGTATTAATCATGATCTTGATGGCTAATGGTATAACACGCAAGAATGATCCTCTTGGTTCTTGCAAGAACTCAAACTCAGTAACCTATGGGAAAGAATAGATGGAAACCATGTACTCCAACATATAGCTAGTCAACACACCACTCCACCAATGATCAACAAGATGATTCTAGGTTAGATCAACATCATGAAGCTGTTGATAATCTTCTTAGGTCTAAATACGAGGTAGATAATACCAACTTTTGTTCAATGCATACACTCAACCATTCATAGAAATCTACTGGGAAACAAAAAAATAACATCTCATAGAAATCATGATAGAGATGATCCTCTACCCAATTACGTGCATCAAACTCAGGTCAAGTGTTGAATCACTATGTAAACTCATACTCCGTGTTATTAAGCTAATTCTCAATGTTGTTTTAGTTCAAGCATTCTCTCATCACACATCATTCTTACAACAACTTCAAAAGTCATCCTAGAAATGGAACCAAAATGTAGTCACCTTTCGCTACTCCCTTTAAACCCCATGCACATCGGTACATCACCCATCCTTTACTAGGAGCTCACCTGAGGTGCACAAGGGTTCCAAACCCCTCCTTTGTGTGAACCTTGTAAGAATACTTGGGAATTAATGGAGGAATGTTTTCAGAAGCATAAATAAATGCATTCATTCTAGCACATAAGTAAATAAACTAGATCTAAGCACATATGCACCATAACGTAAAAGTAAACACTACAACATCACAAAGAAATTATATTTACACCATGAGAAATATGAAAAACACTAGGGGTTGGACCCATACCTAGAGATATTTATAACAATCCATCATATTCATTGATTCACAACTATTACAGTAGCCAGATTAAATCAAAAGGGTCATAGCATACCAAATACATCATTAAATAACATCCTATCCTTACAAAATGACTCTGCTTACAGGGTCATATCCATGCTCTCTCCTATGCAACCAACATACCTTTATCCTTGCATCACGCATCTTCTTCCTCCTACATTATCTCTCATTTCCTCGCAACTCTTCACCATACACCTATCCATCCACGCTTACACACCTTGTTTTGGACCCAAGCCCATTCTTAAATAGAGTGGGATATCTTCCCCACTACCTCAATATTACTCATGACCAGATCACATGCTAAGAGGGATCATGTTCCTTCATACTTGAGTGTCTTTGATAGCTAGCTAAAGCTATGATTAATTTGCACTTTACAGCTCCTCAAGCACAATGATTAACCCTTGATTTTTCCCTAGAATATTCTTTCCTTGGGCCGCAAGTCTTCATGTACTAACATTATCCACTTATCACACCTACCTACATCCTCGTGTGTTTTTTGTGCTACAACATATTCCATAATACAGCTAAGTCTTAGAACCCTCCTCTTCATCCATGCGCCAACCTTCACGTGCTCCATGTTTATTAGAACCCTTCACTCTAGCACTGCTCAATTGTTCAAACTATTTGTGTATAGTTATTTCTTCTTACGCACTCTTCATCACATGCCTTATCCCTATCTTTCCTTCTACGAGTGCTCACCCTCTACTCCAAGAATTTTTCATTTCTAGGATCAACCCTCTTTTATATCTATCTCTTCTCTTGCATTTGTCACTCCCACACTTATTTCTTATCAAGTCACAAGGATCCCTATCTATCAGTATTTTATAATATAACTTCATTTTCTCCAGGACACTAGCGCTCATCCTAAAAAATAGTGCCCATGCACTTATGTCCAAATCTGGGTGATCCTACTCTTCTTATTTCTTCTTTTTATCTTGACATTCATGGTTGTTCTTTTCAGTTATCTTACGCTTATACCGAGGTCCTAATTAGTATGTCATGTTATTAGTGTCAAAATTTAAACAAGAGATACTTATATATACACATCATACATACCATTATTAGGGGTTGACAAATATCATGGAATATCTATCTACATACTATAAAAGGGATTGCATTCTTAAGTCTTTTTATTCTGCATACACTACATAGGAGGGGTTTGTTTTGTTCCATCCACACATTCTGCATTTTATCTATTCACATCCAAATATCTCGATGTCATTGGCTTGAGGGAAACCTAAGGAAACTATTGCACACATAATCACATATAACTACATGGAGTCTGAGATGTAGTAAAGTGCTCATTCATAAGTTCACTTTGTCGAGTGACCGTTGGGGTCAATATAACTCCCCATTTTTTATCTTTTTTTAGGATTTGATGTGTTTTGGGGTTTTCTAGGTGAATATTGTTTTGTAGGTTACATATGATAGTTGTGGACATTATGTGACATACTAGTGAAAAGAAGTGAAGACCAACAAATATCTAGCGACCCTACAAAAACTAGTTTCTGAGGTTTTGCATAGACCGTAACACCCAGATAGGTTCTCTGGCACTCGGGTACCCTAGTCCATCCACATCCAAAATATATGCAATTTTCTAAGTGGAATTACAATGGGTTTCCATCTCTGTTTATCATTCTTCCAGAACATAACACTCTAGGATTAAGTGAACATCAGATAATTCATTCTTCTCTCTTCATTACATTTAGGGTTTTTATTTCATTATATTGTATAATATTATTATATCATTTATGACTCTACAATATTAGATTTAATATTAAGATTTTATTAAATCATCAAATACCCCATCCTGTTAGGGTGTCCTAATAGTTGAGAATTTTATTCTAATACCATAATCTTCACAAAAATCATAAAATTCAACCCCTCTACCAGATCTCAAAAATTTGATCTTTACATTCTTCTCATTTTCAACCAATGCTTTGAATCCTTTGAAATTGTCAAGTGTCTCTTATTTTTCTTCAGGAATGTTATCCATGTCATCCTTGTTTATTCATCTATAAGTAACATGAAATAACTTTCACCTTGCATGCCTTAAACCCTAGTGGGTCCACATAGATCAATATGTATCAAATCTAGAAGACCCGATGTGGAATATTCCTTGGATTTGAACCTCCTCCTATTTTACTTTACATGTTGGCATGCTTTACAAAATTACTTGCAAGTTTTATGATCTTGGGCATGTTCCTTACACACTTCTTAGCAATGATCTTGACCAAATTGTCAAAGTTTAGATGCCCCATCCTCCAATTCCAAAGCCACCCTTCATCACTCTTGCTCATGAAATAGATCCCTTTCTTGATTTATTTCTAAATATACATGGTTTTTATGGTCCTCTTGGCCTTAGCAATCACCTCTACTGATTTGGATTTTCTTATGTCACATCCTTTTCTATGAAATGTCAATGTTTTCCCTTGACTACACATCTAAATCGCACTAAGAAAATTGTGCTTCAACCCTTCTACATATAGAAAATTTATTGTTATGGTCTTTCCATTATCCAAAATCAAAGATCCTTTAGCATATATCTTGGAAAAATTATTATCACCAAACCTTACTGATTTAACAAATATAGAGAAATATGTTAAACCCTATTTTTAGAGTCACAAACAATGATATAAAATAAATTACATAACTAACCTAAGAAATAAGCTATAAAATTATGAAACACTAGGTGAAAGAGAAGGGATAAAGACTTATCTAATTTCAAAATTGATGGACTGGACTATGCCAAACTAAAAAATAGATAAATCGGAGGAGAAAACTATCACAGATGAACTTAGAAAATTGTGCAATTTTCAAATATACCTAGATTGGGGTTTCTAGATCAGGTTAGGGGTACCTTGGAACTATATACTTCTTTTGGGAACCCATGAATATGAAAATTACCAGAAAGTTATTCCTTCTATGACATTTCCCTTCGTTGTTTATCACATGTGTGTCGCACTATGACCGTAGAACTATCCTATGACCTACAAAGAGAAAGAGAACCTGTAAAAACCCAAAACACATCAAATCCTAAAAAATAAAAATATGTAAATGGGGATTCAGAATGAGCTTAGAGGTCACCTGATAGAGTGAATTTACAATCCGAGCATTGTAATACATTTCAGACTCCATGTAGTTATGTGTGTGTGTAGAATCATGCCCTAGGTGGTTCTTATACAAGATGCACTGAATAGTGAGCAATAGCTAGATGTAGCAATGTAATTAGATGTGTGGATGTCAAAATGAATAAACCCTCCCAAGAATTTTATGCATAAGAATGCAGGCCCTTGTTCCTTAAATGATAGCTAGATGGATGATTTGATGCTCTTGAGATGCCTTTAGATGTAACCTTAGCTGATAGTAATAGATGCTTAGAGTTTTTTCCTTTATTATGGTCACATAACTTTGTATTTATATGATTCCCTTGTTTGAATTTCATAATTACCCCTAAAAGGCCGACCCATAAGAAATTAAGATGCCCAACAGATAGAAGAGGCAAGTAAAATACAAAGAGGTCAGGGTACTAAGAGGACGAAGGTGCCTAGGCATTGGTGTCTTGGTTTTACGTTGGCTTCAAGATTCAGAGAAACTAAAGTGATGAAGGTAAGATTGGGTTGTGGGGTGTGTAATACCAAGAAAGAAACCAAAAATAAAGTGAAGAGGTAAAAAATAGTGGTCAATTAGTATTGTTCTCACTTAAGAATCATTTGAATGCAATTATGTGATTAGGACCTAGAAATGTACCCAAGTGTTTGATTTTGAGTCTACATTTTCCCCCACTTTATGTTATTGAGCGAATGTTTGATAACATAAAGTAGATAAGAGAGGCATAGTTGATAACCATGTTGAACAATGGTGAAAGCATGTTGATGAGACAAGAAAAATCATGAAGTGATAACAAATGAAGCATGGAAGCTAAGGAAGAGGAAGTGATCATAGGGGTGAAGCGTATGTGATTTTTCATGTTTTACCTATTGTTGTTGTTCTTGATGCTTAACATGTTTGCGATGTGACTATTGCTTCCTATTAGGATGAACCTACAAAGAGAAGAGAAAAATAGTAGTCAAATATTTTTATATGTAAAATTTGATCCAAATATGTACAAATGTGAAAAATTAGTAAAAATGAACATGTGCATATGATCCATGAGGAGTAAAAAATATAGAAAGTGTCCTGGAAATGTTGTAGAAGAATGAGTTTTTTGGGAAATCTCATGCCAAGTGTGAGTATTTTGGATGATCTTATTCCACGATAGATGAAGTTTTGGGGAGAAAGGTCTAGTGTTATTCTCTAACCCTGAATCCTTCTCGATGATTTATACACCACTGTAAATGGTGTGAACCTACTTTGTTCAAGTTTGATCTAGTTCAATTCAACATAAATAGAAAAAGGAGATAGAATACATTTTGATTGTTGGAGGATTGTGCCTTTTTAGTGAAAACTACTATATAAACTGATGTAAACTTAGTCAATCTGAGAAAACCACTATAACTGCCCCTAGTCATAGGCACCCAAGAAGGGTCAGGAGCATCCAAGTGCTCATGTCTATATCTAGGCATTCGCGTTTGTACTGTGTTGAAGACCCAAGTCAGAATTTGGACTATATCTGTAACTAAATATTATGGTTTTCTTGTATTGTGTACATATGAACTGTGATTATGTCCTGTTGAATGGGGTGACTGATTCACCCAATGTATTCCCCCTTATTCCCCCTTTTTGGGGTGCATGCAAAGTTGCTAGGAGGATACGACCAAAAGGAGAGGAATGTATGTTGATCTAAAATTGATGCCCTATAGGGGGAGGGAATTTGCACGGTAGAAACTAAGGCACATGCAAACAAAGTGATTAGAAACATGTGTTCATGCAAACAAGATAAATACACATATAGAAGACATTGTGTAATCTAGCAAGAAAGAAGACAATGCAAACCATGCAAAAAAGATTGTAAACATGGGACATTGTTGACAATTTTGCAATATAATTAGGGTCAAATCACCCAAAATCATACAATGTGCACATAATACCAAGGGCATAGCCCAAAAATAATGGCATATAATGGAAAAAAATGAAAAATAGTAACAAGCAATGAAATAGACAACTATGGTGGTAAATAGTCTCTGTAAGGAAAATGTTGCACATGAAACACATGTTAGCATGTTAGAAAGATAAAAATCATGTCAAATCATGAATGATATGATATAAATAGTGTGCTAGTAATAATATGAAGTAGTATAAATCGATACAATATCACCTTTAATGTGCATGAAAGTAGATGCCCCTAGGAGCCACTGTGGGGCTGATAAGAGGTAGAATTCCAAATATCCATATTGTGTGTAATGATCTGTGTAAAGTATGAATTCAAAAATAGAAGGAAAGTGAATGCACAAGTGTATATAGAAAATATAATGATATACAAAATATTTATCTAACATAGTGATCAAATTGTAACATGCGAGTATGAGTAAGAAAGAATAATTTACAACCAAGATATGCAATATGTTGTGAGTGTGAATTGAATGGAATGCATAGTGAGTGTGATAGGAGAAGTGTGACCTCCAATTTAATACGTACGAATGTGTATGCAATGAGGTTTATTTATAAATTACCCCTCAACAGTCAAGAATGAACCATAAAACAAGAGTGCATCATCAAGAAATGGTTTAAATTGTGAGCTAGAAAGATATGATCAATGATGTATAGAGTGTACATAGTTTAAAATGTAGTGAGGTTCATTTCATATTTAGACCCTCAGCAGTTGATTATGAACCTTGGAACTAGAGTGCATCATATGGAAATTGTTGTGTAAGAGTTTGATGCTATAAATATGGGTCATTAATGCACCAAGTTTAGAAGTGTGCCATGTGTGATATTTATGTATGTAGTATTCCCTTAACATTCTGGTCTGGACCAAAGCACAAGATCACATCATATGTTAGTGTGTTCGATTCATGTGGGGTTCACCAAATGATTTAACAAATATATAGAAATATGATAAACCCTAATTGTAGAGTCACAACACAATGATATACAATAAATTATAGCTCTGACCTAAGCAATAAGTTATAAAAATATGAAACCCTAGGTGTAATAGAAGGGATAACTTACTTAGTTTATTTCACAATTGATCTTGGACTGTGTCGATTTGAAAAAATATAAACAAGAGGAAATTTTCACAGACGAACCTAGAAAATTGTGTAATTATCGGATATGCCTAGACTAGGGTACCTAGATCAAGTCAGGGGTGCCTGGGCACTATAGACTATTTTTGGGCACATTTGACTATGAAAATGGCTAGAAATTGATTCCTTATGTGTCAATTCTATGTCATTTCCCTTCATTGTTTATCATCTATGTGTCACACTATGCCCATAGAATTCTCTTATGACCTACAAAGAGAAAGAGCACATGAAAAACCCCAAAACACATAAAATCCTAAAAATAGAAATATACAAATGGGGAGTCAGAATGACCACTACGATCACCCAAAAAATTGATTTTATGATCCACGCACTGTACTAAATTTTAGACTCCATGTAGTTCCCCTTGTGTGTGTGTGTGTGTGTGTGTGTGTGTGCAGAATTGTGCCGTAGGTGGCTCTTGTGCAAGATGCATTGAATAACAAACAATAGATAGATGTAGCAATGTAAGTATATGTGTGGATGTCAAAATGAAATTTCCCTCCTATGAATTGTATGCATAATAATGCATTCCCTTATCCCTTGAATGATAGCTAGATGGATTTTTTGATGCTCTTGAGATTCCTTTGGATGTAACCTTAATCATAATAATAGATGTTGATCGTTTGGTCCTTTATTATGGTCACATAACTTTGTATTTATATGGTACCCTTGTTTGAATTTTTTAATTAACACCTAAAATTCCTACCCATAAGAAATCAATATTACCAACAGCTAGAAGAGGCCCAAAAGAGGTGAGTAAGATATAAAGAGGTCCGGGGTGCCCAAGAGGACAAGGGTGCTTGGGCGGTGGCATCCTGGATGGTCGTTAGTGTCCAAACACAAATAAATTGAAGTGATAAAGGTTAGACTGGGTAGTGGGGTGTGTAATACCAAGAAGGAAACCAAAAAGAAAATAAAGAGGGAAAAATAAGTGGTAAATTACTACTTTTCTCACTTAGGAATCATATGAATGAAAGTATGTGATTAGGACCTAGTAATGTACCCAAGTGTGTGATTTTTTGTCTACACTTACTGATCCTAATAATTTCTCATTCAATGATATGACTTTACTTTTTTTCCTCTCATATGACCTGTAAATCCACTATCAATGTACAAAATCATTTCTTCATCTTGAGATTGAAATGTAGTTTTAACAAGCAAGGATTCTTCTTCACTTTTTACATTTGTATAGTACTAAGTGCATTCTTTATCTTTGGCATGAACATCCTCTATTTGATTTATAATATTTATATCCTTCTTATCTCCTTTGAACATGATGATTGAACAATTTATCAATGGGGAATAAAGACAACAATCCACATATTTATGACTAAACCCATTACATGAAAAGTAAAATCCATGAAATGAACTTACATACCTTTTGTTGCTTTAGGGTTCATTAACCATAACACTCTTTAAGAACCCTATATGTTCCTTTAATATTTTGACCAAAAATTTCCATAGCATGCCCATTTTTCTTCAAGGATCACCTCAAGTTGTTAAGATTTTCTTCAAAGCCTTCTCTGATACCAATTATTGGAAGCACAATCATTGAGAGGGAGGTGAATCAGTGTTTTAAATTTTATATTTTAATCACACATGTACATCCATACACAATTAAACATTAGGAAGAATAAGTAATTCAAATACAAACATGCACATGAGAAATAAACAAAAGAACACAAGATGTATTTGGGAAAACCTCAAGGGGAAGGAAACCCACTGAAACCTTTGCATATATTACACAATTCAAATATCTCTTTAGTGAAGCACCCACTTCACAAGGAGCACTCACCCCTAAATCTTTAGTGAGGCACCAACCTAAAAAAGAGCACCACCCCCTATTTATTAGAGCACCCACTCTACAATGAGGATACAACCCCCAAGATGACTAAGCACTCACTCACCCACCTGAATATTAATATCACCTCTAAAAACTTGTTTCTAAACAACTGATGATGACAACTCCTTCCACTCATACACCTCTCAAACCATGTCTTATCCTTCTTCACTCATACATGCACCAATGTGTTTTGATTAGATCATATAAAATTGAATAACAACCTCTATACCCTTGTTATGATTTCATGGAAATTCTTATACTCTTCCTTGATTCCCTTTAATCCCTCAAACACCTCTACCTTATTTTATCTTATCTTATTTCATTCTACCTTCTCCACTCTATATTTTACCTTATCATGATCTAAATTTATACAATTTACATACCCAAACTCTTCTAGGTTAGACATAGCCAATTAACCATCAAGATAAGTCATTTAAAACATAATAGGACATGTTACTTATACTTTCAAATTACAATATATGGCCATATAGGTCATCATAAGCCATTACAACACAATACTTCTTAATTAGGCCTAAACATTATGTCTACACCAATGGTGACAATTATAAATCCATGGGAACTTGAAACATATTTATCACAACACAATATGATCCAAAGACATATACAACATTATCAGATCACCATCTTCATGCTCGTATACCTCTATAATGTCCAATCTCAATGTGAAGTTCTCTATTATGCTTGTTCCTCCAATTAGGTCTATGCACCTAATTAACCATTCTTCAAAAATGATCAATTTAGCACATCAAAAAATATCACCAAGGAGTATATGGCACATTTATAGAAACATATTGACCTTAGGGTCCTCAAAAAATCGATAGCATACTTTTTTCAGGGTTTTAGGCCTTAAACCCTTCACTTCTCCAAGAGAACTTAAATACCACCTTTAGGCCTTAAGAACCACTCTTGAGATCTCAAGTCTTCAACACCTGTAACATCACCTCCTACCTCTTCTAATGTTTATAACACATATATAGAGACCTAGGACACATGTACAAACACTATATTTATATGCAAATAAATTTATATGGAACTTGAATACTTATACCTCAAACCTTCTTAGTTTGTCTAGATAGGTGTATTAGACCTTTAGGGTTTCAACAAGAATAATCCACTTTGAGTCCTCCTAAGATCTCTCACACATCATACATGACCTTTAATTAATGTCCATATGTCATTTAAACTATCACATCATGCAAACACAACAGAACCCTTCTTGACCAATATGACTGGTTTTTTCTTCATTATCCCTTTAACAATAGGATACCTTAAAATATAGTTTTTTCTGATTTATTGTACCAATCATGTCCATAACTTGTCACACTCATGTAACATGAATCCCTATTAAGCCCTAAAAATTACCAAGTACCTAGGGCGTGAAGGGTTGTGGTACATGACAGCAGGGCATGAAGCCCCGTATAGAAGTAACTTTTGGGAAGGTGTGAAGGTTCACGCATAGGAAGAAAAATTTCAGGACATAGGCACTTTTTGGACCATGGATAAAGTCATGATAAAGGAGCACATAAAAATGCAACCTAAATCGGTTATGGATAAAGCTAAATATGAAGACTTGTAGCTCAAGGAAAGCATATTCCTAAGTATCATTATGGTTATCATGAAAGGATTAGGAGATATAAAATTGGAGTTAGTTAGGGTTAGTTGGCATCTACATGTTAAGGATACTTGAATATGGAAGGACATGATAAAATTTTGAATTTTCTTACGTAATGATGGAGTGATTAGAGGAGATTCCTTTAATTCCCTTCTTATGTATTGATTTACATGGCAAAAAGAAGTGGGATATATGGATAGTGTCTAAAGAGTGTGTATGGAGAATGTGTGGATGGGACAGATGGGGTGAGAAAATGAAAACTAGGGAAATATGTGGGTAATATCTATTGTAACCTCTATGATGAAACCATTATAGGAAGAGTATTGAAAATTTATTGATGCATTAGGTCCATTCATGGATTTCTTGATGGATTGTCTACTGTAATGTTGGTGAAGTAATACAATGGGGTTATTCTAAATATCTGAGTTGATGGATCTTAATTTGTGTGTTTTATATTATGTTTTTGGGCCAAAACCCTTGTGTTCTTAATAATTTGCATGGTTTATATCTAATCCCTCTCTGTTATTATGACATTTTCCCCTATATTACATTGAATCCATGTTTGGATCTTATTCCCTTATCTTTTTTAGAAGATGTGCATATTTAAGTCTGTGTATTTTTCCTCCATTAATGATAAAAATTCTTGCAATGCTCACATAAAGAAGGGGATCAACACCTATGCGCACCTCAGGTGAGCACCCAGTAAAGATGGGTGACATGTCGATGTACTTGGGATTTAAGTGGATGGAAAAATTGACTACATCTTGGTTCCATTGTCGAGACCTATTTTGAATTTGTTGTGATAATTGTGTGTAATGATAGAACACTTGAACTTAGACATCATAGATACTTGGCTTAAAAGAACAGAGGATGATTTTGTTAAGTGATTTAACACTTGACCTAAGTTTGATGCATGTAAATGGGTCGAGGAGCACTTGTATCATGAGATCTATGAGACATTATTTTATTGTTTTCCAGTAGAATTGTATGAATGGTTGTCAACATATGCATTAAGGAAGAGTTGGTATTATAGACCTCATGTTTGGACCCAAGAAGAGTATCAGAGGTTGCATGATGTTGATCTGACATGGACTCATGTTGTTTATCATTGGTGGAGTGGAGTGTTGACTAGATATACCTTGGAATACATGATTTATATGTATTATTTCCCTAATTTTGTTGAGTTTGAGTTCTTGCAGGAGCCAAGAAGATCATTCTTGCATGTTATGTTGTTGGCCATTAAGATCTTGATCATCACTCTAAGTATAGAGGCATTTCCTAAGGATGGCTAACTTCCCACTAGGTGTGGGGCATAGAGGGTTGTGTGGTGAGAGATGGTGGACATTGTGGTGGAAGAAGAGAGAGAAGAGAGGTGGATCAAGTATAATGAAGTGTAAGAGAGATATTTGGCAAGACAATGTGAAGTTATATGAGTGATGGATTTATGGAGGCATACATTGTGTGAAGGATTTGAGATTCACGCAGAGGGCATGGGAACTGAGTATTCTATGGTACCCCATCTTAGAAAGTGTGGGAGAGAAACCCCCTAGTATTTTGGTGAGAGCTCGTTGTATGGAGAAAGGAGAGCCATAGGTTCACATCTTATCCCACCTAGTGTACAAATCCCGGCACTTAGTTTTCCAATTCCTGAGATAAGCATTGTTAACTTGATTGGTTTTGGTATTGGTAGTCAAGTGGTACCTCGTAGATATAATTTTTCATTTAGTTCTTCTATGGTAGCACATACATTTCCTATGTTTAGAGGCATCTTATCTAGCACATAATTTGGGCAAGGTCTGGGTACAAAATATTTGGGCATCACATCTAGAAGTGGTTCTATGTCATAGAATGTTGGCACATAGTTTAACATGATGGTGGGTACATAGAGCGCATCTACGTCATACCCATTACCTGTAATAGGAGGAGGATTTTGTAGATATGGAGGAATAGTAGCTAGTGGATCTAGTGGTGGAGGAAAAACATGAGGGAATCAAGGTCTTGGATCTGGGGGGCAAGGACTAAAACACCATCAACAGATTTTTTATGAGATGTCTCTTCACTTTCTTGATTACAAGGGTGTTGAAGATGTTGCGAAGCATGTACACAAGTGTGAATTGTTATGGCATGGTAAGGGTATCATTACCCTAAAGTAGAAGGCAAGTTAGTTTACAACTACATTATAGGGACACACACATATCTAGTAATGGAAGTATGACCCACATCAGGCAATGATGTATTATAATGTGTTGTGTGATACCTTCCTTACAGAATTTCATATTCTAGAGTTTGAGAAAAATAACATCAACACATTAAAGGATATTCAACAAGGTATGGAAGAGAGTGTGTGGGAGTATGATGTGCACTTTAAGACTCTCTTGTTGAATATTTCTTATGATATCCATCCATATCAACATGCTCATTGGTTCATGGGTGGATTGATAACACTCTTCAAGTGAGCACTCTCATATAATAATTTCATGGATCCACACGAAGCCTTAGAATGTGAATTTTGCACTAAGATTAACACTGGAGTAATCCCATTTTTAGAAGTAAAAATCACTACCATGGTGAAGAAATTAGAGAAAATGTCTGCAAACTCATCTCGTGAGACTGACAATGGACTATGGTATATGGATTGTGAGGTAGAAGGACACACATAGGACAATTTCCCACAAAAGATGGTGTGTGTTGTGTCATTAAATTGTGAAATATATCACTGAGATGATGATCCAAGTAGATTCCTGTTGTTATAGTGCATGATCCGTAAGAATGTGTCTTCTTATTGTGAGATTTTCTCATCTACGACACATGATACAAAGGATTGTTGATTGATAGACCAAATCCATGATGTCATTGATATTGTTGTGTGTCAGACTAGCATTGGAAATAATTTTAAGAATAAGGGTTGTCAATATGAAGGGAATGAAGATGGAGGAGGTTGAGGAAAGAGGTTTTTGTGGAGGATTAGAGGTCATGGTGGTCAAGGAGGTAGGAGTGAATTTCCCCATGGAACTTGTTACAATTGTGGATCTACTGAACACTACAAGAACAATTGCCTAGATTTGTTGTAGTGCTCATGGTGCAAGAAGAAGCATAAGTATGAGGAGTTCCCTGAGTTATATGAGCACATGAGATAGAACTAGAGGAAGGACAAGGGTCACAGGGATAGTGAGTATTAATTGAGTTGATCTGCAGTGGATGCCCAAGGTGGAAAATGACCATAAGTTGGAACCTGTCTTAGTAACTACGTAGGTATAAGCTGCACGTGCCAAGGAAATACCGAAACAAAGGCCTCTCATTACAAGAGAAAAGGTATTACATGGTAAATATCCTGATCCAACTTATCAGAAGTAGGTTTACTAAGATACCATGGAGTAGATTAGAAACCTGCAAAGGGAGATTCAATGTTTGAGGAGAAATCTCAGAAGTTGGAACATGCAGAGAATGCTGAGGTCCCTCAGAAGGACATGGATGAGATCAGAGAAGTGTGTAAGATGCTACATCATAAGGATATTATCCCTCTGTTAGGAAATGGGATGAGAGAAAAAGTATCGCACACTAGATGCGAGCGTGAGAGGCATGTCTTGCATGCTAATCTGCCCCCTCACGGTATTGATTATGAAAAAGAAATCACATTGAATGTAGTTGTGGATGGATGGCTCTTGAGAAACATTCTGATTAACAAGGGTGCTAAGGTCAATGTTCTCACTTTAGATGCATGGAATCAGATGGGGAGCCCCCCATCACAATATTCAAATGTGTTATACATCGTAAAAAGGAAAAAGGCTATGCCCATCGGGGTATTGAGGGATGCATCCATAACCATCCAAGGGGAAAATTTTACTGGATATTTTGAAGTCGTAGCACTTACCGAGGAAGATAACTTTCCATCCTTACTAGGATGCCCCTGAGTGCTATAAGAATAATGTTGACTTTTGTTTTAATAAAGGGTACATAAGCTTCAAGAATAAATAGGAGAGCTTCCACTAATGGATGGAAAGTCTGTGCCCTATATAGAGCCTTTGGGAGAATAGGACCTAGATAGAATCTATGTGTGCACCATTAGAGACCCTAAGGTTATTCATCCATCAAGAAAAGTAATCATTCAATGGGAAGATGCTCAGTTCATGAGTGAAAAAACTAGCATTGCATGTGAAAATTGGGTGCATAGGACCTATGAGCTAGTTGGAAGAAAAATGAAGGGAATTATGACTCGAATTTCTAGGGCACACTTAGTTAGGTTCCTGGGAGGAAAGAAATTACCTAGTTACACTAGAGAGGGTAATCCTGATGTCTTTCTATGCACGATGGAGGTATAGTGGACATTTCAGATAGAGAGGAGGAATATGCTTACTTATAATTTGAGTGGTTGTGGGTGACCCATCGAGATAATCTTTTAGAGTGGCTTGAATTGAGAATCACATTCTCTATGAGGTTTCTCCAAAGCAATGCACCTTCTACAATACACGACTATCATGGGAAGTATTTTGATTCATTCCACGTCTATGAATGTAAGAGGTTTTGGATGGTAGGCCTAGAAGCCTTACCCCCTTCACTATGGGTTCATAAGTTCTAATCCATCTTTCAGGGTTATGTGCATGCATGGTATGTCCATTCTGAATTGTTTCATCAAAGGGGTGATTGGAAAGAGTTAACAGTGGATATTATCTAGACTTTTGAGTATCAATCTCTTAAGCCATCAGTGAATGATGTGCTACAGATAAACAAACACCTTACCTTGGGAGATAGTTCCATGGCTAAGAACCAAATCCTAGATTTTTTTAGAGAACCGTAGTTGGGGGTGCACTTCATAAAAGAAGAACCAGAAGGAGAGATGGAAGAGATAAAACTTGAGCGTGCCTGCCTAGAGAAAGAAAAGGGTAAATTGCTATACTTGATAGATGGTAAGGAAATAGAAAATTTTGATGTTGCTCATACAGAGGGTATGTGTGAAGTATTGGAAAAATTGGATGAGAAAGCACGTGCCTACCATGAGCCATTGAAAATAAAGAAGGTTAACATTGGTACAAAAGCAGATCCGAAGGAAGTGTCATTGGAGATTACTGGTCAGACCAGGAGGTTTCAAAAATAGTTGAGCTATTGCGCAACTTCCAAGATTTGTTCCCACGTGGGTACCATGAGCTTAAAGGAGTTCACCACTCTTTAGGGGAAATTCATATTAAGTTAAAAGAAGGTACACACCCAGTTTGGAAGAGACCTTAAAGGATGAACCCAAATTTACGCGTAAAGGTTAAGGAGGAAATTCATAAGATGATAGAATTTGATATCATTGAGGAAATTAAATAATCTGAGTGGGTGAACCAAATGGTAATTAGTATTAATAATGATGGGAGTATAAGGATTTGTTTTTATTATAGAGATTTAAATGCTTCATGTGTGATAGATCCTTTTCCAACCCCATTCACCGAGACAATCTTGGAAGGTGTCATAGGGCGAGAGATATATTCTTTCACAGATGGATTCTCCATATATCATTAGGTAAGAATTATGAAGGAATACCTAGAGAAGACCACTTTCATGATAGAGTGGGGAAGCTTTTCCTATACCAATATGCCCTTTAGGATTAAGAATGTGCCTGGTGTGTTTTTTGCGCATCGTGGTATATGCATTTCAATACTTCATCCACAAATTTCTATAAGTCTACCTGGATGGTTGGATGGTATATGGTTTAGTAAAGGATCATTGTGATAGTTTGTGGTTGATGTTTGAGAGATACTGGAAGTTAAGTATCTCCATGAACATTAAGAAATTTGTGTTTGCTACTCCATTTGGCACATTACTTGATCACATTATATGCAAGGAAGGATTATTAGTAGACCATGCCAAATTTTCCATTATTTTAGGGTTGGATGAGCCTACCAGTCAAAGTGTGGTGTGCAGATTCTTATGGCACATGGGATATTACAGGAAATTTATCAAAGGCTATGCCAAGATTTCCATACCATTGGAGGAGTTGTTGAAACATAAAAGTAAATTCCATTGGGGTGAGGTGCAACAAGTGGCTTTTGACACCTTGAAGGATAAACTTACTACTGCCCATTTTGTGTTTTCCCTCTTGGGACAAGCCATTTCATGTGCATGTTGATGCATCAGGTATGGCCATAGGAGTAGTGTTAACACAACTTGGAGAGGGGATTGCTGATCACCCCTTGTGTTTTGCAAGTAGAAATTTAACGTCAGCTGAGAAGAATTATACAACAATAGAGCACAAAGCATTGTCCATGATTTATGCATTACATAAATTCAGGAAATACTTATTGGATACTCTATTTACCTTCTATATAGATCATATGACACTGAAGTACTTAGTAAACAAGCATGTTCTACAAGGTCGCATATGTTAGTGGATCTTATTGTTTCAAGAGTTTCATTTTTCAGTAATCGTGAAACTAGGAAAGATTAATTTGGGACCTAACCATCTATCCTGGATTAACTTAGGAGAGGACATGCAGAGCATTGAAAAAGCAATGCTAGATGCACATTTTTTTAGATTGCAACATGCATCCATCTGATTTGGAGGGTATTGTTATTTTCTTGTGAATGGGTGTGGCGCTAAAAGGAATGAAGGCTTTGGAGAATAATCAATTAGCTATACGTGCAACACCCTATATGTTGAATAACAGATACCTATACAAGCTAGGCCATGATAAAGTTTTACACTAATGTGTATTAGAGCATGAATATGTTACAATTATGGAGGAATCTCACAGGGGCATTACAAGTCGTCACTATGTAGGAAATGTTACCATGTGGAAGATTCTATTGTCAGGACTTTGGTGGGAGATGGTTTATAAGGATTTCATAGAATATTGCAATTCTTGTGACCATTTCTAGTGCCTTGGAAATGCGAGGCAAAAAGATGAAATTCCATTAAGACCTATTGCTAGTGTAGAGCCATTTGAAAAATGGGCAATTGACTTTGTGGGCCCTATTTCCCCAATCACGAATAAGACAGGTTCACGTTATATTATCACTTGTATAGATTATCTTTCTTGGTGGGAAGAGGTGGCACCTATAAAGGATTTCATGGTGGAAACAATGACTAGGTTCTTATTGGAGAATATAATCAGCATATATGGGTGCCCACTAATTTTAACAAGTGACAGGGGTACTCATTTCTTAAATGAGATAGTTATAATCTTGTTAGAATATTTCATGGTGGCCCATCATAAAACTACACCCTATAGCCCTCACGCTAATGGGACTATTGAGGCCTTTAAAAGATATTGAGCTACACATTAACTAAGATTTGCGATTTCAAAGGAGGAACTGGGATGAAAAAGTCTTTGTAGTGCTATGGGAATATCACATGACTTATAAATGTTTGAACAAGGCCACACCTTTTCAATTAGTGTTTAGCACAGAGGTATTTCTTCCAGTGAAATTCATGTTACCTTCTCTACATATTGTGTATTCGAGAGGACTAGTTGATGAGCGAGCATTGGAAAAGTGCATTGATAAACTTATGATATTGGAAGAAAGGTGAGACATTGCTAGGTGGAGTCAGAAGATGGAGAAAGCACGACAGAAGGCATGGAATGATCTTCATATTAAGAACAAGAAGTTTGAGGTTGGGCAGATGGTTCTACTATATGATTCTAAGTTTCTATACCATCCTGGGAAACTCAAAGTGCATTGGTTGGGGTTGTATGTTATATCATATATACTTGATTCAAGTGCTTTCCAGTTACAAGCGCTAGAAAGAACACGTCTGTATGGTTATTTCAATGGGATTAGGCTGAAGCCCTACTATAAATAAGTCTTCTGTGTGTTTGTAAATAAGGTAGTGTTTCCATGTAGCTTAGGATTTCCCTTAATGCATTTTCCTTTATATGTGTTTCCTTTCATTTTCAATTTTATTTTCCTTTTCATTCTATGTTGTGTGCATTGGCACACCAGTAGCTAATTTCATCATAAGTGGTTTCATGCACAGAGAACTACACATAATTTTTGTGTGGGGTGGATTACAGAAATGGTTAATACATTTCTTAGGGAGATTAGTTTGACCGAAAACTCATTTTGGAAGATTGGTGCAAAAATAGAAAAATTGGTTCATGTTGTATGAGAGGTGTTCTGAGGAAAATGAAGATAATTGAAGACCACATGGAGGAGAAATATTCACGTAATGTAACATGAGATCAATGACACCATGGGAGACTACTTGGTGGAAAACATAGAGGTTATGTACTTTGGCATGGTAAGGCACGTGAAGGAGGTATGTGGTAGTGAAGTAGTTTTGGCGCACAAGAAGGTTATGACTACAACACACGAAGGAAGGTCCCAAAAATTTATTTAAGTGGAAAAATTACTTTATTAAAAAGTGACTTTAAAAACACGTGGGTCAATGACATCGAGGTTATGAAAAAATATAAATAGGAGGAGAAGATAGTCATTTTAACTACCTTTCCTTAGAAAAATTTTGTGCTCTCAAGCTTCAAGTATGATGAGGGTTTGATAAGGAAGTGAGGTACTTTTCACAAACCTGTGGAATTTTTCCAAATGTGGTAAGATCCTGTGGTGTAGAAAGGGGAGGAGAAGATAATAAAACATCAAGGGGGTTGCATGAAAAGGAAGTGTTTGAAGTCATCAAGTTTGGGCAGGCAGAGGAAAATCAGAAACACCTAGGGCATGGAAGAATGAAATAGAGATGGCACCAAAGAAGGGAAGGGAATAAAAAACAATGGTGGAGAAGGAGGAACCCATCGAGGAATACTCAGAAATGTAGTACCCTCCAGGTGTGTTTAGGGTAGAGAAGTGGAGTTCAAAGATTTACATATGTAAAATTAGTTAATTTAACCACATAACGGATGAACACAACAAGTCAATGAGGGAAGATTTAGTAAAGGACATTCCAGGGGTGGATGAACTCGGAAACCCTAGGACGGATGACTCAGTTCAAAAGGAATTGAAGAAGACTGGGATTTTATAGCTTTGGGAGTTGTCATTTTTTAACCAAACCCATCCCACTCTTTAGGTGGTTAATGTTACAGGTACATGATGACTTATTCTACTTTGTAGGGAGGAGGATGAGTATTACAGGCCATTTGATTAAAAGAGTAACGGGCATGCGAAACACTTGTGAGGATATGGCCCTCAATTTTCATGCCACTATAAAAGTGGAGTTGGCTAAACAATTAAACTATGAGAAAGGGGGAAGGGCTCAAGTCATTGTGGATCTATCGGACCTAGCATTAAGGGTTACATCTTGACTCATCAGCTGCAAGTTTGGCTCATCATGAGTGGCAGATGGATATCAACAAGAGGTTTTTATACATTGCATATAGGGTATCTAAAAGGGTTCATTACAAATTTTCCTAGTTTATTAATAACAGTATCATTTAGGAGGCATGAGTGCATAATGAGGTGTTATAAAATATCACATGGGGTTCCATACTCCTGTTAATCCTATTCTGGGAAATTGGTGTTCCAGATGGGCTAGATGTAAGTATATGGGTTCACCCACTGGCGCACTCATCTCCTGCAGTGTAGTTTGCACAATTTACTTGTGATGGGTCCATCTTGAACACTTACAAGGCAAAATGAAAAAGTGGTATGAGAGACTGCACAAATATTTTGAAAATGAATGACACATCTTGCACAAGCTTCCAATATTATTGGGGACCAGGTCAAGCTTGTTGTTACGCAACACTTCATTTTGGAACGGTTTGTGATCACCAAAGGAGAAATAGTTTCATGGTGAAAACTTTCATTTACATTCACCACTAAATACATGAAGTACGCCATCAACTTGTTGAAGGACACACAATAGTTGACCTTTGATGTTGATAAAGTGAACGTTGATGTTCACACCATGCGCATAACCTATAGGTATGACTTAAGGCCTAGAGACCTTGAAGCCTAAATTTTTGGATATGCATACATAGATCAATGTTACCATCACAGGCTACATCCATAGGATATTTTTATAGCTATGCCCTAAAGCGTGGGGATGATATAGGTGGAAATTAGAGACTCTGCCTTCTCAAAACAACATGAAGTGACAATCCCACCAATGAAAGTGGTCCAGGAGAAGGAGAAGAAGTAGTAGAAGAAGAAGAGAGTGAAGGAAAGTTGGACACTTCCTAGAAGAGGAAGTATTATACATGCCAAAGTAGCAGTGGAGGTGCAGGAACCTCACAACAAGAAAGCATTGAGGATTCACAAGCAGGGTGTGATGAGGTTCAGTTGTCAAAAGAGGAAGATCCAGAATACAAGAAAGAGAAGGTATATGAATTTTCCAAATTGACAATGGAGATGAGATCATAAGGAGATAACATGATCTGTAGAGAGGAACTTAAGGCATAACTCAAGGAAAAAGAGGAAATAAGGGTTGAGTCAGAAACCAAGGAGAAATTTGATGCACACACCAAGGAGAAAGCTCATTCTTTAGAGGAACCTGAGGAGAGTCCAGCATGAGTGGCTTCTACTACCCAGCCTACCAAACTAAAGGAGGAGTAAAATAAGGGGGAATCCTTTGTCATAAGGGAGGATAAGGGGTTCACTACAGGATCAAAGAAATAATTCTCAAAGTGCAAGGAAAAAAGGAAAAAGTGGAAACCCATTTCACCTCACATGGACTTTGTGGATGACCCTGCAAAGGTACTATGTGCAAGGTTCCAAAGTACACTTGCCCCAAAAAAGCTACATGGCTGGTATTTATTGGATCAAGGTGGGTTGTGACCAGAATAAAGAAGACGGTCACCTGGAATTGGCATTTTCATGTAAAAGAAACTTAATTTGAGGTCAATGATCACACGATCGAGACAATCCACTTGAAGAATAAGGAAGGGGAGAAATACAATGTGGTGTATCCAAGCCACCTCAATGAGTAGGCATACAATGTGCTAGAAAAGATGTCCTCAAAAGTTATATGATGTAGCTTAGACATGAGGGAAACCATTTGAACCCTGGTTGTAGATAAGAAAGGGAAGGAGAAGGAGATAGAGAGACTACACCAAGGATTGAAAGGCGAGCAAGCATGAACCAAGGAGGCCTATGATCGATATGGTGCCCTAGTTAAAAGTATCTTGGGATAATTTCCATTGTTGGTGAGCTAAGCTAGGACAGTCTATGGTGATGAAATGGACTATCTAGAGGACTTGCTGGGGATGTTTCTGGCCAACGTCAGGGATGGCACGAGGCCTACCATTGAGGAGATCTCCAAGGAAAGAGAAAACAACAATATTGTTGTAGAATCCTGGATCACTAAGCTGGAGGATTTTCTCACCCAACTCAAGGAATTAAATATACTAGCAGATAGGGGCTTCAACAACTACTGTAAATATGAGCCCGTAATTGATTTGAGGGTGACAGATGAGGATGTAGCCCTCAAAACCTTATAGGATAAGGTCCCAAAAAACAAATATGGGCGTGCACACAATTGATTGTTGACACTAATGCATAGAAAGATAAGATAAAGACCAAGTGCAAAAATTAGAGTTTTGGATTGGTGAACTCCAGGACTCCATCACCAAACATATGGATGAGTTTGAGGGTCTTTGTGTGGAGTTGGTGGTGGTGATTCAGGATCTGAAGGAGAATATGGAAGATATCACACCAAACCAAGTACCCATCATTGTAGGGGAGGCATAGGGGAGAGCTTTGATAGAGATGGAGACATGGAAAAATTTGAAAGGTTAGATGTAGAATTCATTGAGTTACTCCAGTTCGTCTTCTAGGTGGTAGCAGCATATAAGTTTCTATTTTCCTTAGCCAATTTTTGCTCGAAGAAATTTTGTTCAAGGAGCAGAAAGGATTGTTGTGGGAGGAAATCGAGCTAGTGTGGGGTGATGTTGAGACCTTAAAATGACTAAGTACCTAAGGCACGAAGGGTTGTGGTGTGTGGTATAAAGACGCGAAGACCTATACAAAAGTAAATTTTGGGAAGGTGCAAAGGTTTGCACCAAGGTAGAAAATAGGTTCAGGACTTAGTCAATTTTTGGACCATGGATAAAGTCATGATAAAGGAACACATGGAAAGGTGGCCATAATTGGTTATGGATAAATGTAAATATGAATACTTGCAGCTAAAGTAAAGTGTATTCTTGGGTATCATTATGGTTATCATGAAAGGATTAGGATCTATAAAAGTGGTGTTAGTTATAGTTAGATGACATCTTCATGCTGAGGATACTTGAGTATGGAAGGATATGATGACATTTGGCATGTTATTTGGTAATGATGGAGCGGTTATAGGATATTCCTTTGAGTCCCTTCTTATGTATTGATTTACATGGAAACAACAAGTGGGATATATGGATAGTGTCTAAAGAGTGTGTATGCAAAATGTGTGGATAAGAGGGATGGGATGGAGAATGAGAACTAGGAAAATATGTGGGTAATCTCTATGACAAAACCATTGTAGGAAGAGTGTTGAAACTCTGTTGATGTATTAGCTTCATTCATGTATTTCTTAATGGTTTGGTAACTATAATTTTGGTTAAGTAATATAATGGGGTTGTTATAAATATTTGAGTTGATGGATCTTGAGTTGTGTACTTTATATTATGTTTGTATGCCAAAAACCTTATGTTTTCTTGATAATTCTCATGGTTCAAATATGATCCCTCTATTATTATGACATTTTCCTTTATATTACATTGAATCTATGTTTGGATCTAGTTCCCTTATCTTTGTTAGAAGATGTGTATATTTAAGTATGTGTATTGTTCCTCCATTAATGATAAAAATTGTTGTAAAGCTCACATAAAGGAGGGGCTCGGTGCCTACACATGCCTCGGGTGAGTGCCCAATTAGGCTGGGTGGTATGCCAACATGCTTGGGATTTAAGTGGGTAGAAAAAGTGACTACACTCCCATACTTTCTCCCTTAACTATTTTCTCACCATGAACCCTCAACTGATAATAGTTCTTGTAAATTATTTAAAAATTAGGGTTTTATCATACCATACCCTAGTACTTAGAACACACCACCATTATTTTAAGGATCTTTGTATAATTTTCTATGATCCCAAACCATCACATAACATTTTACACAACATTTAGAGGCAAAAAAATCAATATTTTGGTTATCGTTATCAACCTAGGGTTTTAGAAGGGTTTAGACCACCTTGGATTCTTAATGATTTTTCATAAATTTATAATGATAAAAATACTTCATTCTACTTAGAAATTAATCTTAATATACCCCTTAAAGTTTCCCAAAGAGATCTGGTCCCCATGCAAAGCGCACATGTGTGGGTGAACACTTGAAGTTGCATATCGAGATGGAAATTAATGTTTTTAGAGCTCGGTAGAGCTCAAAACATAAAATCTGACTCTTTCCTTTGACCCCTAACCTAAAAAAATTTCCATACCTTTTCAATAACCTTATCCACGTATTCCAATGCTCATATTATCTCAACCACCTTAGAATTTGAATCTCGTACCATATTTTCCATGAGTCTATTGACTTGCCTTCTAGATCTTGCTTCAAAGGACCTTGAATTTTCCCTTAGTACATGTACTAAGAACTTTTATTCCTTCCTCACATTTTAATTTTGTGTCACAAATTATCTCATGTGCATAATCACTCCTCATTACCTATTCTTCTTATTTCCTCATGTCACTCTACCCATGGTTATATTAGGCCTTGCAAGACTAGACCTTAACTGAACTGGTTCATGACATGTCACAAGTTGTATTCCCTTGAAAACAACTTAGGAACACCCTTACACAATTTTCATATACCACTATATTTTCTATACATCACACCAACCTCATACTAACACTGGATCAAACACACTAAACCATACATGGAGACCATGCTTACTTGACCATGCACCATGACACCTAAAGGAGACACCACATATGATTACTTAGTTTTCTTCAATTTCTCTCACTCATCTTGAATGAATCAACCTTCAAAAATGTAAATTTATCAGTAATAGTCCTTTCTCACACCCAAATACCATTTGACACCATGACATCAATTACAACATTCTCAACAACTTGACGAATCTTTAAGGTTTTGGATAGGGAAGAGGTAAGTGAAATCTAAAATTTTCACAATAGAAAGTAGAGTTTGATCATTGATCTTATGTATTAATATTCAACATTTTTCTATACAAAGGAGTGTAAATGAGAAATTTAGAAATAGATAGAAACATACACTTAGTGAGGATAGGATGTGGATGTTTGTCTTATCCAAGAAATAAAAATTCAATTAGTAGTGTTAAAGGGTAAATTTACAAATTCGGGTGTCTAAATTTTCCCCCTTTAAGCACAAAATGAAAATTTCATGTTTAAAGGAAAATATTTCTAAGTGTATAGAAACACTTTTTTCTCATATTTTTTATTTTCCATATGTGTTCGTGTTAGCACACTCCATGATGAAACTTACAACATATAGTGTACTCAATGTCCATAGTATAAATTGAATTTTAAATTAATTTTAAATATGGAATATAAACATGCATAAAGTGAAATGAAGAGATGTAAAACGTAGAAAGAGTACACCTGTTTTTTGTAGATGAAATAGATTCATGTTCCTTAATTTCAATTGGATATTTGTATTGTTGTTGGTAAATTTTTTTGAAGGATTTGGGGTGATCACTCCTCAATTATGTTGAAGGATAAAATAGAGTATTTGGTGTATGTATCCAAACATTGAATGGAATGTAGTGAGATAAGAAGAGATAGAGGTATCATTACACCCCATGAAGGAAGAATATTATGAATAAAATCATTTAGTGACTTTAATATCTTTCCCTTTGAAATGAGGAGAGGGAAGACTACCTAAAAATAACTTAGCCACTATGATATTTTCCATAACCCTATATACCACACCATTGTAGACAGATCTAGGTTCAATGTATATATATATATCGACACAAGGTATAAAATATAATGAGTTCCCCCATATTATTCTCATTTGATTTACTGTTAAGTAAGAGTTTGTATTACATCATAATGTCAATTAATAAGGAGACTCATACCCCTAAATCACTTGTATTTTTTAATTAAAAATAAGTATATAAAGTGGAGGAGGAGTGATATATTTATTCCCCATGTAAAATGATATGAATTTTGTCATTTGAGTCTAATATTGTGCTAAAAACATGTATCCATGATGAGAAATATGAAACTATTGAAAAAATATAGTCTTAGTCAGGAAGGTCTCCATGGTCCAAAATATTTTGTACAATATTTACCATGTATGTTTTCTTCCAAAATTTGATGTTTGGAGTTGTTTCTAAGTAGTTTTTCCCTATGAAATCATGTGTCTAAACCTATACTTTTCATGTAAGTCTATAATAAATCTCGATGAATTACCCCTCTTTTGATGCATGTGTGATAAATAATTTGAGCATGTAGCTAAAAATTATATATGTTTTCCCATGTATTGTATGTCTAAGAATCTATAAGAGAGTGTAAATTTTGAAGAGGTGGCCACCTTGGAGAACATGTACCTACAAAAGGGGTTGTGCGTAGTGGAAACCATGACACATTAAGAGACAAACAACCATATTAATAAGATAAATAATCGTAATGATAGAATTAATTAAAAAAATAGTAGTAGAAATAACATAGATGTAATAGAACTAGTATAAATACAAAGCAACAATCAATTGAGAAAACAGGAGAAACAACATGCAAAAAAAAGTCACATCAAGGCATAGATCCGCAAACTTGGGACACCCATTGTGTCCCAAGATAATATAGACACTTAATCTACATACAAGAGAAGTAGTATCACTCAATGAGGCATAGAGCCAAAAACTTGGGACACCCACAATGTCATAAGAAAATAATTCACTCAGATCACATATAATGAAGTAGACAAGCGGTAACAAAAGTAAGTAGAAAACATGATGTATAAAACAATAGTGATAAAATAAGTAAGAAGAAAAATATCACATGAAACAAGATATGTCAGCATTTTCCAAAACACATGTGGTATCCCTTTTGTTCAAATATTAGCATGTACATAGTATATGCAATCAAGTGTAATAAAAAAGTATAAAGGAAATATAATGAAATAATAGCACTTGTATAGTGTGGAGGTTTGTCCCAAAGGTAAGTAATGTAAGGAACCAAATTAGCTCATATTAGCATGTAATTATCTTTATGTATTGAATAAATCTCAATATACCTCATGAATGTGTGTGTAAAAAGTATAAAATATATACCAGTAATCAAACCACAGTGACAAATAACATATGTAATTTAAAGTGATAACAATATAAGCTATGTGTAAAGCACCTAGTTTTGTATTTTTGTAAACATATGAAAGTTTTTTTATTATTGAATGTATCTACATATAAAGAGGGGTCATCATAATATATGCTCAATGATAGCCTTATGAGGAGGTGAATATGATCCCAGAGAAAAGTGAGGTGTGGGCCTCAGCTTTGTCAATTAATAAGGCTCATATGTGAGTGGTGTAAAATTAATATCATGTGTCATAAAAACCTTGGAAAGAGAGAAAGGTGTACTAGATCCATGAGATACCATTTGTGATGGGATAGTTCTATGAGAAGGGATTGATGAGTGAGAGCCACAAGAGATAATATGTATAGTAAAATACTTATGAGGAATCCTATGAAAAGGATCCACTAGAGATAATAAGTGTGATAGAAGGATTTTTTAGAGACCTAGCATGATAGTAATTCAAAGAGGGATATACTTATTAGAGATATTATGAGTAAAGGGATTTGAATTGAGATTCATGATTAGAGTATACTTTTAAAAGGATGGTAATGGATTGATATTGATTTGGATTTATGTGTAAGACCCCATTGTGGTTGAGGAGATGTGATATAACATGTGATGACTAGGGATATTATTAACAATATTAATAAACATATTGGAAGCGTCACCCTTACCAAAGTACATAAAGGAATATATAGTGTAATGAAATATATTCTTAGAAAATAAGGTAGGGAGATCTACATATGCCCCCAGGTAATTGAGAAGGGATTATACATTGGTGCATGTAATCAAAGATTGAATAGTTAAATGACAATTGATAGACCCGCTAATAATATTATGTCATAACAAGGGATTATACATTGATGTATGTAATGAAAAATCGAATAATTAGGTGAAAAATGATAGACCCACTAATAATAGTATGTCATGAGTAAAAATCATATCAGTATCACAAATTTTATGTGCATGAATGTTTTTTTTGTGGAATTTGTATAATATTTACACAAATGTACTTCCATAATAATGCATCAATATTATGAGTAGGTGAACTCACTAGGGTGATATATTTGGCCATTTGTGTAACTTTATTCTTAGTAACAAGAAATGTAATGCTTCTATTAAAATAGTATTGTCTTATTCATTTATAGGCTCAAGATTTAACTGTCATAAATTCTCATCAGATATATCAAGGTATTCATAGTTAGTCTAATAATAATCATGATAAAAAATCATCTCTGTTATTAGAATTAACTAGTAGTGATAAATCAATATTATCCATTAAATTATTCAGAATGTATCCCCCATTTGGGTTAGGTGATGTGGTGGCAGAAGAATTTTTAGAAGAAAACTTAAGATTTATTTATTATGTTCTTATGTCTATAAATTTATACATATCATCATCATGACTATTTTTATTTATATAATTTCATCCATATATAGTAGGTGCCCCCTTACTAGTAACTAGCACATGAATAAGACCATTTGTATTTTCATTACAAATAATATCATAATTTGAATTAGGATCTATCCCACCTTGGTTTGGAGAAGTAGAGATATCCTCAGAGGGATCACTTGGTGTATGAAATTTATCATCATCACTATCATAAATATTAGGTTCATCACCCCTAGTGGGATTTAAATGTAATCTACATAAATAATTTCTAACACATCAAATGGTTCATAGTACTTAGAATCATATGCATTATATGTATCATCCCCATAAATATCATTATCCCAATAATAATATGTCTTAATTTTTTAGAGGAGTAGAGATATCTATATAATCCATTGTTTTGTTTCCCCCTAATTGAGCTTGTTTATGTTGTAAGTGCTTTGAGGCCATGGGAAATTATTTACGCTCAATTGGTATTGTTTAAAAAATAGGAAGATTACAACTCTCACATTGAGAATGCATCTTCCAAATGAGGTATGGAATTCTTATCCTATTTTTGATTAGATGAATCTTGTTGTATGTCTAAAGGTTTATCATTTAATAGCATAGCATGCTCATCAGATATAGTTGTTATAAATTTTGGTACCCATTGAGGTTTTGGGACTTGAGATGATTTTACAGCATAACAATAATTTATTTGATGTTTGTTAATTCCATGATAGTTGCAAAATAGACGATCATTTTTTTTTCAAGTCGATAGTAGGGATAATGATGAGTATGTAATAAAGTGATTGACCACTTATCTTGTAGCTCATATAGGATATCTTATTGTCTAGCATTCTTGTCAAACCAAAGGGGTACTTTTGCGTGTGGTTGACTTAGTATCCAAAATTGGTAATGTGGAACACGCACATTTTTTCATCTACATACGAATTTCACTTCACTTTTATGAGTATATTTATCATGTATAACATTTTTATGACATTTATTTTTGATGGAATTAAAGCTTTTTTATCATGATGTATAGAGACAATGGGACATGGGCATTGGAAGATTATTTTAGATGTGTTATCTCATCCCTAAGAGATTGTATTGTAGTATTCATGGATTGAATTTGGGCTTGAAAGGCGTGTTTTAATGTTGGAGTAGAGTCTAGGATATCCTTTTGAAGTGGTAGCAACATTAGGTATATCAAATTCCTTTTGAATAACATTGATTTAAAGATCAAGAATGATAGGAGGATCTATATTAACTAGTTCCAGATTTATAATGGACCTAGAATAAATAATATAATTTTCCACATTCTCATGTGTAGAAGGTATAATAATAATTATTTCATTCAGTAGAAAGAGTAGAGATACAATTCATAACGTCATTATGAATAGAAGCAAGATTTTTTTACATGCATGATTGTACATAAGTAAGAGATGTGTTATGATGAATGTGAGCATGTTGAAATAAATAATAGATGACATCCTTACATATAGGATTAAGATGAAGATAGTCAAGTAATGGAATGGTTGGCTCACTGGAAAAATACATGAGAGAATAGAGGAGAAAAAACACTAGGATTAGAATAGTCGAGAGATCATAAAAGATAAGACCCAAAAGTGATGTTGAGCAAAAAGTGTTTGTAGTTAAATTAATAAAAACAACCATATATGGAAATAGAAATTGAATTTTCAAAAATAGAAAGAAGTATTTTATTATCTGGGCATTTCAAACACTATCCTATCAGGGATTTGCAAAAAAATTGTACATTTTTCTGATAATAGTAATTTTGAATTTTTAATAAGTGTGCTAGACTTAGGGAAAATAAAAATGTGGTTTTCATTAAATATATAAAAACTAATTAAAACCTTGGAGGAATTTGAAAATAAATTCATTATGAGTGAAATAAGTCACAAAATAAAGGTAGGACCAAAGGTGAGTTTTAGCGAAAAGGAATAATCATCAAATTAAGAAAATGACCAATTATAGATATTAAAAATGAATTTAAAAAAAAATAGAGTTAATTAATTATCTAAATATGGGTAGTAGAAACCTCCAAATAATTGGAAAAAGTGTATATTTTTCTAATTATGTCTTAATTACTAAAAAATATTAATTTTACAAATTTGAAAATGTAGTCTTTTTATTTACCAACACCTAATAATTAGGCACACTGGAATCTCACTCAGACTAGTGTCTAAGTACTCACCCGAAGTGAGTGCAACTTACTAGGTCCCTCTTTGGTTAATCATACAAGATGTGCATTCATCAATAAACCAATGTGTAGCATAAGGTAGAAGATGAAATAAATAATCAATACACAAGTAAGGACAAGAAATAGATGAGAATAACAAGATCTTTGATTGTTCATTCATAAATAAATGATAGTAGGATCTGAATGCCAGTTACATCTATTCCATAGAACCTAACCCTGGTAACCCATACAATGTTACCCATTACAACACATTATCAGTACATCAAGATAGCATTTTCGTACATATTCAAAATGTTTTCCCGCACCTCATATAGATTGACTCACTCGTATACATAACAGTACTACATATCTCTCAACCCCCTTACAAAATGTGTGGCACAAATATTTATACATGGTGGGAACATTTCCTTCACCACTTACATGTGTTAAATCTAATAATAGACCTCTTGAATATAGACCGCATTCCTTTTTAAGTTCTGGTTTATTCTCCTTCTCGTTCTAAAAATATGTCGACGTCTTCCATGCCTGTGTCTTATAATTAGATGTTTGTGCTCTATCCATTCTGCATGTACTTTATCCAATCTAGACCTATTTCTGATATTGTCTTGACATTCATGCCAACTCTTATTTTTCCTATTTTTAGTCTTTTCACAGATCCGGATAACTCCTGAAATGTTTCTTTATACACATACCTTCATGCCCTAATGTCTCCTTATCTTCTACACACACCTTTGCGCATTTTTATTACTTCATTTCTCTCACACACACTTCTGCATGTTCTATTTTGACCTATTAATACTTTTCTAAAGTTCACGTGCATACTCATGTACATGGTATTTAGCCTTCTTGTGCATGGATTTTAACTAGCCACTTTCTCACCCCAACATTATCCCACACTAGGAATATTATCCATCCTCTACAATATAAAGAATAAAATAATAGTTCTGAATAATATCTAAAATAATAAGGGAAATACATCTAGTGAATCAAATAATAAATA
This sequence comes from Taxus chinensis, assembly GCA_019776745.2. Lineage (NCBI taxonomy): Eukaryota > Viridiplantae > Streptophyta > Pinopsida > Cupressales > Taxaceae > Taxus > Taxus chinensis. The sequence continues at coordinate 382,446,261 of CM034156.1, read as the reverse complement.
ATGAATACCATGCGTACATTCAAGGTTTGGCTAATGGTTATGACAAGATCTGTGGAAACTCTATGTTGATCCCATTTTCTATTTGTTTCCATTCTTTTACCTCAATAAAAAATTTCTCTGGGGTTACCTCAAAAATGTGTGGAATAATATCTAAAGTTATACCATCATCCTTATCCTACAAATCCTTTAATATGGCATCCCACTCTTTGGCCACACCCTCTAAACCATTCACCTTGTACATCATTATCATTTGAATCTCACCAAGCCTCTTTTCAACCCTATCACGCTTTTCCTTGGTTGCATCCTTTTTCTCGCTAACTTCTTTTAAAATCCTCTCATGCTAGGCCCTATTAGTTAATAATGAGTCCTGAATTTTCTTCACTTTTGGCTTCATCCTTTGTAGTACGCACATCCACGATCGCTGATATTTCTGATAAGTTAGAAAAAATGTTCTCAACCTATTATATGACTTCCTTTAACTTTGTGCCAAGTTTTTTATATTCTTCCATCTTCTACTCTACCATGGATTTATTCACATTGTCCATTTCTTTTGTTATAGGCCTCAACCAACTCTTTACTTTGACAAGAAGTAAGGGCACTAGTTCCTCAAAATAATCCACTTTATGTTATGATTAGGTTTATATTGCATCAAAATATATGATCATGTGCACACGATGTTATTAATAATTCCAATTGCCTTGTTGTATGAATCTACTGCTCGATTATTCTCATCAATCAAATCTTTGACAAGCCTCTAATTTCTCAAACCCTCGTGCTTTATATCTTTTTACATTCTCTTCAATATGGCCCCTTTATCAATATTGTGCCTTCCTACCTCAGTGGCCATCTTATTCATATCATTACATGTTTTCTCTTCCAAAAGTTTGGTAGAGTATATTATTGGGAAATCTTTTGGTTCTCTCTTTGATTTCAGATCCAAAATTGGCTCCTTACTAACCTTGAATTTTTGTTCCTCCATATAATTTTGTCGACTCCAAGATATTATCTTCCTTGTGTGCAGATGGGATTTGGAATTATGAAACAAGTCCCAAAAAAATAGCTCTCCGGTGGGTACCAAACTTTGAAACCTTTCGCTTAATGTCTTTAAAGGATAATCTATATAGGACATGTTCAATGCATGTGGAGATTTCCTTTTTCTTATTCCTCCTACGTGTGGCCTTCATTGTGTCTATTGCGTAACATTATAATGTGCATAGTTAGTTTTTTCACCAGTTCCTATACCCTCTCCACTTATTTTCTCTTATGTTTCTTCCTTAAGCACATCTTCATGCTATTCTTCTATATTCTCTTCCTCATGCCACCTCATACATGTTCCTCATCTTGGGAATTTTCTTCCTGCATGGGTTCTTATTATTTCCTCTCTTCTTGCACAAGTTGTTTCAAGTCTTCATAATAAAAATCATCAATAACATGAGGATGTTTCTCCTTGGTTTGACTGGGCTTTCACTCTTCTTCAGTTGGAGATTCTTTAATCGTGCATGAGGCTCTATATTTTTTGTGCCTTCTTTGCATTTTATTCATTCTACTTTGATTGATCGTAGTGTTTTCCTCTTTTCCTTCCCCTTTCAGAGGATTCTTCTTGCACCTATGCTTAGTAATATTCACTATTCTCTTCTTCAATGGATATGGAAGCTCGAGGTCACTTACATCAATCTCTTTTCCATCATTAAGCTTTTTTTGTAGCTAGATGTAAAATCTGCAGGCCTCTTTGTCAACCAACAAAGTCATGATTAAGTTCAGGTCCATGTTATTTGTCTCTATGGTCTCCACATATGTTACCTTTAATACATATTCATATCTCTTGTGAAGTTAATGGTAGTCAACATCTACCCTTTTTACATTGAACTTCAAGTGTTGTGCATCATTTATCATGTTCACCATGCACTTAAAATATTTAGTTGTGAATGCAAATGGATAGTTTGCACCACAACTCTCATCTCCCCAGTTACTCAATATAAATTTACCAAGCTTGAAGTGTTACATCACTGACAAACTTTATCTGTCCTAGTTAAAATCAATGACAACTCCCTCGGTACGTGTCATTCATTTTCAAATGTGTCATGCTTTCTCTTGTACCATTTTTTAAGATGCACCTTATAAGGGTTAGAGATGGTACCGTCACAAGTATACTTAGTGAACCTTAGCACTGGTGACTTCTTCTTGATAGGGTGCTCCCAAATATTGTCTTTTGGGCCATCTAGCTACTCCTATCTCCCAAAATCATGATAAAAAAAGGATGAAACCCCAAGTGATCTTCTCTCCCTTCTCTTGTTTGGGTACCTTTCTTTTTCTATAATCCCCTCATACTATATACAAGGAAATGTTATACTTGGTATTTTGCACCATCTTATGAAAAATATGCAAAAATTTCTTGTTCACCTTTGTCCATCTCTTAGAGGCACCCATCTTATAACTAACCAAGTCACGTAACCACTTCTTGTGCCTAGTTCTACAATATTTTCAATACTGAAGGCATGACTTCCTCTTTGGTAATGTAAATTTACATTTGTGGCCTAAACTACCATTTCCTCATCGACTAGGTCAAGTTATATCTCCTCCTCTAATATTACGCTCAACCTAGTAACTCTCTGTCGATTAACTTTGACATTTAATCACATCCTCCTACCTGTGAAGTAACACTAATATTCATGAATTCATGTAACATTAACCATTAATAGAGGTGCACATGGCTTTCCCAAAGAAAGGTAACTTGTATAACTACAAAAATACAACTCCTTCTAAGGTCATTACACATTGTGTCATCCAATACTATTTGGACTTTTGCAGGTCCTCTAGACTAACCTCCCACAAGACATCCTTTTTAATGTATGCTTCATGTCCTTGCACCCAATTATTATATTTGTTGATCTTGTACTTTAATAGTTGTGATGACCATGGTGTCCCTACAACCACTTCTTGTGGGGATTAAATTTCATAAAACCATTCATCATGGGATTCGTATGTTGATTTATTTGTCTTTTTTGTCTTCTTTGATGCCCTTATATCTTCTTTATTATACTTCTAACTGATCTCTTACCCCTCAAACCTTTGAATCTTGTTCCCTAGGTGTCGAAAACTCAAACTCGTGTTTGTTTCAATTCATACCTTTGATGATTTAATACTTTACTATTTCTTAATCCAACTATCGTGCTCTTGCTCAATCTACAAATCATTATGTGCCCTAAATCCATTGTTTCATTATTGATCCCTAACTCTTTTAACCTAGTGTTACAACCCTTTGACCCCTTCTTCACTCAGCTTCCACTTCTCTAAAGAGGTTCTCTCTACATATAATTTTCTCTTTGTGATTTTACTATCCATACCCTGTTTTTCTCTACTTTATTTTTCACACTTTACACTTATTTGCAGTTGAGCTCTTTTATGCCCTAGTTCTCAAATAACAAGGTAAATATGACTTTGTTCACCCACTTTTTATAGGTTTTTAATTTCTAACCATGTTAATTACACTTCCCCTAATACCTCTTTTATCTTTAAAGTGTCTAATATAATTTTTCAATTTTTATTACATTTTCCCGCCTTTTCCCACAATATTCTTCCACGTGCAGTAGTTCATAACCCTCTGGTGTGCCACTACTTATTAGGTTCCAGGCTCTCCTATGTGCACCCTTATGTGCCACACACATTCTTCCTTTGCATTACTTTCTCATTAGTTTTCATCCACATTTCCCCCCTTGTGTTATACTTCACACTACCACGTTTATAATGGATCCATTCATTTTAGTTTAATTTGAACGATTCCACCAATTCAAAAATCAATTCCACCAATCCACACATACTTGCACCTTATCAAGCCAGTCACTAGAATATTTCCTCAGTGTGTCTTTACCTACTTTGAATGCACACCTTTGTCTACATTTCCCACACTAAAAGCATGTGTGGTCCTCTATGCATCAGTGTAGAAAAAATATCATCATTTATTACATGATAGCATGCTTATTACAAAAGTAAAAATAAATAGTGAAAGAAAACCTAATCTATATGGTGATATTGCCTTATTACAAAAATAAAGAAATAATCTTATTTATAATAGTTATTTAGCCTAATATTATTGAAGTAACCAAGAAACATGGTGTCATCCAGCACCTGTAAGTGACATGCACCTGATTATAATACCTTTGTTACTTTAAATGGTCCCAACCAATGAACTTTGAGCTTCTCAGGGTGGTGAAAACTTAGAGTCATAAAGGATCACCATTCCTCCAATAGTAAAAGACTTGTTTCTGATATGTCTATCATGTCATGCCTTCTATCTTAATTTTTTTATCTTCTCACTCCATCGTACACTTTTACATCGCTCGTCCAAATTTGTTAGTATATCAATGTGCTCATCTATTGATTTATCATCATCAAATCCTCCTGTGTGCACAATGCACATGTAGGGTAACATGAATTCCATAGGTAAAATGTTTTCCATGATAAACACCAACCGAAAAGGTGTGGCCTTATTTAACCTCTTGTATGTAGTCTTTTATGCTCATAAAACAACAAATACATTGTCATTTCAATCCTTTCTATCTACATCACAGATTTTTGTCACTGTATGTCCCAAGATCTTATTGAAGGCCTTTGTAGTACCATTATGTTATGGGTGATAGGACGTAGTCTTGTGATGGGCTACCATAAACTCTGTGAACAATAATCTAATTGTCTCATTCACAAAATGAGTACCCCTATCACTAGTAAATCTCAATGGACAACCATACCAATTAATGGTGTTTTCCCATAAAAAAAATTATTGTAGCTGCATTGCAATCCTTTATAGGAACTACTTATTCCCAAGTTTTCAAGTAATATGTGCATGTGATAATATAACATGTGCCTTTCCTCCACACATCTGGTGTAATTGGGCCGGTAAAAGTTATTTCCCATTTCTTAAAAGGATTTGCGCTTTCTATAGGTCATAGTGACATCTCATCACATGGTTTCCTAGTTTCCCTATTCATTGACAATGATCACATGATTTGAAAAAGGCCTTAATATCTTTATAAAATGTCTCCCACCATAATACAAAAGGTTATATCTTGTGTGTTGTAGCTTCACCTGCATAATGGCCTCCAACAATCCCACTGTGTGCTTCTTCCTTGATGGCATTTCACTCATGCTCCAACACATACCTGCATAGAACTTTGTCTCTACCCATTTTGTATAAGTCTACTCTGACTAGTTGGTAGGGTGCAACACGAATAGTGAGCTACTTATTTTATAATGTCTTCATTCCCTCCAGTGATAATCTCATGCGCAAGAATATTGTAATGTCTTATAAGTTAGCTAGTGTGTGCTGTAATTGGAATAGTTGAGAATTTGACATAGTATTTTATAAACTTTATGCATCCTCACCAGATCTTATCCATGACAAGTGATCTAGCCCAAAATTTCTTTTTTCGAGATTGAATATAACAAAAAACTCAAATTCCTAGGATAAAAGGATTCATCGAGATGCGTGCCCTTGAAAAACTAACTTGTTAACTAGATACTTAAGTGTTGTGTGATCAATGTAAAAGATGAATGGTGTCACTAGTAGGTATTTTCTAAACTTATGAAGTAAGTACACTGTTGAAAATGCCTCATGTTCTGTGGTTATGTAATTTTTATTGGTTAGCGTTAGCTTCTTACTTGTAAAACAGATATGATGATCTACATTATCTTCCCCTATATTTCCTAGTACTGCACCAATTTAAGTCTTGAGGAAACCACATAAACATGAAACCAATTATTCCAAGAAGGGAAGCATAAGATGGGCACAATTGTTAGCTTCTCCTTCAAAGTCTCAAATTCCTGCTATTATGCATCCAACCAATAAAACTTCACTTTTTCCCTTAGTAGTTCCTCTAGTGGTGCAACAATCTTGGCATACCCCTTAATGATTTTTTGGTAATAACTAGTATGTCCAAGGAATCTACACACTTCACTCTAATTAATTAGTTCCTCGAATCCCAATATGACTACAATATTGATGGGATATACCGATAAGCCTTCTTTATAGATGATGTGTCTAAGAAAAGTGCCAAATGGTGTTGCAAAGATACATATTTTAATGTTCAAGGATATGCTAAGTTTTTTGCATCTCTCAAACATAAATCTCAAATATTCATAGTGGTCTTTAACCAGCCCATAAACGGTTCAATCATCTAAATAAGCTTGAAGAAACTTATGAATGAATTCTTGAAATGCTTGAAGAACAATGTGCGAGAACACTGCAGGCACATTTTTCAAACCAAAGGACATAACTGTGTAAGAAAAAATACCCATTCAGTTGCAAATGATGTTTTCTCCTAATCTTCAGGTGCAATCCTCCCCTGATGATACCCTGAAAATCCATCAATGAAGGAATAGATCTTGCACCCCATACCAACTTTTAGGATATCCTCAGTGAATGGTGTGGGTAAAGGATCAGTCACACATGAAGAATTTAAAACTCTATAGTCAACACAAATCCTTATCCACCCATATTTTTATGCTAATAACCATTAAGCTTATCCATTTTGACTCCTCAATGAGCTCAATAATACTTGCTTTCAACATTTTATCAATTTCATCCTTCACCTTGACGCACATATTAGGATTCATCTAATAGGGTCTCTTGTGAATGAGTTGTGTGCCATCCTTAAGATTTATTTTAATCTCATCTAAAGATATATGAACACCCTTTAACTCATGATATCCCCTTAGGAATCGATATTGAAAATAAAATAAAAAAGTTCTATTATTTTTGTAACTTCTACCTCAGACCAAAAATCACCAATTACATCCTCCTTTGATGCCTCTTCAGTCCCAATGTTTACCTTCTTGGTCTTTAGTGGTACATGGTATGTGTGTACATGTTCATCTGTAATGTCTAAAACCTCACACTTTCCTTTCACATGTTCTATTTTTAGATCCTTCACCTCTTCATGATCAATGTGTTAGATGGGATTTCCTTTCTCCTTTTCCTTCTATGCACGTCCTATGATTTTTTCATAAGAATTCATCAATTCACAAAATTTTGCACTCTCAACCAAAGAATTCTCCCCTTGTAATTGAGTTAAAATATATTCTTCCTTTGTGTCTTCACCCAAAGTGATTCTCTTAATTATTTGTAGAGATTTATTAAAGGGGTTTTAGTAGACAAATAATCAAAAGTGGGCATGATACCTGAAGTTATTTTTTACCAATTCGCATACTCTTTCCTTAACATTTCATGTATATACCATGCATGCGCACATGCACAAAATGTGGAATAGAATTTTTTCACCCAAAATGATGGTGGTAACACGTCTTGTCCCTACATCTAATTTCTTTCATAATTTTAAATGTGTTCTAATGGAGAAGTCTTCCCATCATAACTCTGTATTGGTGAAGTAAGGTTATTCCTGAAAAATCTTGTCAAAAAAGTAATTCTTATCTCGTGCTAACCCATTGAGCTATCTCTATGTCCAGCCCATAAATGCGTTGTTTTCCCCCTTAGTGAGTAAACCATAATATTTCTTCTATCCCCTTTGTTCCTTATTTGTACCTCCATCACATGTAATAAGGATTGAAGATTCTCTTCACCAGTATATTTTGGTAAACTGATCTTTCCCAACTGTCTCACTAGCCATGATCCAACCACTCTTGTGAATCTTCCCCAAACCTCACAAAAATCCATATCGTAAGTTCCATGATCCCAATTTTCATAAGAAATATTGGCAGTGTCACTTATTTATTGTATGTCTTACCACTAGAGAACACCCTCTTTTGATGGTAAAAAATTATCTAGGTTGCACACCGTATGTGCGTAGATCCAGCTAAGGTATTATTCACTAAGATGAAAAAAATGCATCATTCATTGGGATCACAATAAACTCTTAATTATTCTCAAAAATCACATAGCACTTTTTAAAGTGTAATACTGCATTATTGGCATAGCACCAAGGATGGCCAGGTAATGTCAGGAAGGTAAGGTGTCTTCTTCAACTATCTCTAAAACTTCAAGGTCACCTTTAAAATTTTCCCTATGAATGGTGATAGTGGAATTATTCAACATTCCAATGGGCATGGACCTTATTTTATTTTCTATATATAACACATTTGAAGATGGCTATAATGGTTTCCTCTCCATTCAATTCTAAGCATCAAGTGTAAAAACATTAACTTCAATAAAAATGTCTAATGTAATTTCCTTTTCATAATACTACTTACCATCCAATTGTCAATAAAAAGGTCTAATGTAATTTCCTTGTCATATTCATGATCCTACGTGATAAATTGACATGGATAATTTAGCTCTCTCTGTATCTACACATGGTACCTTCTCCCATAACCATTATATCAAAATAGGTATAATATTCTCATGTTTAGGCATCTTACATACTTCTCTAAGCTCATCAACATCCTTCTGAGGTGTCTCAACATACCTTATATGTTCTCTCTTGTGCACATGTTCCTTAAGATGTTGTATCCCCCTAAAGCTCCCTAATAACACTAATTATATCTTGATATACCACCTTTTTTTTCTAACATATGGGTATTTTATTGATGGAACTAGTTCATCCCTTCTTATAAGGGTATTTTTTCTTCCCTTCTTGCATGCATACAAAGCTTCGATGTGTGTAGTGACCAATAATGGTTGCTCTATATCCATAAAAGTCTTAGTCTTCCATTTTCCCTACCAAGTGCACTCAACTTGAACCATTTTTGTGCCCTTATCATTTTTATTCTTGTACATATGAACATATAATTAAGGGAACTCCTTAACCTTATGCCTCTTGCCATAGTATGCACAGGACTGGTTCTTCAGACATTCACGCTTATAATGGTCTAGTGACCTGCATATGTAACATGTTCATCAGTTGAATCTAACTCTTTGAACACCATTACCTTTGCCATGATATCCTCCTTAGTATCCTCCATTACCATGATTTCTAGCACCATTAATTTTTCTAGCTCTAGTACTATCATGTTCTCATTCATGTCCTTAGGAGATACTTTCTATACTAGCTTGTCACAACCATGTATCACAAGCCTCATAAATATGGTTAATCAACTACTTTTTTTTTGTGTCATCAGTATGTGCATCAAAAATGTTATAATACATTGAAACCTTAATTTGTGTGGCACACTACAATAGTGGGTAGTCTCAAACATCACGGTTATCATGACATATATCACACGATGAGAGTAGCATGTGCACACTCCTAAGAAAACAACTATCCTTCTAATGCCCTTCCACATAAAAATTGGTGCACCAAATTCCACTATGAGTGTCATGTGTTGAGTTAGAAGATAAATTCTCTAGCTGAGAATCCATAGCTATAATTTGAGCTTCAAAGAATGGACTTACTCCAGTGCCTACATTTCCAACCAATTTTATGCGCAATGATGCTTCTAATGCCTCGCGTGGGTCGTAAAATGTCTTGTGTGATAACTCCATTTGAAATGGTGTCAAAAATCCTCCTACCAACCATTGTGAATGTTATCTTTGATAGATACCATATGAAATTTTATATAGTAAGGTCTTAAATAGTGCATCATACTCCCTGATGTTTTCATCCATACCTTGTTTAATATATTTCAATGCATTGATACTTTGTTGTTCAAATTTATGTATGTGGAATTAATCCAAAAAAATTGAGCGCAACACATCATATTCCACTACTATCTAGCGTGGATCATACTTTATATACCAACTATGCAAGTGGCCTTGTATTGTGGTGGAAAACTAGAAAGAATTTATGTCTGAGGATATTATTCCTTTGGCCCTCCATAAAATTTAACACTTGTGCACATGATCTGTTGTATCTTCCCCACCTCGATACTCTAACAAGTGAATTTTCATCTCGAATAAGATCTAAGGATGTTGTTGTGGTGGTGGGTTACTCCCTTGTCCCAGATTTCATGGGGGTGGACTAGATCCTGATCCCAAACCTCCACTAGGATTTCCTCTACTCATGGGAGGAACAAATCCTCTTGAACTGCTTGTCACTAAAACTAATAGTGGTCTCAAGGAAGAACTAGTCTATGTGGTCATTTTAGAATTGTACTGCACACTCAAATTTTATCCGCATACTCCCCTAATGGGAATAATTCCAATAAGTAAAGCACAAAATGTTTTCCCTATCATTATGCCTAGTGGATTATTCCAAAGAAAACTTTTTTTTCTGGTTATATGGGTTTTTTACGCCGCCATATGTGTTTTCTTTATCTATTTTGCCTCATGTGTTGATACTAATACATGTCTACTTGTATCTCCTACCCAACGTGGTGAGACCTGATTACCTTCTTACTCACCATCACTCTGATGAACCTCTATAAAAAATTCATAATTCCAAACACCAAGTGAAAGGGCTAGGATTTTAGGGTGGGTTAGCTATGCACCAATGGTTCTTACTCTTTCATCATACTCATTTTCATAAGATGCAAAGAGGGTCCTTCTAGTTCACTTCCCTAACATTTGAGGGACATGGTCTTGCGGTCTCTCACCTTCTATAGGGTTCTCATCACTTTTTCATGTCCCCATTCATCTCATTCTTAGTTCCTCTTCAACTTCCCTCTCTTCTACATCATTATATCGTAAAATCATCTCTTCTATGTCCCCTTTTTCCACTTGGACCAACACCATCCTTCAAAAACTCAATCCTTCCCCTGTGCATGATGGGGTTTTATCCTTCCATAGGTAATTTTTTGATAAATATTTCAATCATTAATATCTTTTTTGCTAATAACAACACACGTAAAAATATCATCTCGGCTCTTGTAAAAACTAAAAGTTTTCTTCCCCTGGGAACAAGTAAGTTGAGATTGCATACTCCAAGGTATAATTCCATAGCACACATTCCCACCAAAATTCTACAGTACACATCCATGGCTCATCCAAATCATAGAGTTCCTAGTATTTATCATGGCTCCACACTTGCTTCTTTCCCACCCTGATACTCCTATTCTATGTGTAAGTTGTTAACCATTCGTATAACTCTACTAGGAAAAAAATGAAGAATGTCTCATATAATGAATCATATAAATTATCTTCCACCAATTTGTGCACATTCAAACCTTGTCTGGTGTTATATCTCTGAGCTAATTTTTCCTGGACATTGTGTACCCAATGCTCAATATTATCTGGTGATAGTCAAAATGCCATGCACATGCCACATCTTGATGAACATAATGAAAAGAGGTCCTGGAAACATAACAAAAATGTATTCTTTTTATTTACTAACACCTAATAATCAGGTGCACTAGAATTTAACTCAAACTAGTGTCTAAGCACTCACTCAAAGTGTGCACAACTTACCAGGTCCCTCTTTGGTTGATCACACAAAATGTGCATTCATCAATAAACCAATGTGTATCATAAGGTAGAAGATGAAGTAAATAATCAATACACAAATAAGGAAAAAACACATATGAGAATAACAAGAGCTTTGATTTTTCATTCATAAATACCTAATAGCATGATATGAATGTCAATTGCATCTCTTCCACATAACCTAACCCTAGTAACCAATACAATATTACCCATTACAACACATGGTCAGTACATCAGAATAGCATTGTCTTACATATTCAACATTTGTGTGCACACCTTATATAGATTGAATCACTTCTACACATAACACTACTATGTACATATCAAACCCCTTATAACACATGTGACACACATATTTATACATGTTGGGAAATTTTCCTTCACCACTTGTATGTGTTTACTCTAATAATAGACCTCCTAACTATAGACCACATGTGTTTTTAACTTTTGATTTATTCTCCACCTCGTGATATAAATATCTTGACCTCTTCCATGCCCACATCCTAAATTTTCCATGCTTAATCCATTTAGCATGCGATTTATGAACTTGAATGTGATTTATCCAATCTAGGTCTATTTTTGGGCTTTCCTTGAAATTCACGCCATCTCTAATTTTTCATATTTTTATCCTTTTTAGAAATCTAAATAACTCTTGAAATGTGTCTTTGTGTGTAGACCTTCATGCCCTATTATCTCCTTATCATTTGTGCGCACCTTTGTGCACTTGTATTACTTCTTTGTTCTCACGTGTGATTTCATGTGTTCCCTTATAACCTATTGGTACTTGTTTAAATTTCATGTGCACACTCATATGTATGGTCTTCATCCTTCTCGTGTGGCTTGTATTTATCCACTTTCTCATTGCAACTGAATTTTTTTATAATATTTAGGGAAAATAAAAATTGTTTTTCATTAAATATATCAAAATTAAGAAAAATATTAGAGGATTTTGAAAATAAATATGTCATGATTTATATATGTGAGGAAAAGTATTTCAACAATTATAAATCCTTAAAAAGAGACCCAAATGGTAGTTCCAACCATGAAACCCTAGGAAAATTTATATAAACCATATTTTAGAGAGATGATAAATGAAAATCGAGTTTGGATCTAGTTGTAAAATGAAAATATGGAACTATGGGGAAGCTATATTTTAATTCAAAATGTTTAATGCAAGATACACGCTCACCAAAATTTTTACACTCATTTAATTTTAATTTTTTATTATGGAATACACAACAATAAAAATGAATGTAAGGTTAGGAAAATAGGAGCTATTATGATTAATTAAATTCCAACATTAATTGTGAAACATCGGAATAATGTATTGGTTATTACATTGAATGAGTATAAGCTCAAATATAAAAGAGGAAGATAAACCTAGCTATACATAGCTACAATAGAGAAATCTAGGAACACATATTAGAAAATATGAGATTATAGATCCTAGAGAAGCTTCACTTATGATATTGTGACCTAAATATTCCTTAGTGTAGGACCATACATCTCACTCATGATATACAATCTAGGCATTCCCCTTCTTCAAATTCTTGTATGGCTTCAGAATTAAGTTCCTTGACTTTCTGGGCCCTTTTGTGGCCTAAAGATGTACTTTGTTGTCAAACCTTATCTTTCACGCCATCCTAAAACCATTTATAATTAGTTGAATCATGAAAAAACCATAACCATAGTTGGATGATCTTGTAAGAAGGTTAGTTTTTTGGTTGAAGTGAAATCCATGCACTGTCAACATTGACACTACCCTAAAGAGCCCTCAAACCACATGTATTTTTCTTCCTAGCATGTAACATCTATATGAACACAACTAGATTCCAAATTAAATCGTTTTGTTCATTCTTGATAGAATTGTTCTCTTTCTAAGACTTAGAAGTGGGGACCTTGGTGTGCTTAGATTTCAGGGAAGCTAGACTCTTAGACCTAATTGAGTGCTTCATAATTGTAGTAATGGATGTGCATCATCTTTAGGGAGATTTAGGTAGCCTTGAGTGCCTTTTGTGAGTGTGTCAATAGAATTCCATGTTCTTACTAAGTTAGTAAATGATGTAATGTTAACTTATTTATATAGGATTCCAAAGGTAAATGATTATGATAAAGCTGACCCATGAATATGAAAAGACTCAAAAATGATATTGCATTGAAAATAGAGTTGGAAAGTATGTTTTTACAAAACCATACAAGTCAGTCAAGACCATATTATACAACTTGACTGATATGTATAGTTTTGGATAGGAAAGAGATAAGTTAAATCTGAAAGTTTCACAATTGAAATTAGAGTTTGAGCGTTAGTCTTATGTATTAATAGTCAACATTTGTTGAAACATAGGTGTGTTCAAATGAGAAATTTAGGAAATATCTAGAAACATGAACTACATGTAGATAGGATGTAGGTGTTTGTCTTCTCCAAGAAGCAAAATTACAGTTACCCTAGTGTCAAAGGATAAATTTCCAAATTTGAGTGTCTAAGACTTAGAAGTGGGGAGCTTGGTGTGCTTAGATTTCAGGGAATCTAGACTCTTTGACCTAATTGAGTGCTTCATAATTGCAGTAATGGATGTGCATCATCTTTAGGAGGATTTAGGGAGCCTTGAGTGCCTTTTGTGAGTGTGTCAATAGAATTCCATGTGCTTACTAAGTAAGTAAATGAGGTAATGTTAACTTATTTATATAGGATTTAAAAGGTTAATGACTATGATAAAGCTGACCCAGAAATACGAAAAGACTCAAAAATGATATTGCATTGAAAAGAGAGTTGGAAAATATGTTGGTGTAGAACCGTACAATTCGGTCAAGACCAAATTATACAACTTGACTAATATGTATAGTTTTGGATAGGAAAGAGATAAGTTAGATATGAAAGTTTCATAATTGAAATTAGAGTTTGAGCATTGGTCTTATGTATTAATAGTCATCATTTTTTGAAACATAGGTGTGTGTAAATGAAAAATTCAGGAAATATCTAGAAACATGAACTACATGTAGATAGGATGTAGGTGTTTGTCTTATCCAAGAAGCACAATTACTATTACTCTAGTGTCAAAGGATAAATTTCCAAATTTGAGTGTCTAAGACTTAGAAGTGGGGAACTTGGTGTGATTAGATTTTAGGGAAGCTAGACTCTTTGACCTAATTGAGTGCTTCATAATTGTAGTAATGGATGGGCATCATCTTTAGCAATATTTAGGAAGCCTTGAGTGCCTTTTGTGAGTGTTGGAAATGAGTGAGTCAATAGAATTCCATATGCTTACTAAGTTGGTAAATGGGGTAATGTTAACTTATTTATATAGGATTCCAAAGGTAAATTATTATGATAAAGCTGACCTAGGAATATGAAAATACTCAAAAAATTATATTGCATTGAAAATAGAGTTGGAAAATATGTTGGTGCAGAACCGTACAAGTTGGTCAAGACTAGATTATACAACTTGAATGATATGTATAGTTTTGGATAGGAAAGAGATAAGTTAAATCTAAAAGTTTCACTATTGAAATTATAGTTTGAGCATTGGTCTTATGTATTAATAGTTAGCATTTTTTTAAACATAGGTGTGTGTAAATTAGAAATTTAGGAAAGATCTAAAAACATGAACTACATGCAGATAGGATGTAGGTGTCTGTCTTATCCAAGAAGAACAATAACAGTTACTCTAGTGTCAAATGATAAATTTCCAAATTTGATTGTTTAAGAATTAGAAGTGTGGAACTTGGTGTGCTTCTATTTTAGGGTAGCTAGACTCTTTGACCTAATTGAGTGCTTCATAATTGTAGTAATGGATGTGCATCATATTTAGGGATATTTAGGGAGCCTTAAGTGCCTTTTGTGAGTGTATCAATAGAAATCCATGTTCTTACTAAGTTCATAAATGAGATATTGTTAACTTATTTATATAGGATTCCAAAGGTAAATGATTATGATAAAGCTGACCCAGAAATATGAAAAGACTCAAAAATGATATTGACTTATATGTATAGTTTTGGATAGGAAAAAGATAAGTTAAATCATTGAAAAGAGAGTTGGTCAAAGTATGTTGGTGAAACCTAGGTAAGTGAGACATTTAGGAAAGATGAAACAGAACCGTATAAGTCGATCAAGACCAGATTATACAACTTGACTTATGTGTATAGTTTTGGATAGGAAAAATATTAGTTAAATCTCAAAGTCGATCAAGAATGAGATTATACAACTTACTTATGTGTATAGTTTTGGATAAAGGTCCAAATGATTAGTGATAAAGCTTAGAAGTGGGGAGCTCAAATATGAAAAGACAATTGAAATTAGAGTTTGAGCACTGGTCTTATGTTTTAATAGTCAAAATTTGTTGAAACATAGGTGTGTGTAAATGAGACATTTAGGAAAGATATAGAAACATGAACTATATGCGGATAGGATGTAGGTGTCTATCTTATCCAAGAAGCACAATTACAATTACTCTAGTGTCAAAGGATAAATTTCCAAATTTTAGTGTCTAAGACTTAGAAGTGGGGAACTTGGTGTTATTAGATTTCAGGGAAGCTAGACTCTTTGACCTAATTGAGTGCTTCATAATTGTAGGAACATATGTCCATCATATTTAGGGAGATTTAGGGAGCCTTGAGTGCCTTTTATGAGTGTTGGAAGTGAGTGTGTCAATAGAATTCCTTGTGCTTACTAAGTTGGTAAATGAGGTAATGTTAACTTATTTATATAGGATTACAAAGGTAAATGATTATGATAAAGCTAAACCAAGAATATGAAAAGGCTCAAAAATTATATTGCATTGAAAACAGAGTTGGAAAGTATGTTGGTGTAGAACCGTACAAGTTGGTCAAGACTAGATTATACAACTTGACTAATATGTACAGTTTTGGATAGGAAAGAGATAAGTTAAATCTTAAAGTTTCACAATTGAAATTAGAGTTTGAGCATTGGTCTTATGTATTAATAGTCAACATTTGTTGATTTAGGAAATATCTAGAAACATGAACTACATGTGGATAGGATGTAAGTGTCTGTCTTATCCAAGAAGCACAATTACAGTTACGCTAGTGTCAAAGGATAAATTTCTAAATTTTAGTGTCTAAGAATTAGAAGTGGGGAACTCGGTGTGCTTAGATTTAAGGGAAGCTAGAATCTTTGACCTAATTGAGTGTTTCATAATTGTAGTAATGGATGTGCATCATCTTTAGGAAGATTTAGGGATCCTTGAGTGCCTTTTGTGAGTGTTGGAAGTGAGTGAGTCAATAGAATTCCATGTGCTTACTAAGTTGATAAATGAGGTATTGTTAACTTATTTATATATGATTCCAAAGGTAAATGATTATGATAAAGCTGACCCAGAAATATGAAAAGACTCAAAAATGATATTGCATTGAAAAGAGAGGAGGAAAGTATGTTGGTGCATAACCGTACAAGTCGATCAAGACCAGATTATACAACTTGACTTATATGTATAGTTTTGGATAGGAAAGAGATAAGTTAAATCTGAAATTTTCATAATTGAAATTAGAGTTTGAGCATTGGTCTTATGTATTAATAGTCAACATTTGTTGAAACATAGGTGTGTGTAAATGATAAATTTAGGAAAGATCTAGAAACATGAACTACATGCGGATAGGATGTAGGTGTCTATCTTATCCAAGAAGAACAATTACAATTACTCTTGATAATAATGGTATAGCTTTGATACCAAATGATAAAATAGAATAAGATTGTAATGACCAAAGAGGGACGGAAGCCTCAAAAATATTATTGATCATGAAATCAGATTACATAACAATGCAAGAGCTGTAATATTTATAGATATTAGACAACCTCATATGGATAGACATGACACCCTATCAGGCACCAACTACGAGATGATAAGACCCATCTCACATGCATATGTAATTACTACTAATACCAATATTGAATGTTATCCAACATAACAATATTGAATGCAAGTCACTAAACTAGAGTGGAAATGTTGCACATTATTAAAAAAAATACAATGCAATAAAATGCAATAAATATGCCTATGCTAAATTATGCTAACATTCCCTCCCTTAATTTTGCATAGTTTCTAATGAAGTGTAGAGGAAATCTCTGAACAGTGTGAATTTTTCACGTGCAAGTGACTTAGTGAAAACAGCTGCCTTCTGTTCAGCTGTAGGATAGAACTGGAGCTGTATGTTGTGCTTCAAGACATGTTTGTGTATGAAATGAACCTGTACTTCAATATGCTTGGTTATCTCATGAAATACTGGATTGCGAACAAAATTCAGAACTCCTTCATTATCAACATATACTGGAGTATATTTCTGTTGTGGTAGACTAATTCCTTTCAGTATTTGGCGTAGCCATATTGCTTCACAAACAGCTTCACCTGCAGCTCGATACTCTGCTTCTGTAGAAGAGTGAGAAACAAAGTTTTGTTCCTTGCTTCCCCATGATATCAGTCTAGATCCCATAAAGAAGATGAAGCTTGATGTTGACTTCCTATCATCCATGTTTCCTGCATGATCTGAATCTGAATATCTTGTCAAGAAGAAGTTGTTGTTCTTCTTATACTCTAGACCAAGGTCAATTATACCCTTTAGATATCTCAGTATTCTCTTTGCTCCTTTTCAATGACATATTTTCGGTTCTTGCATGAAGTGTGATAAATAGATGAATGCAAAGCTGATATCTGGTCTAGTATATGTCAGGTAAATGAGACTCCCGATCAACTTCTGATAGAGAGTTGCATTTACAGGTGGTGATGGATCGGAACGAGATAACTAAAGTCTCGCTTCCATATGTGTAGCAATAGGAGTGAAATCCATCATCCTAAATTTCTCGAGCATTGTCTTGGTGTATTTCAACTGTGACACAAAGATATGATTCTCTTTTTTCCATACTTCCAACCCAAGACAATAGTGCATGAGCCTGAGATCTGTCATGTCGAATGATCGATTAAAATCCTTCTTTGTTGCATCGATCATCTTCACAGAACTACCTGTAATGACTAGATTGTTGACATAAAGAACCACAATGAAAATCTACCCCCTTACTTTTTGATAGAGATTGGGGTCATAAGGATTCCTTTTGAATCCATGACTTATGAGATACTCATCAATTTTGATGTACCATGCCCAGGGTGCCTATTTTAGGCCATATAGAGATTTTATGAGTCTACATACCATCATCTCTTTTCTTGGTATTACATAACCCTCTAATGAGTCATATAGAATTCTTCTTGCAAATCTCCATTGAGAAAGGCACTTTTCACATCCATTTGGTGGACTTTCCAACCAAATTATGCAGCTAGACCAAAGATCATCCTGATTATATTGATCTTGGCTGTGGGAGAAAATGTCTCCTCATAATCAATGCCTTCTTGTTGTACATACCCCTTTACTACAAGCCTTGCTTTACACTTGTCAATAGTCCCATCTGATTTGTACTTAGTCTTGAATATCCATATGCATCCAATGGGTTTCTTCCCTGGGAGAAGGTCAACAAGTTTCCATGTGTTGTTCTTCATCACTGACTGATACTCTGAATCCATGGCATCTTTCCAAGATTTTGATTGTAGGGCTTCCGGAACTGTAGATGGCCCAACTATTTCAACAACTCTACTCATTAGGGCATAATTGACCTCTTCACGAGCTTGACTATGAGTTCTAGGTCCAGGATTGGATGATGTGCTAGGTGCTTCATCCAAATTTACATCTCTTATTAATTGATTATACCATTTAGGTAACTTCTTAGCTATTCCATTGGCTTGTGGTGGATCCAAGTCTTCACCATCATCTAATTCATCACTGTCATCTTCAGTGGGAACATCAAATTCTATCTTCACAAGAGGTGTATTCTAAATGTTTGTTGAGTCGTTGAGTGGAGCATCTACTTGTTTATTCTCAAAGAACTCAACATCCCTACTTGTGTATACTTTATTTTGTTTCGGATCCCATAACCTGTACCCAAGTGCTTCTTCACTGTATCTAATGAATATCAGTTTCTGAGCTTTCATATCCAACTTGTTCCTATTCTTCTTGGGTATGTGCATGCTAGATTTACACCCAAATACTCTTAGGTGTGCAACTGATGGTTTCTGATTTGACCATGCTTCTTGAGGTGTCACTCCTTCAAGAGCTACTGTGGGCACTCTGTTCAACAAATAGACTATAGTTCTTGCATCTTCTACCCAAAATGTCTTTGTTAAACCTGAGTCATCAATCATACATCACACCATTTCCATGATAGTATGATTCCTTCTCTCAACTATACCATTCTGCTGTGATGTGTGAGTAGGAGGAATTTTTCGACGAATCCCATGAGCTTCCAGGTAAGTCTTGAACTCATTTCTTGTGAATTCCCCCCCTCGATCTAAGTGGAGAGTTTTGATCTTGCGACCAACTTCATTCTCAACAAGTGCTTTGAACTTCTGAAATGTCTCAAAGGCTTGACTCTTGTTTCTTAGACAATATAACCACATCTTTCTTGAGTAGTCATCAACACAAAGCATGAAGTATTGGCATCCAAAATGACTTGGTTGCATGGGCCCGCAAATATCGGTGTGCACCAAATCAAGCTTTCCCTTAGCTCTATATGTGTTCTTCTGGAAGGGTACTCTGTGTTGCTTTCCAGCTAGGTAATTGTGACACTTGTCAGTGTTGTGCTTGAGTGTAGGAAATCCTTTCACCATATTGCCCTTTTAAAGTGTTTGTAGATAGCCAAAACTAATGTGACCATATCTGTGATGCCATAGTTCTGTAGATTGTGTGTCTTTGGCACTAGAGCTTGATCATCCTTGTGGATAAAATCAAGTTGGAACATACATCCCACATTGGAGGCGCTTGCTACAATCTTGGAACATCTTGACTTATCTCTTATCAAGCACACTTTTCCTCCATTATTAATTTCAAAATCCAACTTCAAGTTGTGATCAAGGAGTTGACTAACTGATTGTAAATTCTTGGTCAACCCAGGTACATACAATACATCTATAATTTTGTAGTCATGATTTTTAAGAGGTAGTGAAATGTTTCCAATCCCCTTGACACTATATGATGAGTCATCACCTAATGACACATGGTTCTTGTTAGGTGAGTCATGTAGTGTGTAGAACCAATCCTTACGTCCAGTCATGTGGCAAGTTGCACCTGAGTCAACATACCAGATATCTTGTGTGGACTTGGTTTCTTCATCAAATTGAGAAGAATACATGTGGTGTCATTCATCTGAATCATCCTCATGTTCGGTAATGTACCCTTGTTTTTTGGGTTTTCTTTGCCAATTACCATTTTTCTTTCCTTGATTGTTGTTTTTGTTGGACTTCCCTTGATTTGAATTTTTGTTACCCTGTTGGTTGTTGGGTTTTGAATTACTTGATGAACCCTTTTTGTAGGAATTGTACCAAAAATCTTTGATGTCATGTCCCCCTCTATTGCAAATGGGACACTTCTTGGTGTTGTCTCGTTAACTTTGGTCCCTTTATTGACTTTGATTTTGTTGGGACTTCTTGTGATTGGACTGAAATTTTCCCTTTCCTTTATGATTGGAAGATAGTTCTTGCTCATCTTCATGATCTTTGTTGTTCATTGCCTCTTCTTATTGGAGTAGATTGACCAACTTCTCAAAGGTGACTGTGTGTTCACTCATATTAATAGTTGTCACAAAGATTCTGTAGGAAGGAGGAAGTTCTTGCAACATAATTGGTACGATGTCTTCATCACTTATCTCTTTTCCCAATGCCAATAGAGATGCCCTCAAAGTAGCAACTCATCTCAAAAAAACTTCAACCTTCTCATTGTGCTTGAACTTGAGAGTATGCAGTTGTGATAGTAGGTTGAGGATGGCATTCTTGTTCTTTACCTCATAGAATGTGCTCAACTTATCACATGCATCCTTGGCCGATGTGGCATCTCTAATGTGGGGTTACACATCATTTGTTACGCCAAACAAGATGATCAACTTGGCCTTTTGATTGGCCCTATCAAATTGAACTTGTTGTCTTCCATCATCAAGTGATCTTGTTGTTATTCCATATACAACTGTCCATAGGTCTTCAAACTCAAGTAACATCTTGATCTTCGGTTTCCATGCAGCATAGTTGTCTTCTCTAAGAATTTGTGAATCTGAAAAGAAGAACTTTGGTGTTTGTGCACCCATTTCTGTAATTTGAATTTCTGAAACTTTGAATTTCGGACAAAAGGTAAGGCTCTTATCACTCCAAGTTTATGGTCTCCCTCTCAATATACCGTCAGGCCGATATACCAAACCTTTCTATATATGCTCCCTTCTGATATACCCGTTGGTACGTGGAATAAGATCACCCTTTCAATATACACATCAGTAAGGAAAGAGATGTTAACGCACATGAAAGAATTTAGTACGTGGTACGTAAACAGTACAAAGAGGGATTTGTGCAAGCACAAATGGATGGGAGGGCTCAAATATGTGTGTATTGTGTCCTTATTACTCCCCATCGATTTTATAGGTTCGATGCCCAGACAATATTTAGGTAGCTATGTAAGGCGTTAAGTGCAGTAGTAGTCGCGACGGCATCACCCGTAAGTGCTTCCCAGAGGCACCGTATATACCTTACGTTGCTATGAGATCAAAGATCTCGTGTGATAGAACCAAACATTAAAAAATTGCATTTTTTTTTACCTTTATGCACCAAGATTAGTACAAAATGCTCCAAAAGTACATCAAAATGAAGTTTTTTGTGTTCCCCCTCTTTACAAAAAAGGGTCTAGAATCACAAAAATACACAATTTAGGCTAAAAATATTTTTCACCCCCCAATAGGTGTTTTTCTGCTAAATTTAGTGGTGGCTCTAAATGTGTTTGTTGAGCTTCTAAATTTGGAAATATCCCAAAATTTAGTAATTTCTCTAAATTTTCTCAAAAAAATAATTTAATAATAAATATGGAGAGAGTGGGAATTGAACCGTTGACCTGTTTGTTCCCAAGATCCAAACAAAAAATCTTAATATTGTTTTCACCTTTTCTCACAAACTGTGATCTACTTTTTTCTAAAATTTTGACAGTGGCATCATACAATATTTTTCTTCAAACCCACAAAATTTTAGAAGAATAGGAATCTTTGTTTTTGAGATCTTACCAATTTACTAGCTAGATCTGTTTTTTTTTTTCAAAAAAAAAAAATCTGACTTGTATAGAATTTTTGTCATATGTAGAGACCGAATCTGAAGATGATATAAATTGAAAAGTTGTGTGTCTCCTTCTTATCTTTCTAGAGAAAAAAATTTCACATCAATCCAATATTTTATGAAAAATTTACGTCCTTTTTTCTAAGAGACATCTGCTGGATTTTTGTTGACGGGATTGCTTCAACCTTTGCTCCCGAATTCTTCACAACTCCATTTTCAGATCTGATTTTTTATTTATTTTAGATTTGATCATTTTTTCACTCTTTTTTTAGATCTATAATTTTTTTTTCAAGATCTTTCTCCTTTTTTTTTTAAGATCTTTTTTTTTTCACAAATCTTTTTTTTTTTTTCAAGATCTTTTTTTTTTAAGATCTCCAAATCTAAAATATTCCGCCAATATGTTGGATCAATTGGCTATGCCAATGACTAATAAAAAAAAATTTACCTTCCAAATAAGTGGATATGTCAAATTTTAGTTGAGGGATTCTTGGAAGGAATGGAGGTTGCAGGATGCTTCAATGGCTCTCTTTTGATGTAGATCTTCTTCTCCAATGGATCCTCTCCAATAGTGCTCCTCTTCAACCTTAATTGGATAGAACCTTCTCTAATACCAAATGATAATAATAGTATATCTCTGATACCAAATGATAGAATAGAATAATATTGTAATGACCAAAGAGGGACATAAGCCTCACAAATATTATTGATCATGAAATCAGATTACATAACAATGCAAGAGCTGTAATATTTATAGATATTAAACAACCTCATATGAATAGACATGACACCCTATCAGGAACTAACTACGAGATGATAAGACACATCTCACATGCACATGTAATTACTACTAATACCAATATTGAATGTTATCCAACATAACAATATTGAATGCAAGTCATTAGACTAGAGTGCACATGTTGCACATTATTAAATAAAAGACAATGCAATAAATATGCCTATGCTAAATTATGCTAACAACTCTAGTGTCAAAGGATAAATTTCCAAATTTGAGTGTCTACACTAGGCTCCTAGATGTAGACTAATTTGAATCAGTGTTGGAGCATGACCATGTGCAAAACTTCATCTCTCTCTTTCCTAGATTAAGGTTAGTTGAGAGTATAATCTTTTATTTAACTACACAAGACACACATATTGATCAAATATAGAAACACCTAGTGCATCAACTGGTGGTGGAGGTGGATTCATCTCAGAATATACTAACTATATCTATAGCCACATTAGTTCCATCTCAACCTTATCAGGATGTACTGTCTCATAGTTATAGGCTATCATTGTCCATGATGAAACATTGAATGGGAAGGAAAAATACCCCACATACTCTATCACTCTCTAACCACCCACCCTTATCCAAGTAAGGGATGTAGTGGATGATCCTCCATAATTAATCCTCTATCATTGACATCCAAAATAGAGTAAAATAAATGCAATCATATAATCATGAACTATAATTTATATGCATGAGTAAAAAATTGAAATAATCACAATCAAAAATATCATGTATCCCTAACTAGATTGATTTCATGAAGACCAACTATACTTAGACTATCAACAGGCATACAGTATCTACATCAGGAGAAATATATTATGTTCTTATCTCCACTAAGAATAAACAATCATGTCAGCTCTTAGCTCACTACTTCATATATTCCATAGTACACCCACATCATCCACATTTTGGATTCATATATGCTCATCTCTCTCCTCATCATCAATATTAATAATCTTTGTGGCAGTGGGATATAATTTATATTTAGGCCCAAGCCACTAGAGTTGGGGACACATCATGTATCATACCAAATTGACATATCAATTTCCCATATTAGAATAAATCAATGATATTTGGGCTCGAATATTGTATCCATATCCTCATGCATACACAACACAATTGAACATGATCCTAACTGCAACCACCATGACTCTGATACAACCTATATATGACATCTCCAGGGACTAACTCATCCAACAACCTCCAATAACATATACTACTATGTCAAGTCACTTAGGCATCATCTACCCATTACTTAACATAACAATGATCATGTGTCCACTCTACTTGAGGAATCATTCATCTTAGTCTAGGATGTGCTCATAACCTTGGATTTGTAATAATGTTAATACTCTTATACCACCTTCTTGATTCTCTCTACACAATATGTATAAATCCATACATAAGTGGTCCAGCATGGTAGGCCCCCATAAGAATTGACATTTAATTTTCTTCATTTTTATATGATTATCATTCAAATTAACACTTATCTTACACTATCACAATACATTTATTAGCCCTTGGCTCTACAATTTTTTATATTAAACTTTGGTCAGATGTCAAATTATCCAAACATGATTTTTATACACTTCGACACTTCCTTTCAATAACTATGAATGTATTATTACTATATTCAACATTAGTTCATATGGCCCACCACACAAATATTCTCACAATATATTTAGGGCCTTAAGGTACACTTATCGGTATGCAAAAATCATTATCCACATGAATGATCATGTGTAAAATTTCATATCTATCACCACTAATATTATCAATTGGTTCAACCTTATTTGGGATAAAAATTTGTATATCTATAAATTACGATAATATCACCTATATACCTCACACATATTCCCCAAAAATTATTACTTATCACCTCATGTATGGGATCATACAATTTTATTTATACACCATTCCTCATGGTTATAAACTAACGATTACATTGGATATAATTAAAAATATCCCCACATTGGGGGAATTAGCTAACAACACAATGAGAAATGACATATATACATTAGAATACAAGATTATGACATGAATATTCACATGAATCTACTACCTTACATTCATCAAATATTCAATATTTTAATCAAAAATTATTCATATCATGAATATTATCAAAATCTAACATGCAATGTGATGAAATTTACTATGCCATCAACATGGTATATTTTCAGCACTTACTTACAATCCATAAAATATCATGAATATTTGGATTTTCCACATTGCATGTGAACCTATTTTATTTTGAAGTAGCTAACATACCTACAAAATTTCACACCACTCCAAAACAGGGGTCATCAAATATATTCGTTTGATATCAGTGATCATATGCACCTCTCCTAATCATGAGGGAAAATTTTGAATAATGATTTACACTTCTTCCAAAAGAAAAATGAATTCAGGAATTTATCAAACTCATTCCAATGAAAGGAATTTGAATTATACAAATTAATAAAATATATCTTATAAAAAGAACTTATTTATCCAAAATAAGAAAATATTTATAATCAAAATTATTATAATTATCTAGGTTGAAAAAATATTTATAATTGTAAGCATTCAAAATATCTAAATTGAGAAAATATTTGTGATCTGTTGGCAAGAATTTTTTTTGGGTGGAGAAACTTGTGGATTTATTTCCAATGCTCTGGGAATCTAAGTCCCTCTACTTAACCAGTGCAGCTATCGAATATGTATGCATGAGAAAATGTGGATTTTTGTGGTGGCCTTTCAATTGGGGATCCAACAGGGGCACTCCACTAACCCTACGGCAAAGCTAGAAATATATTGCTAGGGAAGAATTTATCTAGAGAGTGGGAAAGGGGAGTGAGAAAAGAGCTAGGAGAACAAATTCTGCAGGTAGAAAATCATATTCCTGCACACACACTAGCTAGAAGTATCATCACATGCATTTATGAGAAGAAACAACTTTGTAAACATCATTAAGACCAAATGAAAATTTATGAACACAAATTATTAAGAAATCTCTTAGTCAAAGAAATATAAAAACTCATTCTTCTTGTATTAATTTCTCAAAAAAAATTGTACATAGTGGATAAATGGAGGAAATTGAGAAGGGGGGGGAAATAGAATAAAATGGCTATCTCCTTTGTTCTCTCAAAGTACAATATACTCTTGAGTTTACAAGATCAATCACGAACCATTAAGTAACAATCTATAGAGTGAGAGGTGACTTATAATCTACCCCCCAATGGATTTTCATATGTCCTTGTGTAACTTAAAACTTTTCAAATTATTAGGATAATATTAAGTACCTTTTTATAACATAAAGGTGACTTATCACATTAGGAACATTAAGACATGTGAAAAAGTGCAACCCCAACAAAAAATTAGAATATTGGAAAGTGAGAGAAAGTTGGGGGGATAAGAGGAGAGAGAAAGAGAGAGATAAAAAGAAGAGGAGATATCATTCCTGATGAAGTTCATTGGTCCTCACTAATGGAAAGCTCCAAATGTTGTGAAACTCTGAATCTTTGAATTCCTTGCACACTCTGAAACTCTTTCAAATTGGCTCACGAATCACTCTCCAAGTTAAGTGGACTATTCTGTTGATGATCGCAATTATGGTACCATTGTCAGATTGGATGGTTTGTGTCTCAGGATCATAGTGGAAAGAGTAGGATAGGAATAGCTCAAGACTCTGCACAGACACTAGGTGTCCAGCAATGGTGAACAAACCACTTGTGAATATTTTGTCTTCGATCCTCTTTCGGTCCTTGGAGGCCATGCGATTCTTAAGGTCATTCAGGTCCATATACAAGATATCATTATCTTCCACATCATACTCATAGGTGAGGGGTTACATTGGCTTCTGACCCGTCCATTTTGGATTCATGTCTCCCTTAGAAAAATCAACTTACTTTTTTTAGTAAGTGTGAAAAATCAATTCCCCACTCTTCAATGTTGTGGCTCAGTTTTCCTCTTTCTCCTTAAATTCCTCATTCCTTCTAGATCAACTTTCTATTTTAGCAACTGCTCCAGGGCCCACTTAATATTTTTAGTAAGTGTGAAAAATGTCCATTCTAGTGAATTCTCAGTTGTAATGCACCTCTAATGACTTAAGACTCCATTTGTGCCTGATAAAAACTTCCTAAAAATCCTATATTCTAAGGTGTTGTGAAAAATATTATTTCACCATCATGTAGGTCTTGAAATCCTATTTCTGATGATGTTTTTTTTTTACTTCTAACTCCATCAGGAGCTCCCAGAATCTTCTTCTGAAGCCCAACAACTATTTTAGGCCTCTTAACTGCCTAGGCTTGTGAACCCTATTTTTTACTCAGACTACTCCACGTCTTTTAGAACTTCCCCAAGGATTCCAAAATTATTTCCATGATGTTATAAGGTCTTCCATTAACCTCCATGTTTAATTTGGCCCTTTTGTTCCACTCCAGGGGGTTTGATCTAGTCCTGGGAAGGCTAGTGATAGCCCTTCCCAATACTGCCAAAAGATAACATCTTTTCAGAACTCCCTAAAATCACTTAGGGGGAATGAATAGACTTTCCTAAATCACCTAGGGTACTAATGTAACATCAAATAATGAGTAACCAGACTTACATATTTGTCTTGGGGTGCCTGAGAATGATAAAACATGAAAAATTTGACACAGGGGTATAGTTTTCATGCTTGGAAACTTCGAATTTACCTGTTACACATTTGCACAACAACAGTTGGATCTAGCTTATGGATGTGACATGGACTAAGTGCAATGAATACATGGCATGAAGAATCTAGAATCTCAACTCACAACATATTGACCGGTTCCTTATCCATTGGGCCCTACGGATTCATGTACAACCTATAACAAGAGAGAAAGAAGAAGGAAACAGACACACACACAAAAAGGATGAAAAGGAAACACACAACACATAATAAGAGTGAGCCCATGTGAGCTTATTGATGCTCAGATCCTTTCTTGGAAATTCCACTACCTTCATGTTCTTTGAAATTAGTTTCATAGTGTCAGTTTCCTTTCATGTTTATCCATATAGTTGATTCTCCATCGAATGTGCTATCACTGCCCCAGAGCTTATTTTCATTCCAATTCCTTGTATATTCTGAGTTGCTTTCTTTCTTGGGTCTATGCTCATTGAAATCTTCTCCATGATAAACATTTGATTCATTCTTTATCTCTACTCCACTATGAGGTGCTTGAGTACTAACAGAAGGATTGTATGCAAACTCATACTTGTCTTATATGTTCGTGGCACTAGTGAAGATATCAAGAATCATCTCAGGATCTTCTGCAACTTCTACTGCATCAAATATTTCCTGCACAGAGTTATGCTTCATTATTTCCTGTAGCTCCTCTTTGTATGCCTTTGAAGAATATTTTTCTTACAGCTCAAGGAAACTATCTAGAGGGATTACCTCATAATTTTAGGAATTTTTTCACTCTACCAATCCTTCATCGAAAAGAGCTTCATCTTCAGAGGTCTCAAAATATTTTCTTTAGTTTCTTTATCATGGAAAGGTTCTTCCTCTTTGAATGGGAAATAAAACACCTTAATTTTGTCATTGTATCCATCACCCATTGGTTCGAGAGGGACATCATATTCCACATCTTGCTTTGTTTCAACATAGTAAACCTTCACACTAGTTGAGGATTCCAAGTCAGCTTCATGTTTGTCTTGCATATTCATGGCTTGCATCAGGAGTTCGAGACTGAGCTCGGGGTCCTCTCTTTCTTCCATGGCTCTCAATAGTTATTTTACATATGGTTCTTCCCCACTATTCAAGAGTTCATTACCAGATGGCTTGTTCTCTTCCGAGGTGACATGATCAAGGGAGTCCTCATCTTTGAATGGGAAAGAGAAAATTTCTTCATCATGGATAAACACATAAGCTGATTTTTCTATTTGAAAATTGTCAAGAACCATTTCCTCTTCTTCATGGTTTGCGTCATTCAACAATTTTGAGCTTCCCTCTTCTAACTCAAATCTCCTCAATGATTCTTCAAAGTCCAAATCTCTTTGGGAAGGAAATTCTGGACCTATCAAGATGGGAATATTCTCTTCCTCCTCAGTTTCCACCAAGTGATTCATTTTCCTGCTATCTTGATACAAGATGTTATCTTCTAGGATTTTGAACTTTCGTACCGTGTACCTCATCTTCTTCTCACCAAGAAATTTCTCCATGTCTCCCTTCACTGTCATGGTTGTAGAAGACAAATTCATCTGAATTTTCCCTCCCAAGTCTCGGTAGAAATTTCTACTCAGCAACATTCCTAACGAGGCTGGGACGTCTACTACCAAAATCATTGTTGAAACTTTCTTGTCTGAAAATATGGTGAGATCCACTTGTGCATCTTTGACCTTCCCAACAAGTGATACCTTTTTTTATTCCAAAAATTAACAACCACTAGGGGGAGTCATGGTAAGTTTGAGAGCCTTAGCAACCTTCAAAGGCATCAAGTTGTCTGAGGCACCAAAATCTATTATGTAATTATTTAGTACATATTCTCCAACAAGAAGGGATACATAGAAAGGTTCAAATTTATCATTCTTTGATGCACTCAGAGAAAGCATGTTCTATGAGGGAGGTGTAGGTGAGTTTGGTAGCATGCCTTTGGAACTAGATGTTACAGCATTGGGTGTTAGACTACCACTCATGTATCAGACAAACCTCTCAAATTATTCAGGATGAGTCTCCAAATATTCAGTTTCAGTAATCTACACTTTTGCCTTGTTTGCATATTCTATGAAGTCAAAGGGATTAGATGTGGACAAGGGGGGTGAAGGGACTGATTTTGGAGTTTGGATAGGCTTAGGAGTAGGATTTGATGTTTGAGGAATGGAATATTTTTGAATGGAACACTAGGAGATTTCAAGATATTATATTTTCTAGGAGAATATTTAGATTTAGAATGGGGAGAGGCATCATAAGACTTACTTGGAAAATTGGTATCCTTCTTACTTGCTACAGGGTCAGGCTCCAACAATGTAGACTTTATGGAAGATGGAAGTGGGGATCCTTGACTGATTATTTTATTTTGTGGAGTTGCCATAGGAGGATCATTAACCTTCTTTTCTTTTAAAGTAGTGGAGGAAGATGCTCTTTTCTCAAACTGAGAATGAGTGAATACTGCACATGAGAAAATGGGTACATATTCTTCATTTCCTTCCTCACCTCCAGAATACTCACAGATTCAAATTTTTGTATCATTCTCAAACTCATCACTTTCTAGGAAATTACCGCCTTCACTTTCTTGTTCAAGATCTTCTTCACTTTCTTGAAATCTATAATTTATGTTCACGGGTGGGGCCTCCTAGGTGATCCTTTGGGGTGCTCTTGCAATCTAATTTCTGTTGCTTCTTTGAGAAGATACTCATTCAAATAATTCCCTCTTCAAAGAGGCCATTTCATTCACCAACTTTTGCAGTGATGTATTGGTTATCTCATCTCTAGGATGTTGGGCCTTGCCCTTTAATGGATTCTTTATCTTCCCATAGAGGATGGGATCTTCATCAAGTTCAATGGTCATCCTTTGTGCCTCTATAATGCTCCTTGGTTGGGATCTTCACAGGAAAAATCCTACTTCTAATGATTGAGCATTGATAAAGAATCTCTTGAAGTATTTTTGAGATGGTGAATCCTCTTCAGGTATCCTACTAAGCAACCATTTTAAATGAGCCACAAAGTCTCTCATGATTTAATTTTCTCCTTTCTTCATTTGAGCTAGCTTCACCAAGAGGTCCTGAAAGTCTTCAGTTGATTTAAATATTTCCTTGAAAGTAGTCTTGATGGCATCCTAACTAGTGATGGATTGGGTGGGCAGGAGATAAAACCATTTTGCTACTTTTTCTTGGAAGGAATCCACAAATAATATCACAATAACATCTTCATGTTAGACACCAAGAATTCCACATGATGTCATGAAAGCAGTGATGTGTTCTTCAGGATGTTGTGTGTTTTCACCTTTGAACTTTGGAAATTTCTTTTGGGAACCTGTTCCAGTATATTGTGAAGAAGGGGTTCAAGAGAAAGTGGGCTTGTATTCCTTCCCCATGGAACAATGGGATGAGGTATTTCTACTTCATCTTCCATTTTCATTTCTACTTTTACTTCAGATCTTGTTTCTAAAAATTCTTCTTCAAATTCTTCTTCTTTCGAGAACTCAATGCTCAAGGGTGATTGAAAAATGAGATAATTTAAAGGGGGAGTATCAACAGGAGTTTGGACAAGATTTCTAGGAAAAATTCTTGAAAAGCCAGATGAAGAGGAGGTTTGAGAGAAGAAGTATGGATTATCTCTAATTCATTCTTGTTGATTTTGCAAAGCCTTAAAATTGGAATCAGTAACACCTCTCGACCTGCTCAACCTGGTGTATCTTACTTCAACCAGATTTTGGAAAAATTTGTAGTGAGAACACAAAAAGACGTCGTGGAATGTGAAAATTCACATGCAGAAATCAGCAATGTATCTTTTGGTAACGGGATTTTATTCACTCCTTTTTTTTTGGTTTTTTCAATATTTCAATTTTTGTATTTTAAGACCTTGCGGTCATATATTGGGTGCAGATGTTGCTAAATGTTCCCCAAAATGGGTGCCAAAAACTGTTGGTGAGAAAATTTATTGGGTGGAAAAACTTATGGATTTCTTTCCAATGCTCTGGGAATCTAATTCCCTCTACTTAACTAGTGCAGCTGTCATATATGCATGCATGAGAAAATGTGGATTTTTGTGCTAGACTTTTAACCGGGGATCCAATAGGGACACTCTATTGACCCTGCAACAAAGCTAGCAATCTCTTGCTAGGGAAGAATTTTTCTAAAGAGTGGGAAAGGGGAGTGATAAAATAGGAAGGATAACTAATTTTGTAGGTAGAAAATCATATTCCTACACACACAATAGTTAGAATTATCATCACATGAATTTATGAGAAGAAACAACTTTGTAAGCATTATTAAGACCAAATGAAATTTGATGAACATAAAGTATCAATAAATCTCTTAGTCAAATAAAGATAGAAAATCCTTCTCATATTAATTTCTCAAACAAAGTTGTACATAGTGGAGAAATGGAGGAAATTGTGAAGGGGGAGAAATGGAAGAAAATGGCTATCTCCTTAGTTCTCTCAAAGTAAAATATACTCTTGAGTTTACAAGATTAATCACCAACCGTTTGAAATGGGAATGACATTACAATTTATAGAATAAGAGGTGACTTATCGTCAACCCCCCAATGGATTTTCATGTCCTTGTGCAACTTGAAACTTTTCAAATTCCTAGGAGAATATTAAGTCCCTTTTAATAACATTAAGGTGACTTATTAAATTAGGAACATTAGGACATGTGAAAAAGTGCAACCCCAACGCAAAATTAGAATATTGGAAAGTGAGAGAAAGTTGGGGGGGAAGAGAGAAAGAGAGAGAGAGAGAGTAAGAAGAGGAGATGTCATTCCCAATGAAGTTCATTGATCCTCACTGATGGAAAGCTCCAAATGCAGTGAAACTCTGAATCTTCGAATTCCTTGCACACTATGAAACTCTTTTAAATTGGCTCACAAATCACTCTCCAAGTTGAGTGAACTGTTTCGCTAATGATCACAATTGTGGTACCATTGTTAGATTGGATGGTTTGTGTCTCGGGCTTGTAGTGGAAAGAGTAGTATAGGAATAGCTCAAGACTCTACACAGACACTAGGTGTCTAGTAGTGGTGAACAAGCCACTTGTGAATATTTGGTCTTCGATCCTCCTTTGGTCCTTGGAGGCCATGCGAGTCTTAAGGTCATTTAGGTCCATGTACGAGACATCATTATATTCCACATCATACTCATAGGAAAAGGGTTGTGTCATCTTCTGACCCATCCATTTTGGCTTCACATATCCCTTAGAAAATCAACTTACTATTTTAGTAAGTGTGAAAAATCAAGTCCCTGCTCTTCAACTGGATGTTGCGGCTCAGTTTTCCTCTTTCTCACTACATTCCTCATTCCTTCTAGATCAACTTTATATTTTTAGCAGGTGCTCGAGGGCCCATGTACTATTTTTAATAAGTTCCAAAAATTTCCATTCTAGTGAATTCTCAGTGGTAGTGCACCTCCAATGACTTTTTCTCCTTCGTAGGTTCTTCTGTCAATGAATTTCCCAAAAGAGCAGTTCCTATGTAGTAGACCTGATATTTTTATAATATTGTCTTACGGGATTCAGATTGACATGGAAAGAATTGTTTTGATATGGGTTTTTCCCCAATATTACCCCTCTGAAATTTTGGTCCCACCCACTTAATAGTCCAAGAGATTTTAAAGTTTTAATTTTCAGACTTGGAAGTGCTTCTGGATACGAAAACCATTAATGGACCTCAAAATTGCAGGTATGGTTTTCTCCTCCATTTTCAACTAAATAAATTTCATTGTGATAGGTTTCTTCTTCTGATGCTTCACATGCAATTCTACTTCATTTTTCCCAACAATTTGACAGTAAATTGGATTTTTTCTTCATTGAGCCAGAAGTGAGATTTCTTTACTGTGGATACTTTGTAGCATGAGGGGAGAGTTTGAAGGTGTTTTATTGATGGCCTTGAGTATAGAAATTAATATAAAAATATATCTTGTTGTTTCACACATCCATTTGTTATATTTCTTCAACTTTTCGTTTCATGGCTATGGAGTTTTCTATGTGTTTCTCCTTCTTTTCTCTGTGTTTCTCCTTCTTTGTTTGCTCCAATTTTCCTTTAGGAACTATGTGCATTTTTGGGGTGGAAGAGGAGAAACTCTATGGAATTTCTGGTATGATCTTCATAAATGGAGTAATGGAGATGAGAAGTTATAAAGGAAGAATGGAGGAAAATTTGACACGGGAGTGGAAGCAATTGGAAGCACTGAAGCGGTAGTTCGATTTTTTGAAAATTTGAAATTATGAGAGGAGAAGCTTGGGAAAATTTTCTCATGCTTAATTTCCCTAACCTTATGGACATGAGGGACATCAAATTCCATGGTGGTTAAGAGGATGACACGTGGTACCGATCTGACAGCAGGGAATGAAGGTGAGAAAACTTGCTTCAAAGCACTATGAGATGAAAGAAAGTCACATGGATGTCCAAAAGGCTCCCCATATGAGGATGGGAGAATTTTTCCATGTCTAATGTCCCTCGCCTTAGGGACACATGGGAAATCAGTTTCCATGGTGGTCTTGGGGCTGACACGTGGCGCTTGATCCGACGACATGGAATGAATACTCCAAAAATGCCCCCGGAGGATGAACTATCAAGTATGGAGGTCACATGGATGTCCAAAAGTATCCCCATAGGGGTTTGGGAACATTTTTACATTTCTTATGTCCCTCACCTTATGGAAATAAGGGACATCAGTTTCCACGGTGGTCCTAGGGCTAACACATGGTGCTTGATCCGATGGCAGGGAATGAATGCTCCAAAAATGCACCTGGGGACTGAAAGTCGGTCACATGGATGTCCAAAAGGATCCCCATAGGGGAATGGGAGAATTTTTAAAGTTCTTATGTACATAAAATCAGGTAAATAAGTGACATCAATTTCCACGGTGGTCCTGGAGCTAACACATGGTGCTTGATCCGACGGTAGAGAATGGATGCTCCAAAAATGCACCCGAGGGTTGAACTGTCAAGTCTGGATGTCACATGAGGGTCCAAGAGGTCACATGGGGAATGAAAAGGATTCAAGGGCTCTGGGAGAAATTTTCCAACCTTTATGTACCTAACCTTGAGGGACTTCAGGAACACAAAATCCTACCAGGCTCCTAAAGTTGACACGTGTCCTCCTAAAATTTGGCTAAGTCATGAACTTGTGACAGTGATAACTTGAGCTCCTGGTGGAATTTATTGGTGAAATTTTATATGATCCTAACTATAAATGTAATTTTGAATACAATTTTTTTGGTCTCACGTCTTGATTCATCCATCTGATCCATGTAAAATCAGATTTGTGATTTAAGACTCCACTTTGTGCCTGATAAAAACTACCTAAATACCTATGCGATAAGGTGTTTTGAAAAATATTATTTTCCCATAATGTAGGTATTGGGATCCTATTTCTGGTGATTTTTTTTTTACTTCTAGCTTCATCTGGAGCTCCTAGAATCTTCTTTTGAATCCCAACAACTTTTTTAGGCCTCTTAACTACCTAGGCTTGTAAACCCTAGTTTTTACTCAGACTACTCCAAGTCTTTCAAAACTTCCCCAATTGGGGCTTCCAAAATTATTTCCATAATGTTATAAGGTCTTACATTCACCTCCATGTTTAATTGTTCCCTTCCCTTCCACTCCAAGGGGTTTGATCCAGTCCTAGGAAGGCTGACGATAGCCCTTCCCAATACTGCTAGAAGATAACATCTTTTCAGAAACTCCCTAAAATAACCTTGGGGGAATGAATAGAATTTCCTAAATCACCTAGGGGACTAATGTAACATCAAATAATGAGTAACCAGACTTACATATTTGTCTTGGGGTGCCTGAGAATGATAAAACATGAAAAATTTGACACAGGGGTATAGTTTTCATGCTTGGAAACTTCCAATTTCCCTATTGCACATTTGCATGACAACATGATAATAATCACTTGATTATCTAAATTAAAAAAATCCCTTTTAAAAAAATTGATTTTATCCAATTTATCTAAATAATCACATTAAAAATGACATCTCCTAGATCTACTCAATATCTCAAAATTGATAGATGGATCTTTTGGTAGCTCAAGACTGATAAAGGGATCCTTTAGTAGCTTAGAAATAATATAGGAATTTCATAATAGCTCAATATTATATTTTTACTTTGAGTGGATCTATACTCATGATCCATCTTTATAGCTAGGAGACAGGGCTAATACATACACAATCTATATTGATGGATTATTATTTGTCTCTCTAGCCAAGAAGAAAATAAGATGAGATAAAAAAAACCCCTTTAGGTGACATAAATTATTAAGAACATAACTTATTTATCTATTTTTAAAAATATGGAATAGCCTCTTAAAAATTAATGTTTACAATACCATATCCATTTTTCTGTTATTTCAAAAAGTTTCCATAAATGTTTATATTGGATAAATGTTTATTTCAAAATAATGGTAATTTAAATTGTTTTCTAATATTTGCATATTGTAATAGTGACTGAGAGAACATTAGAAAACATTGGATCAAATATTTATGACAAACACAATATATCCTTTGGGTATCCTTTTTTATTTTAATCTAAACATGCATTTTCAATTCTAGTTTAAATTGGAGGTGATTGCAAATACCCAAAAAAGGAACAAGGCCTTTTTATAATGTATTTTTAGGTGATTTTGTATGTATGGTTGGTTAACTCAAACTATAAGGATTAATCAGCATGTTAACACTTCTATTTGATTCTATTTATTTTGTAACAATTCTTGAATATATTTTTGATCCTCGTTCATCTAATTTCATATGTTTTTTGGGAATTACCACATTTTGGTTTTCATCTTGTTTCATTATTATTTTTGTAGGACAGAATGATTTATCTTAGACAAAACCAGTAGATAGTTTTATCCAAGACCGCCAACTTTTTCCTCCTTTTGTTTTTTTTCAAACGTTTAAAAATTAAATCTCTTCGTGTCAATCTTTTAGGACTTTTGACTTTGAATTTGTGTCATTTTTGTGCAAAAAATTTTGAATTCAAGGAATGATCACCATATAAATGCATCACTTAAGAACATTGTAAAAAAGTTCATCCTTACAAGATCAATACACTTTCCAATTTCAAAATATTTTTACAAACTCAAGTACATAATTGATTACTCTTATTACAAATATAAAGACCACTTATTGCATGCATTACCTCTTGTGTCATTGGGTTTTAGGGAATGATGTGTAGAATTTTAGTGAATATTACATGTTTTTACATGCCTACTAAGAGGGAGAGATGCATTGGTCTGATTCTTATTCGATAATTTTATGTAGGTAGAACTTAACTCAGTATAGGGTTGAGGTAATATACAAGGGAAAATTTCAATGTTGAAACATGAAAACTATACCCTAGTGTCAAAAAAAATCTTGAAAACCCTCCCGAGCACCTCTCCAGATCAGTTTTCCCTCCATTTCATGCCTATCCTGATCCTTGAAATCCCTCATACGTGTTGTATAAAATTTCCCTAATGTTGTAAATTTTTATACAGGGTGACTCACTTATTTCGGTGTAATGTTTTCAAAGGAGAATTATTTAGTAAGCCTAGAAAGGTTATTCTTGGCCTTTCCAAGATAGGTGTGCATCCTCTGAGATAGAGGTGAAGGCTCAAAATTATTAGGAAGTGGTTTTGAAGAGTTTAGATAATTTTTTTAAGTTATGTAGGAAAGTTTAGGAAAGATTTGGAGGTTTAAGAATAATTATAGTGAAAGTGGTTTTTTGAAGGCGAAGGAGTTTGCAGTTCAAAATAATGTCTAAGCTTTAGAAGGCGATTATGGGAGTTAAATATAATTCAATTCTCTACATGATGATACTTTAATTTTTTTCACAAGAATCAGGCACTTTTTTCCACAACTCATTTTCAGCAAACATGCCTTGTTATCTTGAGAAAAGGTATTTTTTAAGGAATTTTCAGGAATAATTGAATCTTTCGAAGCATCCCATTATCTTAAAAAGGATATTGGGAGTCAAAATAATATATGGGTTCATCAAAAATGACCTCTCAAAGCTCTAGAAACTTTACCAACAACTCTCTCTCTCTCTCTCTCTCTCTCTCTCTCTCTCGTGAGGTATATTCTTCATACTTAGTCAATTTTTCCACTTCGTGGTGCATGGAATATTTTTTTGTCCCATCTGTCCCTGTCATTTTGGGAAATTTGGCATAGTAAAATTTTCCCATCCCCATTTATTCCCTTTGTTCCATCATATGACCTTGTTGAAGCTTTGTGATGCATTTTAAGCTCTTTTCAACTAATTTCAGTCTTTCTCATTGACCAATGCAACAGTACCACTTATAAACCTAGGGTGAGGGCACATTTTTCTGCCCCATATGTCCCATACCTTTGGGACATTTGGAGAAAAAAAATGCACCCTAGGCTTATATTTTATCATGGTTCTCCACATGACCCTGAACAAGCTCCACAAGGCATTTTTAAGCCCTTTCCTCTCTCCACCTCGTCGAACCACAACTTACCACTTGTCACCTCCACATCAGGGTGCATTTTTCTACCCCAATTTGTGGTAAATTTTAAGAGACCAATTTTCCCTATCCCTTATGGATATTTTGGTTAAAAAATTTCTCCCCATTCTAAGTTGTTTTAAAACTCAAATTTTGGCTAAGTGTTTTAACTCAATGCTTCTTCTTTCTTCCTTTCTCGTGCGTGAAAAGTATTGCCCGAAGTTGTAGAGATTGTTTTAACTCATTTCCACTCCATATTTTCTCCTTGACTCCATGAATTCTTCTGTAAAACACCTAATAAACCTAAAATTTATCTAGACAACATGCTCACATTTCTCCAGGTTGACTACATGCTCCAAAAATTGAAAATTTTATATCTCTCAATCTGGTGAATGAATCTGAACAAGATTTTTAGTCATTCTCCATCCCAAGTGCCTTAAAGAAGTAAGTAACAAAAAATTCAAATATTACTTGATTTTTTAATGGCAAAAAACTCTATTTTTCTTCCCTAGCTCATGATTTTTTAATTACCAAGCATTCTAGCGGGCTCATTGAACTAAAATTTTGAGCACAGAGTCTCGAAAGCAAACATATTCCAGTGAAGTTGTTTTTCATTGAAATCCAAGGTAAGGAAGTGATATTTACAAAATAATAATTATGTGGTGCATTTTCTTACTAAAAGTAGTAAATTACCCAAAATAGTAAGTCACACCAAATAAGTGCACTCGGGAAACTTTGAAAATGGTAAACTAGGCAATTTTTCCTAAAAAGGCAAAAAAACTAAAAAGGTAAAAAAGAAAAGGCAACTCTCTAAAAATTAAAAGTTTCCAAAAATATTAAATCATCATCAAAAAATTTGGATTGAATATTATAGAGGATAAATAAGTTCAAATTTGAGAAAAACAGGGAAAACATCCCAAAATAGTAGGTCTTGGATCAGTCTGCTAAAAATAGAAAGTCTCCATTTTGGGTGTAGAAATTTACAGTTGGATATATTTTAATTCATATTACTACTTTTTGACATCTTCACAGGGTTTTGGGATGGTGGCATAACTAAAACAATGTAATCCATCCTTCACAAGGATCATGAGGTATCATTCTCATCAAAGTTATGTATAAGAGTAAAACAAAGTGTTGCAGGGCTCTGTAGCTAAAAACAAGAGACATTGTGCAGTCCAATAAGATATTCAGAAAAACATTCAAGATCTATAAAGGTCATCATTACAAATATTAATTTAGTTTGAATCCATCCACTCTCCATATTGAGCTGGTTAAGTGAGCTTGGTGAGTTGTTTAAGGTGAGTTGAGTTCATTGAGCTCAGTGAGCTAGTTAAGTGATCTCAGTGAGTTGAGAGAGCTAGTAGGGTGAGCTGAGGAGAATTGGTCAGATTAAGCTTCTCAAGAGAAATAAGGGGTGATTAACAGTAGAATCATATTTATTTACATAAGCACCTAGGAATGTATTCTCTAAGGTCATATCTTCCCCACGATGATCAAAATTTGATTCCACAACAATCTACTGAAGGTGCTCTAGTGACAGACATCATGTCAACTCCCAAAGATCCTTTTCCATGGATTTAAGAAATGCTTGAGTTTAATCCAAGGAAAAATTATCTTTCTATCATGGTGAGTCTTAAAGTAATCTCTTGAACACTAAAATCCAAGCAAACAAAGAATTCACAAACAACATCTTGCTTCTTCAGTGGCACTAGGTAATTAGTATGTTGAAGTTGTTAGGCCTAGGAGTGAAAATCCTATTAAGGAAATTAACCGGTCATATTATGAGTTGACCCACATATCATTGGGTCAATATTTTCATGAGAGTGATTCTCAGTTGTTCAAGGAATCTGCTTCCCTCCTTGCTCAGAACGAATAATACAAGAAAATAATTTTACAATTAGAGAAATAGGTAAAAGTTCTTAGTGCTCAAATTCAACCCTTCTTAGAACCTGACTCATCATCTTCTCTCCCTATAGAATACATTCCTCCAATCAGCAACATTGATCCTGAGGTGGTAAATAAAAAATAAGGATACGTGATGTAGGGGAAGGTCAATGAGAAGTGGATTGAGAAAATCATTGAAAAAGGTAAGGAATTGTTTCCAGATGTTAATTCTCTCATCAAGTATGTTCTTGAAACTTTGACAGAAGTAAATAAAGAATAGGATGAGTTTGAAAAATATTTAAATAACTTGGATGAGGTGTTATTACTGGTGTTTGAGATGATATCCTTCAATTCTCACACTCTCCTGATTAGGAACATGTTTGCATCCTCTGCATAACTTGTCTCAAGTTTGGATCCGCATCATTGATATGAAATATGGAATGCTCAAAAATGCAGTATTTGAGTTAGAATATTGTGGACAACATGCTTTTGATATCTTGAATGATGTATAAATTTTTTTAGAGACTCTATTTCCCTCCACTCATTGAGGATTCATCATCAAAAGAACTCATTTGTTGCTTCTAGGAGCTATTCAAGAAAGAGGCGGGTGACTCTTTTTCCTTCAATGAAGATAACTTAGAGTCCTTGGCCAACATCAGAAGTTGCATTGTTTCAATTGTAATGGATCATGAAGAAGGAATCTATCAATGCAAGAAGATCAATGATGTCTCCAAGACATGGACCAAGGTGTTATATTTTTTTTTGCATGCCAGAGGTGGATTATTTGGCATTTTTTTTAGCTCAGTTCAGCAATAAATTCAAAGAACATGAACCCACTCCAGAGAATCATCATGAGGAAGAATGAATTAGCAAATTTCATCATTGCAAGGATTTTTTTCATCACATGGCAACTTATTCCATTTTCTCTATTTCTTCCTCTTCCTTCTCTCCCCTTTTTAATTCTTCATTGAGAATAATCATTATATTTTGTCTCATTCACTTAAGTGACTTTCTAAATTTATATTGTAAAAGTCCCTTTGATTTATAAAAAAGGAACTTATTTCTCATCTATTAAAAAGATGTAAATTCACAAGTGAATAAGATCATGAAGATTCATGTGGGGGTAGGTGAATGGTCAATTCACATTGCTATAAATTGGGATGGCTTCTCCATTCCAAAGGATCCCGAAATCTAGATTTTGATAATTTCTATGTTGTAGAAATTATGTATTGTGCTTTTGGGTGTTGAGATTTGTATCACCAATACACAAGAAATAAAATCTACATTTATTCCATTTCCCTTTTCATATGTGTGCCTCTATTTTCTCTCTTATATGCAATTTGTAAGTATAGTGATCAAGAAAGAGATTTGTATCTTTGATGAATGAATCTAAAGAACTATGTCTGGATTTGTTTATGTCACTTAATGGATTCATTATTTCTTTCCTTTAATTAAATTTTGAACTACTCCAGTTATTGGGTGTGAATTATTTTTGTGCTTACTCACAGAAATAACCCTCATTTGTCTACTTTCTCTCCTTTACCCCTCATTTCCCTTGCACCTCGTGTAATTAGTTTTTGCAGGTTCAGTGAAGTGTGTATGTTGGATCCCCAACCTATTTTTCTACCCCAAAGTTATAGATATAAGTAAAATAGTTTACATTCAATAATGGGATCATCCTCATACACAATAAGGAGGGGCATAGCCCCATGAGTGTTGGTGTAAATAAACTAATTTTTCATACAATAAATTATTTCACCAACACAACCATTATAGACTAAACCCTTTCTTATGTTTTTAATAAAATGATGATACTATGGTTCAAAAAATAAGAAGACTTGAATTTTCTATAATATTGAGATGACTGGAATATGAATACAAAATATTAATGGATTAAGGCATGAAAAAAAATGTGTAAAAATTGAGAATACATATTAGATTTGCATAAGAAAAAATTTCCCACAAATGAAAAATCCACCTAAGAAACGTTTTTCATCATGGTTGAATTATTCATCCTCTTAGTTTCAATCCCCCAAATTTTGAGAATAACTCAATGATACTTTGCAAAAATTATTTTTACACTCTTAAATCACCATCATTTTGTTTCGTCTAGTTTTTGTACAATATATTCTAAACCATGACCCATTATTTCTTCTACCAACTTTCTAGAGTTTGAATATTTGTTATAATTAAAACACATGAATTAGGATTATTAGTTTTACTATTATGTTTTTACTTTTGGTTCTATATCATCATTTAAACCTAGTATTTATCTTAAGTAGGAATACCCTAGTTTTGATATTACAAGTTTCTCAACAATTTATAGTTGGCAATTTCGAGGCTTTAGGTCATCCACTATTAGTGGTTTCACTTGTGATGATACATTGTGAGACCATGATTTTTAATTTATGAATGATATATGGTGTATAAAGTATGTCCATATTACTATATGTGTTAAAAAATGTTGTGCACTCTCTCTTAAACTTTTAGTTTTTACATTAATGATTTTGAAGAAATAATTTCACATAAATTACATACAATGGATGGTTGTTTACTCTTTAGAGTCTCTATTACAATTCTCCTTCTTGCAGATTACATTATTTTGATGTCTCACTTTGTGAGAGGCCTCCAAAAAAATTTAATATTATAGCTTCATTTTATGATACTCATGGGCTCTATGTTAATTTGGGTAAAATAAAAGTCATGGGTTTCAATAAAGCCAGGTAATTTTTATTTACAAAGGGAGATGGCTGAGGTAGTATCTCCATATCATGTTGGGGGTCCTATTCTCTAAGACCATAAATGAGAATATGGTTGAGGTAGTCCTCTTCATAGGTTATATATTTAAGACTAGATAATGGGTTCACATCTCTCATATCCCTTACAAACATTTTTTAGCTTCAGTTTATGGACATTTAAATGAAGATCCACCTATTTCAAACATTTTTCACACCTACTATCTTATATGGTTATGATGTTTAAGGATTATACCTTCAAATTTAGGACCCAAAACAAATAGAAAAATTAATGGTCATAATTTTATTCAAATGTATTCAAGTCAATATATCAGTCCCTCGTGACATTATACTTGTAGAATTTGGAACAACATAAATCATTTATTTAACAATATTTCATATGGTGATTATTATTCTGAGACTCCAATAATTGGGTAACTCCCAAATTGGTTACCTTAGGTGGCCATACCTTTATTTTAGATAATTAATATTGGTCAAGCCATAAGATTGATTTAGGTTGGTATGCAAACGCATATTTATTGATATTAATATTTGTAAGAAACTCTCATATAAATTTTTAATGAGTGTTCCTTATATCTCCTAGACAGATAAATAATGTAATTCTTATTAATATTTTCATAGTATATCTCAACTATGCATGAATGCATCATAAATATTCACTCACCTCAAAACTTCAACACGGCTTAGATCAGCTTTTATTTAGTGATGGGTTCATCCAACCCCTAGAGTACACAAAACTATAGATACCTGTAGCCTAAGAATTAACCTTACTCAATCAGATTTTAATCCCTTCATATTATTATTTATATATACTACTGTATGCCTCAAGGGTGTTTATTTGTCATACTTTCTTGTTGGATTTTGAGACTAAGCAACATTTTGTTTATATGATCTCCTTATTACGAGATAATGGGATGATTATTGTCTCTTTATATATTCTCTTTGATCTCTCCTATATGTGTGCCTTATAAAGATAAGATATTTTAGCCCTCTCGTTTTGAGAGTATGTTTGGAACCTTCACCAATTATTATTAAACATAAGTATATAAGGGGAACTTACACCAAGTTAATTACATCGAACATCATCATAGGAAGATACCATCTCGTTACCCTCATATTTACATGTTAGAGTAGTGAAGTGTGACATACTCACTTAATTTCATGGCTTGAAAACCTAACGCACACTTCAATCAACACTTTTGAGTATCATACCGTGTTTCTCTAGAGAAATGAGGTTCAACTATCTGGTCATTATCCAATTTTTATGATCCTCTTCATGGTATCATATTTATTTCATACACAAGGAATGGTATTCTCTAAGGTCATATCTTCCCCACGATGATCAAAATTTGATTCCACAACAATCTATGGAAGGTGCTCTAGTGACAGACATCATGTCAACTCTTAAAGAGAATTTTACATATATTCAAGAAATTCTTGAGAGTGATCCAAGGAAAAATTATCTTTCTATCATGGTGAGTCTTAAAGTAATCTCTTGAACACTAAAATCCAAGCAAACAAAGAATTCACAAACAACATCTTGCTTCTTCAGTGGCACTAGGTAATTAGTATGTTGAAGTTGTTTAGGCCTAGGAGTGAAAATCCTATTAAGGAAATTAACCGGTCATATTATGAGTTGACCCACATATATTGGGTCAATATTTTTCATGAGAGTGATTCTCAGTTGTTCAAGGAATCTGCTTCCCTCCTTGCTCAGAACGAATAATACAA
Source organism: Taxus chinensis (assembly GCA_019776745.2). Lineage (NCBI taxonomy): Eukaryota > Viridiplantae > Streptophyta > Pinopsida > Cupressales > Taxaceae > Taxus > Taxus chinensis. The sequence goes on along the minus strand of CM034156.1, from coordinate 382,401,557 downwards.
GAAAATAATTTTACAATTAGAGAAATAGGTAAAAGTTCTTAGTGCTCAAATTCAACCCTTCTTAGAACCTGACTCATCATCTTCTCTCCCTATAGAATACATTCCTCTCCAATCAGCAACATTGATTCCTGAGGTGGTAAATAAAAAATAAGGATACGTGATGTAGGGGAAGGTCAATGAGAAGTGGATTGAGAAAATCATTGAAAAAGGTAAGGAATTGTTTCCAGATGTTATATTCTCTCATCAAGTATGTTCTTGAAACTTTGACAGAAGTAAATAAAGAATAGGATGAGTTTGAAAACTATTTAAATAACTTGGATGAGGTGTTATTACTGGTGTTTGAGATGATATCTTCAATTCTCACACTCTCCTGATTAGGAACATGTTTGCATCCTGCTGCATAACTTGTCTCAAGTTTGGATCCGCATCATTGATATGAAATATGGAATGCTCAAAAATGCAGTATTTGAGTTAGGAATATTGTGGACAACATGCTTTTGATATCTTGAATGATGTATAACTTTTTTTAGAGACTCTATTTCCCCTCCACTCATTGAGGATTCATCATCAAAGAACTCATTTGTTGCTTCTAGGAGCTATTCAAGAAAGAGGCGGGGTGACTCTTTTTCCTTCAATGAAGATAACTTAGAGTCCTTGGCCAACATCAGAAGTTGCATTGTTTCAATTGTAATGGATCATGAAGAAGGAATCTATCAATGCACGAAGATCAATGATGTCTCCAAGACATGGACCAAGGTTGTTATATTTTTTTTTGCATGCCAGAGGTGGATTATTTGGCATTTTTTTTAGCTCAGTTCAAGCAATAATTCAAAGAACATGAACCCACTCCAGAGAATCATCATGAGGAAGAATGAATTAGCAAATTTCATCATTGCAAGGAGTTTTTTTCATCACATGGCAACTTATTCCCATTTTCTCTATTTCTTCTTCCTCTTCCTTCTCTCCCCCTTTTTAATTCTTCATTGAGAATAATCATTATATTTTGTCTTATTCATTTAAGTGACTTTCTAAATTTATATTGTAAAATTCCCTTTTGATTTATAAAAAAGGAACTTATTTCTCATCTATTAAAAAGATGTAAATTCACAAGTGAATAAGATCATGAAGATTCATGGGGGGTAGGTGAATGGTCATTCACATTGCTATAAATTGGGATGGCTTCTCCATTCCAAAGGATCCCGAAATCGAGATTTTGATAATGTCTATGGTTGTAGAAATTATGTATTGTGCTTTTGGGTGTTGAGAATTTGTGCTACACCATACATCACGAAATAAAATCTACATTATTCCCCCATTTCCCTTTTCATATGTGTGCCTCTATTTTCATCTCTTATATGCAATTGTACGTATAGTGATCCAGAAAGAGATTTGTATCTTTGATGAATAGAATCTAAAAGGAAATATGTCCTGGATTTGTTTTCTGTCCACTTAATATGAGTTCATCTATTTCTTTCCTTAATTAAAGTTTGAAGAACTACTCCAGTTATTGGTGTGTGAATTATTTTGTGGCTTACTCACAGAACATAACCCCTCATTTGCTACTTTCTCTCCTTTACCCCTCATTTTCCCTGTGCACCTCGTGTAATTAGTTTTTGCAGGTTCAGTGAAGTGTGTATGTTGGATCCCCCCAACCTATTTTCTACCCCAACAGTTATAGATATAAGTAAATAGTTTACATCAATAATGGGATCATCTCATACACAATAAGGAGGGGCATAGCCCCATGAGTGTTGGTGTAAATAAACTAATTTTTCATACAATAAATTATTTCACCACACAACCATTATAGACTAAACCTTTCTTATGTTTTTAATAAAATGATGATACTATGGTCAAAAAATAAGAAGACTTGAATTTTTATAATATTGAGATGACTGGAATATGAATACAAAATATTTAATGGATTAAGGCATGAAAAAAAATGTGGTAAAATTGAGAATACATATTAGATTTGCATAAGAAAAAAATTTCCACAAATGAAAAATCCACCTAAGAAACGTTTTTTCATCATGGTTGAATTATTCATCCTCTTAGTTTCAATCCCCCAAATTTGAGAATAACTCAATGATACTTGCAACAATTATTTTTTACACTCTTAAATCACCATCATTTTGTTTCGTCTAGTTTTTGTACAATATATTTCTAAACCATTGACCCATTATTTCTTCTACCAACTTTCTAGAGTTTGAATATTGTTATAATTAAAACACATGAATTAGGATTATTAGTTTTATCATTATGTTTTACTTTTGGTTCTATATCATCATTTAAAACTAGTATTTACTTAAGTAGGAATTACCCTAGTTTTGATATTACAAGTTTCTCAACATTTATAGTTGGCAATTTCGAGGCTTTAGGTCATCCACTATTAGTGGTTCACTTGTGATGATACATGTGAGGACCATGATTTTTTAATTTATGAATGATATATGGTGTAATAAAGTATGTCCATATTACTATATGTGTTTAAAAATGTTGTGCACTCTCTCCTTAAAACTTTTAGTTTTTACATTAATGATTTTTGAAGAAATAATTTCACATAAATTACATACAATGGATGGTTGTTTACTCTTTAGAGTCTCTATTACAATTCTCCTTCTTGCAGATTAAATTATTTTGATGTCTCACTTTGTGAGAGGCCTCCAAAAAAATTTAATATTATAGCTTCATTTTATGATACTCATGGGCTCTATGTTAATTTGGGTAAAATAAAAGTCATGGGTTTCAATAAAGCCAGGTAATTTTTATTTACAAAGGGGAGATGGCTGAGGTAGTATCTCCATATGCATGTTTGGGGTCCTATTCTCTAGACCATAAATGAGATATGGTTGAGGTAGTCTCTTCATAGTTATATATTTAAGACTAGATAATGGGTTCACATCTCTCATATCCCTTACAAACATTTTTTAGCTTCAGTTTATGGACATTTAAATGAAGATCCACCTATTTCAAACATTTTTCACACCTACTATCTTATATGGTTATGATGTTTAAGGATTATACCTTCAAATTTAGGACCCCCCAAAACAAATAGAAAAATTAATGGTCATAATTTTATTCAAATGTATTCAAGTCATATATCAGTCCCTCGTGACATTATACTTGTAGAATTTGGAACAACATAATCATTTATTTAACAATATTTCAATTGGTGATATTATTCTGAGACTCCAATAATTGGTAACTCCCAAATTGGTTACCTTAGGGGCCATACCTTTATTTTAGATAATTAATATTGGTCAAGCCATAAGATTGATTTAGGTTGGTATGCAAACGCATATTTATTGATATTAATATTTGTAAGAAACTCTCATATAAATTTTTAATGAGTGTTCCTTATATCTCCTAGACAGATAAATAATGTAATTCTTATTAATATTTTCATAGTATATCTCAACTATGCATGAATGCATCATAAATATTCACTCACCTCAAAACTTCAACACTGCTTAGATCATCTTTTATTTAGTGATGGGTTCATCCAACCCCTAGAGTACACAAAACTATAGATACCTTGTAGCCTAAGAATTAACCTTACTCAATTCAGATTTTAATCCCTTCATATTATTATTTATATATACTACTGTATGCCTCAAGGGTGTTATATTTGTCATACTTTCTTGTTGGATTTTGAGACTAAGCAACATTTTTTTATATGATCTCCTTATTACGAGATAATGGGATGATTATTGTCTCTTTATATATTCTCTTTGATCTCTCCATATATGTGTGCCTTATAAAGATAAGATATGTTTAGCCCTCTCGTTTTGAGATATGTTTGACCTTCACCAATTATTATTAAACATAAGTATATAAGGGGAACTTACACCAAGTTAATTACATCGAACATCATCAATAGGAAGATACCATCTCGTTACCCTCATAATTTACATGTTAGAGTAGTGAAGTGTGACATACTCACTGAATTTCATGGCTTGAAACCTAACGCACACTTCATCAACACTTTTGAGTATCATACGTGTTTCTCTAGAGAAATGAGGTTCAACTTACTCTGCATTATCCAATTTTTATGATCTTCTTCATGGTATCTCTATTATATTATTTCTATTTTCTTATTTAGTTTCTATTTTGTATTATCTTGGGTATGCCACTATGATCCCCTTTCCTATTTATGTTCTATCTTTTGCAATCCCATGGGCCATTTTTGGCCTTGTATTTTTTTTGCCAAAGTTACATGAAAAATAAATTACTAATAAATTCGTATACTAAACTTTTTTCTTATTCATACAGGATAATATGTGAGAGTTACATATGTATAAGTATATTTCTCCTACAAATAAGGAGTCAACACTAATATTTAAATCCCTAAAATCTCTCATAGTTATTGCCTAATATCTCTCCTATACTTATCTATGTGAGTTTTTCTCATAATTCACAACAATGTATTTTCAAACACAAATAACATATTCTATCTATATGATTTGTTTACATGATAACTCATATATTACATTATTATTTTTCACAAGTTAACCTATAATAAATAATGTAATCTTAAACATTTATATTCCTAAAAATCCCCCTTAGAGATTTTGGTGTGAGGTATTTTCCTTGTCATCTTGGGACATTATCCACCTCACACGTCATTGGCGTTATACGTGAGTTACATTCCGTTTTTGTAATTGTAACTCCTTTTCTCCTCATGGGAGAATGATTATATTCCTGAAATTCCCCCTTAGAGATTTTGGTGTGAGGTATTTTCCTTGTCATTTTGGGACATTATCCACCTCACATGGTGATTCATCTCACTTAGGTTAATTCATAAGTATTTAGGAGTTATATAACGTATGACATATTCGATCATAGAATGTGTCATTTTCATATGCGTCATTGGCGTTATACGGGAGTTACATTCCATCTTTGTAATTGTAACTCCTTTTCTCGTCATGGGAGAATGATTTTTCAGGCACAGGAGTTACATAGCACTCCCATATGTACCCTCTTATTTTGATCTATGAGAATGAGTAGACTATTTTTCCTTATGCATGATTCTTTTTGTTCGATTAAACTCTTGCTAATTTCTTGTAGTATGTTTGATTCCGTTGGAGTGTAACATTGTTGATGTGTATATAATTTGGTTTGATCCTCGATGTCCAATCTCACATGGTATCAAATGAAGGAAATTTTATTTTGAAGTAGGTCATTAATATTTCAAATTTTGAGGTATATATATTTTAAATTAAATCCCCTTTAATTTTTTAATTATTAAATTAATTAGGAAAAATATTTACAAAACTAGCGTTATTGGATGTTGCTAACTACTTCATTGTGAAATGGTGTTTTTGTTTACTTTATGGAGGATTTTCTTGTGTTTCGAGAGGCTCTTGGCTTGTTTTGAGTCATTTTTTACTTGTAATAAAACTCTTGTTATTATTTGTTGGATAGTGAGTGCATCTGCCACAGCCTTGTGGCAAGGGAGTTCCATGTAATGTGAGACATTGTTTCTCACATAGGACTATTTTTCTCTCCCTTTTTCTTATTTTCACCTTCTTTCATGCTTGTTTACGATGTCAAATTGTTGTAATTGCTAGAAACTTGATTGTGGTCTCCACACTTTATTTTTTTTACATCAATTGTAAGGTCAGTGTCCAATTATTTCATGATGCACATTTTCATATGATTGTAATCAATGTACTAAAGTATAAAGTGCCACAAACAGGGATGAAAATATTATTATAGGGTGGTTGTGTGTTTCCTTGATTTATGCATTCTCCATTTCTCTCTCTTCACTATGGATTATAGTTCAATTCCATTGCTCACATCATGTAATTTATTTGAATGGAAATAAAAAATGGTTATGATAGTATGGGGTAAAGGGTTATTCTGTATCACTATGGGAGTGTAGAAAGAACTAACAACTCAACTCAAAAAATCTACTAATGTGACGAAGCCTTAGGTCTTATTTATATGTCCATCTCAACTAACTTTATCTTCCACATTGAGTCTTCCACAACACCCAATGAATCCTAGAAAAATCTTGATTATGTGTTTGGAAAAATAGATGACATGAGAGAACATGTGTTGGAAAATGAACTACTAGGATTAACTCCTAGTAACTATGATAACCTATAGGATTTATTCTCAAATTTTGTACACACTATATTATTGTTGAAATAATGTGGAGTTGAGAAAAAGGATTCCCATTTGATCTTGTAGATTCTTTCTAAAATTGGCCTCAAATACTTTGTCTTCATTTCTACTTTCCATACCACAAAAGAAGCTCTAGGGATTGCTTGGAAAACGCCCTCATTTAACAAATTTTCATCATAAATCATTCAAGAATAAGATAAGTTGATTCAAATGGGAGCACTCAAATCCAATTCACATGCCCTTGTAGAAAGCATTGGTAAGGGAAAGGATAATAAATAGGAAAATAAGAAAGATAAAAAGGACCAACCTAAGAAGGAAAACAAGACCAACCAAAACCAAACCAAATCTAATGCGAACACTTCTATTTTTGAGCCTAAAGTGAAGAATGAAAAGTGTAAGTGTTCCTATTTAAAGAAGACTATACAGGAGGAGAATCCATGTATGAGAAAACAAATAGATCATCTAACTCATTTAATTGAGAATAATAATATGGGTGTTCCTGAGTCTATCACAAAAAATGATTTGAAGTTTACATCTTCCAAAACAAAGGAGTTTGAATTTGAGAAGAAGCAAAGAAAGACCCTTATACCTAGAGTTATTCCTTCATCGACATGGATAATTGATTTCAGTGCCTTGCACTACTTGGAATCTTCACATGTTGAGATTTATAACAGTAAGCCATGTGACATGTCCCAAATCAATTTGGGTGATGATACATCCATGTTGGTTACTAATATTGGATTAGTGGAAGTAGAAGGTGGAATATTTAACCACGTTTTTATTTTTCCTTATCTCTCTACTAATCTCATATTGGTTTTCCAAATCACTCATATTGGTGAAGGAATGTGAATGATATTTAACTTTAACTTTGTGATTATTTTTGAGCTTCACATTGAGTCTACATCAGCTGAGGGAAATTTTGATCATTGGTCGTGATTGTACACCATCTCTAACTTCAATTCTGATTTGACTCCCACCACCTTGCTTACTCATGCAGATGAGGTTAGCAAGCTATGGCATGAGATTTTTGATCATCTTAATCATCATTTCCTTAAACAATGGATCCAAAATGAGATAGTAAATATGTTACCCTGTGTCAAATTTTCTATGGGTCTTTGTGATTGTTATGCCCTCGGGAAGCACCTTGAAGAAATTTTTGGTAAAGGAAAATATTGGAGATCCTCTCATCATTAGGATCTTGTTTATAATGACATATTTTACTCATTCCCATCTCCTTCATTTACTGTATCTCTCTACATTCTTACCTTCATTGACGATTTTTCACATTATAATTGGGTGTATTTTTTCAAATAGAAATCTATTTTCCATCACTTTCAAGACTCCAAGGATCTTGTTGAAAAAAAAGCTGAAAGATCTACTAAGGTTCTTTGAACCAAAAATGGAGGTGAATATATGATAAATAGGTTCAATAATTTTTGTACCTCCAAATGGATTTCTTTTCAGTGTACATTTATTTACATCCCTTCATAAAATGGAGTTGTAGAAAGAAAGAACCAAATTCTTAAGGAGATGGAAACTTATATGGTTCACTCTAAATCCCTTCCTCCACAATATTAGGTCAAAACCATGAACTATTCTTGTTACATTCAAAATCATGTTCCACACAAGGCAGTAAGAGATATGACACCCTTTGAATATTGGTTTGTATGAAAAATTGATGTCAAGCACTTTCACATCTTTGGATCAATTTTTATGGCTTAGGTTCCTAAAAAGATATGTAAGGCCTTGCAACAATATTCCATACCTTGTATATTTATAGGGTACCCTAATTACATGAAGGGATATATATTTTTGAATCCTACTACTCATCAGCTTTATATTGAGAGAAGTGTGAAGTTTGATGATTCATCTTCTACTTCCAATTCTCCATCTGTTGAGGTTCGTATACCCCTCTCTGATTATGATTATAATTCTTCTGATGATGAAATTGTTGAACCTCCTCCTCTTTCTCATGATATTCCTACTCCTCCCACTCCTCATGCTTCAGAATATTTATTTTCTAATAGTAATCATGATGAGGCCTATGTCCCTTCTCACTCTAGTTAAAAATCTAAATATTCTTAGCTAGACTCTCCTCTTGGTCCTTGTTAGGCTATGAAGACCTTGCACAGTGTAGGAGATTGGATAGGGGATCCTTTATATGAGAGTTAGACTTGTTTATATTTTTCTAGACCACACACCTTCACCTCTGCTTCTGACCATCAATATTTTTTGGTAGGATTTTGGTATTATTGAGTGGGATTATTTCATGGATGAGGATTATTCCTCACTCATGAAGAAGGATACTTAGGATCTCACCCCTCTTTTAAAATGAAGAAAATTTTCTCGGTATAAGTGGGTGTACTAAAAAAAGTATGGTTCTGATGGGAACATTGAGAATTATAAATCATAACTTATATCTTAGGGTTTTTACTAGGTAGTTGGGTTGATTATTTAGATAACTTTACTCCCATTGTGAAGATGAATTCCATTCAACTGGCCCTTGCCATCACTGGAAGGAACAGATGGGAAGTCCATCAAATGGATGTTAAGAGTGTATTCCTTCATGGGGACCTAAAGGATTTAATCTATGTGGAACAATAACTGGGTTATGTATATGATTCCTCTTCATTTGTAATTTAAAGAAGTCTCTCTATGGAATTAAACAATCCCCTCTGGCTTGGTATTCCAATATGGACTCCTTTCTTCTAACATCAGGGTTTACTAGGTGTCACTCTGACCCTAATGTTTATATTTTGTAGTAGGATAAATACATGCACATCCTTGTTCTATATGTTGATGATTTTTTTTATCATGGGTATCTATTCATTGATCATTAATTCTATGAAAAATTCCTTGGCCAACAAGTTGTCTGTGACCAACTTAGGTTTGATTCACTAATTTCTTAGGATACAAATTTCACAATCTAACTTGTCACAATCTGACTCAAAAATTATGATTGTGAAAAATAAGTACACCCTTTATTTTCTATCCATATTTCACATGTCTAATTGTAAGCCATATCCTAATCCTTTCCTTTCCAGTGTTAAGTTAGTTGATGATTGTTCCACTCCCTTAGTCGATGGTACCCTTTATCACTAGTTGGTGGAGATCTTGATCTATCTCACTCACACTCAGCCAGATCTTTCATATGTTGTTGGGATCATGTCCATATGTATACAAGATCCTCATGAGATGCATTAGAGAGAAGAAAGTGGATCCTTCACTATGTTAATGACACTCATACCAATGGCATTCACTACTTAAGAGTGACATAGATTGATCTATTTAGATTTACATATTCTGATTGAGATGATGATATTAATAATCAGAAGTCTACCTCAAGGGAGAATTCAATGTTATAAAAGAATTTATTTGATTGTCAAGGATTCTGACAGAGTTTGGTATTCACTTTTGGCATCCCACTATCATCTATTGTGACAACATGAGAACCATCTCAATTTATTGAAATTTGGTTCAGCATCAATGGAAAAATAATATTGAGATCCACATGAACTTCATTGGGGAGATGATTCATGGAGACATCATCAAAATGTAGTATTTTCAGACTTTTGATTAGGTTGTAGACATCTTTACCAAGACCTTCACTGAAGCCAAGTTATTTCACTTACACTCTCTTATTGGGGTAAGTTCTTCTATAGCCACCCATCTTCTTTGGTATTTCTAGTCCTCTTCTCCTCTTCTTCTTTTCTCTATAATTTTTCATTTATACATGGATAACTCATGAGGAATTTAGTTATCAGGACCCATATGATGCATATTTATTTATTTTCTATGCAAATTCTCTTTATTTTTCTATATTTTCATTCCTCTACCTCAAATTCGATGAAAGGGGGTGATGGTGTAATGTATTTTCCTTTTCGTCTTGGGGATTTTTCCACCTCACATGGTGAGTCATATCACTTAGGTGAGGTCATAGGTATTTAGGATTTATATGACATATGATAGATTTCATCATAAAATTTGACATTTTTATATGCATCATTGGTGTCATATGGGAGTTACATTCCATCTTGGTAATTATAACTCCTTTTCTCATCATTGGAGAATGATTGTCTAGGCGTGATAGTTATGTAGTACATTGATATATAAACTCTTTTTTGATTTATGAGAATGAGTAGAGTGTTTTCCCTTATGCATGATTTTTTTTATTCGATTAAACACTTGCTAATTACTTGGAACATTTTCAATTCCATTAGAGTGCAACATTGTTGATATGCACATGCTTTTGTTTGATCCTCGTAGTCCAATCTCATAAGAGAGAATATGGTAGAAAAATAATTACATTCTTCTGCAACATGTTTCTTCTTCCTACATGTGATCTTGGTCCATAACTCGAAATAAAGGTAGATAAGTAACTCAACAACCTTTCATCAACCATGCACTACTAGGAACTCATCAAATGTGAAATGGGAACTTCATTGACCATTATGGGAACTCATCAATCATGTCTAGGAACATTAACCAAACTAGTGTGAGAGCTATAAATAGTAACTCTGCATTTTGTCAACCTTCACAAATATTTTTCACAGGATGACCACTAACCTAGGAATGAACAAGGAAACACAAATTTATTCATCCTCTCCAAGAATCATGATGCTAAACTACATAGTGCTTTATCTTTCCTACTACTTTTTTCCATCAAGGGATTACCTCAAAATTATTCTCATTTATTACATGTGAATCAGAATGCACTTTTGTTATTATTTTCAATCACATCATACAAAATGAACTAAAAATATGAAAAAACTAAAAAATTAGGACTAAGTCCTCATTATCTCATGTTACCTCTACATGTGATCATTGGCACTTGATCTCATAGAGCATAATTGGGTTCCATTTCAATTGGACTCTAGTCTCATCATTGTTCATTTTTATGTACTTTATTTTACACTATGACATTGTGAAAACTCATCAATAGTGACTCATGAGAGGACGATGGTTCTCGTTTAGCCTCTGATGTCTCTCTAACCCTATTCCAAAGCTCCCAGTTATGAAAAATTGGAAATATTTTAGAAAATACTTTACACTTTTACTAATATTTTCCAATTATATTGGTTATGTAATCAAAAATATATATGGTTATATATGTTTTTCTTATGTTTTTAGGATATTCAGTTAAATTTTTTGTAAGACAGAGTAGGGAATAGTGGAATTACAACCTTGTTATGTCATATGAATTTCTCTTTAAAGGAGACTTGACTGATGACAATATATAAATTATGTTAGATGTGCAGGTTCAAGGAAAATTGTGTGATTAAAATATAACGTGTTTTTTTAATCAACCAATATGGGTTTTTGTGGTGTTATTGTTTTGTTTCATTGTTGCTAAATTTATACCATTCATGATTGAAATGCCTAGTGGATAACTCTCTCCAATACAATCTTTCTTAGATAATTTTTCAATTGAAATTATTTTGTATCTACTTTTGGCATTGTTACCTCTTTTAAATATGTTAAAATTTAGTTTGTGATTTAAATTGGTTTTCACATACGACAACCCTTTTATCAGGATCTTGGATCTTCCATCTATAAATATGTTAAAAATTTATTTTTTATTTTTGTTTCCATCATTTCTATTATTTTTCACAATTTTCTTCAACAAATTGTGCCATAATCCATTGAGGTAGTGAATACATGTACATCCTTCCTTTGTGACCCTTATCCATCTCCATTTTTTTTTTATCATTTTTCTAAAATATCATAAGCACAATTATTTTCTACTAGTTTATGGTATGAGTATTATTCAGGCTTGTGAAATTTTTGTTGACACCAATACCTTAGGGTTGATTTAAGGGTGTAGGTTAGCATGAGATTGTCAGTGGAAGAGAGTAGGTGATCCAAAATATCCATACATGTTACATGAACATTAAGGGATAAAGTCAACAAAAGTGGGGGTGTTGACAAGGGATTTTTTGAGATATTCTAAATAGACACATGAGTGAGAAATGTGAAAATATCATAAAAATCATGAGAACTCCTCATATTTATAGGAATATTATATAAATATTATTAGGACATATGGACATAGAAGACTAGCTAGAGCATAGATAATCTAGAAAGCTAAACCACCGACCTTAGGAGATCATGTGTGTTATCTAAGAGAAAAATCAGCCAATGGAAGTTTTTGAAGGTGAACCATGGGAGTATTCACAAGAATATTTTAAGATCATAAACCATCCTATAAAAAGGGGGTGAATCTAAGGGCAAGATAATTAAAAAAATTGTAAGCAACATTAGGTAAGCATTAGACAAAGTAGTTAGTAGTTGAGATAGCTAGACCTTAACACTTGTATGTAAATTGTATAATCCATGAGGATTTTAGGGGTGTAAATGTAAACATATATCATAGAATATTACAATGTAAGTATATATACATGGATTCTAAACATATGCATGTAAATGTTCAATCTTTGAATGTATAATGATAATTAAGGTTTTCTAAAGGATTTGTGTATATTGTGATGTTATTGTAATATTATGAGATAAATGAATGTTTAGGTTAATGTTGTTGCAAATCAGCAGCACCCCCTGGATGTTGATCAGATTTCTAGTTTGATCATACTAGCATCCAGTGTGATTGCACAACATTGAATCCTTTCCCCAAGTGTGGGACTTGCAAAATGAGAAAGGAATCTCTAGTTTAGAGGCTAGTTTGTCAGTTCCTCTGGTCAGATTTATCACTTACAAGTTACAGAGGTCTATATTCCTAACCCTACCCTAAATTCCAAAGGAGATAGAGATAGAGAATGCAAAAAAGCTAAAACTAATGCTAATAGGTGATGCACCAAAGGAGTGGTGAGCATTTTTTACTTTTACAGATTGACACAGTCCATAAAAATGCAACAAAGAACCTCATGCACAAACTGATAATTGTAATGAAGGATCATAAATTAACCAAACAACATAGGCAGAGGATGAAAACTAATCACATAGGTTGTATTGTTATTTTAATCATCAAAATCACTTGCATTACAACACCTGAGAGGAAAAATAAAGTTGTAGCTCTTAGAAAAGGTCTGATATTCCACCAAAATCACTTCTAAGGTGAGAAAGGGGACCTACAATACACAAAAAATGTTCAACCCTTTGAAAATGAGCCAAATCTGGCTTTTACAATGCAAGGGACGAGCCCAGGAGAGAGAAACATGGGAAAACATGGAAGGGATTCAACCATTGACCAAAACGCATTCAAAACAGCATGGGCATCCTTACAAGACCCATCCCCTAACATTTTTAGCCATGCTGGGAGAGAATGCGAGCCATTCTTCATTAAAAACGGTGGTTGATACGTCATTTCTGTCCATGACCACATGCTAGAGGTGTTTTTCAATTTTATCTATCCAAACTCCATCAAAATGTAAAAATGACCCTGGAATATTGTAGATAATTTCACCATCTTTTCATTGATAAAAAGAACGTGAAAAACCGAGCTCTGGATCGAAAGATATGGCCATTTGAAGTTTTAGGGCAAAACAGGGAAAAATCGGGTTGGTGGGCAAAAATTTGAATTTTTGCACCTTTTCGGTCATTTGGAAAATTTTCCAAAATTTCCCCACACTCCACTCACTCTAGGTGCCACGTGGTGGCATCTCATTGGCTGCAGGCCTTTCACAGGAAATTTTTTCCAAAAAACTCCACCGAGCCATAACTTCAAAAATACATGGAGTTAGGAGGAAAACTTTACCTTTCTGGAAACCTGAGAAATAGCTCTATCCAATGGTGTCATTTCTCAGAAGGTTTTGAGTGCTTGAAAAGTAAAATATTATGACTGAGGCACAAGAGAGAAAAAAAATGAGAGGAGTTAGCCACAAAAAATGAGCAGGGGCACATTTTGGATAACAATTTTGGTGACTCAAAGGGGTCATCTGCCTGCTGGATGAAGTTACCAGTTGCTTGAAGCAATCCATTGGGTATGGAGTCATTGAATTCTCTGTTTGATACCCCAACTGACTAGAACAATACAAAGAGGAAGATGGAATATCACCTGATGGAGCAAGGCCTGCAAACACATCTCCAGGAACGCAAGCTTGTACCAAAGCACTTAGGGAAAGAAAAACTAATCTATAGAAAAATAATGTGCACAAGCACTTGGAGGAATGAAAAAAATAAAATAATATGTATAGGGTGAAGCATTTCCTTCAGTAGCAATGCTTCAGATGAATTCCATTGAATGGAATCTGTAGTTCTTTGTCATCCAATGAAGACAACTGGAAAGCATTGTTGTCCTTACACTTGGTGACCATGTATGGGCCACTCCAAATGGCATCAAATTTTGAATGCCTTCCCGGTTTTACTCTATCCGCATCCCAGTTTAACACTAGATCTCCAACTTGGAAGGATCTGTTCTTGGCCTTTCTATCAAAGGTCTTCTTTATCAAAGCCTGATCCTTCTCCATTGCTTGGGATGCCTGATTTCTAATTTCTTGGAGCTCCATCAATTCTACATATCTGACTTCCATGGGCTCAAACTCCAACAACTCCAATTGTTTTATGAGTTCTAATGTTGGAAACTCAAGTGATATGGGAAAAATTGTCTCTCTTCCATAAACAAGCTTGAATGGAGAGTTACATGTAGAAATTTTAGGAGTTATCCTATCAGCCCATAAGGCTGATTTCAATTTGGTATGCCAAGACCTCTGATTCTCATCAAGAGTCCTCCTAATGATCCTCAACAAGTTCTTGTTTGTAGATTTATCCTGACCATTACTCTGGGGGTAATAGTTTGATGAAGTACTTAGGTAGATCCCATTTTTGACAGCCCATTCAGTCACCTTGGATCCAATGAATGCCAATGCATTATCTGATATTATTGTAGCTGGTATGCCAAATCTAGTTACTATTCCCTCATAGAAGTCTAGGATGCTAGATTCATTTGCTTCCTTGAGTGCTACTGCTTCAGTCCATTTGGTGAAGTAATTTTTGGCTGTTAAAATCCACTTGTGCCCTTGGATTGAATTGGGATTAATAACTCCAATGAAATCTAAACCCCATTGCATGAATGGCTGGTCAACTGAAATTGAATGCAATGGGAGGGCAGCTAGCCTCTCTTTACCTGTGAAAAATGCACAATTCTTGCACCTCTTGATACATGCATAACAATCATTGAAAATCTTAGGCCAATAATAACCAGCCCTCATGATCTGTAGAGCTGTCACTCTTGGTGCAAAATGGCCACCAGCTTGTCCACCATGGAACTCTTCCAGCACCTTATGATTCTGATTTGTACCAATGCATCTTAGCAGTACTCCATTCACATCTCTTTTGAATAAAACACCATCAACAAGGGCATATGGGACAGCTTACAACCTGAAGTGGCTTCTTTGGGTCTTGTTCATCTCTGGAGGACATAGACCTGTGCTTAGGAAGTGCATTATACCTTGGGTCCAGCAAGGAGTGGGGACACCATCATTCTCCTCTTGAGTGATTCCTTGCTCATGGTTGTCTTGCAACGCTAAAATAGCCTCCTTCTCGTTGTATGATTCCTCTTGTTTGCTCAAGATCAGCTGCTCACACAATCCTTTTCCTCTTACCAACTTGGTGACTTTGATCTCAATGTCATACTCCATGACACGAGTAATCCAACCTACCCTTTTTTCATTCAAGTCTTTGTTGAGAAGGAAGTCTTTAACCCCCGCATGAGAAACCAGCAATTAGACCTTATTTTTTGAAACTAGATGCTTGAATTTTTTCAAGCTCCTGATTACTGCAAGAACATGCTTCTCAATGAAAGAATATCTCACCTCATAGTCCTCCAGGCTTTGGCTGAAGAAAGCAATTGGCTGCTCATCATTGTCTTTATTCTTCTGTACCAAAATTGCATAAATTGTATCATCACCTCCAAACGCATAGAAGATGAAATCCTTGGAGAAATCCGGGTTGATGAGAGTTGGGGCTTGAGAGATGGCTTCTTTGATTGCTTCAAAACTTTCCTTTCCTTCTGCTGTCCATTTGAAAGCCATGATTTTCTTTAGGATCTTGGTGATAGGTTTGACAAGGGCTGCAAAATTTGGGACAAACCTCTAAACAAAATTTATTCTTCCCAAGAAACTTTGAAGGGCCTTCTTATGGCTTGGTAATAGAAGTGTTCTTATGGCTTCGACTCTTTCCAGATCAATTGCTAATCCTTCTTTGGAGACAATGTGGCCAAGGAGTTTTCCTTCATGGGCTAGAAAAACACACTTTTTAGGATTCAAGGAGACTCCAAATATTCTACACCTTTGGAACACTTGTCTCAAATGAAAGAGGTGGTCTGCTGTATTTTTTGAAAAAATAGTGATATCATCAAGATATATCAGTACAATGTTGTTAATCAAACCTTTGAACGCCATGTCCATTGCTCTTTGGAAGGTAGCTCTAGCATTGGACAGCCCAAGTGGCATTTTCCTGTATGCATAAGTTCCCCATTTAGTTGTAAAGGCTATCTTGAACTGATCTTCTTCCTTCACCATAATCTGATTATACCCTGAATAGCCATCAAGTAGTGAAAACCTCTCGGAGCCAGCAACAACTTGTAAAATATGCTCCATGGAAGGAAGTGGATAATGATCCTTGAGAGATGCTCTATTCAAATCTCTGAAGTCAACACACAATCTGATTTCCCCACTCTTCGTTCTGACTGGAACCAAGTTAGCAACCCAACTAGAATGCTTGATAGGGAATATGATTCTTGATTCTATCAACTTATTCAATTCTTTTCTCATGAGAGGCTCCATGTGGGGGTTGACTGGACTTTGTTTCTACCTGATGGGCTTAGTATTTGGATCCAATTCAATGGTGTGTTGAGCTAACTCAGGATTGAAACATTTCAAATCTTCATAGCTCCAAGAAAACACATCAGGGAATTCTTGACAAAGTTGTATGAACTCATACCCTTCTTGCTCAGTTGTCATCTTACCAATTTGGAGTGATTTGCCTCTTTCTACTGAGATGGACACTGAATCTTCTCCCTTGACTTGGATGTTTGCTTTCTCCTTCCTAAACTGATCATTAGGATTGAAAATGGACTCCAAAGTAATAAGTCCCTTTGGTAGTTTGTTGGTTCTCAACTGCACCACTTGGTCACCATACTGCTGCTCCAACTTCCCTGATTTTTGGCTAAGAATTCAGCCTCTTCTTGGAAGAAATGGATGATTTGCTAATCATTTTCAAACACTTGCCAACTTACATTGTTATTTGGCACTGAAGGCCTCACAATCACATGGATTTTTGGTTGTACCTTTTCCTTTTGAATGCTCTCCACAAAGTCAAAGGCTGCCCCAACTGCTACAAGCCTATCAGCAGCTTGGTTCTCTTTTCTAGGAATGGATTTTATGCTAAATCCCTCAAAATCTTCAATGAGGTCCCACACCCTGTTCTTGTAGCACTTGAGTAGATCATTCTTGACAGCATGTTGCCCCTTAACTTGGTTGACAATCAACTCACTATCCCTAAAGACTTGCAAGTTTTTTATTCCTCTCTTGATTGCCCAATGCAGTCCTTGCACCAAGGCTTCATATTCAGCAGTGTTATTAGAGTATGCAAACTAAAATCTAAAAGCTAAATAATACTTAACTCCTTGAGGTGAAACCAGCATGGATCCCCCTCCTACAGCTTGTCTACTCCTTGATCCATCAAAAAACAACTGCCATACCTCATTGTCATCTTTGTGGTTTGGCTTGGTGATGCTAGGAATAGGCTGATTTTCTTCATGTATGCAATAGACTCCCAGCTCAGATTCTTCTATTTCTTGATAAGGATCAAAAGCATGCACCTTGCTTGCCCATTCATCAAGAGTTAAATCTGGGATGCTTCCAACCTTGGTGTCAACTTCATCAGTGCTTGGATGATCTTCTTGATCAAACGCTAAACAATTGGCATTAATCTGACTTGGAGTGTAAGGCTCAATGTGAAAGTTTGCAATAGGTTCAGACCTGATTGTGGCTTTGGTTCCATATCTTGTTCTGAATAGCATGTGTGACCAATCAGCAGACAAGTAACCTCCAATATTAGCTGTGAATTCCCTTGACAAACATAGGGCAAAGAGTGGTGGAAGGTCTATTACTGAGACATCTTGCAAAACAACCACGTTGGGACAGACATGCAAAGTAAGACTCAAGTTTTTAATCACCCCGACTGTTGTTACTGCTATCCCATCCAACTGCACCACCCCTTTGGATATGGTTTCATACTAAATTCCCAACTGATCAGCTATTTGCTTGGGCATTACTGAACTACTTACCTTGGAATCAATCATGCAATTGTGTACTAATTGGTTCCCAATGATCAATGAAACATAGAATGGAGGGGGCTTCAATGTTTTACCTTTCTGTCCTCCATGATTCCCCTTAGGCTAGGCAGCATTTTTGAGCACCTTCTCTTACATTTGGACTTGCTGATTTGAAATTGACCAGTCCTTCATGGCAGCTTGTAGCAAATCTCTTTGGCCTAGGATAGATAGTGATTCCCACATTGATATGTTTACATTTGTCTTCTTCATCTGATTAATGATACTGAATGGAGATGAAGTATCCCTCTGTTCTCCCTTGGCCTGCACATTCATTCCTTGCACATGGGCAGCAACAACTGGCATTTGGGTTGGCCTAGGGGTTGTTTTAGGCAATCCTTGCATGCTTAGGATTACATTTTGTTTGCCAATAGTTTGTGGAGTGACAGAAGGTCATGAATTACTTGGGGCCAATGGCTGTTCTTCACCCAAATTTCTTCTCTTTGACCTTGTGTTGGATGAAACACTTCAGGAAATCATTTGATTCATGCCACAAAAATCTTCTGCCTGTCAGTTTACAAGTGTGGTATCATTTGGAGCTGATTGCTACTAGAATGTTTCTTGTTGCTGGTTATTTCCTTGACTACCTTCACCCTCCACACCAGTTGCTGTCACCATTAATGCTTGATTCAAGGCACCGTTGAAGCACATGGACTGGTTATGAGGTTCATTGCATGGGAAACACCAATCATACTCTTGAGCTATATTATTTTGTACTGGCACTAATGCTTTAGATGCAGATGTAGCATTGGGATTATAGGGCTGAAATGGTCTGTTGGCAGGAGGCCTTGCTTGATTTAGATTTGCAGCTGGATTGGGTGGTCTATGAGGTTGATATGGTTGCCTGTTAGGCTGAGCTTGAGGCTGGAAGGAAGGTCTAAAACCTTGACCTTGCTGCCTTTTGAGTGTAACCAACTCATTACCTAGATTTTGCAATTGCTTCATGACTTCTTGAAGTTCATTTGAGGCACTAGAAGATGAAGTGGAAGCTTCACTTGAATTCTAATTTCTAGGAGTGGGAATAGAAGCTAAATTAGGCACTTGGCTAGTACTTGGGCTCTCTAAACTTGGAAATAATGGCATTAAAGGCCTAGGAGCCAGCTTGCCAGCTTGAATCAAACAATTTTCAGCTCTAATGGCAATGCTATAAACAATGGGGATAGTTGTGCCTCCCATGGACTGAATTAACATAGAAATATCAGAATTTAAAGCTTTCAGGTAATAAAGAAAAGCACCTACTACTGTTGGCCTAACTACCACTAGAATTCTCTCCCAAGTCCTTTGAAATCTGAAATTAAAATCAGTCAGCTACTCATTGGGAGTTCTTTTGATAGTTTTCAGCTACTCCAAAAGGGACAAGTTATCTCCCATTTCCCCAAACTTCTCATGGAGGGCTATACATAGCTGATTCCAATTTTTAATAGAACCTAAGGCAAGACTCCTGAACCATTGCAAAGATTTCCCTTTGAATGAACATGCCAGTAGTTTGACATCAACTTGCATCTCATTGATCTCATGGATTGCACAAATGTTAGCAATATCCTTAACATGATCACCAGGTGAGGTCTGATTTTCTCCAGTGAAGTATGGAATGTTCTTCAATGCTGCAACTGGGATTGGATTTTGTGCATTGAGAGCAAGTGGTCTACTGCCAGTGAAATTGACATAGGAGTTGTCTTGTGCCATTCTGATTGGCCTTAGAACCCTTGTTGATTGAATGAAAGGCCTACCAGGTGGAGGAGTTGAGAGAGTTCTGTTTGGTGGAGATGGAGACCTTTGGATTCTCCTCCCACTTTTCCTTATTCTTGGAGATAACTGTAGATATTCAAACAACACCTCTTCCTCTCCAGCTCTTGACCTTGTGTTGATTCTTCTCATGAGTTTTCAGGTCTGCACTGCTAAAACCAGCTGATTCTTCTTCCTTGGAGTCGCCAGATGTGCAATTTATAGCTCTTTTAAAGTAAGAAACTTACAACAAATGCACATCAATTTTGTTACAATGAAGATGAAGACCTCTAAGGTCCCACCGGGTGTGCCAAAACTGTTGTTGCAAATCAGCAACACCCCGTGGATGTTGATTATATTTCTAGTTTGATCATACTAGCATCCAGTATGATTGCACAACATTGAATCCTTTCCCCAAGTGTGGGAATTGCAAAATGAGAAAGGAATCTCCAGTTTAGAGGTTGGTTCCTCAGTTCCTTTGGTCAGATTTATCACATACAAGTTGCAGAGGTCTATATTCCTAACCCTACCCTAAATTCTAAAGGAGACAGAGATAGAGAATGCAAAAAAGCTAAAACTAATGCTAATAGGTGATGCACCAAAGGAGTGGTGAGCATTTTTTACTTCTGTAGATTGACACAATCCATAAAAATGCAACAAAGAACCTCATGCACAAACTGATAATTGTAATGAAGGATCATAAATTAACCAAACAACATAGGTAGAGGATGAAAACTAATCACAGAGGCTATATTGTTATTTTAATCATCAAAATAACTTGCATTACAACACCTGAGAGGAAAAATAAAGTTGCAGCTCTTAGAAAAGGTCTGATATTCCACCAAAATCACTTCCAAGGTGAGAAAGGGGGCCTGCAATACACAAAAAATGTTCAACCCTTTGAAAATGAGCCAAATCTGGCTTTTACAATGCAAGGGACGAGCCCAGGAGAGAGAAACATGGGAAAACATGGAAGGGATTCAACCATTGACCAAAATGCATTCAAAACAGCATGGGCATCCTTACAGACCCATCCCCTAACATTTTTAGCCATGCTACGAGAGAATGCGAGCCATTCTTCATTAAAAACGGTGGTTGATACGTCATTTCTATCCATGACCACATGCCAGAGGTATTTTTCAATTTTATCTATCCAAACTCTATCAAAATGCAAAAATGACCCTGTAATATTGTAGATAATTTCACCATCTTTTCATTGATAAAAAGAACGTGAAAAACCGAGCTCTGGATCGAAAGATATGGCCATTTGAAGTTTTAGGGCAAAACAGGGAAAAATCGGGTTGGCGGGCAAAAATTCGAATTTTTGCACCTTTTCGGTCATTTGGAAAATTTTCCAAAATTTCCCCACACTCCACCACTCTAGGTGCCACATGGTGGCATCTCATTGGCTGCGGGCCTTTCATAGGAAAAATTTTCCAAAAAACTCCACCGAGCCATAACTTCAAAAATACATGGAGTTAGGAGGAAAACTTTACCTTTCTGGAAAGCTGAGAAATAGCTCTATCCAATGGTGTCATTTTTAGAAGGTTTTGAGTGCCTGAAAAGTAAAATATTATGACTAAATCACAAGAGAAAAAAAAAATGAGAGGAGTTAGCCACAAAAAATGAGCAGGGGCACATTTTGGATAACAGTTAATTTGTGCATTGTGATCATGTTAAGGATTAGGGTGTGGTATATTATTTTGTTTTTTAAATATTTCAGCATTATGTGTGTAGCTACTTATTGTATATCACTCTAAAATTAGAGATCACTATTTCAGCTTTAATGTGTTATGGATAAGACATTGAAGCAAAATATTTGTTAAAAGTACCATCATAGATAAGGCTATGTTCTTTACCAAAATACCATATAGTGCCAAATTTTAGGCTAACATTTTTTGTTCCATTGTTGAGACCTGAATTAACAGTTCTATGAGGAACAATCAAATGCATGGCATATGGATTATCTTATCATACCACACAAAAATAAGTTGAGGAGTGATTTCATATAAAAGTCTTGGAATGTTTAGTGAGGGAGAGGGGTCATGACGATTGTAGACCTAAGGCTCAATTGGAGGATGATATTTATAGTTATTTATATTAAGTCTTCTTTGAATAAATTCCTCACCACCTTTACATGTGGATCACTACTTTGATCATTGGAAAAAAATAAAATATTATGAAAACTAAGGGTTGGTGGATGATAGGATTGTGAGGTTAAGGTAGAGAAATCAATAATAAACTGTTAGACTAGGTTACTTACCTTAGCTCATGTTCACCTAGGTACTTTATTTACCTTCTATTTTATTTATCCTCACCCACTTATGTATGGATATTTCTTTTATCTTATTTAGATTTTATTAGGATGTTATCTATTTATTAGGTATAGTTATTTCATTGATCTTTGGTCTTGATTAGTTGTTTGTTATCTAGCTCTTTCCTTGATCTATGATCTTGACTAGTTCTTTCCTTGATTTATGGTTTTATCTATGGCCTTGAATAGTTCTTAGTTTGAACTTCCTTTCCTATATAAGCAAGGCTCCTTTTCAATATATTGCATAGAGTTCCATAATAGTATATGATATTGTTGTTCATTTGTTTACAATTTTTTTTGTAAATTTATTCAGGTACATTACTTTCAGCTTATTGATGTGATGTTTTATTAACATCTACGTTCTTTTTGTCCTGGAAGAATATTTTTATCGTTCCTTTTATAGACTAGATTTTTGGATGTGTTACAATGCAAAACTTTCCAAAGTTACATGTTATAATGTGTAGTCATGACTTATTTCAATCCTAAGAAAGGGGAATTTGAGTTTTATGAGATCCTAGAGGATCACTTCTTGGTTGAAATTCATTTTATATATCAAGATGCTCCTTATTGGCCTAGGGTTTGAGTAGGTGAATGTGGAGAGGTAAATCCATGTTTTTCAAGGCTAGAGTAGTTGAAGGATAAAAATAACATTTGATGTATGGATATGAGGAAACCAATGATCTGACCAAAAGAGATGCACAAAAAGAAAACAAATAGAATTTTAGTAGAGGGACCTTAGGTGTACAAGAATTCAATCTTGGAACATACCAATATAATTCTTGAACATAACATTGAGGGCATGGGGTTAGCTTAAGTCACAGTGCCCACTCTAGACATAATGGGTAACAACAAAATTGAGGAATTTTTGGATAGAAAGAAGATAAAATTCAAAAAGAATATGAATAATGTGTGTAATTAAAAGAATACCTTGAATAGAGTTAAAAAATTATTTTCACTGATGCACAACATGTTTCGTCAAATAAATACCTTTACTAAATCTAGAAGGTGTTAGAGAATTTTAGAAATGGAAATTTTTAGATAATATTGAACCATTTTTGTGGAAAATATCATCAGATTTGGTGTTAGAAGGAAAAAATTTGTATCAAAAGTGATTAAATAATTTTATGCACTGATTAGAAGTTTGGAGTGGAAAAAATTGGTTTTTTCAATGATTAGTGTTGGGGTATAATACAAAATGGGTCGTATTCTTCTCCAATATGGTCAAAAATGACAGGGTATGGGTTTGTAAGGTCCTCCATATTTTTTTAATGCATTTTCCATCAATGAGGGATGGCTCCCATGCATTTTTCATGTTTTCTCTCTGGGCTCGACCCATGTACTGTAAAAGCCAGATTTGGCTCATTTCTTCATGGTTGAACACTTTTTGGCATAGAAAACTTCTTCTTTCACCTCCAACAAGTGATAGTTGTAAGAATCAGACCTTTTTCAAGTATTGTAGTAGGTTTATACCTCTTTGAGGGTGGAATGCAAGAGATTTTTACATGGAATTGACAGTGCAAACTCTATGAATGCTTTCAGTCCTCTGTTTGTATTGTTTTACTTCATTTTAAGACCTCTAATTACATCTATCAGCTTGTGTATGTTTTCCCTTGTTGTATTTCATGAATTTGTGTCTATTTACATGGCAAAAAATGTTTCGCCACTCCTTTTGGTGTATCACCATCATTAGTTAGTTTTAATTTTTTGCATTTCTATCCCTGTCCCCCTTGCAATTTAGAGTAGGATTAGGATTTGAACCTCTGTAGTTGTGCAAAATATAGATCTAAATCAGAGGAGTTTGAGGAACCAGCCTCTAATCTGGAGATTCCTCTCTCATTTTCACAAGTCCCACACTTGGAGAGAGGTTTCCATGTTGTGCAATCACACTGGATGCCTAAAACATCAATTCAGAACCTTGATTTGCATCCAGGGGTGCTGCTGATTTGCAACAACAGTTTTGGCACACCCAGTGGGGACCTTAGAGGTCTCATTTTTATTACAGAAAAGTTGATGTGCATCTGCTGCAATTTTTCTTGCTTGAAAAGAGCTATAATTTGCATATCTGGTGACTCCAAGGGGAAGAATCAACTAGTTTCAGTAGTGCAGGCCTGAAAACTCATGAGAAGAATCACCACAAGGTCAAGAGCTAGAGAAGAAGAGGTGTTGTTTGAATATCTGCAGTTATCTCCAAGAGTAAGGTAAAGTGGGAGGGAGAATCCAAAGGTCTCCATCTCCACCAAACAGAACTCTCTCAACTCCTCCACCTGGTATGCCTTTCATTCAATCAATAAGGGTTCTAAGACCAATTAGAATAGCACAAAACAACCCCTATGTCAACTTCACAGGAAGCAGCCCACTTGCCCTCAATGCACAACATCCAATTCCAATTGCAGCCTTGAAGAACATTCCCTACTTCACTGGAGAAAATCAGACTACTCCAGGTGATCATGTTAAAGACATTTCCAATCTTTGTGCAATTCATGAAATCAATGAGATGCAAGTGGCTGTCAAATTGTTGGCATCTTCATTCAAGGGGAAAGCATTGCAATGGTTTAGAATCCTTGGAGCTGGTTCTATCACAAATTAGAATCAGCTATGTATAGCACTTCATGAGCAATTTGGAAAGAAGGGAGACAACTTGTCTCTTTTGGAGTAGCTGACAACCATCAGGAGAGCTCCTAATGAGCAGCTGACTGATTTCAACTTCAGATTTCAAAAGACTTGGGGAGAGAATTCTAGTGGTAGTCAGACCAACAGCAAAAGGTTCTTTTCTCTACTATCTCAAAGCTCTAAATTCTGATGTTTCTATGTTGATTCAGTCCATGGGAGGCATAACTATCCCTATGGCTTATAGCATTTCCATTAGGGCTGAAAATTGTTTGATCCAAGCTGGAAAACTAGCCCCTAGAACTCCCATGCCATTGTTTCCAAGTTTAGAGAGTCCAAATACCAATCAAGCACCTAATTTGGCTCCTTCTCCCACTCCTAGAAATCAGAGTTCAAATGAAGCTTCTACTTCATCTCCAAGTGCCCCAAATGAGCTTCAAAAAGTCATGAAGCAATTGCAAAACCTAGGCAATGAGCTAGTCACTTTCAAGAGGTAGAAAACCCAAGGTTTTAGACCTTCTTACCAGCCCCAAGCTCAGCCCAACATGCAGCCATACCAACCACAAAGACCACCTAATCCAGCTGCAAATATGAATCAAACAAGGCCTCCTACCAATAGACCATTTCAGCCCTACAATCCAAATGCCATATCTGCCTGTAAGGCATTGGTGCCGACAGAAAACAACATTGCTCAGGAGTATGGCTGGTGTTTTCCATGCAATGAAACTCATAACCAATCCATGTGCTTCAATGGTGCTTTGAATCAAGCATTAATGGTGACAACTACTAGTGTGGAGGGTGAGGGTAGTCAAGGAAACAGCCAACAACAAGAAAACATTTCCAACAACAATCAGCCCCAAATGACACCATGTTGGTAAATTGGCAAGCAGAGGATTTTTGTGGCATGAATTAGGCAGTTTCCCAAGTTTTTGCAACCAACACAAGGTCAAAAATAAGGAATTTGGGTGAAGAAAAGCCATTAGCTCCAACCAATCCACAACCTTCCATGGCTCCACAAATGGTTGGCAAGCAAAATCCAATTTCAAATGCATAAGGGCAGCCAAGAATAGCTCCTAGGACCAACTCAAATACCAGTTATTGCTGCCCATGTGCAAGGAATGAATGTACAAGCAAAAGGGATAGCAAAGAGATCCTTCATCACCATTCAGTATCATTGATCAGATGAAGAAGACAAATGTTAATATATCAATGTGGGAATCCCTATCTATCCCAGGCCAAAGAGACTTGTTACAAGTTGCCATGAAGGACTGGCCAACTTCGAATCAGCAAGTTCAGATGCAAGAGAAAGTGCTCAAAAAATGCTACCCAACCTGAGGGAAATCATGGAGGACAGCAAGGTAAAATGTTGAATCCCCCTCCTTTCTATGTTTCATTAATCATTGGAAATTAGTTAGTGCACAATTGCATGATAGATTTCGGGGAAAGTAGCTCAGTGATGCCTAAACAAATAGCTGATCAGCTAGGGGCTCCAGTATGAAACCATATCCAAAGGGGTAGTGCAGCTGGATGGGACAGCGAGTAACAACAGTTGGAGTGATTAGAAACTTGAGTCTTACCTTGCATGCATGTCCAAATGTTGTTGTTTTACAAGATGTATCAGTTATAGACCTTTCACCACTCTTTGCCCTATGCTTGTCAAGGGACTTCACAGCCAAGATTGGAGGATATTTGTCTACTGATTTGTCACACATGCTATTCAGAAAGAGGTATGGAACCAAAGCTACAATCAGGTCTGAACCTATCACAAACTTCCACATTGAGCCTTACACTCCAAGTCAGATTAATGCCAATTGCTTAGCATTTGATCAAGAACATCACCCAAGCACTGATGAAGTTGACACCAAGGTTGGGAGCATCTCGGATCTAACTCTTGATGAATGGGAAAACAAGGTACATGCTTTTGATCCTTATCAAGAAGTAGAAGAATCTGAGCTAGGGGTCTATTGTATACATGAAGAAAAATCAGCCTATTCCTAGCATCACCAAGCCAAACCACAAGGATGACAATGAGGTATGACAGCTATTTTTTTATTGATCAAGGAGTAGACAAGGTGCAGGAGGTGGAGCTATGCTTGTTTCACCTCAAGGATTAAAGTACTATTCAGCTTTTAGATTTCAATTTGCATGCTCCAATAACACTGCTGAATATGAAGCCTTGGTGCAAGGGATGCATTGGGCAATCAAGAAGAAAATAAAGAACTTGCAAGTCTTTGGTGATAGTGAATTGATTGTAAATCAGGTCAAGGGATAGTATGCTGCCAAGAATGATCTACTTAAGTGCTACAAGAACAGGGTGTGGGACCTCATTGAAGATTTTGAGGGTTTTTGGCATCAAATCCATTCCTAGGAAAGAGAACCAAGCTATTGACAGGCTTTGCAGTAGTAGGGGCAGCCTTTGACATTGTGGAAAGCATTCAACAAGACAGGGTATAACCAAACATCCATGTGATTGTGAGGCCTTCAGTGCCGGATAACAATTTCAGTTGGCAAGTGTTAGAAAATTACCAGCAAATCATCCATTTCTTGCAAGAAGAAGCTGAGTTCTCAGCTAAAAATCAGGAAAAATTAGAACACCAGTATGGTGACCAAGTGGTACAGTTGAGAACTAACAAGCTGTCTAAGGGACTTATCAATTTGGAGTCCATTTTCAATCCCAATGATCAGTTTAGGAAAGAGAAAGAAAACATTCAAGTCAAGAGAGAAGATTCAATATCCATCTTGGTGGAAGAGAACAAACCATTGCAAATTGGAAAGATGACAACTAAATAAGAAAGGTATGAGTTCATACAACTGTGTCAAGAGTTCCCTGATGTGTTTTTCTTGGAGCTATGAAGATTTGAAAGGTTTCAATCCTAACTTAGCCCAGCATACCATTGAATTGGATCCAAATACTAAGCCTGTCAGGCAGAATCAAAGACCAGTCAATCCACACATGGAGCCTCTCATGAGGAAAGAATTAGATAAGTTGATTGAGTCAAGAATCATATTCCCAATCAAGCATTCTAGTTGGGTTGCCAACTTGGTTCTAGTCAGAAAGAAGAGTGGAGAGATCAGATTGTGTGTTGATTTTAGAGACTTAAATAGAGCATCTCTCAAGGACCATTACCCACTCCCTTCCATGGAGCAAATCTTGCAGGTTGTGGCTGGCTCCGAGAGGTTTTCACTACTTGATGGCTACTCCAGCTACAATCAGATTATGGTGAATGAAGAAGACCAGTTCAAGATAGCCTTCACAACCAAATGGGGGACTTTTGCATATAGGAAGATTCCATTTGGGCTGTCCAACGCTAGTGCTACCTTCCAAAGAGAAATGGACATGGTGTTTCAAAGGTTTGATTAACAATGTGGTGCTGATTTACCTTGATGATATCACTGTTTTTTCCAAAAATGCAGCAGACCACCTCTCTCATTTGAGACAAGTTTTCACAAGGGTGTAGGAAATTTGGAGTTTCTTTGAATCCTAAGAAGTGTATCTTTCTTGCACATGAAGGAAAGCTCCTTGGCCATATTGTCTCCAAAGAAGGATTAGCAGTTGATCCAGAGAGAGTCGAAGCCATAAGAGCACTACCATTGCCAAGCCACAAGAAAGCCCTTCAGAGTTTCTTGGGGAGGATAAACTTTGTTCAGAGGTTTTGTCCCAGATTTTGTAGCCCTTGTCAAGCCCATCACCAAAATGTTAAAGAAGAGCATGGCTTTCAAGTGGACAGCAGAAGGAAAGGAGAGTTTTGAAGCAATCAAAGAAGCTATCTCTCAAGCACAAACTCTCATCAACCCTGACTTCTCTAAGGATTTCATCCTCTATGCATTTGGAGGTAATGACACTATTTCTGCCATTTTGGTACAGCAGAACAAGGATAATGATGAGCAGCCAATTACCTTCTTCAGCTAGATCCTAGATGACTATGAGGTGAAGTACTCTTTTATTGAGAATCATGTGCTGGCAGTAATCAGAAGCTTGAAGAAATTCAAGCATTAAGGTCCAGTTGCTGGTCTCACATGCTGGGGTTAAGGACTTCCTCCTCAACAAAGATTTGAATGAGAAAAGGGTAGGTTAGATCACCCATGTCATGGAGTATGGCATTGAGATCAAAATCACCAAGCTGGTAAGAGGAAAAGGATTGTGTGAGCAGCTGGTTTTTGGGGAAGCAAAAAGAAGCATGCAATGAAGGAGAGGCTGTTTTGACAGTTCAAGACAGCCATGAGCCATGTGGCACTCAAGAAGAAAACAATGCTTCCCCCACTCCTTGCTAGACCCAAGGTATAATGCACTTCCTAATCACAGGCCTATGCCCTCTGGAGATGAACAAGACCCAAAGAAAAAACTTTAGATTGCAGGCTATCCCATATGCCATTGTTGATGGAGTTTTGTTCAAGAAAGATGTGAATGGAGTGCTGCTGAGATGCATTAGCACAAATTAGATTCATAGGGTGTTGGAAGAGTTCCATGGTGGATTAGCTGGTGGTAATTTTTGCACCGAGAGTGACAGCTCTAAAAATCATGAAGGCTGGTTATTATTGGCCTAAAAATTTTTTAGTGATTGCTATGCATGGATCAAGAGGTGTAATAATTGTGCATTCTTCACAGGAAAAGAGAGACTTGATGCCCTTCCATTGCATCCAATCTCAGTTGACCAGCCATTCATGCAATGGGGGTTTGGGACTTCATTGGAGTCATTAATCCTAATTCAAGTCAAGGGCACAAATGGATTTTGATAGCCACAGACTACTTCACCAAGTGGACTGAAGCAGTAGCACTCAAAGAAGAAAATGAGTCCAGCATCTTATACTTTTATGAGGGGATAGCAACCAAATTTGGTATACCTGCTACAATAATCTTAGATAATGCATTGGCATTCATTGGATCCAAGGTGACCGAGTGGGCTGTCAAGAATGGGATCTACCTAAGCACTTCATCAAACTATTACCCTCAAGGTAATGGCTAGGCTGAGTCTACAAAACAAGAACTTGTTGAGGATCATTAGGAGGACTCTTGATGAGAATCAGAGGTCTTGGCATACCAAACTAAAATCAGCCTTATGGTTTGATAGGATAACTCCCAAGATATCCACAGGTACCTCTCCATTCAAGCTTGTTTATGGAAGAGAGGTAATCTTGCCCATGTCACTTGAGTTGCCAACATTGCAACTCATGAAGCAATTAGAGTTGCTAGAGTTTGAGCCCATGGAGTTGCAGGAGGTCAGAAATCAGGCATCCCAAGCAATGGAAAAGGATCAAGCTTTGATAAAAAATACCTTTGATAGGAAGGCCAAGGATAGATCTTTTCAGGTTGGAGATCTAGTGTTGAAAATGGGATGTGGATAGAGAAAAAACTGAGAAGGCATTCAAAAATTTGATGCCATTTGGAGTGGCCCATACATGGTCACGAAGTGCAAGAACAGCAATGCCTTCCAATTGGCCTCATTGGATGGTGAAGAACTGTAGATTCCAGTCAATGGAATCTATCTCAAGCATTGCTTCTAGAGGGAAATTTACCACCTTGTAAATATTAGATTAGATTTTCATTCCTCCAAGTTCTTTGCACATTGTTTTACTGTAGGTTAGTTTTGCTTTTCCCTAAGTGCTTTGGCACAACTTGTTGTCCCTGGAGATGTTTTTGCAGTCCTTGCTTCCATCATGTGATATTTTAATCTTCCTCCTTGCACATTCTAAGTCAGTTGAGGTTCTAAATAGAATATTTGATGACTCCATGCCTAATGGACTAAATCAAGCAACTAGTATTTTCATCTAGCAGGCAGATGACCCCTCTGAGTCACCAAAATTGTTATCCAAAATGGGTGCCCCCAGCTCATTTTTGTGGCT
Source organism: Taxus chinensis (assembly GCA_019776745.2). NCBI lineage: Eukaryota > Viridiplantae > Streptophyta > Pinopsida > Cupressales > Taxaceae > Taxus > Taxus chinensis. The sequence continues at coordinate 382,370,655 of CM034156.1, read as the reverse complement.
AACTCCTTGTGTTCTTGCCTCTCTTGTGCCTCAGTCTACGTTTTTTTTGATTTTCAGGCACTCAAGGCTTTCTAGAAAGGGCACCATCAGATAGAGCTCTCTCTCAGCTTTCCAAAAAGGTAAAGTTTGCCTCCTAACTCCTTATATTTTTTCAAGTTATGGCTCGGTGGAGTTTTTGTGGAAAATTTTCCCATTTGAGGGCCCGCAGCCAATAGGAAGCTGCCACGTGGCAGAGGAGTTTGGGGGGTCGGAGGCAAATATGAATTTTTTTTCCAAAAGAGTATAAAAAAGGTCGATTTTTCAAAGGAAAACCCGCGAAAAAGAGAAGGAGAGAGAGAATTCCAGAGTGAATCAGAGCTTGCCAGTGTGGCAATCTGACCAGTGGAGCATGTGTGGAATTTTTGAAAAAATTTCCAAAGACAAAAAAAAAGGTAAAATTTGAAAATTTTTTCCCGCCGATCCGTTTTTTGGACCGTTTTTTGCCCTAAATCTTCAAACGATCATATCTTTTGATCCAGAGCTTGGATTTTCACATTCTTTATATCATTGGAAAGATGTTAAAATTCTCTACATGATTCCATGGTCAATTTCTAATTTTGGTTCAGTTTGGAGAGAAAATTTTCAAAAACAGTTCTGGTACGTGTCCATGGCCAAAAATGACATTTCAACAACCAAATTTAATACAGAATGGGTCGCATTCTTCTCCAATATGGTCAAAAATGATAGGGTATGGTTTTGTAAGGTCCTCCATGTTGTTTTAATGCATTTTCCATCAATGAGGGATGGCTCCCATGCATTTTTCATACTTTCTCTCTCCTGGGCTTGACCCATGTACTGTAAAAGCCAGATTTGGCTCATTTCTTCATGGTTGAATACTTTTTGGCATAGAAAACTTCTTCTTTCACCTCCAGCAAGTGATAGTTGTAAGAATTAGACCTTTTTCAAGTATTGTAGCAGGTTTATACCTCTTTGAGGGTGGAATGCAAGAGATTTTTACATGGAATTGATAGTGCAAACTCTGTGAATGCTTTCAGTCCTCTGTTTGTATTGTTTTACTTCATTTTAAGACCTCTAATTACATCTATCAGCTTGTGTATGTTTTCCCTTGTTGAATTTCATGAATTTGTGTTTATTTACATGGCAAAAAATGTTTCACCACTCCTTTTGGTGCATCACCATCATTAGTTAGTTTTGATTTTTACATTTCTATCCTTGTCCCCTTGCAATTTAGAGTAGGATTAGGATCTGAACCTCTGTAGTTATGCAAAATATAGATCTAAATCAGAGGAGTTTGAGGAACCAGCCTCTAATCTAGAGATTCCTCTCTCATTTTCACAAGTCCCACACTTAGAGAGAGGTTTCCATGTTGTGCAATCACACTGGATGCCTAAAACATCAATTCAGAACCTTGATTTACATCTAGGGGTGCTGCTGATTTGTAACAACAGTAACTAGTAGTAGAAACCACCCCATCACATTGATGATGGTTGCAAGTTTCTATACCCTACATAACTACATGTGGTCTACCTTATAGATTTTAAATTACTAGAGTACAAAGGTATGTAATATGACACAAAACATATGCATGTAAGTGAGAAATTTCATGGATATCTAAGTATCACATCTTTTGAGGTGAAAGTGAGATATTTTGTGATGAAATTATAGGGTCAAGTGCATACTTGGCATGTGAATTCTAAAATTCCTACCTTTTATATTCTTAAGAATAATTTAGTAAGGGATTTATACACTCTGGAGTTTGAGAAAAAGATTATTTTTATGCTTGATATGATCAAGTAAGATACAAATGATATTTTTCAAGCTTATGGCGCATGATTCAAAACATTACTCTCTAAGATATCCTATGATATCCATTAGTTACACGTGTACATTTGTTGGACCAAAATATTTTTCAACCCATTTTCAAATACAACTTATGATGAATAATTTATTGATCCACGTGAGGTGTTTAGATGTCTCCTTCAGAGTGGAGCATACACGAAATTTTTGTTTGTATGGAATGTGATGTCGAGGGCCATACAAAATAGAATTATTCAAGAAAGAGGGTGCATTTTGTAAGTTTCATATGTGAGATCAATTAGGTTTCTCATGAGACTAAGACTTGACCAAATTTTTGGAAGGATAAGTAATTTAAATTATTATGTTGGTATACGAGTTGTGATATAAATACTTTTAACATTACATAGTAGCAATTTTGTAGGAATGAAATATATGAAGTCTTGGGGTCTTGGATCTTAGATATTTTTTAGAAGAGGTTTACTAAGTTCTAGGAATGGAGACCAAACATGGGTAAATTTATTTTTTTGTCAAGCTACTAACCGTTATCAAATGAAATTCCCATAAATTTGTATTTGTACAATTTTTAGGAGGAGAATAAGGCTAAAAATTAGCTAGAGCTAAGAAATAATATTTTGAAGAGTGATGCCACATATAGTTTTTTTGAAATTTTCACTAATACACAAGAAAAAATACACATAACCTATGGGTGTGAAAGGAATAGAAGTAGAGGATTAGGAATGGACACAAATCTAGTTTCAAGATGTAATGGCCCATCGGGAACACCGGAAAATGCACCAAAATAAAATACTAAAGAATTAGGGTAATAATTTTTTTTTAAAAGTGAACTAAAATAATGCAATTGTCTTTGCTTAACTGTCTCCCCCATTTTATTATATTATATTATTTTTAATCATGATCAAAAATCAAATGAATTATTAGCCCAAGACAATTTAATTACTTATTTCTACTTGACTTACTAAGGCCACCAAACTAAATACACACATGTTTTAAATTTATTATTTTTCCCATGTAATTATAAATTTGCCACAACCCCCTTTTTTATATTCACCATTCACTTTTAAAATGCCAAAAGTTTAAATGTGAGTAGGGTTAATTTTGGACCGTAGGATCAAAATAGATCTTAGCCCTAGATCTGATTTTTTTGCCCTAAACTTCTTTATCACTTTCTTTTCTTTGCTTTTCCATGTTATTTTCTCTCATTTTAGATTTGTTTCTTCTTGTAGGTTGTGTGGAGGATCCATGGGAGCTTATTTTATTTCATGTGTTTCTCCTTTGTGAAAAACCATGCATTCAAAACGTGTTGGATTTTTTTTCTTTGGATATATATATTTATTTATATTTTTTTTATAGAAAAAGGGGGGGGGGGGTGGACTGGAGTATACACATAGGGGGGAAAGAGAATGGTGACGGAGGGAGAGAAGGGTTCGGGTTGGGGGGATTTGTGTGGGAGCTGAGGGAAGGGCGAGGGGGACGCCTGTGGCAGGGTTGGCGAGGGGCGACGGGAGGGCGGTGGTGCGTCAGGCGCGGGGGATAGTGGCGGAAGCAGGGGGCCTCAAGGGAAAAAAGGAGGGCAGCACAGGGGCAGCAAAGTGGATGGTGCTGCAGAGGGAATCTGACATGTGGATGGGTGGGGGAGGGTTCAACCTCCCCCATGGCCATTCAAATAAATTTTTGTTTTATATATATTTTGTTTTTTTTATTAAAACTTTTAAAAACAAAAAAAAACAATGTTCGTTGTTTGATTATTTATTAATAATACACACACACACACACACACACACACACACACACACACACACATACAAAAATACAATATTTTCCAAATAGAAATATTCCAATATATAAAGAAATCTACAAATTAAAAAAAAACCTACATTAGTAAAACAATTAACTAAGACTATATTTTATTTTTAATTCTGAATAAGATTTTTTTTTTGTACACAATGCTAAATAATGGAGATTTCAACTTAATAAAAGCCGGATTTTAATTTTATTATTTTGATACACAAGGAACTTAAAATTTTCAACTAATCATACTAAATGAATCATCTACTTTGTGGTAAAGGAAACACAAGTATTGCAAAAGAGAATACTAAACACAAACCATTAAATTCTACATGGAAAGGAATTTTAAACATATTCCAGATTTACACACAAATAAAAATCTCCAACAATTACTATATTTCCTTTTCAATCTAGCTCCACTTAGTTCTCTAAATCCATGATAATTTACAAGAGAAATGTACTTTCTAAAATGAAATAGTTCCTTTTAATATTAAATAGAAACTTCATATAACAAAACAGATTTCATTTCCAATAAATAATCTCTTTTTTTTTGTCCAAATCATATTCCAAAAATAAGGCATGTTGAAGGAATGTACATATGTTCCTACTCAAATTATTTTAAAGAAATGCAATATTATACAAGGCTTCTCTTTCCCAACTCTCAATACATCATATTTCAAAAGAACATGCTAAAATACATAAGAAAACAACTAACAACTCCTTTCCAAGGTTGAAAGAAGGTTTTCAAATACAAATAGAATACAATCTTACAACTAGTGTTCGATACACAAGATGAAAAAATTTTCATGCCAAAGAATCTTCCCACATAGCCATACTTTAAAGGTTACAATGCAAGAGAGTTTCATAAGGGAAGAGAGAAAAATGAGAGCCCAAGATGCCACCAAATCCAACTTTGAGATTCAACTTCCATGCCTTTAAGAAATCCAACCAAGGAGAAGAAGCTTGTTTACCACCCAACCATAGGAATCATTAGATGCCTTTCCCAAGGTTGGGATGCATGCTAGCCTCCCCCAAGCCTATGGGAAAGAGGACTACAATCCACAACTTGCACAAGAGTGAGGGTGAACAAACAATGATACATCCACATGAAACACAAGACAAGTATAAACAAGACTCCAAAATTTTACCAAGATGAAAAAGAGGAGAACCCAAGCTCTACCTCTAAAACAAATGGGGAAGAGAGGAGATAAGTTCTCTAAAATTGTTACCAACAATAGTTGCATTAATACAAGATCTCCATACCCTCCTTATTTCTCCTAATTCATTCAAGCCCTCCTTATTTCTCCTCCCTTTTACCAAATCCTTCTTGGAAGGATTTTCAAACCCCAAAAGGGTTTCCTTACCAAGAATGGGGAAGGAGGTTCAAGCCAAATGAACCAACTTCCCCACCTCGAACCATTTGAGGGGAGTCACTAAAATCCTACAAGGCTTTCCCATCAAGCCTATGAGGATTGAGAGGAAAAAATCCCTCTCTCTTCCCCCACAACTCTAAAAATCCATCATGCCATATGATGGAGGGAGCAAAAACAAGTAACAATAAATAAAAATCCACATGCAACAACTACAATTCCAAGTAAACAAATCTAACAACTAGCATGAATACAACACATACAATAAGGCTTAAGAGACCTACCTCAAAGAAAGCTCTCCAAAAAGCTTTCCCACTTCAATCTTTTCCACTTCTTGACTCAAGCAAACTCTAGCTCCAAATCCACAAGCATCCAAACAAAAGCTCCAAAAAAAGTTCTCTTCTTTTCCCATGAGGGAGAATTTGAAGAGAAGCAAGAAAAAATCCTAAAAAATGAGGGGGTGACATATGTCACCCCTCTCCTCCTTCAAGGTCAAAGATTCCTAAAACAAAAGAGAGAAAGGGTAAAATGCCTTTTAGCCCTCTTATCCCAAATTACTCTAAATGATAACAATACAATTCTTGTGCAACTTTTAACAAGCACACTAATCCATACCCTTTACATGGATGTGACCAAATAAGAGGTAAAAATGGAGGGAAAACTCCCTCTAGCCTTGGAAATAAGCCCCCTTGCCTATTAGGTAGGGTCCAAGGGATCCTTTTTATGTTAAGGGAACTCCCAAAATAAAAATGGGTCCCTAAAAATGCCCAAAATAACCCAATTTCGGGTTTGGAAAAATTTGGCACAATGGTAGAGGGTGTGGGGACCACCCAAGGGTTCACATGTGACCCTAAACCCTTTTGATTAAGTACATTAATAAACTAATTCAAAACTTAATGCAAGTGGAGTCATTAATTCCCCAAAACAAGCTTACAACACAAACTAAACACCCTAAGAAAAATTAATAATTACAAGACATATTACATTACAAATGAGGTTCACCCATGGTGCCCAAAACAATAATTCTAACGCTAATGCCTTAAGAAATAAACATGGCTAGGACTTAGCCCATGGGCTACTTGTGCAAAGTTACGTAGCTGGCCTGAGTCTCATATTCTCCCGTGACTTGTCACCTGCACACTCATTGCACACATTAAATACACGTGTCCGATAAAATATAAATCAACTACTAAATAAGATATCAATGAATTCTAGACTAGCATTTCATCTTTCTAAGAGAAAAAGTGTGATAACATGCACAACTATACATAATTCACCATAAGTTAGTCACAATGATAAAATGACATGTATCCATAGAATCCCAACATGCAACAAGCTAAGTATCCATCAATATAACTATGTCCCAAAATAACATCATATCAATTAGTATCTAGGACATCATAAGATAATGAAAACAACATAGTAATCAAGCTAAATCGACGCTATACACCTAAATGTCCATACATGTCTAATCAAATCAAATCTCCTAATGTAATGTTCAAAATATAACAAATCCCTATCAAAACATGTCTAATAGTAAGAGGAACATCAAGTAACTGAGCTATAAAAGTGTGGGCACTACACAAGAATAATACTTAATCGAATACCAAATCATACATATTATAAACCTTATAAGTAAAAAGGAAAGAAAAAATATGCATTTGACTCACGTAGATAGGGTAAAAAATTACCCATAGGTTTTGGCATAAAGGTATATTATAAGTGAAGATAGTAAATTTCTCCACGAGTTCTAATATGAGTTGAAAACTGCTTGGAATTATAAGAGTTAAAAAAAATTGAAGGATCATGAAAATAAATGGATTGAAGAGTTAGAGAAGCTATAGAAAATTATTGTGTTGTTAAAAATTTATGGCATAATTGATGTTTTGAATACATGTCTCAAGAAAACTATGGGGACCCCATAAATACTATTCTTGTATTTGTGGTACCAGATGCATCATTAGTGAGGATTGAGAACAAAGTAGAGTTGAGTATACCATTTGAAAAAGAGATTTATGTAGACGTAAAACTAAATAGATATGAATTGTGAAAAATTATGATTAATATAGGATCTAAGGTTGGCCTCCAAATAAAATATGTATGGGATAGCATAAGAAAAATTGTATTGTATTTTATTGGGTGCATGCTTTATATGGCCAAAAAATGACTACCAAATCTGTTAGTTTTGTAGGATGTGGTGATTGAAATTTTAAGAGTCTTATTACATGTATATTTTCAAGTAATCAATATGGTTGAAAGCTATATATACATAGTTATCATTGGGATTCCTTGGTGTTAACATAGTCGGGAAGATATGTTCTTTAAATAAGATGCATGAGTTTTGAGAATAGAGAGTATAGGTTTTTTGTTCCTCTAGATACTATTCTATGACCTATGTATGTTGAGAGTTTCATGGGAACCAAATAATAGATAAATCATTACAAGTTTACAACTCAAGAAGAATAAATTACTAGGACTATGAAGAATTAGGTTCTTTGAGTTGGACATGAGTAAATCATTTATAAGGTTCATATGGCATTATAGGCTTGGGGTGTGTAGGATATTGAAGGTGTTATGAATCAAGTCCTCTTATTCAAGTGTTAATCCCAATATGTGGATTGATCGGTAAGAAGGGAAAGGTACATAAATGGGTGTCACAATATGCTATAGTAAGTAAGTATGATTCTTTTAGAAAACCAATTTTTTGTTTAATGAAGAAGGAAAAACATCTTACTGCAAAAACTATGTGCATCCTATGATCTATATTTACATCAATAATCATATCAAATGAAAACTAAAAATTGTTATGCTAGGTAAATCGGAAGCTAGACTTTAACACTATGAATATGTTGGAAATACAAAGGGGGTTGAGTGATTTGGAATACAATTTCTAACATTGGATGCTAGTAGGAGTAAGGATAAAATCAAGAAAGAAGGTTGTGATAATAAAGATATTAAATGAAAAAATTGTGTCACAAAAATCATTTAAGGAAGAAAGTATACCAAATAATATAACCATGGAGCACAACAAAAAAATGCATGAACATATGCAACATAGAACAAACAAAAACATTTTATTTTGGATATGCCTTATGATGCACCATGCAAGGGTATAAGTGAAGACCTCATGGATCTAGTATTTTAGACACTATTTTTACACATAAACTGGTAGAGGTGAAGTATAAGATCTATGAATCATGAGTATAAGGAACATGAATAAGGTTGGAAACCATAAAATTATTAGAAACAAAATAATACATATATGCTCCAAGTAGTGTTGTAAATATGTACACATAACCTTGATTGTTTGAAGATATGATATGGAATACATAGAAAATTATTACATAAAGTGAAATTTCAAGTGATGAAGAACAACAGAATTTTTTGAATCTTTGTGGGTGAGGGTGCAACACAAGATTGAAAATGGAGAAATAATATTGTTTTGTGACTAAATAAATGGAAGATGTGAAAGAAATATAAGAAAATAAACATTGTTAGCATTATTGGTTGATAATATAAATAAAAATAAGGTAAAATATAGGAAAACCACTTACAAAGAGTTGGTGGGAGGCATGAGGACATTGATTTTTCAAGGAATGTGACTAAACTAAAAAAATTAAAGAAATAGAAGCCATTAAACTATTTAATTTACAAGAAATAAGATGGATATATTGAGATAAAGAATGTTAAATTAAAGGAAAACAAAGGAGAGACCAATAAACCAAGGTTCGTAAGACCAATATTACAAATTTTTAATAGGACAAGTGTAGGAGAAAGAAATAGTCAAAGAACATAAGAGAATTCAAATGGAAGTAGTATAGAATAAGCTATTTACATTATTTAAGAGGACCCTGTTACAGAGATGATATTATAAATATAGAGAGAGGATGAATCTTCTATGAGAGTATAATAGCGAGAGGCAAAGAGAAGAAAGATAAATAGAAGAGAAAGCTAGAAAAATATATGTGGAAAATGTAAGAAGAGGAAAAACACATCCTTTTAATTTAATTTTTGGATACTACCACCATCAGAGAATTTATTGTGACACAAATTTTAAATTTTCCATCCATGGTTTTAATCACTACATTAATTTATTTGAGTTAAAATTTGAAGAATTGGCTTAGAATGTAAATTACAAGTAGAAAGTGCAGGAAGTACTCACAAAAATGCAATTTTTATCCTATTTAAAGTACGCTATTTTAGAATTCTAGTGAAGTTAGTTATATTTTTATTGAGTAGGGAACATAGGGGAATAATGTTTACAACAAGTATATATATTCTTGTCAAATCAAAATTGATTTCTAGAGTTACGTGAATTCCAAATAAAGGATAAAATATTGAGGATGACTTGCTAGAAAGGAATATGTGCCATAAGATAATGTAGTTTCTAAGGTTGAGCCAATGATAGAGAATAAATATGGACAATTCAACTACAAATACCTCATTGAGTAACTCTATAATACTTATGCTTACAGATATTGGGAGGCACATACATAAGTTATATCACCCTAGCTATCTTGTAATTAAGTGTGAGGATGGGAGTATAAAAGTGTAAATTCAACCTATCTTAGCATATAGAATTTTAGTGGAATGAGGTAATTGAACTCGTACATGACCATGGGATTGAATTCAAATGGGGTAATTATTTATTTTTGTTTTTTTTAATGATAAAGGATTACCCAACAAAAGAAAAATTATCAAGAAGAAAGTTATGGAAAACATCTATGTTGTTTACATGTTAAAGGAATGTAACTTGGAGGGAGTAATAACTCTAGTTGTACACACAAAAATGTAGGAGAATTGGTTTCATAGAGTTATATATCTCATTGAAAATGAAGAAAGGGTTCTAAGATATTTTATTGAAGTATATTAGGGTTTTACATAATTCAAAATCATGTCTCATTTCAACTTGGCTAAAGTAATGGGATTATATGGGAAGTATAATCCCTAAATGTTAATACAACATTCCTTCAATATATACTATATGGATATGGATTTGGATATAATGAAAAAAATAGAGAGTGTCAATAGACGTCATATATTAGAATAGACATAATAATCCCTTAAATTTCAAGAATAGAGGGTCAAAATTCCACAATATTCTTAGATGATGACTTAGATGATGTTGGCTTGAAGCCATAGGAGTTGATTGAGTTGAAAATTGATGGGAGTTTGGCTATTATGAATTATGAATTGAAGCCATGAAATGGTATTGCAAGACCTTCGAAGACAATATATCAAGGTATTGTAACATTGTGAAGGTTCTTACCATTGATGAAAGTGTCACCCAAATCAAGAAAAATAAATGGCATAATAGGATCAATAAATGGTTGTGGTGTAAAGAAATGAGAAAAATGTTATGGAACAACCAAGAATTATTTTTGGGGATCCATAAAGGGTAATGGAAAGTAAGTAAGGCACACAATAATATAGGGATATACTCATGATAGTATTAAACAAAATTTTTTCCTGGAGACCCCAAGGAATAACACTAGGTGCCACAAATTTATAGACTATATAATTACCAAAAGTGACTTCCAATCCATTACAAATAAGGAAATTTGAGGTCACACCAAGCCAAGGGGAGACGTAATTAACCCATTATTTATCATAATTCACTATAAAGTCTCAATTCACTGAATTAGAAAGTAGAGAGACCCCAAAGAAAACTATGGACAAAGAGATACATAAACAATTGAGTGTAAGAACACTTCTTAGGGGGAGTCTAGTGTTGGAATTGGTGAGAGAACCATAGGATGAGGAGTCAAAGTAAATACCTACTCCAAAAATTATTGTGAGGTAAGAGAGGAAGCCATAAGATGTTGGTGAGAACAAGATCTCGTAGAGGGTGATGAGGATGAGGTCCCTCACAAAATAATTTCAACGATTGTTATCAAAATATATAAATGAATACCCTACATTCAAACTTGTAGGAACGGGCCTTACACCACTTAGAGGATAAAAATTATCAATCAAAGGACATGGTGTGCATATTTACAACCTTAATAAGCTTCTTATGAGATAATAGTAAATGATGGATGTGTGGACTATGACCAATCTAGTCACAAAGTATGTGTTTCAATTTTATATTTAATATAATTTGTTGGTATTCTCTAATTTAGAATGCAACTTGAAACTAATATAGAATCAGATTTTATAAATGAATTCTCCAATATTTATATCTAATAGTACATGAAAAGGAAATAAAGAGTGATATTCACTTAGGTCACATCCTAACATACATTAAATCATAAGAGATTGAATTGATAACTTTTTAATGTTCCACACAATGTTTTGGATTTCAAATTAGGGAAAGAAGTCCATTATTGTGTAACATGTATTTTAAGTAAAAATGTGGCTATAAACCCCCTTCAGATGCTAGAGTTAAACTAGACACTAATACCTTACACTTTTATCCTTCCTGATGCTAATGTTTATCTCTATAAAAAATTTTGGTCTTTTTTAGGTTCCTTCGAAGTTCTCTATAGTTCCTTCCTACACTGTTGATTCCTCTAAAACCCTCATATATGCACATATAATTATCAATACTCTAATTTCCTACATAGCACTCACATACATAATTGGATTTTTAAAAAATGTTTTTGTGTGGTTGAGTTTGATTTCCCTTGGTGTCCAACTCCCTTTATTTATTCTGACAAATAAATTCACTAAATTTCCCAAATGAGGGGCTCAACCTCCATATAGTTATCCTAATGTATTTGAAAGTGTAAATGAAATTCTAGAATAATTCCCCCTATGTGCTCCCTTATGCCTCAACACAAATAGTGGGATAACTACATAGATATAACGTACCATCTACGACTACTAAATAAAGTGTTGCAATTAATTTCCAAAATAATTCGTTTACATATAAATAAAAACTAGAGAAAGACCCCTTGAAGTGCTCCTTTGATAAATATATACTTGACAATTCTTGATTTGAATTTGAGATTATCATGACTTATTTTGGTATGCTCTTAACCTAGTATGGAGTACTTTGAACTGTTATAGAGGTTGTTCCTAATGTGTTATCTTGATTTAGGGAAGTCTATAGAAGATTTTCATAAGACTATATATATATATATATATATATTCAAAAGGATCTCTTGAGAATGAAAAGTGAATAAATGAGAGTGCTAGACTTGATTTTATACATTTAAATGGGATATAATATGACATAAATGATGAACTAATAATGGGAATCATGATAAAGTTAAGAAATGTGACCATTTGGAAACAAAGGACACTAGCACTAGAAAAGGGGAAAAAAGCATGTGGTGCTTCTGTCTAAAATGGAAGGTGGTATCTAATGACATCAGTGATAATAAGTAAAATTCTAAAGAAGTAGAATAAGAGATGGAAGATGTGTATAAGCAATAAGATCATTCTTGTAGATGTTTGGGTAGTTTAATGAGGTAATAAAAAGTATGTTCAAGCCTTCAGAAATAATGAAATGTTGTGTTTTTACTTTGTTTGAATGCAAGTCATGAATATATGATATAATCTAAATTAGTGTTACTAAGCATAAAATTACCAAATTTAAGTGTCTACAATATGAGAATTAAGAGGTTAAGGTAGAAATTTAAATTTCATAACTTCAAGAGGAGAGAGAAAGACATGTAGAGACTTAGGGGGTTTGTGACACATGATTGAAATGGTGGAAAAATGTTGCACAAATATATTAGATAAGAATTTAGGTGTTTTAGCACTCTGAACATGGATAGTATAGGATTGATGGATAGGCTTACTTTTTCCCTACACCAAGTTCTAAAGGAAATAGAATATGAAGAAACCATGAAATAATAACAAAGAGAAAACTTGATGGATATTGCTTATAAGGCCATAGATGAGGTTGATATAATTTTGCTATGCATTAAATAAGATAAATTAATGGTACAACACTTTATTTACCATGATGAATATTTTTCCACAAAATTTGCAATGGAAAAAATGAAATTAATAGATTTAAAGGACTGCATCATGAAATATATTGGTGTAGAGCAGCCAAAAACATTGAGAGAAGAGACACATAAGAAAAATGACAACCTTAACAATAATATTAAGGATTTTGAATCTATCCTACATGAGTTTTCAAATCAAGGATAGGAAGTATGAACCACGCCAAACAATTATTTGAAAACTATCTGTAAAGAATGGGAGGAGTCCTGTAAGAAATTGAAGAGTGAGAGAGACCTCAAGAAGATGCACTAATGGTAATGATATATGAGGAACATACAAATATAAATGTTATAGGCCTTGGCCTTGCTAAATAAATAATAATTATGACTTACGAGGAGAGATGCCAAAGTTTATAGAACTAAGAGAAGGAGAACTTGCATAAAATTTTGAGGGATAATTGTCTTATTCAAGAATGAAGAAGATTTTAAGTATGGTGTCATGTTGATAGAGGATTTTACGATATAATCTAAATATTTACGTGAGTGTGACGTGAAAAGATATAAAACATACCATAATAATTACTCATCTTTGTAGGAATATTATCTGAATATCTCGAGGACACATGGAACACAAAACAAAGGCTAGAGTGTGTATAATCCTAAATTTTTTTCCATCATTATTACAATATCATTCATTCCAACCAAGATCCAACTAAGCCAAGACAAGTTTTGGAAAGGGTATTTCAAGAGTATAGACAAATAAATTTGGTAATTTATCACTCGATAATTTTATTATTGGATTAATCCTTAAATTATTGGTTCACTTTAAGACCCCCCTCCCAAAAATTATTATAGAATGGGTGACGAATCTCTAAAATGGGCCTTCGAAAAATGACGAATATGTCAAAAAGTGAATTCACAGAAAAAGGAACTTTCCTAAAAGGTTTCAGGATTCTCTTGAATATTTGTGAGTCTAAAAAAATATCAAATGAAATTATATTTAATGCTCTTCATTACCCATATGATGTGTTAGTTTGTGGTGATTGTAAACTCGTCCTATCCATTAGTCTACCGGCACATATCCTAAGGAAGAAGTCAAAATATGAGTAAATGTTGATGAATACTTCATTTTTAAGAATTCTAAATATGCTTATTGGGTTCATTTTCCATAAACATTCATATATTAGATGACTAATTTTTGTCAAATTTTTACCCCTGGGAAAAGAAACCAAGTTTTCAGCGAGTTGGGTGAATGTAGACACCTGACTGCAAAAATGCACACTTGATAGCAAAATGCAAATCCCTGACAGCAAATGTAGACATATAACTACAATTTTTAGGCATCCAGAAGACCCTAGGTGACTGAAGGATGCAACTAGGCATCCAGAAAGTGCAAAATGTAGATGCCCGACTATAGAATGTAGACGCCTGACTGTAAAATATAGATTCCTGACTATGGGATGCAGATGCCTAAGTGTGAGATGAAAACGTGCAACTATGAGATTCCCTAAAATTCATGAGGGAATGTGAAAATAAAAATGTCAGGAATGTATATGCTTGATATTTATATACTATAGTATGTATAATGTAACCCTCGCATTGGGACGAATATATGTATTTATATGAAATTTATTATAAAAACTAGGTGAACCGATCCCCCAAACTAACTTGGTCCCATAATGTTTAGGCAAAGTTCTACTTTAGAAAACTCTTAAAAATATCCAAATCCAAATTTCAAAAATCTAAATATTCATGAATTAGCGAAGAATCACCACTAAAATTGTCCCTGCTTAAATCACGACTTATGTGCATAATTTGAGCTCAATTACCTATCTTTATCCATATTGCATGAATTTTTGTCATCAATACACTTCTTAATTACTGATAGAATTTTTTTCATTAGCCCACAAAATCCTATCACTCCCAAGTGTCATTCATAGATATTTCTAGTACCTCACTCCCTACTCGTATGGGATTTCTAAACAAGGACCAAACTACCACATGGTTTTTTTGAAACGAGTAGTTTCATCCCTAGTTACCCATAAATCATTTTATTAATTGGATATCTTATATGATTTAGTAAGTTCCTCATGGGTTATCCTTAATGACAAATTATACCTAATAAATCCTATATAATAAATTCAAATTCACCCATTCACATGAAACTTACAAATAATCATAACAAAACTATCTCTTGTAAGGAACTCAAAGTTCTTTTAAATTTCCCTAAATAAGTATCACACGTTAGGAGCATCCCTGACACATATCTTAAGTACTCCTAACCAGGTTCAAGGGTCTATATTTCTAATTAGAAATCCATCTAATCCAGTTCAAGCACAAACACACCAAGCCAAATTGTAAAATATTATCAAGTGATCAAGTTGTAAAAGTTATTTACATGCATATAGATATCATATTTATAAGTGGATAAATATGTACAGTTTGACCAATATCCTAAGTAGTTCCAATGCAAGTGGTGTATGGATTGCACTTTGAACCAAGCATTTACATGTTTTTAGGGTCTCCTATAAGAGTTTAAAGTTATTATAGGTTATATGGATGGTTTGAACATTTGTGATACCTAATATTTTATAGTGATGCATATTACAATCAATCATATGGGTACATAAAGTTACACAACTCTATCATCTTCCCAAATGGAATTACTAAACAAGTATAGAACTACTAAATAGTTCCATACCTAAATAATGGTTTTTTCCATGTTTATATTGCACTTATATAATAAAAAATGAAGCATCTATAAAACATTTCTAGAAATTTCATCATTAGAGTCTCTATTTCTTACTCAAACCCTAGATGCTCTATCCCATCACTTAGACATATTTAAGCACTCACCCAAAGCATACAAAGGTACCAGGTCCCTCTTTTTATACTAAATTTGTCAATGTTTTAGCATGATCATACAATTATTCCATATCCATAGCAAGTATTTAAGAATAAAGAAAAACATGAATCAGTTCACAACCATAACGCATAATAAATCAAACAAGGATCAAGATCAGATCTACCATACAATTACTAGTAACAGATATATCAACAACCATTATCCATCCAAAAATATCCATCAAAATAGAATAGATGAATACACCATAGGTACCCTACAAATTCATGTGCGTAAGTATACCAGGAGCATAACTATGTCTTAATCTCGCAATGTCTAGACCGTGAAAATCAATAGATATTTAATGGTAGTGGGGAATTTCCCTTCACTACGCATACACTCTCAAAATAGCTTGTATGCCATAAATATTTATGCATGCATCATAAATTAAATACAAAATTATGTAAGCTTTGCTAATAATAGATTATATTCTATTTTTAACCTCTAGTTCTAATCATGTTATTAACCTAATATTTGCATGACGCTTTATCTTCCTTTGCATGAGTTATTTCCAAAAATAGACATTTCTTGAACTGTAAGTCTTCATGTTTTTATATTATCCTCAAATCATTGCTTGACCGTTACTCCAACCAGTCATCCTTTAATTATGTCTGTGGCCCAAAAATATGGCTAAGTCTGGGATATGTCTAACCCAAGCACGTGCCTCCACACGTTGTCTTTGCTAATCTCATGTGTGCCTTTACACATAACTTATGTGCATCTAAAACCCTCACGTCACTTTACTTTGTGTCCTTTAGGGGTCCAACATTATCCCACACTAGCTAGATTTCTGCCCCCGAAAATTCTTTGTTCATCAGGTACAAAAATTCAAAAACAAAACTCCAAAATTCAAAATGAGCATCATACCAAAATGGGCTAAGGTGCCTAGAATATTTCAGGGAACTATGCATCTAATTTTCCCTACAAACTTCTTCCATTCATCTATATCCTTTAAGGCCTTCCTCGGTATAGCCTCTTCAATCCTTGGCACTTGGTCAGGTGTTACCTCCTCCACTCTCCCTTTCAATTCCTTGATCACCACAACTAGCTCCATAAAAGCACCATCAATGATGTCTAGATGTTTCAAAATAGAATTCTAGAGCTCACCAACCCTCTACTTAAGCTTCTCACACTTTGTTTTGATCTTGTATTTTTGCAATGTGGTCTATATGATCAACTGAGTGTGCTCAAGTTTTTTGGTGGGGACTCTCTCCTATATGGTCTTCAAAATTTCTTCCTCGTCCACCAATCGAATTTCTATGAAGGGCTCACACTTATGACATCTATTGAAGCCAACATATACCTTTATAATTACTTCCTTGAGATGGGTGAGTAAGTCCTCCAGCTGAATAATCTTGGCCTCTACTAAAATCTTATTATTTTCCTTCTCTTTGGTGAGATCATCCACAGTTGGCCCCACGTAACTCTGAATTTTCACCAGTAACATTCCCACTAGATCTTCCAATTACTCCATATCATCTCCATAGTCCATTCTATCCTGGCTAACCAAATAACGACACTGCTCCAAGACCTTTTTCACCAATGTGTCATCTCTATCATATGCCTCTTTAGTTCTCTTCTGCTCACCTTGTAACCCCTTGCATAGTCTATCTATCTCTCTCCTTCTACTTCTTATCTGACACAAATGTGTAAACAATGTCACTTGATTTTTTTTCTCCTTACCACTTCTGAAGCTAATTTTTGTAGGGAATTGAACACTTGCTCATCTGTTAGGTGGTTTAGAGCCATTTCCTTGTATTTTTCTACTATCTTATTCTTTAAATAGATTGTACTACTGAAATGGTTACTTAATTCAAACTCTAGCTCCTCATAGTGGTTGTGCAGGTTCTAGTTAATCATTTTCTTCATTCTGGATACTCCTCGATCTTGATCTAGTAGCTCCCATGCAAGAAATTTCTCCATGGATACTGTACTCTGGAATCGTGCACGCAACACTTTTGTTGGATCATCTACATAATCCATGTGCAGTAACCTTGGGGTCCACCACTTCCTTTGTGCCTTCCATTTTATCCTTTTCTTCATTGAGGTATGAGTGCTAATACCTGTCCCTAATCCTTTATCTTCCCTGATGACAAAGGTATCACCTTTTTCTTTCTCCCCTTTCTCCTCTGGTTGCAGTGGTGTGTTTTCCATTACCAGGATCTTCTTTTTCTCTTCTTATTTTATAGGATCCTTTTTCTTCTCACGCGCCTCATCCTCTACTTTCTCTTTGGCTCTTCTATCTTTCTCTACGAACTCCTTTTCAAGATCTTTTCTAACTAAGGTTCCTGATTTATCCAAGTATTATTCATCTGTAGACTTTGTTTATCTCATATCTAAAGACCACCTCTACCCTTATGTGCTTTTTTTTTGTTCTGCATTTCCCTACTGAGAGGTCCCTGCACCCCCACTACTGATCTTATGAGAATAATACATTCTCTTATAATAATTATCAAGCTTCCCCTCTTCTTCATCACCTTCCTCTTCCTACGCTTTCTATATCGGTGGCACTAGTGCTCCTCTAGGATATGGTAAGGTGGAGTCAATAACCTCCACCTATACTCCCCCTTGATTATTTGGTTGTAACTGTATGAACACTATGATAATAAGTCATTTGATTGTAACATTCACCTATGTATGAAAATTAAACAGGTCTAGCTCCAAAACCTCTAAGTACGTGGGTGTGGAGTTTTATCCATAGGTGGCACGCAACGTATGAAGATTTGAATCCACCTTGTCTGAATCATAGGTCATCTCCTACATGTCCTCTAGCCTATTAATGGAACACTTCAGGTATTTTTCCAAGAATGAAAATGTAAGTTTTCACTATGGACTCATCTCACCCTTAACCATTCTGAACCGAGAAAGGATAAAATTTTGCATGACTACAAACTTGACCTACTCCCTAACCACCGTAGGAAACTCACGCAAAATGCACCGCTCATTCTCAAAGGCCCCTCGAAGTATATCATACCACTTATTAATTCTAGATTTGTATGTACTTATGATGGTGCCATCATAATTAAACCCTACAAACTATACTGAGGGGGATGGGTTTGCTTGTAGGTAAATCCACATTTTTCCTTCTGGCCTGTCAGGTCCCTTGATGTCCCAAAACATGATTAAAATTAGAATGGACCCCCACGTAATCTTCACCCCTTCTTCCTTCTATAGATTTTCCTCTTTAATGATGTTATTGGCGACAAACTAATCCAAATTTTAGTGTTCTCTTTTTTAAATTATTCAATCCAAATACAAGAACTCCGTATAGATGTCTTTCCTGCACTTAAAAGCACCCAATTTGCAGATTCACTAAGTTTGCATCAAGCAATCTTTGATTTCCATATTTCCACCCTCAATACACTAGGAAGGTACTACATTTTTGAGCATAACTCGTCCAAGGGTTCCTCCACCACAACCTCGGGTCTCTTTATTCTCAATTTCCTTGGTGTCAACTTGTTGTAACCACATTCCCTAGTGTTTTGTTTTCCAACTTCCTTCTACCCAAGACCTATGAAATTTCGACCACTTACAATGTATGCAGCCCTTCTTCGTGCTCCACTATCGTCTCC
Source organism: Taxus chinensis (assembly GCA_019776745.2). NCBI lineage: Eukaryota > Viridiplantae > Streptophyta > Pinopsida > Cupressales > Taxaceae > Taxus > Taxus chinensis. The sequence continues at coordinate 382,351,310 of CM034156.1, read as the reverse complement.
AACTCACTTCTCCATAAATATTCACACACAAATATCAAGCACTTCTGGTTTGCACAAACTCTGCATTACTTTTAAACCCTACATCACACTTCAACTCACTCAGTAGAAAATATTTTTTTTAAGGGAAAGGTAGCCGAATGAATACCCTAACCCCTTATTTATAATTTTTCATAACCCTCATGTCCCCTCAACCCACATGGTTTAAGTCAAATTTTCAACAAAGTACCTATTCCATTTTTAACAACTTTCACAACCTCACCTTGCACACTATAGTTGTAACCTTCTGGCACGCTATACTACTTCCTATCCACAGAACTCCTCTGTGTACCTCCCTGTGCTGAAGTACAAAACCTTTACACCATAACCCAAGTATTTTCCCATGTCATTTCCTACCTCACGTTACACTGGGTGATCACTTTCCCTGTGTGGTATTCACTTAACTCAAATTTCTTCATAACACCTTATGCCCAGCACATATTACGTCTTATTCACTTCCACACCAACATGTTAGAAGAAGCCTTCAATCAAACTAGCCTTTATTAAGAGGGTGCCAAAAATTTCCATATATGTACTTCAATATAACCCACACTAAAAGTATGTGTGGTCCTCTACGTATGATTCCACTAGATAGTAATCATCTACTAGCACGCAAACACACTTATTAGAATAAAATACATAACTAAATTGACAAGGCATAGCAAGGATGAAAGGAAAAACATATAAAGGCGATGCATTAAAGGGAAAACTAATCTAAATGGCACTACTACTTTATTAAAAACACCAAGAAGACTTATTTATAGTAGGGCTTCTTCCTACTCTCATTGAAATAACTAGGCAACCATGTTTCGTCTAATGCCAACAGTTGAAAAAATGCTTGAATCAAGTATATAAGTCACAACATACAATCCCAACCAATGCACTTTTAATTTCCCATAGTAATGTGAAAACTTGGAGTCATAAATAAGATCCATTTTTCCAACTTCAACCTTCTTATTCTTAATATGCCTCTCATGCCACGCCTTATAAATGTCCTTTTCTGTCTTCTAGCTTCAACGTGCGATGGTGTGCCACTCATGTAACTACATTAGTTTATCTATATGCTCTTCAAGTGCTTTCTCATCATCCAATCCACATGTGTGCACAATACATAGGGAGGGTAATATGAATTCCACTAGTAAAATAGCCTCCATGCCAAACACCAATTGACAAGGTGTGGCATTGTTCAATATTTTGTAAGTTGTCATGTATTCCTAAATTATAACAGAGAATTTATCATCCCAGTCCTTTCTTCCAACATCGTAGATCTTAGTCAATGTATGTCCCAATATCTTATTGAAATCCTCAGTGGTTCCATTAGCCTATGGGTGATAGCGCATTGTCTTTTGATGTGCCACTATAAACTCAGCTAATAATATTCTAATACTCTATTTTAAGAAGTGTTTTCCCCTATCACTTGTCAATCTCAATGGCCATCCATACCTGCTGATAATGTTCTCCCATAAGAACCTTGTTGTCATAGCTTTCGTGAAATTATTTGTAGGTGTTGCTTCTACCCACCTTGTCAAATAATTTGTACAATTTATAATGTAGCGCAATACAATCTTACGCATTGGGGGGGAAATAGGACCCACAAATTCAATTGCCTATTTCTCAAAAGGTTCTACACTTGCTATAGGTCTCAAAGAAATCTCTATGCCTAGGATTTCCAAGGTGCTGGAAATAATCAAATGCATTATCATACTTTTTACAATCCTTATGTAGTGTTTCCCACTAAAGGTCATCTAGTAAAATATTACACATGGTAGAATTACCGGCATAATGTTCACCAGAAGTTCTGTTATGAGATTTCTTCATAATAGCTTTTCACTCATGCTCAATTACACACCAACGTAAAACCTCGTCACAACCTAACTTGTATAAATATCCACTAATCAACATATAAGTCACATCGTGTATGGAGAGTTGTTTCTTCTCTAAGCTCTTCATCCCTTTAGGTGTCACACTAGTACATACAAATATAACAGTATCTTCTAAGTCATAGGGTGCACGGTTTAATTTGAATAATTGTGCATTCATAATTGTATCCTCAATGATCTGCGCCTCCTCACTTAAGTTAATCCTTGAAAAATGATCCAGTTTGGAATTAATCTTTCTCATATTTACCACCACTGTAAAGTCAAATTCCTGAAACAAGAGAATCCACCTACATATGTTCCCCTGTAAAACAGGCTTATTAACCAAGTACGTAAGTTCCATGTGATCTGTATAAAATATAAAGGGATTTTCCATAAACTTCTATCTAAACTTGTGCAGAGAGAAAATCATAGATAAAGCCTCATTCTTAGTAGTCATATAATTTTTTTCAATTGGATTCAACTTCCTACTCATGAAACATATAGGATGGTCAAAAATCCCATCACCAGGTTATGCTAACACTACACCAATGGCCATGCTAGAGGAATCAACATGTACATGAAATGGTTTATCCCAAGAAGGAAAGTAGAGAATGTGTGTAGAAGTAAGTTTTTCCTTCAATGTCTCAAACACTAGTTGTTCCGCCTCATTCCAATGAAACTTTCCTTTACTCCTTAACAATTCTTCCAAGGGAGCAGAAATCTTAGCATATCCCTTAATGAACTTTCTGTAATAACCTATATGACCTAATAACCCATGCCCAAAATAACTGTAACCTTAGCAGGATCTACCAATAAGCCTTCTTTGCATTTAATGTGTCCTAGTAAAGTTCCAAATGGTGTAGAAAAGATACACTTCTTAATATTAAAGGATATGCTTAACTGCTTACATCTCTCAAACACGAGCATCAAATTGTCACAATGATCTTTTACCAGCTCATATGCAGTCCAATCATCCAAATAAACTTGTAAAAACTTATGTATAAAGTCCTCAAATTCTTGCACAACAATGCACGAAAATACTACAGGTGCATTCTTCAACCCAAAAGGCATAAATGTATATGCAAAACTTCCCACTCAACGGTAAAATTTTTCTTTTCTTGTTCTTCTTTTGTAATCCACACCTGATGATAGCTATAAAATCCATTAGTGAAAGAGTAAATCTCACACCATGCAATGCCTTCGAAGATCTCCTCTATTAAAGGTATGGTAAAAGGATCTATAACACACGCACATTAAAATCTTTGTAGTCTACAAAGATCCTTATCCTACCATATTTCTTTATTCTTATCACCTTGGGGCTAACCCACTCTGATTCCTTAATTGGCTAAATGATACTGGATTTTAACATCTTATCAATCTCTTCCTTTACTTTGACGTGCAAATTAGGATTCATCCTATGTGGCCTCTTCCTAACCAAGCATGCACCTTCCTTTAACTTGATCCTCGTCTTGCCCAAAGAGGTATGCACTCCTTTCAACTCATGATAGCCTTTAGGAAACAAGTCCTTGAAGTCATGCAGTAACTCAATTATTTTTGACACCTCTTGTTTAGACCAATAGTCACCAATAATGTCCTCTTTAGGTTTTGTATCAGTCCCATTGTTGACCTTCTTCTTTTCATAGGCTTGTCATAAGTGTGTGCCTTCTCATTGACACTATTCAATACCTCACATGTACCTACAGTGCAATCAACATCTAGATTCTCTACTTCCTCATCATCAATCATGTAAACAAGTTTACCCTTTTCTTTTTCCAGCTATGCACTCCTAGGTTGTTTCTCATTTTTCTTTTCTTTAAAGATCACATCCAAGTATAAATCTCCAAAAATATTTAACAAGAGTTCTTCATCCTTTACACAATCCCCCATCATAAGCCACTTTATAATTTGTAATGCTTCATTTACCTGAGGTTTAGTAGAAAAATAATCAAAGGTATGAATCGTACATGAGGTCATATCGTTCCAATTAATTATTTCACTTGTTACCTTTGCATGAACATACCATGCACGCGCAACCACTTAGAGTGACATAGAGCTTATGTACCCATAGTGATGGTGGCAAGGCCTCCTGCCTTTCCATCCAGATTCTCTCACACTTATGAATGTGATATGAAGCAGAATCCTTCCTATGGTATTCACACATCTATGAAGGTACATTGTTCCTAAGAAACCTAGTAGATAAGGTGATTCTCAGTTCCCACTACTCCAAAAGGTTATCTCTTTGTGGATTCCACTAGTGTGCTGATGTCCCATGTAAGGTATAAGTCAACATTTTTCATATTTCTACTTGATCTGTCCATTGAGCTTCCATGGTGCACAGAAATACATCAGGATTTCCTTCACCACTATACTAAGGTACTTTGTTATGACCCAAATGATGAACAACGCGTGACCTGATCACACACGTAACTATGTTCTATATCTCTCGCCCAACCATTTCATACATTCCATGTGCATAGTTATCATAAGAAACACTGGTTGTATCACTCATAAACTGAGAGTCATCCCATTGAATAACACTTTCCTTAGATGGCTTAAACACTTCAAGATACATGATGTAGAGCCCTACACCATATCCTCTTCTATGAAATTAGATAGCAAAGTCTCAAACAACAATGACCTTTTCTATAAAAAGTTTGACTAGGTTCTCAATACTAACATCCTCCTTCACTATGAAATTATCAAAAAAATGAGCTAAATCTACTTGTTCAACTAATCCAACAAGTTCATTAGACCACATCTAAGCAACAACAACCATAAAAAAAAAGCAAATTACCAGAATTTTCAAATTTCACTTCCTTTGGAAAATTTGCTCACTTGTCTCTAAAATTAGTCTTGGTTTCCTCATACACTATTTAACCTTCAAATCATGCCATACCTTGTTCTCTCATCCCATATCAATATTTTATCATCACCATTATCTCTTAGTTTAAGAAATTTGATTTAAAATTCATCTTTTTACCTTGTTCTCACTTCTTGTTCACAAATGGACTTAGTCCAAACTAGCTAAATTGGGTTTATGGCTTAACTAGACCTTAGTTATGACCTGTCTGTATTTCATGCTCTTATGATGTTATCATCCAAATTTATGCATAAGGTTCAGACCTTTCCTTTCCTTCTTTACCCTCAAATTGCCTTTCTAAACCTTAAGGCAAGGTTTCTTACTTCACATATACACCTGAAGTTTTAAGACTACATAAAACATTTTGAATGCTTTTATAGTTTTTTTCTACCATCCATGAAATTCTTGCAAATTTTTAGGGTATAAGTCTTAGTTTATCTTTTTATACCTCAATTGTTACAATTTGGGCTCCAAACCCTTATTTAGGTCTTCCTGAGCACACTATCATGAATATATTTTCCTTTTGATGTATTCAAGGTTCCAACTATGGTTTTCTAGGTGCCGATTAAGGGATTCTAGATATTATAAAAGTTTCAAGATTCAAATAAAAAATCAGAACATAGTTCCTTCACAAAATACCTCGCAAAATGAGGACTTCTCACACTGTGCATACATTCTTCTCATGACTGGTAAGTAAATGTTCTTATTCAAGCAATGAAAGCTCAAAATTATTTTTAGAATACTTGAAGTAAATTCTAAATGGAACACCCTTGAAAATTGTGATATTTCTCTTTTGTATTTCAAGTGTTGACATGTGATCTTCTTCTAAAGATGTGTTCTTTTGGTTGTTGGAGATCATCCTTGATATGGATAAAAAAATTTTGTTCTTAAGATCATTAGACTAGAATGGAATGGCTTCCTTGAATCCATTTTTCACTTCTTATAGGTGAGTTACAATTTGGTTTAAAATTTGCAAAATTATCTCTTTATCTGACTCATCCTTGGATCAATTTCAGTGATCCAAGGAATGTTTTAAACCTCCTCAGTTGAATGAATGGTAAATTGACGTTCCATAATTGAGGGACATGATGGACTGAAATTTGTTATAACAAGTTCTTTAATCTTTGTGAACATGTTTCTATTAAATTGTATGTTGTGCTTAGGTCCTTGAATATTGATCTTGGCAGTCCATTACTGACGTAAATGAAATACAACTTGTTCATGACATTGGAAGGATTCATAATCCTAAAACTAAAGGATTATCCTATGGAATCCTACGCTGGGTATGAATATATATATATATATATATATATATATATATATATATATATATATATATATCCTACGCTGGGTATGAATATATATATATATATATATACTACCTAGCTATGTTAATTAATTGAATTTTTATCCTAACCTACTTTTTGGGCTAAAGGATTATGGAGAGGTTAGCAGGCTATTTAAATTAACCTAAAACCTAATGCTATAAGATTATGAAATGATCCAAGCTAATGCCTAAAACTACTATGTTGTGAATTAATCTAACCTATGTGGAAACTACCTAAGGTAATGTGTAAGGCCTAAGGTGATTAATTCTAAACTAACCTAAGTTAAAAGGGATCTATCCTAAGCTATTTAAAAATGAACCTAAAGGGGGGGTATCATGCATCAAAGGTGACAGTTCTAATGGCATTTAATTGTTGATAAGGTTCTTAAAGGCATACGTACTGCCAATTTTGGTAGGGGCTAGTTGACTTGGCAAAGGCTTATGTGGAAGTTTCACTAAAGATGGAATTTAATGTTAAATGTGAATTTGCATTCACCAGACTTGGGAGGCAGTGGCAAGGAAAGATAAGCAGGAAAATTGGAATTAATGAAATTTATTGGTCTCATTTTTTGTTCACAAACCATCTAGGAAACTTGGAAGGCAGATTTGTGGGAGGTTTTTGGTTTTTGCATGATTTTTAGATTTTTCTCTGCATGGAGCAAACTAGTTCTTCGAACCTATAGTTTGACTTGCACTTATTTTCTATTTTTAACTCACCTGGTCTATTTTCGATCATGGGAAGGTATATGAGACATTCTGAGGAAAGTTGTTGGTTGGTTGATCTTTTGTGGAGGAGAAAAGGAGTTGGAAGCTAGTCTGGAAGTCTCCTTTGATTTGGTAGAAGGAATATCAGGCATGATAGGCTCTAACCATTAAGATCTCTTGTTTTCTTCTAAATGTTTCATTAAAAAGACTATGCTCTTTTGAGATTCTTGGCTTGTATGTTTTATCTTGTTAGTTGCTTGCTGGGTTTTGTAATCTCTGGTAAATTTGGGTTTGAATCCTTGGCAAAAATTAGTGTATGTCTTGGAAACTTTCTTTTTAAGGGTTAAATAGCTAAGCATGTATGAGAAACTTGTTTCTATGGCTCTGCATGTCATTTCTTGAACTGGTATTGAAAAGGTTGAGGCTATGATTGACCTTCATCGTTGGTTACTTGGTTCTGAGTTTTTGGGAACCTTGAGTTCTATCTGATCTTTCTTTAGGAGCTTGTGTTTGTTGAGCTTCAGCTAATATTTTAGCTCATACTTAAACTTGTGTTTGAGCTTGTGTTCATTTAAGCCTATCTTCGAGTTCGTGTTTAATTGAGCTTGATTCGGTGTTAGTATTTGATATGAGTTTGTTTTGGAGGTTCTTGTTACTCTGAACTGTGTTTGGAAGCTTGGTTAATCATGGACTGTTGTTTGAAGTCCGTATGTAGCTCTGTACTCATCTTTATTCCTGTATTATTCAAGAATGTTAATGGGAGTTCATAACATATACAACACTCATATTTTATTACTTGTATGGTTTCGAACTTTGGTGAGAAACTTGTGTTTTGTTGGAGATAGAAATAGGGATTTTGATAAGATGTAAACAGATAATGGAATACCTCTACTATTCTAAACTATTAATAGGTATTTGTATTATATACTACCTCATGTTAAGATACTGGTGTATATATGAACTCATGTTGGAGATTTTGTGATTCGAAACTATAAATATAATTTGTTACTTAGTGTGTGGAATCTGTAACTGCAATGAGGTATCGGTTCTATTTTAGTATCTCTTTTTTGGGTTTTCTTTGTTTAAGATATAAACTAGAATGGGTACATGTTGTTTCCCCGAACTTGTAAATATTCTCTTGAGTGGTCCTAAACCTTTGTAATAAGTTTGTGTTCAACATTGTGCTTGGATTTTGTATTTTCGAGTTCTGAATTGGTCGTATTATAGACATGTTTGATTTGGTTTTGGTACTGAACTAAATTTTTACTTTCTTTTATGGTTTAAGCTCATAACTCTTTTGAATCAAACTACTTGCTCAAAGAAAAATTGGAAGAGTGGTTTAATTGGGTTATTGGGTAATCTCTTTGAGATCTTGACTAAAATATCTTATTGGTTTATTGTTCTTCTTTGAACCCCGATCTATTTTCTCTTATAATAAGATGTTGAAAATTATTATAATATAGTTTTTGTCTTGGTTGATCTCATGGGTAATTCAGAGTTAGTTCTCTATCCAGGTTTTTACACCTCTTGTTGGGACCATTAAGTGAATACCTGAGTATTTTAAAAGGTTAAGGACAATGTGATTCCTTAGGGATAGTGTGTTGTTTCTAAACTTTACTGCTATGTTGTTGTGAACTAAAAAATGAACTCATGCTTTATTATGGTAAAGAATGTCAGGGAGATTGCAGTATGTTTTCTTCTTACATTGAGTTGGCTTTGTTCTCTCTTCTGGGAGCTGGTGTATGAGCTTATTGTTTGGATTAGAAAGGGGAATTTGTTGTTAAGTGTAATGAGATGATTTAAGGATTGAATTATATTCTGAAAAGTTCCTTTTCTAGTTTGTTTGGTGAATTTCATTTGATTGAAACGTTCTGTTAATTATTCTCTTAGGAAATGGAGATTTATTATGTTGATTAGTCTTCTTATACATATCATTTGACTAAACTGATGTAGAAGGAGATTAGATGATTAGGTTTGTTGAAAAAAAAATGTAAACTGGTTGGTTGACTATTTGATTCTATATTCACTCTTGGATTGAAATGGGATTATGTTATGATGAATATCTTAAATGATGAAGTTAAGGTAGTTGTCCTTTAAATGAGGCAGTCATATTCATGTTATGAACCTATTTTTGTTTTTCATATGTTTTGTGTTTGGGCATAGTTTGTAATGGGTAATCTTCTTCTTTTTCTTAGGAGTTAGATGAATCATCCTAATGAGAACCATGCTATAAACCCTTCTTTTGGCTTAAAGCAAAGATAAATGTTGTATTCTATTATGATATAATTAGAAACAATGTGATGATATGATCTATTGTTTGCTTAAGGATAATTAATAGGATCAATCAAAATTTAATTCTGTAAGGTAGATGTTGTGGATTATATTCTATTCTCCTCTTAGAAGGGAATTTAGATTGGTTAATGTACTTCTTTTCTGATTGTTATTACTTATATTGGTTTGTATGATATATTAATTGTCCCATTAAAGTAGATTTGTTTTAATGGAACAATTAGTAGAATGCAATACATTTTAAGGCTGAGTGCTTATCATGCTCAATTCATTGAACTGACCCATGCTAAAAAATTTTGCAGATGGACTTCGTAAGTGATAAAAGAAGGCTAAACTTATGAGACGCATTGGCTGATTTAAATCTGATTCCTTGTGAAAAATTCTGATTCGTTCTTGAGATTGCATTGAAAAAGAAAAGTAGTATTCTTTTAGGATGAAGGCGGTTGTTATGTAGTATGCCTAAAGTGAATAAGGCTTGTAAATGTATAAGTTATAAAGATGAATTGAAAGCTAAGAATTTACTTGTATTGGTTGTGTAAATTATCTTGTACTTGTATGAAAAATGTGGATTTCTATCTTGTTGATATTCTTCATATTATTTATATGCTTAATTGGTTATCCTTGATAAGTTGGATAAAGGGATTTAGTTCAATTTCCCTAATCAAAATTCAGCTTGCTATTCTGTATAATATGATGTTCTTATCTAAACTATATTTTATGGTAATGTAATGTGTGTTGAACATACATTAAGAAATGTGGATACTGGGTAGGATATACCCTAACACTTAACATGTAGATAAAGAATATTTATCTTTCTTAATTGAATATAAACCAAAAAGGTATGTTAATGTGATTACAATTTATTATACTTCATTTTGTATGAAGTCTACTTTAATTGGATATATACTCGAACGTTGAACCTGTCTAAAATTTATTGTACTTCATAAATGAAACTTGATAACGTTGTTCGGTTATAGTTTACTGGCAGTTTAACTATGTGATCAAACATTAAAAACAACCATAAGTATAATGAAGTTCTTCATGGACTAGATAAGAAAATTTAGGAAAGAACTTATTGAGCATTGGATTAGGGGTTGTCAGGGTTGCAGTAATCATGAAATAATTCAAACTAATAATGTATTAACAATCCCCTCGAGGTATGTACATATGGATGAGGTAGTTTCTGTAGGATATTGGCACACAAAAATTATAGAGATGTACTTTCAAGAAGGCTTGGGTCTTCCCGAGAATACAGTGTTGTAGTTGACATGTGGCATCACCCTACCACATTGATCATCTAGATCTACACACAATAGGAACTCAGACTTGAACTTAGTTTCTCTCTAGGTCTGGATAGGAGCATATTTAGGATATGAATTAGCTTCCAATGGCTCAGGGTATGTTGGCACATTCAGATGATTTAGGTCAACCAAGTATACCCATTACTCTAAGACATTGTGAGCATACCTTCCTATAATAGGTTATGTTCCTATCTAGGGCTAGGGTTAAACCTAGAACAAGTGGACTGACGGTAGTCAGTAAAGACCAATCATGATAATTGAGGAGTGAGGTGAAGTACATATTCCAATATGATGAGTATACCATCTAGGAATAGTGACATACATAGTATGTTATAAATCTTTGGCCAAAGTATCACAAACTGCTAGTTACGTTATCCTATGTCACCAAGTTTAAAACAACATGATATCCGATGAATATTGGTAGCAGATATTTAGATATATTCTTTAAACAGATCACTCAATACCTAGAGTAGGGTAGGATGAAAAAGTATATGAAGTATACAATATGTATTTGATACATAAGATAACATAAATAGATCGGTGAATCACCGAGTCATTACAACTGCATATGTTTATCCATTGAATTTGATTGACATGGAATGTTTGTTCTAAATAATGATATATTTAGAATAGTGAACACTATAAAAAAAATTATCTTTTTTCTAAAGTCTTAAAATGGGAATGTTACACTAAAGATCATTTCTTCCCATTTCTAGAGAGAAATTCAGGGAAAACTTTAGTGGCGATTCTTCACTAATTAGCGAATATTTAGGATTTTGAAATTTGGATTTGGTGATTTTTAAGAGTTGTATAGAGCAGTGTTTCACCTAAAATTTTCAAGAGAAATTTAGCTTGGGGGGTCAGGTTGCCTAGTGTTTATATTAAATTTCGTATAAATACATATATTCACCACAATACACTAGTTACATACGCATATAGTATACATATCAAGCATAGAGATATGGTTTTTACAAAATCATAGGCTAGAATCATGACCCATTCATGTAACCTCATATTTCGTCTAGAGTCTAGATGCTCAAATGAATATGAAGATGCACAATTGGACATTCATGTGGGTGGTTTCATGTGTAGTCGAGCGGCTGCATATATAGCTAGAAAACTGCATATGAAAATTCTCAACTGCACATGCAACCACCTGCCTCTATATGTAATTTCATGGTTGTATGTGCAATCGGGAAGCTACATACATAGTTGGGCATCATGCGTCTATACATTTTTTTCTACTTTTCCCCATTTTTGTTACAAATTCATTTTCAAGTATTTTTTTCCATTTTTTGAAAGCATGTTTTGGAGCTTCACCACCAGTTCTATAATATTTTTTGGAGGGGGGGTCTTAAAGTGAACCCTGGAGAAATCCCAAGTGTAAGGGTTTTTCCATTCAATTTTCTTAAGAATCCCTATCTGTGTAACCTACAAGCCCAAGAATTCTAATCTTGAAAAAAAAATTATTATACTTTGATTCAAGGCACAATATTTTTCCCCAAGTATTTTTTTGAAGTTCTAAGAAAATTTTCCTTACCAGTATAGTTCAGGAAGCACAAGAAATTTCCTTTTCATCCAATATTCCTAATTCCCTATCTGAATGAGTACACAGTTATAGTTATGCATTGAATCTCTTTACTGTCACAAAGAAAGTTACTCTTTTCTTATTAAGGGATAGGCTTCTTCACAATGTATTTTACATAATAGAATTACTGATCAAATCTTCATTGAACCAAAACAATTTCTCTCTTATTATCTTCATAGGAAATTCACAGTCTTACCTTCTTGTATTTTGGGAATCATGCATTTGAAGATTCTAAACATGTAACTTTAAAACTTCACTGATATCTTTTCTTATCAATAAAATATTCTTAAAAACCCTATATAGGGTGTATTCACTCCAAAATGTTGCAAATATAACTAGAATTCTGAGCACTCCTTCACATGATCTATCATACCAGACTATCATTCACTTACAGAGATGACTTCATCCATACTACATACCCTTACACATTGCATGACCACATGAAAACATGAAATAGTCTCTATATTTAAATACATAAGTTTTTTATATTCTTAATCCATACTTTGGTACATTGTGCTATCAAGAACCAAGTCTTTAATTCTTGCAAAAATAGAGTAATATTTAAAAAAACCATATTTTCATTACAAAACTCTAACTTCCTGAGTTCCACACTCGTTCCCTCGAGAGGAAATGTTCCTCTCCTTCATTTGTACCTCCTCTTGGAAGATAACTAACTTTCTAATTCGAACTCATCACCTTTTATTTCCTCCCATCACCATTTTTTACCTAACAAACTCACCTCCATATACCTTTCTTTTTACACAAAGAAGCTCATTACAATAATTTTCTCCTTTTCATGCATTAGGAGTATTTATTAACATGACTAACTCTTATCACTCACCCCCAACACCTAATACCATAAAACAACTCCACAATGACTTAAGGTATCTCACAATTTCAAAATACTACTTTTGGAGGGAAATTTCAACATTTGAATTTTTGAAATTTAGACCTCACTTAGAAAACATGACATGGACTTCTAATGACCATTAATTTCTTCTAGGACCTTCTAGGACATCTTGCACACCGAAATTGCTTAACAAATCAAAATGTGTCTCAAAGAGAGATGCTTCTACATCAATCCCTGACTATACTCATGTATATCACATTCAAATCCTCTTCACTCAAGGGTTCTACATACGGTGCAACTTTCCCATATTCCAAAGAAATAATGATGCACTCCTCTTTGTTCTCAAAACTAATACAGATTTTATTAAAGCGTAGATATTATTCTCGTAATACCAAGGGTGCCAAATAAATGAGGGGAATTTATTTACCTCGGTAAGTGCCAAGACCTCAAATTCTCCAGTAAACTTGGCCCCTTATATAGTTTTAGTGGCATCCTTTAATACTCTAATGGGAGTGACTTTAGTCTTGTTCTCCATATACAACACATTTGAAGATGGTTGTAATGGTGGCCTCTGTTGGTCGGTTAGAATCTAGCACTTAGCAAAGGAAATACAAAAGGTTTGCACAAAAGAACAAAGCACATTCAAAGGAGTGGAAGTATCGAGAAGGAATCACGTGTGAAGCATAGAAAATACTTTGGGACTTAACTATTTTTCATGATGAGGATCTATTTTTGGAGATAGTGTGCGGAGCACACAAATCAGTTGGATACTTGCATGACATGCATTGGCTATTTTTGGAGGATTATCTATGAAGCACTTTTCATGGATACAAGCCGAGAGTAGATCTACTATTATCAGTTAACTACAAGCAGTCTATTGTTAGCACACTTACATGTGTGGCTATTTTTGAAATGGAGCATGGATAATAATAGCATGCGACCTATTTTGATATTAGATAAGTCATGAAGTGAAAATCTCCACCCTTATAAATATGTAGTGAACTATGTAGCATTAAGGGAGAGTGTGATAACTATGTTATAGTGAGATTATGATGCCAAATATGATATGTGCATGAGCGTGTACTACTATTATTGTAAGGAAGCTTATGTGTATTAATGAATTTAATATAATGGAGACTATGGATTGAATTGAGGTGTTATCATGGTTATAGTTTATTATTGCATTCTTGATTTCATCATGGTTATCTTTTAAGTCAGTTATTCTCTATATCTTTATTTGAACATACACTGTAGAATGATATATTAGTCATAGATCTGAATTTTTTAAGTCTTCATCATGCTAACATATTGCAACACCAACCATAAAGAGGGGTCTGATTACTTTATGTGCTTCTGCTGAGCACTCAATATAGGCTGAGTGATGTGTCAGCATGCTTAGGCTTGTATTGGTGAATTCTAGGTGGCATCATTGGTTCCATTGTCGGGACCTCTTTTTCAGTTGTATGGTTCATGATGAAGACATATCAGTTGACCTTAGCAAGTATTGAGGGGTGGATACATGGTTTAGAAGAAGAATACGCATGGTGGTTCAGCATTGGATTTGAGTTTAACGTAGAGGTGTGGGTGGAACATGATTTGTATGACAGTTTATATGAGGTATTTTTTGCTATCTTTCCAATAGAATTGTATAAGTGGTTGATTTCTTATGCATCTAAGTGGAATTGGAGGTATCACACACTTGTCTAGGCATAGAAATAATTTCAGGCCCTTTATGATGTTGATCTAATTTTGACTCGTGTTGTGGATACGTGGTTCTATGGTGTTTTGAATAGCTATATCTTGGAGTACTTAATTTCCACTTATTCATTCCCAGAGGTAGCTGAATTCTAATTTTTACGATATCCAAGGGGAACTTAATTACAAGGCATTCCATTGGCAATCAAGATCCTTATGGTAACTTTTAATTTGGAGAGTAAACTGATGGCTAACTAAACCCCAGCACGCATGGGGGCAGGAGAAGGTTTTGTGAAAGATGACAGACCTAGTGGCAGAATGAAGAGAGAGGAAAGGTGGCTTAAGTATAATGAGGTTTGTGAGAGGAAGGTAGAGAAGCAGTGGGATATTTTAGAGAGAATGGCATTGTGGAAACCTTTCCCTTGTGCTTGGTTTTTCAGCATCTAATACAACAAACAGTCAGCAAGATAATTCAAGTAGTGGGAGATTAGGAGAAAGTCTTATAAGAGGCACAAAAATGGCAGCACAAATGGCTTCGTTGTTATATGGGAGTACCTTTTTGGGTGTGTCATCAGTGTAGAATTTAGGTGTATATATTTTTAGACTATCTTCTAGGAGTAGTAACACTTTACAGAATGTCAGGATACATTTCAGTTCTACTATTAGGACACAGGGAAGTACATCTTCTGGTCTAACCCTAGCTATAGGTTCGATATCAGGAGGTATAAGTGGCTCTAGTTCTGGAGGATCTAGTGGTTATAGAGGAAGAGGAAACACAGAGGGTTCTAGATCAGATGTGCAAGGTTTGCACTAACCCCAAAATATTTACATGGAGATGTATATTCCTCTTTTAGAGTATAGGGGCATAGAAGATGCTACTGAACATGTGCATATGTGTGAAATATTGTGGCACACAAAATGAATCACGGATTTTGAGTGTAGGGTAAGCCAATTTTCTACTACATTACAAGGGCATGCACATAGCTGGTACAGAAAGTTTGACCTTGATCAGACTTGCGTAGACCATACAGATTTAAAAGATGCATTCCTTACAGAATTTCACATCCCTGAGTTTGAGAAGAAGAGTATAAGTGCACTCAAGGATATTAAGCAAGGCACTCCTAAAAGTGTTAGAGAATATGATGCCCATTTTAAAACATTGTTGTCTAAGCTTTCTTACGACATACATGCAAGTCAACATGCACAATGGTTCAGTGGGGGTCTAATTACCCCTTTTAGAAGGGAATTATCACATAAGACATACAATTATCTATGAAAAGAACTTGAATAATCCTTATGCACTGAGGTAGTTGGAAGCATAAACACTGGGGTGAGCCCATTTTTAGAAGCATAGATCGCAGCTATGGAAAAGCAGTTCGAGAAACTATCAGAAAATCTAGAACATGAGATGTGTACATGAATTTGGTGTACAAATTATGAAGTGAAAGGTCACACAAAGGATAGTTGTCCTAGGATATCGGTGGCTCGTTGTTGTTGGATTGTGAGATATTCCATTTAAACCATGATGTTAGTCATTTTCCATTACTACAACACATCATAAGGAATAACGTTTCAAGTTACTATAAAATCTGTAGATCCATGACTCATGACATGGAAGACTTCCTGTTGATTGGTATGGTCCATTATGCTATAGATATTGGTGTACGATAGACAATATTTTTAGATAACTATAAAGGTAAGAATGAGCATTAGGACCAGGATCAAAATTAGGAAAATTATTATCGGAATGAAGGGAATTTTGAAGGTCGTCATGGTAGAGGTTGAGGATACCTTGGTGGATTTGGATGATGAGGCCATGGTGGTGGAAGAATTGAGTTCCCTCGTGGAACATGTTATACTTGTGGATAGCCTGACCACTACAGGCACGAATGTCCCTAGAATATTACATGTTCTTTCTATGGAAAGATTCATAGCTATGAGGAGTGCCCAAAATTTTATGAGCATCTTAGCAAGTAGCATAAATAAGAAAAAAAAGGTGTGGGGATGGTTAGGATACAATGCTCTATGAAAAATCAGTGGATGCCTATTTTGGAAGTAGAGTTCGAGGAATTGCAAGTAAATATTACGACCCATGTTGAGGCAACATGCATCAGGGAAGCATTACAGAAAAAGCATACCATCACTAAGGAGGAGGTTCTTCATGCATGGTACCTTGACCCTACCCATCAGAAGGAGGTTTATTAGGAAACCATGGAGGTAATCATGAATCTTCAGGGTGAAATACAATATTTAAAGGAGAAATCATGAAATATGGAGCAAAATAAAGCATCGGAAATGGTCTAAACTGATATGGATGACTTGATATATGTGTGTAAAATGTTGTGCCAGGAAAATATCATTCCATTGTTAGGGTATTGGTAAAAAGGAAACACTCCATACGCAAGTGTTGAGACTAGATGACAGATCCTGCATACATATATTCCCCCTCATAGCCTGTTTATGGCAAGGAAATAAATCTAAATGTTATTTTGGATGGGTGTCTATTGAGTTATATATTGATTGATACATGTGCGAAAGTCAATTTTCTCACTTTAGGTGCATGGGTACAAATGGGAAGACCCCTATTGCAGCCATCCTCTAATGTATTGTTCATGGTTAATCAGACTAAGGCCACTCCCATCAGATTTTTGAAAGATGCATCCATTACCATACAAGGAGCCAAGTGCATTATATATTTTGAGGTGTTAGTTCTGGTAGAGTCAGATAGCTTCCCATCTCTATTAGGGGCATCCTTGGTGCTATGAAAATAATGTTGATCTTCACTTCAACAAGGGTTATATCAGTTTTTAAAACAAGGAGGAAAGAGTTATTATCCCTTTAATAGATGGAAAATCTATGCCCTATGTTAAGCCCTTGAGTGAAGAAGACATGAATAGGATTTAGTTATGTGCCATCTAGGATCCAGAAGTGCTTGAGCCATATAAAGAAGGAATAATTCAGTGGGAGGATGCATAGTCTATTAGTGATACTACAATTGTTGCTTGTGATAATTTGGCTTATAGCACTTATGAGTTGGTAGGGCGTGAAGTAAAGAGCATATTTCCTAAAAGTAGAAAAATGTGTTATGTCAGGAGAATAGGTAAAAACTTAGTACCTTGTTACCCCAGAGAAGGAGATCATATGGTATTCTTGTGCACCATGGAGGAACAATGGATAGACTCACTAGAAAGAAGAAATATGCTAGAATATACACTATGTGGGACAACAACATGTTGGTGGGTATCCCATAAGGATAATCTTGTAGGTTAGAATGAAATTAAGATTTCTCTTGCTACTAGATTCTTTAGGAGCAATGCACCTACTCAAATATACACTTATCATGGTAATTAGCTTGTTCAGCACCACATTCAAAATTTTGAGAGACTCTAGATAGAGGGGAAAGAATATTTACCACCTTCTATATGTTTTCACAAGTTTAATTCCACTTTACAATGTTGTATGCATGTTTGGTATGTATATGCAGAGCTCCATAGAGAGACTGGAAATTGGTAGGATTTAATTGCAGGAATGGCCCAGATGATTGACTTCTTCTCTACTAAACCTCCAATGAAACAAGCATTAAGAGACATAAAGTGCTTAACTATGGGGGATAGTGCCAAGAATGAAGAGCTCCTTTAGGAGTTATTCGATGAAGGAAACTCAGGAGTGCCAATTGTTGAAGAAACAAAGGATGATGCCACATTACTTCAACACACTTTCCTTGAGAAATAAAAAGGAAAATTGGTCTACTTAGTGGATGACAAAGAAGTGTAAAATATATATGTAAACCATTCAATAGGTAGGCATGAGGTGTTGGAAAGTGTAGATAATACCACATGTGCCTATCATGAACCTATGAAGAAAAAGAAGGTGAATATTGGATCAAATGCTAAGTCCAAGGAAGCCATAATTGGAGACTATTGGTTGGACTCTGAAGTGGTAAAAATCATAGAGTTGCTAAAGTATTATTAAGACTTATTACCTTGGAGGTACCACAAACTTAAAGGTGCACATGAATCATTAGGGGAGATGAAGATAAAGCTTAAAGTGGGTCCGAACCCAATTAGAAAGAGACCCTACAGGATGAACCCCAACTTGCGTGAAAAGGTCAAAGAAGAGATTGAAAAAATGTTGAAGTCCGGGATTATCAAGCCCCTTGACGAGTCTAAATGGGTTAGGCCAATGGTGATTAGTATCAAGAAGGATGGATGAATTAGTATCTGCATGGACTACAGGGAGCTAAATGCTGCATGTATGATCCCTTTCCTATGTCATTGATTGAGGACATATTAGAAGGCATTACAGGGTGCGAAATCTATTCATTTACAAATGGGTTATCTGGGTATCATCAAGTTTAGATTTCCCAGGAGGATCAGGAAAAGACTAATTTTACTATTGAATGGGGTAGCTTTGCCTATACTGTAATGCCTTTTGGTCTGAAAAATGCACCTACTGTATTTTAGCACATAGTTGTTCAAGCATTCAAGGAATTTATTCATAACTTCTTACAAGTATATCTGGATGATTGGACAGTGTATGGATTAGTTAAGGATCATTATGATGATCTATGTTTAATGTTTGAAAGATGTAAATAGTTGATTATCTCTTTGAACATAAAGAAGTGCATATTTGCTACACCATTTGGAATACTGTTAGGACACATAATCTACAAGGAAGGTTTTTTGGTTTATCTAGCCAAGGTTGTAGTTATTATAGGCCTAAGAGAGCCTACCAATCAAAGTGAGGTGTGTGGATTTTTGGGTCATACAGGATATTACAGAAATTTTATCAAAGGATATGCCAAATTTGTCACACCGTTAGAGGAGTTACGAAAAGGGAAATGTATGTTCTACTAGGGAGAACTGCAGTAGCACACATTCAAGACATTGAAGAAGAAACTTACTACTATGCCTATTCTGTATTTTCCTTCATAGGACCAACCATTTCATGTACATGTGGATGCCTCTGGCATAGCCATTGGTGTAGTGTTGGCTCAACCTGGAGAAGTTATTATAGATCATCCTATCTATTTTTCTAGTAAAAAGTTGACTCCCGCACAACAAAATTACACAACTATAGAGTGCGAAGCTTTTTCAATGATCTATACTCTACATAAATTTTAATAGTACCTGCTAACTACACCATTCATATTTTGTACAGATCACAAGGCATTAAAGTACTTGGTAAACAAGCATGTTCTAAAAGGGTATTCTTATTTCAAGAATTTGATTTCACAGTTGTGGTAAAACTAGGGAAAATTAATTCTGGACCAGACCATTTATCTAGAATATAGTCAGGAGAAGAAACATGGACAATTAAAGATACCATATCAGATGTACAATTAGACAGATTACAATGAGTGCCATCAGAACTAGTAGTCATTGTTTTCTTTCTATGAACAAGTATGGCACCAGAAGGAATGAAATCCTTGGAGAAGAAACAACTTGCTAAATTCTTATCCCCCTACATGTTGATTAGCGGTGACCTTTACAAGTTAGGACGGGATGAAGTATTACATCGTTGTGTACTGGAACATGAGCACACAAATTTTATGGAAGAAGCTCATGGTGGTATTATAGGTGGAAACTATGTAGGTGATACCACTGGATGTAATATTCTTCTCACTGGATTATGGTGGGAGACCCTGTATAAATATTGTAAGTAATTTTGTAAGGCTTGTGATCATTTTCAACATCTTAGGAAACCAAGTCAATGAGATGAAATGCCTCTAAGACCTATTACTAGTGCAGAACCATTTGAGAAATGGGCTATAGATTTTGTGGGTCCTATTTCACCAGCTACACACAAAAATGGATTGCGCTACATCATAACTTGCACAGATTATCTGAAAAGGTGGGAAAAAGCATCACCTACAAAGGATTGTACATCAGCTACAATAGCCAGGTTTCTATGGGAAAATATTATTATAAGGTATGGATGTCCTTTAAGTTTGACCAGTGATAGAGGCACACATTTTGTTAATGAGACAATCAGAATTATATTGGATGAATTCATGATTTCACACCATAAGACTACACCCTATCATCCTCAGGAAAATGGAATTGTTGAGGCTTTCAACAAAATTTGAGCCAAACATTAACAAAAATTTGTGATGTTGGAAGAAAGGATTGGGATGATAAAGTATCTACAGTACTTTGGGCATATCAAACAACATATAAAAGGTTTAAAAAATCCACACCATTTCAGTTAGTGTTTGGCGCAGAAGTAGTTCTTCCTATGAAATTTATGTTACTTTTTTACGTATTGTGTGCACTGGAAGTCTAGCTGATGAGCAAGCATTATAAGAAGAGATTGAAAAGTTACCTAAGATGGATGACTGATGAGCCATAACACGTTAGTGTCAAAAACAAGAGAAGGCTAGGTAGAAAGCATGGCATGACATGCACATCAAGGATAAAAATCTTGAGATAGGACAAATGGTGCTCCTTTATGATTCTAAATTTTTGTGTCATCTATGAAAACTCAAGTTACATTGGCTGGGGTTTTATGTTATCACTCACATACTCGAATCAAATTCTTGTCAATTAGAGGCACTTAATGGAATACGGTTACCCAATTACTTTAATAGGAATAGGTTGAAGCCCTACTATAAATAAGTCTTCTTGGTGTTTGTAGTAAGGTAATGTTTCCATTTAGATTAGGTTTTCAATTCTACATTTCCTTAACATGTTTCCTTATTTTTCACTATGCTTTGTCAATTTAGTTGGTGTGTTTATGTAATAAGTGCATTTATGCACCAGAAGCTAATTACTATTTGAATAATTTTTATGCGTAAAGGATTACACATACCCTTAGTGTGGGGTAGGTTATTGATATCCAGGTATAGGACTGATGAAAATAAGTACACATGAAAGGAACTATCTTTGAGTGTTATTTAAGGTTGGAGAATTGAAAAATAAAAAATATTACTTCTAGACACAAGGACCATAGATAGAGAGGAATGAAGAAACAAGTATAACACGAGGTAAGTAGAGGATGTAAATACTACCAGTGGAAGGTGCAGTGACGAGGTACTCAGGCACATAGAAACGCATTAAAGAGAAGTCTACAATCAAAAGGTAGGAGGGCATGTTAGAAGGTTATAGCTTGGGTGCAAAGATGTATCACACAGAAAGAAATAAAAATGGTCAATTAATGAGAGGATTGTTGGTAGGTGGAGGAGCAATAAATGCACTAAATTTTTGAGATTCTATATAAGGAAGGGATGCGAGTTCATTTTCACCATTGAAATTGAGATAATTTGAAAAGGGATAAGTGCGAATTATCCAAGCAATCATGTTGAGGTACGAAGAGTGTGAACCAGATGTGGAGAGAAGGGTTGTGTGTAGGAGAAGCTTGTGTTCCCATAGGAGAAGGGTTTGAGCAAAGAATACATGTTAGAAATGAGCTAGGGCACATGCTTTCCACTAGGGAATGAATATTTAAACTAGGTTTTCAACTTGCTCGATTACAGAGGGATGAAAAGAGATATTTTTTAGATGATACCAAAGAAAGAACCTGCATCAAGAGAAAAAGGAAGAAGAAGGTTAAAGTGGAAGAAGAAATTTCTCCCGAGAGTGATTTCTTAGAAATACAGTATCCAAAGGGCATGATTGTGAGACAAGAATGGGATTCCCATATCCATCAATGTAAAATCAATTATTACAATCATGAACATCAGATAATAATAAGGAGCTCTATGCATTGTTGAGCAAAAAAATGAACAAGTGCACAATGGAAGATATGTCAGTGTATGATGATGCTAGTGAGAAGTTACTGAAGCATAATGGATTCTACCAGTTGTAGGAACTTCCATACTTTGGAAAGTATGAACCATTGTATCAGTGGTTGATGATTAGAGTCCATGAGAACTTCTTCTACTTCGCAGGATGGATGGTTAGCATCACAACTACTTTGATTTCAACAGTGACAGGATTAAGGGCCTTAGGAGTGGATCTAGATATTGATTTAACTGATAAGGATGAAATACTAGAGACAAGGAAGGATCTGGGGTATAGTAAAAGGTCCATGTGGCATGGACATTGACAAATTAAAGAAGTACCCAATAGTGCAAGCAGTTGCACATCTTGTAACAAAGTTGAAAGACCAAGGAAGATGGTTATAGGTAAACAAAAAGTGGTTGTACGTCACAAAGAAGATGTATCAAGGAGTGGTCTACAATATTACGGATCACATAGCAAAGACAATCTTTGAAGAAGCACAAACACATGATAGAATAAGTTTTGGTGTTGTGTTATTGTCTTTAGTGTTTATGGAAATTGGGGTGCCTGATGGGCTAAAGGAGAAGATTTAGGAGTGCCCCACATAACACAAGTCACTTATGGAAAGATTTCACAAATATTTGTGTGATGAATCAATGAGAGGAAAATTCAAGTAGAGGGCGAAGATGTGGTATGATAGACTCCACGTGAATTTTGAAGAAGAATGGCGCATACCCAAGGATTTTCCTTTGGTGGTGGGTAAGGAAGTTCATTTTTCAGTCTACTAACATTTTTGCATCATGCGGTTTTCAATAAAGGAAAAGGCTTAGAGCCCATGGTGTAAAATATTGTATTCATTCACAACAAGGTATATCCAAGCATCAATTCATCGATTTTCAAATGCATGCCACCTAACCTTCAATACAGACAAGGTAGATTATAACTAACACACTCTGATAAAGAAATATGTATATCCAGGGTGGTATGCCTACATTGAGAGGCTTATCTCAGATATTATAAGTATGAATAATGTAAGCTTGGTAGTTGGACACACTAGAGCAGTGCTTGTGTACCTCTAACTCAAACCTAAGATTAAGAACACTACGTATGTGGAGAATGATTTCATGCTCCTAGGTCTGCCAAGAGGTAAGAATACAATGGAAAATGTCCCAATGCCTAAGCCCATAGAAACAATTCAAGTAGATGATGAAGAAGAAGAGCATGAAGATAGTGGTGGTTTGGAGCAAAACGTTAGAAGATAGCCTCCAAATAAGGAAGAAGTTGAGTTTGTAACTAAACCACCTCATCCACAAGAGGGAGATGATGAGGACTTGGATGTAGTCCAAGGAGAGCATCATTTCAAAAGGGTATTCATGAGAACAAGGACCCTAGATGTTACTCCACAATCAGTACACAGATCTCCTCGACTCTCACCATAGAAGGAGATAACTGAGATAAGAAGAAGGAAATTGAAGCTAAATGAGGAAGTGGAAGATTCTGAGGAAAGCGGGCCTAATTCACCTACACCTCTAGAGAACAAGGAAAAATGAGGAGATGAAGATATGAAGGATGGAGAGGAAGGAGGAAAGGAGGAAGATGAGATAACAACTGAGATTATTCAGGACACAGCAGTACAAGTTCCAAATCTTGAAGCCCAAGTTCCTAATTAACCTAGATAAAAAAAGAACAAGTAGAGAATATATTCCACTAGTTATGGGCTATGCCAAGGACATAGGTAAAATTATCTGTGCCCATTTCTAAAGCACAATGACATAAAAGGTTTTATATGGCTGGGAGTTGATGGATGAAGATATGGAAACCGTGCACACAAGGAAGCAATTGTCATGGTTGATGAAAACCCACATGGATGAACCAGATTTTGATGTATGTGAAGATTCATGTGTTTCAAGGAGCTTAAAGAAGACACCTCAAACTAGGCACATAACAGTAAAGCCTACTATTATGTTAGATGAACAAGTGATCAATGCTTTGGTGAAAGTATAAACAGAAGTGGCATGGCATAATATGGATAAAATTGTAACAATTAGGGCGCTGAGGGAGGAGATCAAGACTAAGAATGAGGAAATAACACGCCTAAAGTAATAAAAATACTTTTTATAGAAGAAGAACATTGTTTTTATCAGCATGGTAGAGGAGATTGGGGATAATTTCATGAAGGATAGGCCACACTTAGAGCCAAAGGTACCCAAAACATTTCCTTCAACAATACATTATGTAAGTACATTGGTGGACTTAGTGTTTGCAGATGAACCTCTGTGCATGCCTGTGCCAAAGGATCCAACATAGGAATTAGAGTGGGAAAAAGCTTCAGTGAAGCATAGTATTGCATCATATGAGGGGTTGCTTCAGATCTTGTAGGAGGAACTACAGAAGGTAGATCAAGCGTTGAATATTTGTACAGCGCCAGAAGCTGTTATAAGGATTAGGATCATTTTGGAAGACAATGAGGTCCTAAAGGACATGAATTTTAGTGCTTGTCAAAAAGAAGTGTGAGGCCCTTAAAACAACTCAAGAACCATGCAAGGAAAGGCTGGATGAGCTTGAGAAACTCATCACGTAAAATATGGAATAACTAAAAGGGAGAATGACTGCCATGCCCAACATTGTGTTGGTCTTACAGAATGAAAAAGGAGAGATTGCAAAGGATGAGTTAGAATCAATTGTAGTGGATATTCCAGAGAAGGAAGAGGCTGATCTCAATTATTGGAAAACTCTAGAGGTGGAAATAAAATAATAATATATAGAATTAATTATTTAGGTTGAAGAAAAAGATGCAAGGTAAAGATATTATTTTATTCATCAAAATTATTTCTATTCTTTATTCACATTCTTTGATTCATTTTGGAGACAACCATTTTCAGGGCAGTAATGCAATTAGTGTGGGGTAATGTTGGTCAGTCAAAATTTGGCACTTAGTGAAGGACATATAGAAGGTTCATGCAAAAGAGCAGAGAACATTTAAAGGTGCGGAAGTATCAGGAAGGTATCACGCGTGAAGCAAAGAAACAGGTTTGGGACTTAGCCATTTTTCACTATGAGGATCTATTTTTGGAGATATCGTGCAGAGCACACAAATCATTTGGAGACTTGTGTGACATGCATTGGCTATTTTTGGAGGATAAGATAAGAAGCACTTTACATGGACATAGGATGAGAATAGATCTACTAATTTTAGTTAACTAAAAGTAGTCATTATTAGCACACTTGCATGTGTGGCTATTTTTGTAACGACGTGTGGCTAATAATAACATAAAACCTATTTTGAGATTAGATAAGTGGTGAAGGGTAAATCCCCACCCTTATAAATATGTAGTGAACTGTGTAGCATAGAGGGAGAGTGTGAGAAATTTGTTATAGTGAGATTATGTTGCCAAATATGATACGTGCATGAGTGTATACTACTGTTATTGTAAGGAAACTTTTGTGTATTACTGAATTTAATATAATGGAGACTATGGATTAAATCAAGGTGTTATCGTGGTTATAGTTTATTATTGCATGCTTGATTTCATCATGGTTATCTTTTAAGTCAATTATTCTCTAGATCTAGAATTGAACATGCACTGTAGAATGATATATTAGTCATAGATCTGAATACTTTAAGTCTTCATCATGCTAACATCCTGCAACACCAACCCTAAAGAGGGGCTTGGTACCTTTGCATGCTTCAAGTGAGCGCTTAGTATATGCTGAGTGATGTGCCAACATGCCTGGGCTTGTATTGGTGAATTCTAAGTTACATCATCCTCCCCATATAATTTCAAGCATCCAAAGTGAGTTCATTTACTTCTGCACTTATATCAATCAATATATTACTCAATAGTCAATCATTGACAACTACATTCAAAGTGATTTATTTATCATACTCAAGACTATGAGGAGGTAAGTTCGCATGTAAGAAATATCTCTCATGCCTAGATCTAGTATGCAGTATTCTCTCCCTCAACCATTCCCCTAACAAAGGAATGATATTTTCCTAGCGCAAAATTTTACAAACCTCCTTCAATTCATCAACATCTTTTTGTGTGATCCCAACCTTTTTATTTTTTTCCAACTATCGTGACTACTCCTTCAAACATTATATCTCACCTTGTAAGTTTCTAATAACCTCCATAGTCTCCTAATAAACTTCCTTCTGCTGGGCAAGGTCTAGATATTTCACATGAAATATTTATTTTTTGTAATAACAGGTTTCTACTTCAGAGTCTCACGAGCACACTCAACCTCGGCACGTGTAGTCACCAATATAGGCATTACCTTAGGATTAGGCATTAACTTCAACATATGTGAATCTTACATAAGATGATGTACCTTTATCATCCCCACACTCTTATCCTATTTTTGATGCTTTCTCATATTCTCATATAAATCAGGGCACTCTTCAAACTTATGTAGATTTCCGCACCATGAGAAAACCATGTTCTGAGGGCATTCATGCCTATAATGATTAGGAGATCCACATATATAAAAGGTTTCATGAGGGAATTGACCTCTTACCCCACCATTACCTCAGCCTTTGTATCCTCCACAGTAACCTCTACCTTTACCACCTCCATTAGAGTGTCCTTCATTTTGGTTGTGAGTATGATGTTCACCTTAGTCCTTAGAATTATTTGCAACACTAGTCTGGCATACACCGGTTTCAATAGCATCATGAATCGGATCAATCAACCTATAATTCTCTATATCATGAGTGTGGGACTTGCAAATACTACAATAACAAGACACGTTCTTCTTAATCTTGCACTACAACAAAGGGAACCAACTCAAATCATGATCTAAGTGACTGATCTCACAATCTAATAACATGACACACATTTATTTACAAGGGAAGTTATCCTTAGTATGTCCTTTCACCTCATAATCTGTACACCAAATACCACTACATGTCTCATGATCTAAATTGACCAATAGTTTCTCCAATTATTTTTCCATAGATGCAATCTACACTTCCAAAAATGGGCTAACTCTAGTGTATATGCTCCTAACTACTTTATAACATAGAGATGCTTCCAAATCCTTGCAAGGATCTAGAGAACCCTTCAGAAAGGTTTGATCAAACCACCACCAAACCACTGTGCATGTTGGCTATGGTGGATATCATAATACAACTTTGATAACAAAGTATTAAAATGTGCATCATACTCCCTAACGTTCTTAGCCATGCCCTACTTAATTTCCTTTAACACACTGATGTTTTTCTATTCAAACTTAGGGATATGTAACTCAAACAAGAAAGCATCACGTAGCGCATTGTAATCTACAGTGGTATGGTTTGGATCATAATTCCTATACAAACTATGTGTGTACCATTACAAAGTAGTTGAAAAATGACTTTCCTTATGCACATGTTCCACTACATCTTCAATACCTCTATATCCGGTAGGCGAAGGGACATCTCGTAATAGACTTTTTGTGGGTAGTCCGGACCATGCCCACTAGATCTAGAACTTGCATTACGTCCAGTATTACCTTCACCTCCATAACCACTAGATATACTAGATCTCAGAACACCAAATCCTCCTGATCCACCTCCTATAATGGGTATAAAACCAGAGGATGAACTACTCTATTATCCAACTATTGTACTAAATTGAACTCCTACATTCTTCGAAGTTGTGCCACTTCTAGATGTATTACTAATGTTTTTTGTGGTCACACTCTATCCTGATGGTGCATAAGAAAATATACCCCTAATTAAACCACCAAATAAATAATATATTTGTGGAGCCATAGATGAATGTGTTATCTGATGGAATCCTTCAACCAATGGAAAATAAAATCTACTTGTCACTACTCTCTCGTCAACACTAGCTTATTTCTCAAAAATTGTTTCAAGAACTAGAACACCAAGTGTAAGGGTAAGGTCGTCAGGGGGGATCAGATGCATGCCCATGGTCTTTAATGTTTCTTCATCATATGTTCTCTCATAAAAATTTGGATGGGGTTATCTATTGCGCTTCCCTAAGTGGGGGAGATCTTGATGCTCTGGCTCCACATCTTCCATGTGAGCCTAAAATTCTTCACTAGACATCATCTTCCACAACTCCACAGACTTCTCAATATCTCTCCTCTTCTCTAATTCCCTCTCCTATGCCTCATTATACTTAAGAACCATTTATTCTCTCTTCCTTTCTACTGTTAGGTCTGTCATCTTTCACAACAACTGCTCTTTCCCCCACATGTGATGTGGCTTAGCTAGCCATAAGTCGCTCTTCTAAATCCAAAGTCATAATCAATATATTAATCGCTAAAGGGATAACACACAAATAAGACCATCTAGGTTCATGCAAGAACTTAAACTCAACAACTTCTAGACATGAATAAGTATATATAGTGTACTCCAATGTGTAACTATGCAAAACCCCACTTCACTAATGATCTATAGTGTGTGTCCAAGTCAAATCAGCATCATACAGAGTCTGGTAATCTTCTTGTGTCCAAACAATTGTTCTATACCTCCAATTTATCTTTGATGCATATGATACCAATCACTCGTATAACTCTATAAGAAAACAACAAAAGAAGGTTTTATAGAGTTCATGATATATATTCTCTTCAACCCACGCATGTGCACCAAAATCAGGTTTGGGGTTATATCTATGATAAAACTCCTCTAAATTTTCTAACCAACTCTCAATATTGTCCAAAGTTAACCGATATGTCTTCATCATGCAACATACTTGCAACAACTTGAAAATAGGTCCCGAAAATGGTGCCAAAATGTAGTCTTTATTTATTACTCAAACCCTAGATGCATTGTTCCATTACTCAGACAAATCTGAGCACTCGGCCAAAGTGCACAAAGGTACCAAGTCCCTCTTTTTAAACCAGCTTTGTCAAGGTGTTAGCACAATCATACAATTATTCCATATCCATAGAAAGTATTTAATAATAAATCATACCATGAATATGTTCACGACCATAACACATAATGAATCAAACAAGGATCAAGATCAGATTTACCATATAATAACCAATAACAGATATATCAACAACCATTATCCATCCACAAATATCCATCAAAACACAATATTTGAATACATCATAGCTACCCTACAAAGTCATGTGCATAAGTATACCAACAACAAATATTTTTCTTAATCTCGTAAAGTTTAAACCATGAAAATCAATACACATTTATAAGTAGTGAGGAATTTCCCTTCACTACTCATGCACTCTCAAAATAGCCCGTATACCATAAATAGATATGTGTGCATCATAAATTAACTACAAAAGTATGAAAGTTTTTCCAATAATAGATTATCTTCTATTTTTAACTTTTGGTTCTAATCTTATTATTAACCTAATATTTGCATGACGATTTATCTTCCTTCGCATGAGTTCTTTCCCAAAATAGATGTTTCTTGAACTACGATTCTTCATGATTCTATCTTATCCTCAAATCATTTTTTGGCCACTACTCCAACCGTCCATACTTTAAATCTTCCCGTCACCCAAAATGCGGCTAAGTCTGGGATATGTCTAACTTGGGCGTGAGCCTCCTGCGTTGTTTGCTTTACTCTCACACGTGCCTTCGTGCCTAAATTCTAATTGTCTAAAACCCTTGCAATGCTTTACTTAGTGTCCTTTAGGGGTTAAACAATCACTTTTTAGTAACCATATCATCTTTTTAATCACCTAAGTAGTCATTCTAACCCTAATTGCACTCTACATTTTTATTAGATGTGTGTGCTTATACACTATTTTTTAAAATTTTATGTATCAGATGTGTATGATTTAATTATTCAATTATTAATATAACATATATTTATAGGCTAATAATGTCGTATATTATTAAATTCATGGTTTAATCATTTCAAGAAACCATTTTTTGATCAAATCCTTAACCTAGTTTGGATTAGGCTTCCTACCTTGAATATGAATTTTCATGTCAAACCTTAGTTTTCCTAAGGTTTCCTTATCTTCATTGTTTCATGTTTTTCCCTAGCCCTAGGGTTTGTTCTTATTTATATTCTCATGGATTTCTTAATGTTTAGGGTTCCTTCGTCTCAATATGGCAAGGGATATCATCCCTTTAACCAATTATGTGCACTTCATCATCTTGAGAGTTAGGATCAATATTTTTCTCATCCAAGTATCTTTACCAATATTTATATCTAATTTGAAGACATTATTGTTACTATTCATGGTAAAGGGCTTGTTGTAGACACAAAATATTTTTACTTAGGTACATTTCTTGTTCCTAAAAAATACTAATGTATACATGATTCCTAAGCCAAAAACTAGTCTTTGATAACTCATGTTTTGTTTAATTCTTGCACTTTACTATTTATGAGCTTGACTAAGCATCTTTTTGTCATTACACATTTTACAATTCTATTGAAACTTGAATGATTTACCTTTCAATGGCCTCAAACACTAGCGCCCACTTGGGACAGAAACACTGAGGTGCTTTTATCCCTCCTAGGCACTCATGTGCCTCTCTTTGTTCTTCTAATTATTTTAGGTTTTTTAAGCTTCTTGGTCACCTTTTAACACTTTGGGTTGTCCTTTCAGTTGTCAATTACAAAATTAAAACAAGGGAATCATATATATACTTAGTTACTTATTTCAATTAAAGGGGACAACAACTATGAACATTATCTATCACCACCTAATCTTGCACAAAAGCACAAGAGCACTACCAAGCATACATCTAGCACATTCATACAAGGGACAAGGGTTGCATTAGTCTCCATAGGAGGGGAGTTTATTCTATTATATCACACACATTATTCATATTTAGGAAAATATATATCTATCTCATTATCATCATGCAACTTGCACAAGGGTAACCTAGGGAACAAGACACAGATATACACACACACAAAGAACTACATGGATTCTGAGATGTAGTGTACCACTCAGTCACAAGTTCACCCTTCAAGTGATTGTTAGGGTTAGTCCAAATGCACATTATACATATTTTTTATTATATTTTATGTGTTTTGTGGGCATGTGGAGGTATTCGTTTATCTTGTAGGTTACATGTGTGATCAATGATCTAATAGTAAAACCGGAGCAAAAAATAAGGAATAGTAACAGAGATATTATGACCTAGAAAAGACCAGATTCTGAACATCTAAGCAGAAATGGGCACCCATATCATTCATTAGTGTATGGAACACTCCTATCCTTCTACAGGTGCATTTTTCCTGTACATTCCTAGGGTTTTGACCCTTATCAAGCCTTTACGATGTTGTTTCCATCATGTTCTAACAAATACATAGTCACAATGACTTTCATGTTGCACAAAATCAGCTAATTCATCATCCCTCTCTCATTTTCTTAGGGTTTTACATTGTTGAATTCTTAGTTCTTGTACATTATTGTATTTAATTATCAAAATATCATTTTTTATAGTAAGTTACTCTAAAATAGGATTTAATTCAAATTATAATAAATCATTTGGTGAACCACAACTTGTGATTGTGGTTCACCATTTATTGTGGTTCACTAGGGTTCACTATTATATCTAATTTGTGGTTCACCATTTATTTTGGTTCAACATAAATAATGCATTAGGGTTCACTATTATATCTATTGTCTATCATACATATGATCTACATAGTTCTTCCTAGGGTTTCATCCCTTTCCCCCCCTCCGAGTCACTTTATAGGGCTCTTATTTCATGAATTACCTTTTCTTTCATATCATGGCCCCTAAAGTTCTTCAAGTCTCCTTGTATCAATTACTTTAAAAGAACCCAATTTACAAATATGCTCTCACAAAATTCATACACATAATGTACCTGTTATCCCAAATTTACCCCTTGGTTAATTTGGATAACTTATTTAAATAATGGACTTGGCCATTTTTAAGGGTAAAATACATTCAAACGCCAGTCAAATTAGATACCGCCAAACCACTAGCCATTAGCATTTAAAATTTTGTGGGATGTTAAGCTTTAAATCAATTACAGATTATTTTTAAAAGGGGTCATGTGACATTCATTTTTCCATGAAATTCAACGTCAAACATCAAGAAAGGGCCACGTGGTAGGATTTCGGATCTCCTCAAAGTTTTTGGGTCTAGTGGACCTTAATTCTATAAAATTAATTGTGTTGGATAGGCTTTCGGGCCTAGGTTTGGGTCAAGGAAGGTCAAAGTAAATATAGTGGAGTTAGGGAGTGACATATGGGGGTTTGTAGGCCAAGAGGGACACATGGCTGCAATTAAATGGAGCCAAAAAAAATTAAGTCTACATAAGATAGAAATTGTGATGTGAAGGTGAAACCAATGAAAGGTGAATACATGTCATATGTGGAGCTTTCTCATTGGCTCATGTTTCATAGTAGTCAGAGAAGGGCTATAAAATAAAGTGTATTATGAAGGAGCATGGAGATTTTTTATTAGTTTATGCTTCACAATGCTTAATGGAGGTTTCGTAAGGCCCAAAATCCAAACCAATGAAAGAAATACACGAGGAAAAGGAAAAAAAATACACACATAGGTAGAGGCAATACCCGAGATAATAATTTTTTTTCAAGTTTCACTTTCTTGTGCTCCATGACATACAAATATTCAAATGGCCATAACTTTCAATTCCCTATTCCAAATCTTACAAAATTGGTCTCATTGTAAATTTATCGTCATGTTATTCACATTGGTACCAAGAAATTATAGAATTGATGAGGTTTGGTGGGTCAAAATGTTAAACATTCCTTCCGAGGGAGAGAGGACAATATTGAACAAGAAAATAATCAAATCTCACTCTTAAACACCAAAATTAATGAAGTATGGCTTTCATCTATTTATGTAAGACATGATAGACATAGGAATGGCCTTGCAAGGTGCCCATGTGCTTTACAAGAGAATTTAATATAGATTTTTTGTGGTTGAAAGTTAAAAAAATTGTGCCCTTATTTTTTCTCCCTCTTCTCTTTCTTGTCCTTGATCTATATATTGTAAAAATATCTCATTTGAGAAGAGAGTTCTCGTTGTTGTAATGACACCATACCAAAATGGTGGCTAACTTCTTATGATTTCTAAACCTCAAATTTTGTATCTACAATGTACTCACACCTTCTGTCATGAATGTAATGGAATTGTGCATATTCTAAGCAATAGAATCTATTTTGTGGCACATTTTGTTTTTCATAGCTCTTTTTATTTATAGTCTTACCTCTCTATTCACTTTTTGGCATGTTGTGTGTATTTATTGATTATATGTTCCCTTTTAGTTGTGTTGGCAATGTGTTTGCAAGTGGAGAATACATAGTTCTGATATATGGCACATTTGTTTGCACTCTCTCCTATTTTTTCTCTCTTTCCTTCCCCTCGTGGAGATTAATCAAGCCTTTTTCTGGTGCTATCATTACCCCTGTTAGCTTAGGATTTCTATTTTTTGCATCTCTCCTTATAACCCCGGTCCCTTAGAATTTTTAGATTAGGATTAGTTAGAATTTTTTCTGTTGTAGGAAGATTTTTAGCATTAGGAATAGGTAGAAGAACCATCCTTCTCTGGATTTTTGTCTATAGTGCAAGTCCCATAACTTGGAGATAGTCCCATGTGTCTTCAAAATCATGGGTTGTCTATGAATCAAGGTAGGGTGTAATTTTGAGCTCCCATAGTACCTCCCTCAGAATATGCCACCTTCATAAATAAGTGTAAGTTTAAATTGTATCTTGAGTCCCCTATTAGTCTTGATAACACAACTAATCAATCCATCTTTGATTCAATTCAAGTTTTATACTTTTTTTTTAAGATAAATTTCAAGTTATGGAAATCACGATTACATCCCTCACAACTTAAATCCAACATCTCAAGGATTCTTCTTATGCCCATGCTAGTTATTTTTCTACACCTCATCCTAATCCCATGACTACTACACGTGATCATACAAGTGAGGTCAAGGTATTACCACAATAAGAATCTCTCAAATTTGATCAAAATACTGGGCAACATGATATTCTCTTTGAGCTCCTCAATCACCAGTTAATCACCTTATCACCTACTCATTACTACCATCCTTATCGACTTACAAAATACAAAGTTCACTTATTTTACAATTATCATAGAATTAATGGACATCGTGAAAATGATTGTTATGCTTTAGAACAAAGAATAAGGAAACTTGAGCATCAAATCTTTTTTCTCATTTACTACAATACATTTTGTTACATGCTCATCTCTAATTCCCAAACCCCAATGCATTCCCAAAGCTGATCCCTATATGTCTAATGAGAATCATGTAATAGTCAATCTTGTTCCTTCACTGGTAATGCAAGAATCACCACAAGTCTCATCTAAGGCCAATCCATCAAAGTAATAACAAACGAATCCATTTCCAAAAGTTGATACCCCTCAAAAACCTATGACAATTAAACATTTAATTCTTCCTTTTGATCCAGATAATTACTATGTTAATGACTAGGACACATTTCAACATTCACCACCATGGCATGGTCTCTCTTGCATCATTGGATAGATCTCCCTCACTCACACACTTGGGGGAATTGTAATTTCTCCCCCCCTCCATGACTATTGGTTGTCTCTATCATCTACTCTTAGATTATTTGTTATAATTCATGCTCTGTGATTCATGGTAAATATTTCATAACTTCTAATCTCAATCACATATAATACCTTTTCCACTTGATGACGCACTCTTGTTATATGATTCATACTTTATTGTTGAGGGAAAAATTCCTAAATTAACCTCACATCACACACATCTAATGGGGGCAACGCAGACCCTCTCATCTACACATCTTTCATATTACAATACACCTACACTTTCACATAGCATATTCATATTTTGGTTGTCTTTACTCTTGTTAGCTTGTATTATTTACATGTTGCACTTTCTTTACAATGACTGTTAGACACTTAGTATGTCATTATATTTTTCTATACACACATACGTTTTCACGTGGTATCTTGAGGTTGATTTAACAAACATAGAAATATAAATGTTAAATTGTAATGACATAGTCACAATGAAATAATATAGTAATAGAGAAAATAATTTACCTAAGAAATAAGCAATTAAATTTAAAATCCTAAGTGCAATAGAGGGGATAAAGTACTTAGCTAATTATGTAATAATCTCAAAGTTGTGTCGAGATGGAAAACTGATGAAATAGAAGTTTAGATTATCGCAATTGATCCCAACAAAATGTAAAACTATCATGAATTCCAGGACTAGGGCATTTGGACTAGATTAAGGGTGCCTAGGCATCAAATAATTCTCTTGAGCACTTGTGACTATAAAAATGGATGGAAAGTGATTTATTTTGTGTCATTTCCCTTTAATTTTAGTCTCCTATATGTCACATTATTCATGCAGAATTCACCTATAACGTGTAAAGAGAATAAGAAGCTACAAAACCCCAAAAAAGGTCAAATATTAAAAACAAAAATATGTAAATGGGGAGTTGGAATGGCCACACTGGTCACCTGAATGAGTGAACTTACGATATAGGCACTTCACTACATTTCAGACTCCATGTAGTTTTGCATGTGTGTGTGTAGAATCGTGCCCTAGGTGGCTCTTTTGCAAGATGAACTTGATAGTGAGCAATAGCTAGATGTAGAAGATATAAATATATGTGTGCATGGAAAAATGAACTTACCCTCCAATGAAGTGTATGCAGAAGAATACAATATTGTGTCCCTTTGAATGGATGATATATGGATACTTTGATGCTCTTAAAGTGCCTTTGGATGCAACCTTAGGTGATAGTAATAGATGCTTAGAGATTGTTCCTTTATTATGGTCACATATCCTTGTGTTTATATGATTCCCTTTTTTGAATTTTGTAATCAACCACTAAAAGGAAAATCACCAAAAAATAAGATGACCATAACCTAGAAAAGACCCAAAAGATGTGATAAAGATATAAAAAGGTCAGGGGCACCTAAAGGGGATGAGGGCACCTAGGCAGTGGCATCTTGGAATGGCACTAGTTTCTAGACTCAGAAAAGATGAAGTAACGAAGGTCATAATGAGTAGTTGGGTGTGTAATACCAAGATGAAAACTAGAAAGAAAGTAAAGAGGCAAAATACAGTGATCAATTAGTACTTTTCTTTCTTAGGAATTATATGAATAGTAGTATGTGATCAGGACCTAGAAATATACCCAAAGTGTGTGATTTAATGTCTACATTTTTCCCCACTTTATGGTGTTTAGTGAATACTTGTTAACATAAAGTAGATAAGATATGTGTATCTAATAACCATGTAGATCGATGTTGAAAGCGTGTTAAGGAGATAAGAAAAAGCGTGGAGTGAATAATATGAAGCGTGGGAGATAAAGAAGAGGAAGTGAACCTAGGGGAGAAGAGTGTATGTTTGTATGTCGTATTGTACCTATTTTTGATGTCTTTTGATGCTTGATGATGTAACTGTTGCTTCCCATAAGGAAAAACTTATAAAAGAGAATATTAAAAGAGTAGGACGTGTCCAACCTATTAAAAGCTCACAAGATTCTTCTGGCTTGCATCCAAGATCACTGAAAAGTAAATCTAATAAAATTAAATGATGTTTTGAACTCCCAAAATCTCCACCTGCAGCATTTTTATCCATCTTTGAAATTTGGTCACAATTGATTACCAATATGTAGTTTTTATTTTATACCAATGCCCTATTAACTTCAGCCTTGATAGTTGTTTCCATAAATGGTACATGTTGAGGCTATGTATTAAACTTAAACCCATCATTGACACCCCTTCCCAATTCCAAACCTGAGTCTCCAAGGCATTTTTAACAACTCCATTTTCTACCTATACCATAGTAATTCAGAAATCAAGACAAACCCAGTACAAATATTCCCAAATATAGTAACTGCAAACTACCTTGCTCAAAATCCATCAATTTCCCTCAACAATATGGTGCATAATTTTTTTCTAAGCATATATCTTCATGTAATGTCCTTTTTTGCACACGTAGGGCGGATACATGCATGGCCTTATAATGAAAACAAATTGTGCAAGACTTTAAAAAAAGTAATTTTTCCCTCACACCAGGAACCTCTAAAATAAAACCAAGGAATTTACAAAAGACATCCTCTGACCAAAATCCTTCTACATTCATCCACACAAATACTAAAATTTCCCAATATTCTTCTCATGTATGGACCTCACAATACCCAAAATTTCATTAATTCTTTCCTTGGAATGATCTTGGCCCAAGATCCAAGAATTTTAATTTTTTTTGCAAAATTAGGAATACTTGATAATTTAATTTTTTTCATTTTACTTTGCTGTTTACATTTTAAATTTTCTATGATTTATATTATTTTAATTTTTTTTTAACTATATCCACAATAGCTCCCCACTAAGGTATTTACCTTATCATGAATGAATAATTTGCAGAAGATAAAACAACAAAAGAGATATGGGTGGGATAAGATGCCCAAATAATCAATATATGTATAGTAATACCCTTAAGGTAGGGCAACACCATACAATGCTCCTTAAGGAAGGAGTAACTCCATAATCTCCCAAGATGGGAATCCACTTCGAGGGGGACACCTCCAATATACATCTACTAAGTAGAAGACTCAACTCATACCTCATCACATGATAATCATATCATTATATATACATACATTACTCTTAATAGATGGGTAACACCTAATCCCAATGTAGGCCGACTCATTACCCAATATAACTAATTCCTGTGTGACTAACTAAGCGGATGTGTGCCACATGTCAGCATCTCCATCAACCCATATACATTATAATATCATATCCTAAGGTACATATCATCAACATTTTCTTCTTCTTCTTCTTCTTTTTATTTGAAAAAATTATGCTTCTTTTTTGTTTCCCATCTAGCTAGGAAAATATCTTCCATTTCCTCCCAATCCTAATCCAATAGATCTATATCCAAATAAGAATACCAATGTCATATTTTCCCACCAAGATGAAGATAAAAACTAACCCATACTAAAAAAAAATTAAAATACATTTTCTTAAATTGTAACCACCATTTTTTTGCATCAATTTCCCCATTGCCATAGAAAATTGGCATATCCATGATGCACAAAAATTAGGGTTTCACAAACTTGCTCCTTTGATCAATATTTGACCTAATGATTTCATCTATAATTAGGCCTCCAATATGAAACCAAAAAGAATTAACCCCTACTAAAATTGTGAGAGATTCTTGAATATGTAAAACAATCAAAGAAATATGGAAAATTGCAACATGTAGGTGGATTTTATGTAAAACCCTAAAACTATCAATATCTTCTTCAAAATAGATCCAAAGAATCTGAAATTTCTACGATAGATTTGTGAATGAGATTTTCAATGCTGGTAAAAATTTAGAAAATTTATTCCAAACAATTCATCTTGTGAAGCAAATTTAGGTGAAATACTAAAAATGCAATAATGTCCACAAAAGACCTCAAAATTTTCTGAAATTTGGACCATAGATTTCTTAAATCCTTTCACAACTGTGGTAAAAATTTGAGAAAAAACTTCACACCCAATTTTAAAATATAGATGAATATCTAAAATTAGGGTTTGGACCCAAATTTTGTCAAAATTGATGCTATGATACCACTTGATAAGAAATTTTCATATAATAAATGAATAATTTGTAGAATATGACACAACACAAGAGATATGGGTGGGCCAAGATACCAAAATAATCAATATATGCATAATAATACCCTTAAGGTAGGGTAACACCATATAACACTCCTTAAGGAATGAGTAACTCCATAATATCCCAAGATGGGAATCTACTTCGAGGGGGACAACTCCAATATATCTCTAACAAGTAGAAGAATTAACTCATGCCCTAATCATATTATCCTCACCTCCCTTATATAGACATAAATTACTCTTAATAGATGGGTAACACCTAATCCCAATGTAGGTCGACTCATTACCCAATATAACTAATTCCTATGAGACTAACTAAGGGGATGTGTGCCACATGTCAGAATATCCATCAACCCATATAAATTATAATATCATATCCAAGGTACATACAAACAAAACTATGTTCACTTGAAGATTATTCAGATTACTTTTATTGTTATCTGTAATAAAATTTGGTTAGGTCAACATTAATGTGTGTGTGTGTGTGTATAAGAAGAAGAACAACATCACCACACAAATCGAAGACATGAAGACAATCCAAGGGTTCCAAAGGGTTTTTCCATGGAAGAACAACTTCAAAATTACCCTTTTTATTTTATTATCTGAAATTTTTAAAATTCATTCTATTTCTATATTTTAAGATCGTGAATGGAGACTTTGAACAACCGTCAATCCATCCTCTAGGGTGGAACAATAACATGTAGAATGAAAGGCTCCTCCTCTTTCAAGCATTTAAAATTTATACAACATTTGACGATCCCTCCAAACACAGCCAAAAGACAACCTGACATGAGTGTTTTTCAACAATCCACACAAACCGTTAAGGATGGAGTAAGGGAATTTTTCTACAAGCTAGGGGGAACTACAGAAAATAATAGATAAACCCCACCAAAAATCACCAAAAATATAGATCCTGATCTTATAAATTATGGAGATTCTTAATATAAAATAAAATATGAAAAAATTCCTTAGAAATCACCAAAACCAGCTTCAAACCCTATTCACTCCTCTAGACAAGAGCTCCAAAAAAATATGTAAAGCTTTGCAATCCTTCTTCTTGATGTCTCTAACCAAAATCAGCAAACAATCCTTCAAGAGATGTCTTCAATTCACCCACATGGATATTTTTTCGTTCTCCACCAAGACACAAGGAAGGTTTCCATCTTTCTTGGATGCCACATAAGAGGGTTTTCATCCTCAAGTGGAAATTTATCGAGAAGGTTTCCCTAAAAACCAATTGTAGATAAAATGTACTAAAACATGTATTACAAATGAAGTCACACAATCCTTTTTATACTCCTTGAAAAGTGCCAAAGGCTTATTAGGAGAGGACAGACCGCATAAGCTTTATTTTATCTTTTAATTACCTCTTTAATTCTTCCAAACGCATCCAACCTTCCTTATAAAGGAAAACACTAAAAGAAAACATTAAATATAATAAAAGAAAAATGGAATGAAGTGCATTTCCTTCCCTTGGTCACTTATTCTTCTTTTCCACAGAAAGGGAGTGGCAAGAAGTCTTCATTAGGCATCAATTCGAAAAAGGGGAAATTATAGTCCTCCCTTCCCAAAATTTATTTCCCTCAAGAAATTGTGAACTCATAGGCCCAAGTAAAATCATATCAAGGTAAATGAACATGTTGTAGATGTTTGTTAAATGAAGGAGCTTCAACCCAAATAAACTCAAACTTTTATTGTTCCTTTCTTCATTAAAGTATTCTTCATCTTCTACTTTAAAAAAAATGGTGGCATCTAATTTCTTTGCATACTCATCTATACCAAACTCCCTACACATTGATGTAGTTTCCATCATAAAGAAAGAAATGGACAAATACTCAGCTTGACTAGTTGTCCCTCTTATTACAAGATGCAAATTAGATTGTGGAGGGGTTCAAAAAAAATCTTCATTGTTATAATTCACATGGAATCTTATCTAAATTAGGACTATTAAATATGATTTGTTTCTTCCTTTCAGTTGTGACCACATTCCCACATCAACCCATGATGAAATTCCCTTCAAAAATGCAAAATTACAATTATTCATGGTTGTTAATGGCAGTCCCAAATCTGATTTTTTTACATTCAGTCCTATAACCATGGCATAACAACTGTCAAACTGAAAACTTATGTAAAAAGGAAAATTCATGAGTAGCATTGTGGCAAAAAATTATCTTGCATAGGCTAGAAAATGAATATCAACAAGTCTATGGTTGAAATTAACAAACATATTATCCCTTAAATCAACATTTTTATATCCCATCCTTGCAAAAACTTGGCATGGAAAATGGATTTCAACAAGAAATCTCTAATTTTATTTTGATCCCTCAAGTGTTCCCCCACATAGGAGTCATACTATGCATGCCCGGAACCAGCCAAAAATTATCACCATGAAGCATATAACCTAAGAGTAAACCCTTGCTAGCCTATATGCATTGAATGCGCCAAACATATGCTTCTTCCTTTTTCATGCTAACCACACTTAGAAGTATTTCCTCATCTCCTTTATCATTGCATTTCAACATAAGATGCAAATAACACATACTAGAACTTATTCTCACCTCTGGAATTTTATTACCTTACTGATTTGGGTTTTCAATTATTTACTTGAAACTACCCTATTGAATTTTATTCCCCATTGAGTTTGGATCAGTCCGTAGAAGTGCAGATGAGTGGGTTTAGTGTCCATGTAAAACTCTAAACTTCTTCATAAGAAATGCCAAAGATGTGGGGATGTTGGATTTTTTCAATATCCATCTTTAAACCATCTCACCCATCATATTAAAAGGAAAGAGTTTCCTTAAATCCCCCTATTTCTTAATGTCCATGGAATGTGTGCACAATCCCATGCATAATTTTAAATAGGATATCCATCTTGGCTATAGTATAGAATCTCTAACTCAAAATTCTTGGATGTTATTAACATAGGAAGGGTGCAATAGCTGTAATACTTGAAATTCCTTCCACACATCAAATTAAACCCAAAAAATATTCAACAAACATATCAACCTACAGTCGTCCAAGGAGAGTACTATGCATCCAAAATTCAAATTTAGGAGGAGCCTTTTACCTTGGTTGTAGCATTTTGTTGTCTCATGAAAAATTGGCGTGATGATGGTGAAATATATTATATCCCATGCAGACACTATATCCTCTATTTTTGGATGGGAAATGTATTTTTCTTGTGATTTCCAATTTTCTTATGGATTTCATAAGGATGCAAATAATTATCCTCAAGTCCGTTTCAGCATCCTTCCAAAGGTTCCCTGGATCCCAAACTTCTAGGTGCAATCAACCTAGAATTTGCAAGGAAGAATTTTTGTGCCCCTTGTCCCTCAATATGTTCTTCCTCTTATCAAATTGATTATGGTGCCCTTCATGATAAAAATATGGCAGCAACATAGGAGGAATCAAAAAATTATGGTCATGTCTAGGGCCTCCCACAAAGAGTTCCATTCTTGGGGTTAAAGTAACATCCTCTTCCCATTTGGCACCCTTCATCCTCAAAAGGCTATAATATTTATTATGACGATAAAAAAATTGTAAATAAATAACATGAAGGTGATGTAGCAATTCCTAAAGAAGACGATGAAATTGCTTACCATAGGTTATTGTCCTGAAACTTCCAACTAATTGAAAGTGATTATAGGCACCCAAAAAAAAACTCTCTTCATCTATATGGCCCCCAAAAAGGTCACCCAAAATATTGGCCCATTCACCCCATGCAATTCTGATTCATCTCCATTCTTATCATCATGAAGACTTCCCTTTTGTCATGATTTTCTTCAGTTGTATTCTTAGTGTTCATATTTCTTCACCTTATGAGAGTTTGTTGAAGCATTCTCATTCTATTGATGCATGTATGGGAACACATCATGAATCTTATTGGAATTGATGAGGGTCATCAATCCTCTCCATTAATAATGTTAATCCAGGTTGGTGTTTGAAGGTTGTATGCATTAAGAGAAGAATATCTTTGAAAGCAACTCCCTTAAACACAAACCAAACTTGCATAAAATAAATCACACTTGCGGAAATTAAAAGGAACACTAGCAGAAATAAAGTTTGCATGAAAGAAACACACTTGTATGAATTGAAATGCACACTTTTAGAAATAAAGGAACACTTGTATAAATTGAAATTGCTAAATTGAAAATAAACGAAAGAGGAAAGGACACCTGCAGGCTCACAAAAGAAATTACATAACATAAAAAAATAGAAATTTACAACAAAAGGAAAACTGTAGAAATAAAGAAATAAACATTAACACATTGATCCATCTTCCTTGGAATGAGTGGCCAGATCATTACTTAGAAGAGGATTTAATTCATACTTTTAATTCAGAACTTATAAAAAATCTTTACTTCCAAAGATTGGAAAGAAAGAACAGATCTTGATTACTTGGGGAAAATAAAATTACATATCTAAGTGTGGAAGGTTGCATTTATAATTTATTAATCCAACCAACTCCTTATTTTAGGAAATAAAATATAATCTTATCTTCATTCCAATCCTAACAACTAAGATCTCCATCTCCACAAAATATGGAGAGAGATATATTATTGAAGTCAAATCTTATCTCACTTATTTTAGGAAGATTTACTCCCAAATCTTCTCCTTGCTTTTCAGTAACAAGAATCATAATGATTTTATTCCTCTACATTATTGGAAAGGGGATTTCCCTAAAAATATTATTTTTACCAAATACCTTTCTCAGATTTTCCATTTGACTTTGTTGTTTTTTATTGTAGAACTTTTGATGCTTGTCAAATACGCTTTTTCCTCGGACAACAGTTCACTAAAAGTTATATTTTTCTTGATTGGTAAAACCTGTAGCAAATCTGAATGATAATTTTGCTAAACACATTTCTATGAACAAAAACCTCTCTCATATTTTCCATTTGAATTTTTTGTTTCTGCTTATGGAAATTTTAGTACTCGTCTGATACACGTTTCCTCAAACTGCAGCTCACTAAAAGTTAGATCTCTCTTCATTGGTAAAAATTGTAACAAATCTCAATGAGGTTTTTCTTAAAAACATTTATATGAACAAAAACCTCTCTCATATTTTCCATTTTAATTTTCTATTTCTGTTTATGGAACGTTTAGTGCTCGTTTGATACATGTTTCCTCGAACTTCAGCTCATTAAAAGTCGGATCTCTCTTGATGGGTAAAACCTGTAACAAATACGAATGAGGTTTTTGTTAAACACATTGTTATGAAAAAAAACCTCTCTCATATTTCCCATTGGAATCTTTTATTTTTTTCAATCCCTCAAAAACTGTCATTTCGTTGATGCAAGTTCTGGTTTATGCAAGTTCTGGAACTGAATCTGTAAGTTCTGGAACTAAATCTGATTTTTCCATGAGTTGAAATTTTTGGAACTAACTGTCATTCAATTTATACAAGCTCTAGAACTAAATCTGTGAGTTCTGAAACTAAACCTGCAAGTCCCGGAACTAACTTTGTGAGTTCTGCAACTAACTCAAAAAAACTATAACTTTTTCATGCGACCTCGGATTGAGATGATTATTTTTTTGAACTTGCATAATTTTTCAAGAGAAATATGAATATGAAATAATATTTTATTTTAAATTTAATATTTATGATCAATTATAGTTTTCCCAATACTAAAATTATCTTTCCTTTATGGCCTGCATACACAAGACTTTACATCTTTTCCCAAATAATCAATAAGATTAGTCAACAAAATAGATAACAAAATATTTATAAATAATGAACAATATATATATCCTATATTCTATCTTAAGCAAACTATAAGTTCCTAGATTACATTTAAATCCACTTTCATAGGTAACTTGGAAGGACAAAATAATGGTAATTTATGGCTAATTTATGGCCTCATCAGGAATCATGAGCATCCCCAATTTCTATTTCATTTATTGTTGTCTAGAAGTTCCTAGCAAGATTATCCTCCTCCTCGTCCTTTGGCAATTATGATTCAACCTTCAATTTTTTTCACCATCTTGTAACTATGA
Source organism: Taxus chinensis (assembly GCA_019776745.2). Lineage (NCBI taxonomy): Eukaryota > Viridiplantae > Streptophyta > Pinopsida > Cupressales > Taxaceae > Taxus > Taxus chinensis. The sequence continues at coordinate 382,306,497 of CM034156.1, read as the reverse complement.
CTTTTCTTCTTTATTTTCATGTAACGTGCCATCTTAGAAATCAATGAATCAAAATTAAATATTATTAAAGGATGTATATCTTCCAATTCGTGCTTCATGATTTCCTTCTCTTCTCTAGGCATGTGCTTCAATATTTCATCAAACCCTTGGCCCTTCATTTGGTTGTTCTAAAAATCCATCAAGGGCTAATCCTTGGGAAGAGTGATGGGTAATTTTATGGATTCAATGGGTTGCTCCCTCTCAATGCCTAAATTTTTTTATTGTTATTCTTCATCCTTTATTGTAATGGAGGGATTATTTCCCTCTAGAACTAGAACATATTTCCCATTTCCCCCATATATAACTTGGGGTTTGGACCTTGGTCCCATTCCCACTCTACCATTCTTAAACCCTATGAACTAGGTGAGTGTCATGACATCAAAAATATCACCCAAAAGAGCCATGTACTCCTCATAAATTGTAGCAATGTTATGGCTCCCCGAATGTCGAGTTTCAAACTTTGGAATGGCTTCTTCCCTAGGGTAGAAGGTAGGATGGAATGGCCCAACAGAAACTCAAAAACTTGACCCTAAGGGATTCCTCACGTTATGATTTCCCAAAGAACCACCTTCTCCATTATGGTTATGCATGGTTTGAATCAATTGTGTCATCCTATTCACCAATATTTCTTGCCCTAGGGAAATCCTCTTAACCCTAACATCATCAAAATGTATGTTTTTCATTTATCTTTTATTCTGAATGAAACCCTCTAGGATGTGAGGATAGGTGCTCTAATACCACTGTAATGCTCCTTTCAAGGGTTGAAACTGAAAAATAAGGAACCCACACAAACCCAAGTGAAGTGAAATATGATTTTTTTAACAACAATTGTAATATCCTTTAAAACCATAGGGAGAATTTTATAAGATATTAGAATTCACCATAAAACCATGCATAACAAATAAAAAATACTTCTAAATGATTATTTCAATCACGAAAATCAATATCTATCCAATTGACAACATCAAATGGAGAAAATCAATGAATATATACTACTGTAATTAAATTTATGACAGAAACAAGACAACAAAAAACAAAGGATGAAAATAATAGATAAACCCCAAAAAAAATCACCAAAATGTAGATCCGCACATTCTAAATTATAGAGATTCATAATATAAAATCATATATGAAATTTGTCCCATAAACTAGCTATGTAGGCATAGTCAAGTGTGATTTAGATTTATAAAGTATTTATGTTATGGAAAGTAGATGTAGGAATGATTTGGTTGTGTTTGTTTCAATTTAATTCCCATGTTATTGGTATTATGGAAAGTAAATGATGATGTGTATGGGTGATGTATGGTCTATTTTGGGTTAATTTCCAAGTTATTGTTTTTTATGGAAACTAACTAACTGGGTTTGTTTATGGGGGGAAAATGATAGGGGAAAAGAGTGGCCGAGCTAACCTCTGATGGTCCCATGCCCTTGGATTTGTGCCTACAAAGCCCTTGCAAAAGGGGCCTCAGGATGATGTAGTTATCCCATAAGAAAATGAAGAATAAGATTTATGATAGGTAGGTTGAGTAAGGAAAATGGTATTGGTAAGTTGGTTGGGTAAGGTTTGTTTGAGAATATACAAATTTGAATGTTGAATAGGTAATAGGGAAGGTGAATTAGGTATAAGCATGGATGAAGGTGTGATGGTTGATTAAATTTCGATGGTCTTGTCTTGTTAAAGAAACAACAAGTAAAAAATTAAGAAACTAAAAGAAGTGGCATGCCCATATTCGGAAAGGACCAAAATTGTCATACCCATAGACTTATTAAATATAAGTCCCTAGATACACTGTATGAGTGATGGGTCTATAGTTGAAATATGTTGCGTGATAACAATGTGTAGAATACACGCTGCAACCCTTGAGTGGATTGGAGTAAATAAATGAAGGTAGGGTGGAGTGGTTCATTAAGTGTAACCTTGTTATGGGACAACATGCCCCTTCTACAAGATACCCAAAACTAGAATAGGCAAGTCCATGACCAAAAGTTTGTACTTTTATTAACTTTTTTTTTCTTTTTTTTCTTTTTTTCATGTATAGACTGATAGATGCGGGAAGTCTATATTGGGATAAATAGTAGTGTCTCCTTGAGGTCTTTGTGAATTTGGTCAATGCGGGAATCTCTAAGATAGTTTTTTGTTTTTTACAAATAGAGATTAGTATTCTTTTTTTTGGATAGACTAAGTAAGGCGTGTGGTTAGCTTTTTATAGTTGTCCTTAGAGGGAGTAGTCTTCTTATAGCAGCACAAGAGAGAGATAAATGTCATTTTTGAGGGAATCATCTATTTTAAAGAATTTTTAATCAAGGAGTAGAATTTTGGTTATCCCACATATTTTTTTTCTTTTATTTTTGTACTTGAAGTCATGGAAAAGACTATAAATAAGTACATGCCTCTTTTATGAAGAAAAAACCATAACATGAAAATTTTAGCTATGAAAGAGGGGTTTCAAGTGACGAAAAACCATGAGATTCCATTCTGAAAAGGATGAAAAGTATCCATGAAAATTATTCCATGAGTAGAGCCATGGTACTCATATTGAAGAAACAACTGAATGGTGATGGATAATCACATAATTGTAGTTTAGTCATTGGTCCTTAAAAAGAGGTAAGTGGAAGGAGAGGTTCAATCATAGGAAGAGAATGTAAATGACATAAAGTGATGTAGTACTTTATTCAACAGTAGAACGGTCAAAGATGAAAGTCATTAAGGGGTTTAGGTTCGGTTTTACCCTCAAGAGAAGATAAACGATAAGCTCTTGATTCATAGGTATAGGTGATAATATAGGGTCCAAGTCAATTAGGAGAAAACTTGCCTCATTTTATTTTCTCTACTTTGGTTACATGTTGGTTTTCCTTTAGGACAATGTCACTAATCTTGAAGGTTCGTTCTTCAACACATTTTTCATAGGCACACTTGATGGGTATTTTGTAGATTTGGAGGTGTTCTAGAGTGTGAAAATGGAATTTATCCAATAGATCAAGTTGTGCCAAACGTGTTTGGAAAAAATCGTCATCAAAGAGCATATCTTTAAGTGCTATACGAAGAGATGGAATTTGGAATTCGAGAGGTAGGACTGCCTCTATATTGTAGACCAAATAGAAAGGAGTGGCATCAATAGAGATGCAAATACTAGTACAATAAGCCTAGAAGGTGAAAGGAATGTGCATGTGTCAATCCTTACCTATGTTGTCGATGAATTTCATAAGAATTTTGTTGAGATTCTTATTAGAAGATTCAACTTGACCATTTGCTTATGGGTAATATGGTGAAGAAAAACTGAGTTGAATGCCAAATTCATCAAACATTTTTTTGTAGAGTTTTGTTTTTGAATTGTTTTCCATTTTCAGTGATGAGGTGATGAGGAACACCAAACCGAAAAAATGATATGGTGGTTGATAAATTTAGTTATCTTTTCAGCTTTGATAGAAATGAGAGGAATGGATTCCACCCATTTGTTATAATATTCAGTCATTGTGATTATCCATCTTTGAAGTTGAGAAGAATGAGGGATAATCTCTCTGATGAGATCCAAACCCCATTGAGAGAAGGGCCAAAAGTCTCTAGCAACTTGTAAGGAATGACTAGGGGTATGATGAAAGTTATCATGTTGCTAACACTTCAAAAAAAGTTTAACATAGTCACAATAGTATTTTTTGAGGGTTGGACAGTTTATCTAAGGCGAAGGATACATTTTTTGATAGCGAGGCCACCAAAATGTCAGCCACAAATCCCATCGTGAATTTATTTGATGGTGTATGGGATTTCAGAACTAGTGAGGTACCGCAGGAGGATACCATAAAAGACATGTTTGTAGAGAATACCCCTTATGATGACATAGTCAGAGAATATTTTTAGGAAGGCTCATTATCTAGTGCGAGTGAGATCTTAAGGTATAATTGAAAGGGAGAGGTGGTCAGTGAACTGTTTATACCAAATGTTGCGTGGGTTTGTTTTGATTCTTCCCAAAAAAATTGACGTCATGGATAATATAAGAGGGTGACTACAACTATTATACTGTGATAAATATTTTTGATTCCTAAGGTGAGCTAGGTATTTTAGAAGAAATATAAGCCATGGTATCCATGAATTTTTTAGTGGAGTGTGGAGTAGTTTGAATGAAGAAGTGATCAAATGTGGTCAAAATTATGTTGACATGATGTTTATACTTTTGAAGTTCCTCATTAAGACACAGGCTCAAACCATTGACTTAGTTCACAACTTGTTGAGAGTCACCAAAGATATTAATGGATTTAACATCTAGGTCAATGGCAGTTTGAAGACTTAAGATAAGTGGTTCATACTTGGCCAAATTCATAGTCAAAGTCATGTTTGAAGGATAAATTCATAGGATCTCTATCCAAAGGAATGAGGATGACCCCTGAACCTCCCCAACATTGACATTTAGATCCATCAAATAATAATGTCATCTGATAGAGAATATCATAAAGGGAGAGGGTGGCAATAGATTTTTCAGGAAAATTGAAGCTAGAAGTTTGATTTTTAGGAAGAGGAGCATCTACAAGCTGATCTGCAATGGATTATCCCTTGATAGATTTTTGATAAATGAATTAAAGGTATAGGTATATAAGGAACACGAGACAATGCGCAGTGCATTGGTGTTGGTAATTTTTAGCATAAATGTAATGCAGAGGGTTGGTGTTGGTGACAACAAAGGTTTTGTGGTTAAGTAGGTAGTGGTGAAGTTTGGTGGCCAAAAATACCAAGGATAGGTAAATATTTTCAGGATGAGTACACCTAGTCTCATAGTCTAAAAGAGTACGACTTATGTAATAAACCACTTACTCTCTATGTTTCTCATCTCAATGAGAGAGCATGGCACCCAAGGAATGGTCATTGGTAGAAATGTAGAGGTAAACAGGTTTTTCATCATTAGGTGGGATGAGCACAGGTGGCTGAAGAAGGTATTTATTAAATGCTTCAAATGCTTTGTGACACTCATCATTCCAATTGAAGGAGACATCATTTTTAAGGAGATGATGAAAAGGGTGACATCATTTGGAAAGTTGGGAAATAAAGCATCGAATGGATTATAATTTTTCTTATAGACTATGAAGTTGTCGAAGGTTATTAGGTGGATGCATTTCGAGAATAGCCTTGGTTTTAGTAGAATCAACTTCGATGACCCACAAAGATATGATGAAACTAAGGAGTTTTCTAGAGATAATGGAAAAGATGCCATTTTTTAGTTTAAGGATAATTAATTATTAGATGAGATGATCAAATATGACTTTAATAATTGCAAGGTTTTTAACACAACTTTTGGACTTACCGAGGATGTCGTCGACATAATCTTCCAATATGTCATGCATGATATCGTGGAAGATATAAGTCATAGTGTGCTGATAGGTGGAACCAACATTTTTTAAGCCAAAGGGCGTGATGTGATAATAGAAGGTCCCCTAAGGGGTGATGAAGATGTTTTTGTGTTGATCTTCCAGAGTGAACAATATTTGATTATAACCCGAGAATCCATCCATAAGATATAAAATCTCATGGCCGGATGTAAGATCAATGAATTTGTCGATATTAGGTAGGGGAAATTCATCATTAGGGTAGGTAAGGTTAAGGTTACAAAATTCCATGCAGGTGTGGAGTCCCCTGTCGCTTTGGTGATAAGAACAATGTTAGAAATCCATTGTGGATAGTTAGTGGGTAGAATGAAGGAAACAAAAAGAAGACATTGGATTTCTTCTTTCACAAGAAGAGCAATGTGTGGATGCATTTTTTGCAACTTCTGTTTCACTAATTTGGCATCATGGATAGTCATGATGTTGTGGACCATGATATTAGGGTCAATACCAGGCATATTGGCATAAGACCAAGAAAAATCATTTCTATGATCTCAAAGGAAAGAGGTGAAGGCTTCTTGTTCAAAAAAATATAAATATTTGGCCTATCTTTAGAATTTGAGGGTCATCCTAGGTGTGAATGTTTATCTCTACGGTTGATTCATTCAACATGGTTTGTGTCTCAGAAGGTAACGACCCGTGAATGTACGAATCATCTTCACCTAAATAGGTTAGAATAGAATCATCATCCTGACATTGAATGACATTGACAGAAGGTTTTTTGTCATCCAACATGTCAGGATAAAGAAGAGGAAAGGAAGAGGGAACCTCGTCATCATGATGATAGGTCATAGGTCCCAAAGAAATGATGTTCATGAAAATTTTTTTAGGAGGGATGGATTCCAGATCCATGGACTATGTGGGTGAAGGCGACATGATAGGTGAGTTATGTGGAGAAGGATTTTCTTCTTCCATGAGGGTAATGTGATCCTTCTTAGGAGGAGGCTGTGAAGAAAATCCAAGACCATAACGGTCTTTGTGTTTTTAGGTGGTACAAGGTATGGTTGTGTGACGATATTTCTCATAAAGACCAAATCTAAATCCTTTCCAGGAACATCGATGAAGAAATCTGTGGGTGAAGTGGCGGTTGGTGAAGTATTGGAAGTCAGATTAGAAAGTTTGGGTTTGGATAGGTGGTTCATGAGAAAAGGAATAAGTTTCAAGTCCCCCATATGTCAGGTTGGTGCAAAGGTGGGGATGACCATATGGAAAAACCTCTCCTACATGAAGGTCATAACATGGGTATTGATGAAGGATTTTGTACTCCTAAGGAGTAAGGAAAGTGTCTATGTTATATATACTATACTCTCCCAAAGCATTGAAAAAAGCCTACCAAGGGGTTTGAGGTTAGTACTTGTGTAGTGGAGATGGATGAGATACTCAAAGCCTGAAAAGGTGGGGCATCAATTGTTGACAAAATACACATTTTGGTAGATGGGATAGCTATGGAATTTTTGGAAAATATGGAAGTAGAGGGGATATATGGGTTGGTTTTGAAAGGCATAGCAGAAAAAGTGGTAGATGAGGCAACAAAATAAGATGAAGCGGTAGGGGTGGTAGATACCTTGATTGGAACAAGGACATCATTTGGTTGGTAAAGCATATTATGGGTTTTTAAAGGTGAAGGATCCACCCAAATGGTGTAGGGGTGCCCTTAATACTCAAATTTAGGCAACAGTGAAGGGTTGAAGGTAAACACCCCATGGTGTGGATCCAGGGTTGGCCAAGTAGCATATTATATTGAAATTCCCCCTCAAGAACATAGAATAGTTCAGAACTAGTGTGGGGACCTATGCAGATGTGGAGGATGATGATGAAAAGGGTATAAGTCATAGCATCATTGAAAAAACACAACATAATAGGGTTATCATGCATTCAGTTGGTAGGTATGCACAATTTTTTGTACAAATGGGAACAAATTATATTCATTCTAGCACCTCCATCAATAATAATGCATTGAACATGAGTATCATTGATGTAGGTGGAGATGAAGAGGGAAGGATCAATATTATCTAATTGTAGAGGGGAAATCTTTGAGTTAGAGAAACTAATGGTAGAAACCTAAAGAAAGGTAATGGGGGAAAAAAATTGAGGTAGAGTGGTGAGGATGACCACATGATGGGGGCTAAATATGGTGGCCACAGGTGTTAGATCATTTGGCGGAACCTCGATAGAATGCAAGACCTCAATGAAGGCTTGACGTTGAGACTCATAGGTTTGAATTATGTCATACAAAGACATCTTTAGAGGATATCGATGAAGCTATTTAATCATAAAGTGATGTGTGACTCTATTAGAAATAGGATAAGATGAATGATGGATGGTTACCTTTGAGGTAGGTATAGGTGGAATGGTGGGTGAAGGTGTACTTGATGGGATACCAATTTTCTCTTTTCCTTTATATTTTAAAGATTGAGTGGCTACTCAGACCATATTTATTTCAAATATCAGAGGAGGAAAAGAGGATTGTGGAGATGTAGGTAAAGGACACTGAATAAATATAGGGCTAGACCATGTGGCGACGGGTAAAGGGGGAATGAAATTATCCTCTAACAAGTCATCTTCGTTGAATAGACCATCTGAATTTAAGGGCCTTACAACCTTTGACATCATATCCTAGTGAGCGATGATATGCACAAATTTTGGTGTCATCAAAACCCTACTGGTTTGGGTTTGAACAGGTCATAAGGCTTGTATGGTGGCAATGAGATAGTAGAGGTTTATAATATTCTATTGAGGATGTTAGAATAGGATCCTTCCAATGGATCATAGTGAGAGGTTATATTTTTCTTGGATGAAGGTGTGGGTGATTTTCATGGGAGAGGTGTTGCTAGAGGTGATGTAGGTGTGACTAACTTTTTGGTAGGTAGTGAAGGTTTTGGTTTTGGTTTTGGGTGCACCTTCTTGGGTAAAGGTGTAGGAGGGGTGCGTGAGGTAGAAGGAGATGTAGAAGCAAGGGGTACCTTATAAATCCAAGGTGAGAGTAGAGGTGCTAGAAATAGTGTGGTTATAAGTAATGGAGAAGATGTAGGTAGAAGAGGTGATGAAGGTGAAGGTGTGGGAAAAAGAGAAGCTAAAGGTGCAGGTGAGGGTTGTCCCACCTTGGATTTTCCTTGATGAAGAGGTAACTTGACCAAGGTGGAAGGGTGTGGGCCTAAAATTGAAGGTATAGGAAAAGGTGATAGAGAAGGCGTGGGAGAGACCAAGATGTGAGGCCTAATAGGTTGGGTCTTCCTCTTAGGTGTGGGAAATAGTTTTGTGATGGGTTTTGGTCGAGTAAACAAGTATAAATTCACTTCAGGATGTAGTAGGGTAGGTTTTGGTAGGATCCCTAGGGAAGTGGTACATTTAGGTGTGGATAGGGGTTTGGGTGAAGGTAAGGCTGAAGAAGAAGAAGGGGCTGATATGATTGGCTCAGGTTTCATGGTTTTAGTTTTATTGAATATATAAGGATAGATAGTTGAGGTATCCATGGGAAACATCTACATTTAGGTGGATACTGGGAGTCAAAGGCACCCATAGAGTGTGGAGTAATCAACATACTCTAATCGGTCCACCAAACATGAGAATGGTTTTGGTTTAGAAGATGATGAACGAGTTGTGAAACTCGTCCAAATATCTGAATCCTATGATACAGGGAAGGTTTTCCTCTCTGATTCAGTAGGCAGGAGTGATGTAATAAGGTTGAGATGATATTGGAGGACCTTTAGAGAAGCATCACCTATAATAAGGGGAGATAAGAGTGGCTCCTCTATGGGTTGAGGAGAAGTAAAAAAAAGCAATGTGAAATCCTCTTTAGCTAGAAAGGTCGATACAGTTAGCTCCTCCTTGGGTAGAGGCATGGGTGAGATAGGTTCCTCATTGGGTAAAGGAACAAGCAAGATAGGCTAAGCAGTAGGTAGAGAAATAGGTGGGGTAGGCTCCTCCGTGGTAAGAGAAGTAGGTTTGATAGGATCCTCTGTAGATAGAGGAGTAGGTGTGATAGGATCCTTCCTAGGTAGAGAATTTTGTGTAATAATTTCTTGGATAGACACTACAGGAGGAAACTAGCTAGATGGAATAGGTACTGTGTTAAAAATGGCATGAACCTCATGCACATTGGTGTCACTAGTAGAGGTCTCTGAAGTCTGGTCTGGTGAAGGGGTATGATTAGGAAAATGTTTCTTAAACACACCCATATTGGCATTGACATGTGCATTAGGGTTGTCCAAGAAGAGATCACCATTATCTAGCATTCATTGGATAATGTTCTTGAATGTTTTGTAATTGTCAGAGTTATGTCCCCTATCTTAGTGGTAGTTACAAAATTCATTTTCTTTGTACCACTATGGTGTAGGATGAGAAGGATCAAAACCAGTTTTTGGTTTGATAGGTGGAAGGGTGATGGCTCCATATTTTAAAATATTTTTGAACGCATAAGAATATGGTTCTCTGATAGGAGTGTAAGCCATTTATTCAAACTTGTATTGGTAGTTTTGAATAGGAGAGAGGTTGGCAGGTGATTTTGATTGATTAGATGGATAAGAGAGGCTAGATTTTAGAATCACCGTGTTGGTAGATCTTTTGGCCTTGTAATGATTATTAGAATCATTTTTTGGTAGTTTAGAAGAATATTTGTTCAATTTGAAGTTAGCATTCTTGTTATACAACTTAAATTTCTCTTCTTCAAGGGCACGAATCTCTAGTTTCTAGGCCATGGTGAAGGATTTTTCAAACATGAAAAACGTTTGAACCTAGAGAGTCAGAGAAATGTTTCTAGGACATGCCTTTGTGAAAAAGTCTACGAGATCTACTTGTGGTAGTTGGAATGTGATTTGATTGATAAGGCCCTGCCAACGTGTGAAAAAATCTGTGATATATTTGTCTTCATATTGGCGAATAGAGTATAAGTCCGTCATAGATACCTTTGTAGAGATATTGTCTCAGAAGTGATCAAGGAAGGTTTTGGTCAATTGGTTGAAGGATAAGACCAAGTTCTATGGAAAATCACTATACCAATCTAGGGTGGGTCCTAACAATGACATGGCAAATGTTTGAAAGAGCAAGGCATCATCGTGGCCTATCAAATAACAAGCATGTTTGAATGATTACAATTTTTTTCCAGGGTCTTCCTTACTATTAAAATGGTTGAACTTAGGTAAATCCCATTGTGTGGGATAAGGGTGGATAGGTATGGATGGGTGGATGGGATCATTATAGATTTCATCATAAGTGAGGACATTATGAGATCCATAAATGGAGTCCTCGATTGTTTGCATCTTATCCATCATCATCTTGATAAAATCCATGGTAGGATTAGATTGAGGAGATCCCCTTGTGGTATAAGGGGGTGGATCAGATGAATAGGTCATAGATGACATACCATTATATGGAGATGTTGAATATGTGAAATGAGAAGTAGGTACATAGGAAGGAATATATGATGAGGCAATGTACCCTAAATACGAGGTGGGTGCTATAAGCTGTAAGTGAGGTAGGGTATAGGTGGGAGGAGCTTTTGGGAATATCCTTGTGGTAATAGGTGACAGAGCAGGAGGAATTAAAACCAAAAAAAATTGGTAAGGTGTATAGGATATTGATGTAACTGGTGGTTGTGAAGTAATAGGTACTGATGATGTAGGGATCCCTATACTAGGAGTTGTGGATGAGGATATGGTAGATGTCGAGGTGTTGGAAGAGGTCAGCGGAGTGATAGATGTTGAAGGTGTGACAGATGTCAAGGGTATAGTAGGTGGTGTTGATGCCGGAGTAGGTAATGCTAAAGTAGCATTCATGGATATGATAGGGGGTATGGAGGTAGGCATTCCAAACAATGACTAGCCCGATGAGTCGCATGTAGAAGAGAGGGCGAGGTAATGTTGTAAGGATATGAAATTATGATCGAGTAATTTAGTGAATTCCTCATCACTTGTAGGTATATTTGTAGGGAGTGTTGGGGTCCATTTGTAAAGAAATAGATGATGGCGAAGGTGAAGTAGGTAACAATATGCAACTAGTGTGGAAGGAAAGTTCTCACGCCTGTTGGTGAGTCCAAAACATAAGAAAGTTGGAGGATATGTATTCTAAGCTTCGCAGAATTGAAAAAAATCATAAACAAATGTTTTGTGGAGTCTGGAGGATAGAAATAGGTTGTTTTTTCTAATAAAAATTAAAAACATAGAGAGTGATACTGGTCAGTAAACCTGTATTGGTTAGGTATGTAGAAACTAAAATTAGGTCACACTCCCCCTTCATCCCTCGACATATAAGCCCCCCTTTATTACATTTACCTAGCCATGACCCCCTTCACCCTATTAATATTAATTTAAATTTAATTAATGCTTTATCCTCACTATATTTATTATTTAAATATCTTATTTAAATAATATCTACACATACAATTCACTTAGACACTCTCACCAAGCTAACTCAACCTAAGACATATTCTTAGTAAGTTACCATAACTAACTAAGACTTACCCAAACCCTAAAAAGCAATGCCTACATTCCCTCTAACCACATTCTTACATGCTCACAAGAGGCTCTAAGTCTAATCCAAGGGATAAAGACACGAGATCGGAGGAAATCATGAGGATCTCCCTAAGTTTAGTAAACCTAGGAAATCATGCCTTGACTGACGTCGGTTACCCCTAATCATCACTAGTTAAGCCAAACCATTGTCGGTTACACCTTTTAACCCAAAAAAACCTTATTCTCAAGGTTGAAACTTGGAACTTGGAACTTGTAAGTTAGAAGTAAGAAATTTGATGAACAAGAACAAATATCAAAGAGATAACACATCTTTAGAGAGCCAACTCCAACAAGAACTCACATCCAAGGAAGGATATTGAGGACCTTCTCCTGCACAGCCCTCCCAGCCACGTTCTGATCTATCTAAGAAAAGAGGAGTGTGCATGTAGACCATGGAAAATATTTTCTTCAATTGGTGATCACTTGCAGCCTTCAAACCCATCATCAGCACCTCCATCCTTCACGCACAAACCACGAGGAACAAAACCCAAGTAAGTATAACATCATACTTTCCTGGTTATTCCATTTCATCATTATTTTATCATCAATTGTTTATCTTGCTCTCTATTGACCTTCTCCAACATTTTCACCTCCATAGACCCATCAAAACCTCACAAAAGCCTACGCCAGTCACCCATTACCTCATCCTGACCAACCAAAGTCCTTTGTGCAATCACAAAGGAGACCAAAACCCTGTTCTATGACATTTCTAGATCTCACAACCTTAAACAGAGACATACCCACCTAATTTTACCTCACCCTTGCTCACTTTTGACCTACCCAAGAACTTTATCAGACCTGCAGAGACCCAGAACCTATCCCTTGACCTTGGATTCTATTCTACCTTAGCCTATTAGATTAGATCTATTTCTTATTGTGTTTTTAAGTGAGATACCTAAATCATTTTAAAATAACAATAGGATTTACTTCTTTCATAGCATTAATTTGTTTAAAACAGTGGATTGATAGCCATCTAGGAAGTATCATACTTCCCGGATCTAGCTCACACTAGGTAGTTCACTACCCATATTTTTTAATTCCTTCTGGTGGTTTTGTTTTCATTACATGTAGTTCCTCCTAACCAAAGGGAAGCTCTCACGATCAGCTGTGGATTTGGAAGTCATACGCATGCAACAACCCATCAATCGACATTTGAATAGGTATCCCTCCTACACCTGTTACCCTATCTATTTTGTCAAAAATTCAAAGAAGTAATGTAAGAAAAAGGTGAAACATTTTGGCACACCTGATGGGACCCATCCGGGGTTCCTTGCATTTCATTCATTCCTAGGAAAAAAAAATTGTGTGTTTGTTTCCTTTCTAAAAAAAAGCGTACACACTAATTTTTCTTCCCTGATAATCCACTTCTTCTTTCTATTTTCTCTAAAGGAAACTTTTCTTTTGGTGTATTTAAAAAGAATAATTTCTTCAGGTTTTTTGCATTGTAGTGAAAGAACGTCCCTCTTCCTTTTCATCTTATTGTGTCATCCAATTTCACATTTTCAATTTGGGTTTAAAAACAATTGCATTTCATTCCGATTTATTATATTAGCTTAAATTAAATGAGGGCAACCTATATGCTGGAGGTCATGACCAACTGATGGTTGACAAATGAATCATAGAAAAGCACTTCTATCCTTTTCTCTTTCTCTGAGTCTTATCAAACCACAAAAAAATTCAAATACATACATTATTAAACATCTTACCTGGAAGAAGCTGTAGGTGATCGCACAATCACGGCACAATGGGCACCTAGCTCGCTACTCTATCGAGTCATACTTCAGAGTGAAGTCCGCCCCCACCATAACATACCTAAAACCTCACCCTTTAGATCTCCTTCTTTGTAGGAAGCCATCCTCACCAAAAACTCTATTTCATAATTCATGTGTCAGTCCCTAAATAGCATAAGCTAAATAAACATAATAGAAAGGGGCACTCTTAGGATCCCATTTTCTTAGTGTTTTTTACTTGGCTTGTGTTTTGAGGTGAAAGATCACGTTCATCACTTTTTTGTTTATCCTTGCACGCTCCTCATCATAGCTGGTGTATTCTAGCTTCACGTGAGTGTGCTTGGGCCATATCACCATCATTCACAGAATTATGGGTCTGATTCCACATCAAATTTTAATTCACAACCACTTTTTCTCATCACTGTTCCAATTTCATAGTAATTGTCATCGGTTACCTCTGACCGCCATCTGTTAAACCCAACCAACGTTGGGTCTAGGTCCTTTTGCTAACCTACTCAAAAAGATAGTTTCACTTCACTTTTTTCCACTTTCCATAGTCTCTGTCATTGTCATTTTTCCCATTGATCTTTTACACATCCCCAGATTTGGCATACTTGTCAGATTTTGCCTTTTGCCTTGTTGTTTACTCATTATCTATTTTCTATAGTGACCAGCCGCGATTACCCCTGGCTGATGTCAATTTTCCCTAACCAGCATCGGTTAGCCTTTTTTCACATTCTAGCCACCATTCGTTACTTCATCCATTTTTTATCACTAGATTCACCTGTTCATGCTATTCTCTGTATCATTTATAGGGAAGCAGCCCTACCTGATCAATACTGGTTCACATGGTGCTGACCCGAAGATAAGAAAGCACTCTCATGTTTCACACCAGTTGCCAACCACTCCCACCTAGTCTTTCACCACCTTTTATTTTATCACCAACCATGGATCCTATCCAGCCTGTTAATATCACTACCGAAGATGAGGAGTTCACACGACTCCTTGACCAAAACCCTGTTGCCTTTTAATTTTTACCTCTGCCACTCATCCACTCGAGATGCCTCAGGTCAGTTGATATACGACATGCCCGTATCTATCCCCTTGACTCTCAAACCCACTTCCTCATTAGCCCCATCTAGCTCTGTGCTACCCACGTCCACCTTACCCCCAGTCATTTTGCATTTAGGTTATATACCTGTCATGACTACCACATTTGTTATCTCTTTTCCACCCATTACATACACCATACCCTCGACGATTACCCCAGACAAAACCTCATCCACCCCTCATGTCTCACACATACATATAGCTACGTTCTGACCTCCAGTGTTTGTGGCACCTACCCCATTTTAGAACATAGTTCTTTCCATTCCACAATCATTAGCCCCTATTACCAATAGGGTTACCACGACCCTTCCTCCCCCGTATACGTACTACTAAAAACCGCTTGTTTCATCTATTATTCATTCTGGGTATGTACCCCCTATTTCATTACCTTCTTCTCCACCACCTTACCTGGCAGCCCCATACACTAGAATGCCACACCCATTATATGTCCAAAACCAATCTCCTCATGCTATAGGAGGCATCCAATCATTGCAACCCACCAAGGACCTAATTAAATTAATTATGGACAAGATGTAGACACTGGAGGCATTGGTTTCTGGCTCCCGCAACACTCTCACTTACAATGAGATTTGTAACAAGCCTATTCACCCATCCATTCCCATCCGTTCATACCCTATGCATTGGGAAATGCCTAAATTCAACCGCTTCAATAGTAAGGAAGACACACAACAACATTTGTGCTCATTTAAACATGGGTGTTATCTGATTACTCATTATGATGCCTTAGTTTTGAGAAATTTTGCCATGTCCCTCACTGGACCTACATTAGATTGGTATAGTGGGTTACCCAAGCACTCTATATTTTCATTCAATTAGGTGGCCTGAGCTTTCTTGGATCATTTCTCCATCAATATCACTAAGAAGGTTACCATGACCAATCTATATTCCACACATCAGTACGAGGATGAATCTATCACAGATTTTGTCATTTGCTGGCGTAGCCTGATCAAATAACTTACCTTCCAACTACCACAAACTGAACTCATCGAGCTCTTTACATGAGCTTGTGCCAAACATATCTCCCCAACCTTGTAGGTCCAAACTTTCTAAACATTCGATGAGGCATTCACTATGGCACGAAAGTTCAAGATTTGGGTCATCGAAGAGAAGAAAATCCAATTATGAAATAAGAATTTAGCATTCAAGTTGAATGAAACCTATTCTTCTTCCAAACCACCAACCACTTATTCAAAGGCTAAGGGTACCACTAACGCAGTGGTACTCAAGGCCATCCCAGCTCATCCTTCTAATCAGGCTACACCCTCATCTAATCTATCACCCATCCAGGCTTTTCGATTCAGACAAGAGCAGCAAAAATATACCCCAATTGGGGAAATTTACTCTTCTGTCTTAGAAAAGCTTATCAAAGTTGGCGTCATCACCCTTCCACCCATAAAAAAACACACTAGTTTTGACCATGCTTGCCCCATGCCCACATGGTATAAGGAACAAGATTTCTGTAACTATCACCAAGTGAAGGGTCATAGTGACGACAACTACATCACTTTTAAGAATATTGTCTAAGAAATGCTCGAGAAAGGTGAGTTGACTGGATAATCCCAATGCCACCCCTAACCAAAATCTACAAATCTTCAAAAAACCATTTCCCAATCATGCCCCTTCATCTAATCAAACCAATGAGACATCCACTCACGATACCCATACCTGTGAGTTTCATGCAATATTTAACGAGGTACCTGTCACCTCTCAATTACCTCACATCCCTTCCATAGAAGAAATCCTAGCCAAAAATCCTCCTTCCACATTGGAACCAACTATCACTATTCCTTCACCAATAGAAGAACACCCTTCATCTCCTACATCACCTACGGAGGAGTCTTATGCTAACATTGAGACCATCTCACCCCTAGCTTCTCCACTTAAAGAACCTTTACCTACCATACCTCCTCAACCCATAGAGAAGCTCCCATTACCTCCTCCACCCTTAGAGGAGCTCCCATTACCTCCTCCACCCATATAGGAGCACCTATTATCTTCTCCCCCATAGAGGAGCACCCATTACCTCCTCCAACCACATAGGAACACCTATCCGTTCCTCCACTTATTAAGGAACTCCCATCATGTCTTCCACCCATTATAGACCTGGTGGAGATACCTTTACCTCTTGGAGAGCATTCTCCATCAGCTACCCAACATCCAACAGACCTACTTTCAGCTCTCTTACCCACAGAAGCTGAAGCTAGCCGATTCCCCATCTCTAAGATGCATTTTACGAGAATTCCCATTAATTCCTCACCAACTCCACCCACAAACATACAATTCTCACATTTATCCGATCACTTGGATTATGTGGATAGGGATTTATTATGGGGTCACCTCTTACTTCATGTCTCAACACAGATGTAGAGATCCCTCGATGACACCTCCACTATCTACCCAAACACATTTCCACCCTTCAAACCACATACAACCATTGTTGTCACAACCTCTTCCATGATACCTGTTAGCACTCACACCACACCCTTACACATGACCCGACCTATATCTAAACCCAAACCCATACCCACCACATTTGCCTCCACCAAAACTATTACCACTTTAGGGGTCACCCCGATCACTAGCCTTACTCATCCACCTATTAAATTGAATTTAGCTACATCCTCCAATGTCAATACCACACCTACCCCGACACCCAAACCAAAGTAAAAAACTCATCGGCCTCATACCCAGACTACACCAATCACACTTGCACTTGTCTCATCTGCCTTTAGACCTCAGCTACCCAACATGGTCAAGCACCCTTCACCCATCCGTACAGAAATAACACAACCACCCATTCCTTCCTCACAAATCTCTAATCTACCCAGGCACACAACACGACTCATACCTGCACCTATAGTCTCTTTACCACCAATACCTCTAATACCTTTAGCCATTTCTTCACTACCCACTACACTTCAGTCATTGTCCCTCACACCCCAAGTATGACCAACATCATCTACCTTCATAGCACCCTCATTATCCACATGGGTAACTCTCCCTCTTCCTCCATCTACTTTTCCTTCTAGACCTCGTACACCCACATCATCTTTACCCAAGAATGTGCAACCCAAAAACAAAACCCCACTACCCCACAACAAGGTAGTCAAAACAACCCCACACCCTCCTACATGTCCATCTACTATACCCCTACCCAAATGAACCTGACCGATACCTCAAACCACACTGGCACCTAAACCCATCGCTCAACCTGTTCCTACTCTTCCAAAAACAATTCCCCGACAACCAACCAAACCTACACCCAAAAACACATTCACTTCCCATTGTGATCCACTAGCAGGGTCTTATGCCAAAATTTTAACCAACCTCCTCAAGAATTATTTTATCACATTACTGCCACTCCGACCTTACGACCCCCTCAAACCCAAGCCAAAGGGGTTTGATGATACCAAAATTTGCGCATACTATCATGTGCTAGGGCATGATGTGGAGAACTACAAGGCCTTGAAAACTGTCCTTATCCAATTGTGTCCACTAGAAACTAAATTTGATGATGATGAACTTCTTGATGAGGATCCTGCTTCACCTACACCCATTCCCACACCTCCCACTCAACAACCACAACCTCCACCCTCACAGCTCATAGAACCACACAAAAAATTTGAAATTAACATGGTTCACATCAGAGAACTTTCCATGCCACCACCCAAATGTTGTTGCACTCAACTGACCTCATAGGGCTTTTCTCCTCCAATAGTTTTTTTCCTTTCATGTCATTATACCACTTACCATACACCTTCTCCATTTGACAACTTCCCTCAAATCAACATGGTACATGTCATTACACATGTGTAGAAGGGTAAAGAAAAGGCAGCTGACCCACCAACCAATCCTATACCCAACATACCATCTGCACCCATACCTAAAATCACTATCCATGGCCCCACATACCCCATTTCTAATGGTATCACACATCACACCATGCTAAAACAACTACACCAATCTCCCCTAAAAATGTCCTTATACCACCTCATCCAAACATTAAAATCCCAGTATCAAGCTCTCATGGAGGTTCTTCAATCTATCGAGGTTTTACCCAATTACCCTACACATGTAGCCTCCATTATCACACCCCATAATGTATCCTCTCTCACCAAATTACCACCTTCATCCTCACCTCACCTTGATCACCAAGTGGCCTCCCTTAGCTTCTCAGAGGCAGAGATCATGCCATACCAAAAAAATGACCTAGACCCAACCCTCTTCATCTTTGTCCACATTGATGACATACGGGTACGCCATGTGATGATTGATGGAGGTGCTAGCATTAACATCATTTCATCCTGTGCATTTTCTAAAATGTGCATACTTGAAAATTGCATACAAAAAAATCCGGCCATGTTGCGTTCATTCAATGACGCTATCACCTCCACACTAGGCACTTTCATCCGTCATGTTCGTGTGGGACTCGCACTATTCCAAAATTGTTTTATGTTTTGGAGGGGGAATTCCAATATAACTTTTTTCTTGGTAGAACCTGGATCTTTGTCATGGATTGTGTTCCCTCCACTTTGCATCATTGTGTAAAGTTTGAACATGAATGACACACTTATAGCATTCCAACTAACCCATCACCTTTCAAAACATGCAACATGATTTACCAACCCAACGATGTGCTCATACCTATCAACCCGTCTACTTTCGCAACCAATACCACTTCACCTACACCCCCACCTACCAGTACAGTGGTTGCTTTCACCACCATACCTCCTCTATTTGTACCACTTCTCTAACCTTCACGGCTGACCCATTAGCTTCCCAATCCATTAACACCACCTCCACATTGACCTTCGACACATCATCCATACCAGCTACCCACATACCAACCACTGATCCCTTAGAAGGTATTTTTCAACACCTCACTCTGGGGGAGTACCACCTATATAGTGTCAACACATTCCTTACTCCGCATGAGTATGGAAGCCTTCACCAACACCCTCGCTATGATCACCGTATAAGAGAATGCCTCCTTTATGGTCCTCCTCATCTTCATACTAGTCTCACCTATGGGGGACTTGATACTACCACCTACACACCTAAACCCCCATCACAAGCCCACGTCCATTTTCTGCTGACTTCCAATCACTTACCAATCACCATTTTTCCCACACCTTCCTGCACCACTGCTACATGTGGAAGGGTTTTGGTTTTGGCTTTTACGAGCAAGGGCCTCCAAATCTGTTATTTTATGTACCAAACACAAATATAATGACCGGAGTGGTATCGTCTTCCCTGAACCTCCTACCAAACAGGCCTGCATTGAACTCATTGCAGGACCTTAGCCCTTCTTCACCTTCATCACCACCCTCACCGACGGAGTTGATGGATCTTGAATATATCCCTCCTAACTTTTTTTTTCATAAACACCATTTCCTTAGGGTGTTTGACTTATCAACGTGAAGCCGAGGCCCCTTCCACTCTCCCATTCCTGTATCCTGAGATGATCAATGAAGACACGCCTACCATTAACATCATTCAATGTTAGGATGATGAATTCATACTCACCTATCTTGGTGCAGAAGACTAATATATCCATTGATTCATTACCCTCTGAGACGTAAACCATGTTGAATGAATTGACTATCGAGATCAACATTCATACTCAAGATGACCCGCACATCCTAAATATTAGACAATCTTTAGATGTTGTTGAACAGGAAGCCATCACTTCTTTTCTCTGAGATCATAACCACACTTTCACTTGGTCTTACACAGACATGCCCAATATTGACCCCACCATAGTGGTCCACAATATCATAACCATTCCCAATGCCAAACCTATCAAACAAAAGTTGAGGAAAATGCACCCTCACATTACTCTTCTCATCAAAGAAGAACTTCAGTGCCTTCTTTATGTTTCCTTCATCTTACCCATTGCTTATCCTCATTGGATTTCTAACATTGTCCCTGTTACTAAAGCAATAAGGGGACTCCACATTTGCACAGACTTCCATGACCTTAACCTCACCTACCCGAAAGATGACTTTCCCTTTCCCTGTATTGATCAACTAGTTGACCTTACCACTGGTCACGAGATGCTCTCACTCATGGATGGTTTCTCGGGTTATAACCAAATTTTGCTTGCCACAGAAGATTAGCACAAGACTGCATTCATTACCCCTTGGGGAAACTTTTTCTATTGATTCATGTATTTTGGCCTTAAAAATGTTGGTGCTACATATCAGTGTGTTATGACTTACATCTTCCATGATATCATGCATCACATATTGGAAGATTACGTGGATGATCTCTTGGACAAATCTAAACATTACGCGTCAAGCACCTCGTTTTCTTGAAAACCATCTTTGATCACCTCATTGAATATTGCATCCACCTTCAACCTAAAAAAGTGCATCTTCGTGGTTCTCTCAGGAAAAATCCTCAGGATTTATTGTTTCCCTACATGGTATAGAAGTTGACCCTATTAAAGTCAAGGCCATTCTAGAAATGTCCTCCACCCACTAACCTTAAACAACTCCATAGCCTATGCAAGGTAAATTGTACAGTCCATTCACCATTTCATTTCACAACTATCTGATCAGTGTCAACCATTTCATCATCTGCTTAGGAAAGATGTTTCCTTTAAATTAGATGATGACAATCACAAAGATTTTGAGGCCCTAAAAAAATACCTTCTCTAGCCACCCGTACTCATTCCGCCGAAAGATGATCAACCTTTCTACCTATACATATCAGCTACCAATAATTCCTTGGGAGCCATGCTCTGTCATCGCGATGAACAACATAGGGAGCATGTGTTTTATTACATAAGTTGTACTCTTTTAGATTATGAAACCCAATACAACCATCCAAAAAAGCTATTTGATTAGCCTTAGTTTTCATTCACCACCAAACTCCGCCATTACCTACTCAACCACAAAACCTATGTTGTGACCAACACCGACCCTTTACACTTCATGTACACCAAACCTTATCAAAACCAACGTGCTACGTGATGGCTTATGCTTCTAGTTGATCTTGACCTCGAATTCATTCACCAAAAGTTCCATTAAGGGCTAGGCTATCACTCGACCAACTAGATGATGCACTTATTGTCAGGTGACCAACCCTCTAATTTTGACTATCCCTATGAATCCATTGCTACCCTTTCCTTGGATGAACCCCCTTACCAAATGACACTATTCTTCGATGGTTCCAAGTGTCAGCGTGGGGGTGGGGCTGGTGTTATCCTTGTTCCTCTAGATGGTGAACCCATGCCTTTGTCTTTCAAACTAGACTTTGAATGCACCAACAACATTTTCGAGTGCGAAGCCCTCATATTAGGTCTCTAGACTGCCTATGCCCTAGATTTCAAATCAATCCACATCTTTT
The DNA here is from genome assembly GCA_019776745.2 of Taxus chinensis. NCBI lineage: Eukaryota > Viridiplantae > Streptophyta > Pinopsida > Cupressales > Taxaceae > Taxus > Taxus chinensis. The sequence continues at coordinate 382,284,365 of CM034156.1, read as the reverse complement.
GTGATTCACAATTGGTCATAAACCAAGTCAATGGTTTGCACCAATGTCGTAACGAGATAATTCAAAAGTATAAACATCATGTAAACATACTGTTGACCACCTTTGATCGTTACACCCTTCAAACCATCCCACATTCAACCAACAAATTTTTAGATACCATGGCCTGCTTAGCTTCCCAAATACCCACTTCCTCTGTCAATTCCAAAATATTTGTCACCGTATACAAAACCTTAATTCACCTTATTATTTACCTCACGATGTTTACTCAATTGGAACCGAAACCCCTTACTTGAATGACCTTTGGTATAAACAATACTCCGAATACCTTTCCCTCTCCGTATTATCTCCTGATCTAACCCGTAACAGACAGTGTGCCTTCCTTAAAAAGGTCTCCCATTTCATGCTATCCTAGGGGGACTCCTCTATAAGCGTGGATTTGATGGTATTCTCTTACGATGCCTCATAAGTTCTAAAATTCCTTATACCATTAAGGAGGTTCATGATGGCATATGTGGAGGTCACTTTAGTGGCCTTGCTGTTGCTAAGCGTATTCTTCACCTAGGCTATTACTGGCCAACCCTTAACCATGATTGTTGTGACTATGTCAAATGTTGTGTGAAATTTCAACAACATTCCAACCTTCATCATACACCCATTCATGCCTTACAGGTCACTCATGACCTTTGGCCCTTCTCTCAATGGGGTTTGGATCTTGTCATAGAAATCAATCTTTATTATTCCCAACGTCATCAATGAATCATAACTGCTACCGAATACTACATGAAATGGGTGGAAGCCATACCACTCATCTTTGCAAAAGTCTGAAAAAATATGTGAGTTCATTAACCATCACATCATTTGTCTACTTTGGTGTCCCTCATCGCCTCATCACTAACAATGGAAAACAATTCAAAAACAAAACACTGCAAAAAATTTGTGATGCCTTTGGCATTCAGCTTAGTTTCTCCTCACCTTATTACCCACAAACCAATGGCCAAGCTGAATCCACTAACAAAACCCTCAATAAAGTTCTCTTGAAAGTGGTTGACAATACTGGGAAGGATTGGCATATGCATATTCCTTTTGCTCTATGGGCATACTGACACTAGTATTAGCACTTCCACTGCGGCTACACCCTTTTCACTGGTCTATGGTATTGAGGCTGTTCTGCCTCTCAGAATTCTAGATCCCCTCACTCCACATTTCTCTCCATGACATCCTTACTGATGATGACTTTCATCAGGACCGCTTAGCACAAACTATATTTATTAGACAAACGTCATCTTAACGCTTTGGATCACCTTCAAGTTTACCAACAATGTATCAAACGTGCTTATGACAAACGTGTTCATGAACGAACCTTCCAAGTTGGTGACCTTGTCTTGAAATAAAATCAACACATAACCAAAGCAGAAAAAATTAAATGGGGAAAATTCACTCCTAATTGGCTTGGACCATACATTGTAACTCATACATATGGATCGGTTGCCTATCGTTTGTCCTCATTTAAGGGTAAACCCGAACCTGAGCCCCTTAACGCATTACATCTTCAACCATTCTATTGTTGACTAAATTTCCTACCTCACCCTTTGTCTCTCTCCACACTCATCCCTTAAACACTATCCACTCCATCTACCTCCCTAATGATTAAACAAGAATCATGTGAGTACCCAACACTTGTTATCTTCTCTTGAATATGTGTACCACGGCACTACACATATCATGATTCTCATGGATACTTTTCGTCTACCTTTAGATGAGATCCTATGGTCGTTCCACCTCACCTTTTAAACAAGATTCCTCTCCTTCACCTTGGTTTTGTCCATGATTTCAAAGACCTCTAATGGGACAAAACTCCTTGAGTAAAACTTCTAATAAAAAAGATGACTCCCTCAAAAGGACATCTTCCTCTTGACAAAATTGCTACTATAAATAAACTACTCCCTCGAAGGATAACTATGTGAAGTTCAAAAAAAATGAAGCTTCCCACATCGATCAGCTTCACAAATACCTCAAGGAGTACCATATTATTTATCCCATATAGACTTCACACATCGATCAGTCTATCAAAAATAAAACACTTTTTAGTCATGGACTTGCCCATTGTGACCTCGGACCTCTTGCCCAAAAGACCTGTCACACAAAACATATACAATTAACTACCTTTCACCCACTTCACCATTTCCACTCTCATTTCCTAAATTACCTTAAGGGACATCTTGGAATTTTGACATTTGGTGATCATGTGACTACATTCACCGTATAACAGTTAATCGTGCAATGCCTTTCGGGTCTTGTATTCATCACCCCTTTTCAAGGTATGATCTACTCGGTATGATTCTACCCAATCATGTGGATTTATTGCCCCCCACTTATATTTTAACCATATTTCTTTACATTTTTATCACCTTATATAGGACTTGGTCCTCGACACTTACTTTTGGGGGTCATCCTCCCCTTTTTCCATAATCACCCTCACCTACAACATTTTAATCATCATCTACCCAAACCTATTAAACCTAAACCCACTACATGCCCACAAACCTACCAACTCATTTTCATATTCTTCCCTAGCTCATGGGATAACTACATTAGTCTGAGGTCCCTTTTCATCGGGACTATGTAGGCAGCACTTCCAGGGCATGGGGCCCTGGAAGGTTAGCTCAGCCACTCTTTACCCTAACCATTTTCCCCACCTTTACCTAATTTCTTGTTCATATCAAAAACCAAGAAGTCTATCCCACACCCACATCATTCGACCTACATACACTCCTCATGTTTCACATACTCTTTTACCACTACCATTATCTCCCATATTCATCTATAACCCATATTTAAACATTGAACACCATTACATTCATTTGCATTAACATGTATTACCAAAATACTGAAATACACATCCATGCCTAAACCAACCTGACTCAATCCATGCCTAAAATTAATCTGACTCAATCCATACCTAAACCAACCTGACTCGATCCATGCCTAAAATTAATCTGACTCAATCCATGCCTAAAATTAACCTGACTCATTCCATTCCTAAACCAACCTGACTCGATCCATGCCTAAACCAACCTGACTCGATCCATGCCTAACACCAACCTGACTCGATCCATGCCTAAAATTGACCTAACTTGATCCATGCCTAAACCAACCTGACTCCATCATGCCTAACTCACCTAATCCATTCATATCATAATAAAAGAAAAATAAAATACACATCACAACACATAATCATTTGAACCTCATACATCTCATCATATACATACCTGTGTATCACAATAATATGCACTCATCTAAAATAATACATGTGTCTCTCATACATTGTTGGCTCACAAGCCGCTATCCACTACAAAAATATCTTCAGCTTGCAGGCACAGGTATCATGTACAAAAAAATACTAATAAATACAACATCTCTTCGGCTACGCAGGCTGGTCTCATATATAATCCATTACAAAAATGACTCAGCATGCATAGGCCATAGTCCATAGAAAATGCCAATCATCTCCCCATCTGATGTTGGTGAATGTTCCCTATGACTGTGTCTCTCCCGACCCCTCTGTCGTACGTGTCTAGTGCCTGGCACCTGCTTCACCTCCTGTTGATGGACCCTCACCTGGGGCTAGCCTTTGCACACTAATGGCCTCACCATGACCATGTCCCTAGGCTCTCCTAACCCCTTGTACTCTCCACACTGTGAGGGCGGGATCTAGTCCTCTCACTAGAGGCCTACTGATGCTTTGTACTTGGCATAGGAGGTTACATCTAGCCCGATCAGCTACCAAATGATCTTGATAATATCGTACCTCTGCTAGGGCATCCTGGAATTTGACCATGGTCACTATCTATGGAGGTGTCCATTGGTCTCGCTACCTACGTGGGTACCTGCTTATACCAGGGGACCCTATCCCTGAACCTGCACTATGCCCTATGTTGGTACTAAAGCCTGAGTTGGCCCTAGAAGTCTATGCATGTACCTGTATCTAGGCCTGCATGAGTAGTAATATGTGCCTGTGCTGCTATTAGCTAGCCCTACAGACCTGTAACTTACTCCCTACAATGTGGCCAATCTAGCCTTGTAGATCATGTACCTATGCCTGTAGGGTGGCTACTTACCCTCCACTCTCCCACTTACCTCCTCTCCATCTCCATCTCCCCCTTCCTCTGCCTATGTGTAGGTACCTAATCTCTGCCCTGCCTGAGCCTGTAGCGTAGGTATCTGGTCCTGTAAAATGGCAACCTATGTTCCTCTGAACCTGTGAGCTACCCCTGCATGATCCCAAACTACGTCACCAAAGTAGCCACCTACCCTTGTAGGGCATCTCTTTGAATTATGATGGTGGCTAAGTTCGACTACCTTAGGCTGAGGTGGTACTACTGATAAGCTGTGTTGCCGACCACTACCTATACCCATCTACAACTCTTAGCATCATCAATCTGTGTATCTACTAGCTACTTCTCCTTTCCAGTCAGCACATGTGGGTCGTGGTGGAGACATATGTCTCTCCATGTCATCTCTCCTATATTGTGGGAAGGGTGGTGGTACATCCTGGATTAACCCAAACTGGTGCCTAACCCACTCTATGGGTATCTACTCATGCTCTCCCGCTCTCCTCCCCTCTATCCATAGATATAGATGTAGCCCATCTAGCTCTGTGGCCATATGTTTATATGTGGGGAAGCCCACATACGGCCTCCAAATGATGTCCACCCTAGACAACCCCTCCAACAACCTCCTATAGTAAGCTACATCATGAGTAGCTCTGGCACCTCGGGCCTCTCCCATGGCATGTACCCACTCACCTATACCCAAATCTCAAAATTCTCCATGGGAATGCATCTGCCCAGCGCATCCCCACTAGTCGAACACCAACAATTTTCTCATAAGCCCAACAATGCAGTAGTATGACACAGCATATGCTGAACCTCCACAGTCACCCGTAGGCCCATAGCTTTTTATATACCTGCATCAGCAATGTAGGTGCCCATGCGAATCTGTGTCCATTGTATCATCATGTCATGAAGGACTCCCATCAGTGACCTCAGGAATCTCCCACCCTCTACATCCGGTAGTGTAAAGCAGCACACTGCCTCCATCAAAAGTACCACTAACCTCATCTCCTTTGGATGAGCTCTATACATTGTTCTATAGCTGATGCTAGCACTATGGAATGTCAGGTCTACTACACCAATCAGGCACTATGGGTGCTATTATTTACCGGGAAATGCCTCTGTGCTATATTATTTACTAATGTATAGCTTTTAGTTTGGTGGATGGAATCTAGAAACACAACAGACAAACATAAGACAAGAATACGTCATCTCACCTATCGGCATAAGGAAGGAATGATGATAAATCTGAAATATAAGTGTAAATCTATAATATCAACATGAAATTGTTACAATCTCACTCCATGAGGTACTTCAAGCTGTTAGCTGACTTCACTTGCCTATCCAACAATAACTATGGGAGAGACTTGCTACCAATTACACCTCTTAATCATGCTTCTTTAACCACACCTGTCAATAATGATGGCTTCACTTTACACACTTACTCATACAATATTGTCTCAATACTTCCTTCTATGCTAAATGAGGGGGGTGGCCTCTCTATTTAGTATAACTTCCCAGGACTTATCCTATCTTCATCTCTAAGATAGGATAAGAAATCTACTCTGACGAATTATATTCCATTGGCCTTAACTCTTATCTGTACATACCCAAGCCCATCTACCCAAGATAAGATAAACCCTATCATTTCACCCATGGGTTCCACATTTTTAGACTTCCCCATCTCCCTTAACCCTTTTCCATCTCACCTCATCCTTTCCCACCCTACCCCTACTCTATTTCCTTTTTTTGTCTTAACTTACCCTTTGGTAGACCCTACTTCTCTACTTATCCCTTGACTTTGAAATTTTAACATTACCGGACCACTTACGACAAATATTTACTCTTTACCCTAACATTCCTATTGTACTTTTCGACTATTACCATACTATACATTATTGGCGGCATCATACTGGCAGTGCCGTTATCTTCCGATAGTGTGAAGCAGCACACTACCTCCATCAAAAGTACCACTAACCTCATCTCCTCTAGATGAGCTCTATACATTGCTCCATAGCTCATGCTAGCATTATGGAATGTCAGGTCTGCTACACCCTCACCAAAATGGGTGCTAGTATCTCCTTAAATGCCTCTGAGCAGATAGAATAAACATGGACCCCTAATATGGGCAGCCACAAGATCCTGTAGACGTCCTTGAGGTTGATCGTCATCTCACCTGTCGGCATATGGAAGGTGTTAGTCACCGAGTCCCATCTATCGATGAGGGAAACCATTAGAATCACCTCCTGGACTACATGCTGGTAGCACCTCACCCCTATCAACTCTACCTCTACAACATGCTACCAATCCTTCTACATCGTGCTCACCCATACTGTCAATAATAAGGGCGGCACCTGAGGCCTCATCCACATCTTGTCTCGGGCCTGCATCCCACAAAAGCAATGTATTAGTACACCTTCCCAACTTACCCTATTTTCACCCCACATCTCACCCTAATCTCTATCCCCACCCCCATCCCATTGGCCTTGTCGCTAATCAAACCTACCCAAACCCATCTACCCAAGACTATCTACCCTACCCCTCACCCAAGCCACCCTAAACCCTTCCCCATCTCCCTTAACCCTTTTCCATCTCACCTCATCCTTTCCCACCCTACCCCTACTCTATTCCCTTTTTTTGTCTTAACTTACCCTTTGGTTGACCAACCCTAGTTATCCCTTGACCGACCACTGTCTCCCCTTGACCGACATCGGTCACTGTTCTTGTGACTGATACTAGTCACTACCCACCGACGTTAGCCACAAGTCGACTAACGTTGGTCACTGTCATGTTGCCCGCCATGACTTCCCAACCCTAATTTTTCCCTTCCTACTCCTTCTACCCACTTAAACCCCTACTTACAACCCTAATTATTCCTATACTACCTTTTACTCTACACCCTACCCTTCCCCATTCCCATTTCCCCGCTTTTTCCCTTATTTTGTAATTTCTTCCCCCAACCCCCATTTTTAACATTTTTTATATTTTAACTAATTTCACTTCACAATCAATAACCAAGGTTCAACACTTACCACATCCCCCTACCTCCATCGTGGTGGAACCTCCAACCTCCGCGCCACTCTTCTTGATCCCTCTCCAGCCTCTGGCATCCTCGAATGACCTCTCACTCTCCCAACAAATCACCTCGCTCAATCCAATCTCGTGGCCCCACCTCTCACCCAATCAATCTCATGTATGTGGCTCATCAGCCAAGCTCTCTAACGTTCTCTTTTTTCCTCTTCCTCTTTTCTCTCTTCTTGTCCTTTTCTCCTTTTCACAATGCACAAATGAATTTTAAAAATTTGGGTTTTTCACTTTTTATAACCTACCTGACTCAACCGACGTCGGTTAACCCTTGACCGATGCTAATATGATTCCCTAGCCAACCGTCATCGGTTCCTCTCCACCATCATTAGTTCATACTGACCGCTGTCAGTTACGCTGCATACTCATTGCCCTTACATTGACCTCATTTTCCTTACCCCCTATTTATTTTGCCTCCCCTACACCTACCTAGACCACTTTATCTTCCCCTCTAGCCCTCCACCTTCTTCAACCTCACCTTGTCTACTATTAAAGCCTCATTATTTTACCCCTACCTCAACCTTACCCATGTCGTGACCTATCTACTTGGACATGGAACATTGTTTGTGACCTTTGAATCAATGTTCTCTCTATACCTTACGACACCATTACGCGTGTTGATTGACCTCGTTCCCTTACCTTGTCTATTGTCGTGATGTTTATCCTGACCCTACCTTTGGTGTACTAGAACATACCTAAACATTCCTACACCTAACCTACGTTGTGTTTCCTAACCTTATCCTATACCTTGGATACCGGATTCACTTCAACCTTGTTTAGATAAACCTATTGACCTTAGACAATGTAGAGTTTTCCTGCTCTTCAACCTGGTAGCGTGCTGCAGTTTATATGTGTGCATGCATTTGACTGTTGCTACCTTTGACCCTGACCCATTACCTAGATCACCTGAGTAGACCTTTCACCCTTTTTCCCTAGACCCACTTGCCTTTTCCTCACATTTACCTTTTATCAAACCACTCACTGCTTCAGCCTGCTGCCTCGTCAGTTCCTAGTTTGAGGGGATCACCTTCACCCTCACATGGGGCAACCACATATTATTTTTGTTAGCATCGCTTACCAATACAAGCTACTCAACAAAAAGGGGCAAAATGTAGACACTAAAATTAGGTCACACTCCCCCTTCATCCCTCGACATATAAGCCCCCCTTTATTACATTTACCTAGCCATGACACCCTTCACCCCACTAATATTAATTCAATTAAATTAATGTTTTATCCTCACTATATTTATTATTTATATCTTATTTAAATAATATCTACACATACAGTTCACTTAGACACCTCACCAAGCTAACTCAACCTAATACCTATTCTTAGCAAGTTACCATAACTAACTAAGACTTACCCAAAACCTAAAAATCAATGCCTACATTCCCTCTAACCACATTCCTGCATGCTCACAAGAGGCTCCAAGTCTAATCCATGGGATAACGACATGAGATCCAAGGAAATCAGGAGGATCTCCCTACATTTAGTAAACCTAGGAAATCCCACCTTGACCGACGTCAGTTACCCCTAACTGTCGCCGGTTAAGCCGGACCGCAGTTGGTTACCCCTTTTAACCAAAAAAAACTTTATTCTCAAGGTTGAAACTTGGAACTTGGAACTTGTAAGTTGGAAGCAAGAAAGTTGATGAACAAGAACAAATATCAAAGAGATAACACATCTTCAAAGAGATGATTCCAACAATAACTCACTTCCAAGGAAGGAGATTGAGGATCTTCTCCTACACAGCCATCCCAGCCATGTTATGATCTATCTAAGCAAAAAGGAGTGTGCATGCAGCCCATGTATAAGATTTTCTGCAGTTGTTGATCACTTGCAGCCTTCAAACCCATCATCAACACCTCCATCCTTCATGCATAGACCACCAGGAATGAAACCCAAGTAAGTATAACATCATACTTTCTTGGTTATTTCATTTCATCATTATTTTATCATCCATTGTTTATCTTTCTCTCTATTGACCTTCTCCAACATTTTCACCTCCATAGACCCATCAAAACCTCGCAAAAGCCTACTCCAGTCACCCGTTACCTCATCCCAACTAACCAAAGTCCTAGTGCAATCACAAAGGAGACCAAAACCCTATTCTGTGACATTTCCAAATCTCACAGTAACTGGCGCCAGTTATACCTAACCACAGCCGACCACCCCTGACCAACGCCACTCTCTATGTTTTCCCACATAGCCTTAAATAGAGACCTACCCACCTAATTTTACCTCACCCTCACTCACCTGTGACCTACCTGAGACCTTTATTAGACCTAAAGAGACCAAGAATTTATCCCTTGACCTTGGATTCTATTCTACCTTAGCATGTTAGATTAGATCTATTTCTTATTGTGTTTTTAAGTGAGATATCTATATCATTTTAAAATAACAATATTATTTAATTTGTTTATAGCATTAATTTGTTTAAAATAGTGGATTGATAGCCATCTAGGAAGTATCATACTTCCCAGATCTAGCTCATGCTAGGAAGTTCACTGCCCATATTTTTTAATTCCTTCTGGTGGTTTTGTTTTCATTACAGGTAGTTCCTCCTAGCCAAAGGGAAGCTCTCATGGTCAGTTTTGGATTAAGAATTCATACACGCGCAACAACCCATCAACTGACATTTGAACAGGTATTCCTCCTATGCCTATTAAACTATCTGTTTTGTCAACAATTCAAAGAAACAATCTAAGAAAAAGGTGAAACAAGGTAGAAAGATCGATGTTAGTTGCTAGACCGATGCCAGTTACTGTTAAAATGAAGAAATTTGAAAAATATGAGGAAGAAAATTGGAAAATAGGTATTCTAGGATCAGTTAAGGGTGATAGAAACTTAGAAACTGGTTAATCGAGAGAGTCATAAACACAGAAAGATGGTATGTAAGAATGGATTGTTGTTTTGATAGAAAATCAAAAAGACAGAGAGATTGATACTGGTCAGTAAATTGATGTCGGTATGAGGAAGAACTGATTGCGGTCACTGGACCAATGTCGATTACTAATAGAAAATGGAAGAATAAATAAATTATGATTTTTTGAGTTAAATTTGATGAATGGAAGCCCTGAAAGAGGTTGTGTATGAAAAATATGATTTAACGCGCTCAGGAAAAACTGGAATTAACTAGTTGTGATGATTTAATGTTAAAAAAATAACAAAAAGTGGTGAACACATCCTCACAACTCAAATTGTAGAAGATAATAAAGAAAGGCGACAATTGAACAAGAAAAAAGTAAATAAAAATGTTATCCTAGGATCATATTTTTAGTGTTTAGTTGGCTTATGTCTTAAGACTGACTGTGAATGATATAGAATGTTTGGATAAAAAAGGTTCCTAGAAAGCAATATATGGATGGTTTCAATTTTTTTATTGGTGAAGGATCCCTCGATATACCTTACGGTATGTGAGGTCCAAGCTCTGATATGATAAATCGGCCAAAACATTGGGTAAGGCCCACCGTCAATGGGTTTTTAAATCCTTAACAGATTCTTCATGGAAGGGAATGTTTAAGAAATTTGTAGATGGTGTTAAGTGATTTGGATAAGGAGTGTGTGCATGAATGTGAACTACACTTTATTAATAAATCAAAAAATGGTCATGACCTCCGTTGTATGATTGCTACTTAACTATGTGAGAAAAATATGCAGACATATAGTGATGAAATGTAATTGTTTTAAGCCCCAAATCAAAATATGATATTCTATGTAACCAAGAGTGAATAGGAAGAAGGATTAATTTCACTAATGCAAGAATAGAAGAAAGAAGAATAATTTTTTTAAATGCACCAAAATAAGTGTTTCATTTAGAACAATTAGAAAGGAGAAGATTTCCAAAGAAGAAGATTTAGTGAATAACGATTTAGAAAACAGACACATAAAATGTAACCTATATGAATAGAATGAAATCCACAAACGAGGGTCCCACCGCACATGCTAAAATGTTTCACCACAATGTTGCGTATAAAATATAAGGTAAATGTGAGGTGAGGAGGAATACCTGTGAAGTCGAAGAAGTTTGCACACATTTTAGAAGACTAGGATGATCGCGAAGAGCTCCTTTTTGGATTTGAAGGACTACCTATAGAAGCACAACAATACCACAAAATAGAGTTAAATAGCATATGACAGTGGACTTCCTAATGTATGTTATATCTGGGAAGTGTAATACTTCCTAGGAATGTCATCAATCCACTATTTAAAAACAATTTAATGTAAATAAATGAAAGTAAAATAAAGGTCCTATTGTAACAATACAATTTAGGTATCTCATATGCTAACAATAGACTAGATTTAAACTAAATATTGAATATAAAACTAAATCTAGAGAAGGCTAGGTGTTTTCAAGGTTGACAAATGTGGCAGAGGTGTTTAGGAAGGTCTGGGTGAGATTGGGTGAGGTTTGGGAAGGTGTTGTGTAACTTAGGAGCTCGTTGGTCCAAGGTAAATTACCAGTCACATAGACTGGTATCAATTGGGTGACCGATGTTGGTACCTGGTAATAGTCGACATCACTTGGGTGACCAATGCTGTTAGGGACAATTAGATGAGAAGGTTAAAATGGATTTGTTAGGAACTCTCTATTATTGCAAAGAGAGTTTGGAGGGATTAGGCTAGGTGTTAGGATTTATGTGAAGACTCAGAGATGGTAAAATAGGTGGTTGAGAAGAGTACAAGGATCAATAGGAAGGTGGTTAGGTGGAGGTGCTATAGAGGAGATCTAGGAGAGGTAGAAGGTGAAATAAATCAAATAAATGATTAGCAACCAAATTATTGGAAGTAATCACAAGGTAGTGATTACCTACTTTCATATTAGAATTTGGTTGTAGAAGGAATGGTTTTGGAGAAGCAGAGACAAGTCATGATCCCATGCAGTAGAAACAGAAGTCTCTGGACTTCCCTTTGAAAGATATAATGCTTTGGAACACATTGTTAATGCTTGGTGGAGGTTGTGAATTCTTGGAATGATCTTTGGTACCATATTTTAGTGTCTATATTTGTCTTCCTTTAAGTTTGATAATGTAAAAATTACCACAGCTTAAATGAAAAACTTACCTAATTAGTTTACACATAAGTTTGAATTCTTTGCTAAAAGGGAATTTATGGCAAATCCATGACTAGTTGGCAAACTCCATGTTGAAACCTGGCGATCGTTCAAAGTGCATATCATAGTTGTTTATGACTAAAAAAAAACTTAGTTCTAACTCAAAATATATGGCATGATTTAGGATCATTGAGGGTAAAAAGTGCATTCAAAGGAGAATCAAAATTATGGAAATAATGTAGGGGAACTTTTTAGTCATTATCAGGATGATGCTCTTGAATAAGTCTTAGTTCCATGTGTTAGGAAGAGTTATGAATGTATCTTTGGCAAGTTATGTCATAGGATTGGGTGGTGATCAGGGTCCTCAATGTTATGGGTCCATAGAATGATATTGAGAGGTGAGGAAGGAATTATATTATGAAGGACCCATGGATTCCTTCCCCATTCGATAGAGTAAAGATGAGAGGTAGGATAATATCATTCTAATATAAGTGATTGAAATTAGTTATAATTTGTAAAAGCTTTCCTTGATCGGGGTATAAGTTAGTTGAGAGAAGGGGAAATATCATGGTCTATGAAACTCACAATATTTCTTCAGGTGCTTTTCACTAAACCCATAGGTACCACACAACTATAGACGAGATCTAGTCCCAATGTGTTATCACACCTTATATGTAATGACCCATGGTCATGCCCCTATAAGGGTGTTCACACATGTGTTACAATTGGATTAATTAGAATTTTGAGATGTACATGAACTTAATGGGAGTGCCAAGTAATGAGGTCTATGATTTCAAACCCATTTGAGTAAATGTATTTGAAACTACCAACTTGTAAAAGGTCATGAATGAAACACTCCCATGCTCCCTCATATCCCTCTCTAACATTGTGATAGATCATGTATATCTACTGCCTATGTAGAAATATTGTAAATGTATGGTAGAATCTGAGTAAAAAATGTGTCATTTTGAGCTGAAAACTTCCCTCTGTCTGAGAATCACACATAGCCCTAACTATTCTATATGGTTTTGACCATGTTTTTTAATTCTACCTCATTCTCAGTACTCTTGTGACCTTTTTTCTAAGTGATATGATCCATTGTAGGCCATTTGTTCCTAATACTTTATTGACTTCCCCCTCTTTCGAGGTGCATATAATAAAGGTACATTTGAGTGCCACATGTCGGGAAAATATGTGTACCCCCATCTAGAGATTCTGCCATAGGCAATCTGTAGGATAATGTGGGATATGCTAAAGTGGTGGCCACCATTAAGATTCATATACATGCAATTAGGGGGTTGTGCATGGTGGCAAACAAGGAGCATTGTTGATGAAAAAGAAACAAAGCAGGATAAATACATGTAAAGTTAACTAGTATACAATCAAATAATAATTGCAATCATTTCCTAATCTATAGTAAAAAAACAGTGTAGATTAACCCCTAAGATAATCTCTGTCCATACATGTCAATAGAAAATCTACTTGCATGTGTAGGATTACTGGATGCTAAACTAAAAATAGAAAAGCTAATAGACAACAAAAACACAAGGGTTTCAAGTTTTGAAAAATCATAGTAGAAGCATAGTCAGATCCATAAGCATAGATATGAAAACATGGATATGCCTATGGTAGTCAAAAGACCCCATCACTGGTAGAACTGCAACATGTGCCTATACATTACCAGAAGTAAGTGCAGTAGTCACAAAACATGGGTAGGCATAGAGGTAGGTCCAAGTTCAAACATGAGACACCCAATAGGTGGGTGCACAATAACATTAAGATCCCTAGGTATAGGGAAATGAGGATGGGGATGAATATAATGAGACTTATAAGGAAATTTTTGACCTAGAGTGGTAGGGAGGTGATCTAGGTACATCTATTTTTTGAGTTATCTAGTTTTGTATTTTTACTTTATTTCTTATTTCTACAATTAGTAGGTTTCCTAATTCTAGTATTATGTCATATTCATGTAGGTTTTATAATTCTATCATATTTTTGTGTATTTAGGGACCAATACTAAGTAGAGGAATTTGATACAAAAAAAGTCTCGTGGAAATTTTTTTCCCATCCTTGATGAAGGCCCTAAATGATTTATGAGTGGATCTTATTTTTTCTCATAGTTTCGAGTGGCACATAGACGTGTTTTTTTCTAGACTACCATGGAGAAAAAATACTATATAATGATAGGTATATGAATATAACATCAAAGGTGAGGTATAAGCACTATGAAAGGTGATATATACCCATACATGTGGTCACAAAGCTACATCTAGTAGAAGGATGGTGATATAGGAGATTCCCATGAATGGTCCAAGTGAATCTTGACACATGAGTAGGTTAAGGAGCACTCACCACTCTATAATTTAGTCTCATAGGTAGAGGACCATGATTCCTCCTCACTTCTTTAGAGGAGGGTAACATTAGTGATCCTACCTTGTTTATCTAGTCTTACTAATACATATTTTACATGGAAGCACTCTTTTTAGTATTTTTATTTTTGGCCCACATGTTCCCTTTCAGTGTGGAGGTGATGATACTATTATACTAAAATTCAATTCAACCTCTCTCTCTCTCTCTCTCTCTCTCTCTCTCTCTCTCTCTCTCTCTCTCTCTGTGTGTGTGTGTGTGTGTGTGTGTGTGTGTGTGTGTGTGTGTGTGTGTGTGTGTGTGCATAAATAAGAAAAGAAACAAAACACCAATACGTAAACACATGGTGTTATGGGACTTCTTTATGTATTGGTGTTTTGTTTATTTTCTTATTTATGCATACACATATGATCTAATAGATAACATAAATAACAAATGTAATTTTAATGAACACTTATAATCTTGTAACAAAATTTATGGTAATGTAATGGGTGATAGAAAAGCATGCACTAACTATTTTTCAATTAAGACATAGATGGGTATGAACTTGAATGATGGGTGTAAAGAAAATGAAAAAGTGAAAGATGACCAAAGATGAAGGTAGATAAGGAAATCATGATAAATGGAGGTGAATAACATATTGACAAGTGAAAACTCAATTAATTTAATGAATTCTAATTATGAAGTAGAACCATGAAAATATTAGGGGAGTGATAAAGATGTTGGATCGATGTAGAGGTCTAATTTTAAACATTTTGTGTTTTAATCATGATAATACATGTAGTAGAGATTGTAATTATTTTCTACTTTTGGAACTATTTTTCTATGGCATTTAGGAAGCTCTCTTTGTTTCAAATTTTATTATTTTCTTTATCCATGTGTGTATACATGTGTGTGTGTGTGTGTGTGTGTGTGTGTGTGTGTGTGTGTGTGTGTGTGTGTGTGTGTGTGTGTGTGTGTGTGTGTGTGTGTGTGTGTGTGTGTGTGTGTGTGTGTGTGTGTGTGTGTGTGTGTGTGTGTGTGTGTGTGTGTGTGTGTGTGTGTGTGTGTGTGTGTGTGTGTGTGTGTATTGGAATCATACTTGACACAAAATATAGACTAATGTGACTAGGAAGATGCATGGGCTCACCACCAAAGACTAGATGCAAGAAAGTAAGGGTGTCACTCTAGAATCTCAGCATCACATGACTAGTATGATGTGTTGGCTCAACACTAAAGAGAGATAAGGGTGGGTAATGTGGTATATCATATGATTATCTTTCTCATACTTTGATGTTTCTATGTGCATATTTTCTTTTCTTGCACCTTTTTCTTTTGATATTAGGACGAAACCTTTCTCTCATACTTTTCCCCCTTGTAACTAACAATATACAAGGTATCATCATCGATAGCTAGGAAAGGAGATGAAGGTTTCTAGGGGAGAGGTACACCAGTACTTTATGATCAAAGAGAGAAAATGTAGGAAGGTGTGTTATGAAAAAGTATGGTTAATTTAAAATATTTTGGACTTATTAAGGCTTTTGGGATAGTACAAGTCCTAATTGTGATTATCTTAAATACATAGGATTCATTAATTACATCTTTGATATATAATAATATTTCATTTAAATTGCACTCATTGATTGTCAATTGATCATCATTTGTAAATTATATGTTTTTAATCATGTTTAATTAATTAGTTAAGTGATTAAGTATTAATTTAATTTATAACTAATTAATTAATTAATTAATTAGTTAATCAAGCAATAACTAAGTTCCCCTATGTAAATTCCCATTTTAGGAAACATATCCTCTTTAAAACATCATTAACATACTTACATATTTTCCTAAGCCATCTCAAAATTCATACCCCTCTACATGTGATTCATGGAGCATAAAAATCTATCCATCAAGTGATAAATTAATCCCAATGATGTTCAATTTATTTTTGTGATCGTCATAAGTAAGTATTTTTCCCGTGGTTTTTTATTCAAGTTGAATTCATCTTTAAGTTTCATATATTCAAATTTACCTTGGCCATTTATCCTTATTTATTTTAAATATTTAAAAATAATATAATTTAGAGAACCGTGTGGTACATCATGCTTACCATCCTCTAATTTCCTCCAAAATTTTAGTGGTGTAGACCACAAACGATCATGAATTATGCAGATGAAGCAAAAAATGAAAATACATCCTCAATTTTAAGTAGGAAACATTAAGATGTTTTTGAACCACTCATATCATCCTTACCCTTGAGCTGATAGGGGTTTATGAATCCTTTAAATATATAACCTCTTTGATAATATATGAAGTAAAAATCCTCGTGGTATCGTAGGTTTGGTAGATGTCTATCATTTGGGGAAGAATCCACACATCTTTCCCCTTTAAATATATAATTAAATTTCCAAATGTGTCATCTGTATCTTCATGAGTATGACCTACTAAAAGGAACCCAACATTGACTTCTTTAAAAACACCTATGTAGGTTAGAAGTGACATGTATTGGATAGAAATTATTTTTTAATTCATTAGTGGAGGATAAAAATTCATGAACAAAATGCAACAATAGAAACAACGTGAAAAATTCAATCCTTTGAAAACATTTTATACACAATTTTTTTCTAAATATTTACCCAATATGGTCAAAAAAAATTAAATTAACTCATATAGAGGATTTGGATGTATTATCTCCATAATGACCATTCAAAATTAGCATTGAAAATCAGTTCTAAACTATTTCTTCTCTAGAATCAAATACAAAAATGCTTGAAACATTTCAAAATTTAGAATATACAAAAATTAATCACTCTAAATAATTTAATCTATTTTAAAAGCCTTTGCATGGTCAAACACACACTTGATGAAAAAAAACATCTTGGCCCTCCATGGTCAAGTATATGCTTAACCATTGAGGGATGCAAAAATTTGAGCTCTAGAGTATTAGATATCCATAATGACCATTTCAAATTAGCATTGAAATCATATATAAATTAATTTATGTCTAGAGTGATCGTTTAGAAATAACTCTGGAGTTTTTCAACTCCATATTGATTGTTCAAGGGCCCCCGACCCTATCTATCTATAGGGTCTACTTCACCATGGAGGGCTAGAAATATTTGAGCTCTGGAGTATTGGATATTCATAATGAACATTCCAAATTAGCATTGTAATCAGCTACAAAGTGTTAGTACTATACCAGTTGTACAGAAAAATAAGCATGTGATGAATAATGCAAAAAATATAAAATAGAAAAGAATGCAATAAAACAGAGACATAGATTTAACATGGTTCACAAAAAATGGGCTACGTCCACTAGAAATAGCCAATCCTTTTATTCAATCTAGCCAAAATCTCTCTCTCAGTTCCGCCATTGATACAATGAGCCTCATACATAGCGACCCTTTAAAGATATTAGGGTTTTTATCATTTCTGGGAAACATAAAAAACCACTCGTTAGATCTGTGACCTAATAAGAAATGGTCTAGATTTCACAATGCATAAATACATATAAAATGTGGCTTATAACCCCCTTTCAACCCTCATCGCTATCAAGATCCACAACCAACACAAATTATTTTATCTCTAGAGTGACCATTTTGAAATAACTATGCATTCTTTTAGCTCCACATTCATTGTTATAAAATAGTTATAGAGTGACCATACAAAATGATAGTTTCTATAAAATAAATTCTTGAATAAAGGTTATATTTTTATATGAGTTAGGTTTGAATGTCTTTCTTGAGATGTGTTTTCTATGGGTTTTGAGTTTATAGAGAAAACAAAATTATTCATGGATAGTCAAGTTTGTGCTTGTCTAGTTGTAGGGCTATTTTTTCCCATTATTTGATCCTCTCACAGTCATGTGGCCACTTGACCATGTATAGTCATAAAAAAAAATTCCTTTCATGGTCAAGTGGGAACTTGACCATGAGAGGGGAAACTATTGTATATTTAATGAGAAAAAAGACACTTAACACTTGACCATGGATGGAGAAAATTTTTGGCCCCCCATGGTCAAATTGGCACTTAACCATGGAGGGATAAACAAAGTTGAACTCGATAGTATTTCAATTCCATAATGACCACTAATAATTAGAATTTAAAATGACCATGAGGAGGCCAAATATTATATCTTTAATGTTTAAGAGGATGCTTAACCATGAAGGTAAAAAAATATAGCCCTTTCATGGTCAAATGGGCCTTTACCTTGGAGGGAAATGTTTTTGTCCATATATGCTCAAGTGGGTACCTAACCATGGAGGGATAAAAAATTTATCTTAAGAGTATTTTATTTCCACAATGACCATTAAAAATCAGCTCCAGAGTATTTCAACTTTAAAATGAAATAAATAAATGCTTAAATATTTACAATTAAAATATACCAAAATTAATCAATGTAAATATTGTAATATATTTAAAAATCCCTCTCATGATTAAGTATGATCATGACAAGTAAAGTATTTTATCCCTCCATGGTTAAGCGAGTGTTTGACCATTAAGGGATAAAAAATTTTGAGCTCTGGAGTATTTAATCTCAATAATGACCATTCAAAATTAGCGTTGAAAAATGGATCTAGAGTATTTTAACTCCAAAGTGACCATTAAAAAATAAATTCGGAGTATTTCAACCCCACAGTGACTATTTAGAAATATTTTTAGAGTGACCATAATTTTTTTATCTCTATTAAAAGTTAGTACTCAAAAACTTTGAATGGGGTTTGAGTTGTTAGAATGAAAACAATTTTTTTATCTCTAATAATTTTTACTTGTTTTCCACTTGAGGTACAAGCGTCTTCCTTTTATCAATATCAACATAAATAATACTTAAATATTCATTTGGATGAAAAGTGGACATTAGCTTGTGTGGTTGTTAGAATTTTTTTGATACCACTACATCATTTATGTGGTTTTTTATATACTTATAAATTATAGGTGTTTTTAGTGCTTGAATTGATCTCACCCCTTTTATCCAGAGTATGCCTTCGAAAATTGTACTTTGATTAGTTTGCTCGTATAAAAAATGTGTATTTGAAGATATAGTCATGATGAATGTGATTGAAAACTTTATGTTTAGGGTGTTTATCATATTTTTTGGTCAAGGATTGTGAGAGTGTGTCATTAATGAATATTCCATGTGATTTTTCCCTTTCGAATGTTTCCTTAGTTGTCCCTAGCTTAAACTATAGACTACAAAAGCTTCTATGACTTAGTGGGTATTCAAAGACAAAAAAATGGGAAAAAATAGAAGTAAGGAGCACCACTGCGAAGAGAAAGAACATTTTTCACATTTCCCTCTGGTACACCTTTGAGAAAGCACAAGAAAATAAGAAGACTTTAAATTGGGAGAGTCAAACACACAGCTTAAGCACGGGAGAGCAGTCCTGGTGGACTGAAAAGTCAAATAAAAGGGAAAGAGTACACAAGCCTCCATGTGTCACCCAAGCAAAATTTCAAGAGACAAAAAGTATGCGGAAGGGAGAAAATTTCCACATAACTAAGAAGAAGCCCTACATATGGATATTCAGAGCCACGCTACTCTAAGTAGTGCTATAAAAACTAAGGTTATAGTATGAGGTGGGTCGCAAATCACAATCAAACAAGTCACCTCATCTAGTTGATCTACAAAAGGTTTTAGAAAATATGTGATACATTAAAGGATGAAGTGAACACATAGCGAGACACCATTAGATATGCAGTGGTGGTTTTTATTTTGCAAGAAATGTTCATGTCAAGCCTAAGAAGTTCTGAATACAAAAATAGAAGATAATTACATGACAAAAGAGATAAAGATGCACATACGAAGACTGAAGAACAATCCTATGATTTTTTTCTTGAATCATTTGTTTATCTCATTACAACTATTATCTTTATTACATGAAAATTTAATATCATTTTGAATAAGTTTCAGACATAAATAAAAATTGGGGTTTTATAGGGGCCCCAGCCAATAATGAAGAAAGTTGAATACATATTTAGAAAAAAGGACACAAGATGATAAATAACACTCAGTTATCCTTTACTCCTACTTTGACATATCCTCCAAGTGGAGAAATCTTGTTCAATAGCTTGTTCTTCCTTGATATGAATTCATTTGAACCCTATGTTGTCTGAACAAATACAAATAACCTTACCAAATTCTGAGGCATATCCATATCCATCAATGACTCAATGGTCATTCTGGGACTGTTCATGATATTCCCCAACTTGATCTTCTTCTAACAAGAAGATACCCAGTCTAAAAGGTCCAAACCACCTGTAGGAAACATCATTTTCCCTTTTTCCTTATAATGGGTAGATTGACTGGGAGTAGAATAAGGATGAGCCTGTGAAGTGACTAGAATAGAAAGCACTATGTCCCTTAGACCTGGTGGAACAAGAGATATAAAAATAGACCCACACTTGTGACTCCTTGTGAAGGGTGGACGCTCTCTTAGAAGAGGAACAGGCTAAGGTACTGATAATGTTTCCTCCATCAAATAAGCCCATCACATTAAATGAATGGAAGGTTGAAAAGTGTACTTTCCCTTTCCTTCCCTGGTGGTAGATAATGTTGCTTCAGAATGTTGAGGAGATGAAGGTCCTGCTTCCTCCTCATCCAAAATGACAATTGGCTTTTGGAAACTTGATTCCCCCCTCTTCATTTTTGAGGATGGTACTATTATGGTGGATGGTTGGGATGATGCAGGTCCTACTTGACCTTTTTCCACAGAAATAATTATGTTCTCCACTTCATCACCTTTATGAGAAATGATGGGCACAATATCAATGGATGACTTATCATAGAGCACGTAGGACTCCTTGGGAATCTCCATCAGTATGAATTTTTCATCACACAAGAAGGGAGACTGATAGTTGGTTGCCCCTATCACAACAAAACTCATTTCAATCCATAATTTCTTTAACTCTTCTGGGGATTTCTAGTGTTCCACTAGAAAATATGATAGTACATAGATTGGAAGTTGATAAGACAAGATTGATCCTGATCAATCTCAAAAGGAGTGAGAGGTGAAATTTCTAATATGTCAGGGGTCACTTACCATCCCCTGGGTGTTTAATGTTAAACAAGTCCCTAACAAAGGCTTCATTTGGACCAGTCAGATCAAATATTTGGTTTAATTCTTTGAAGTAAACTTCCTTCAAAATTTTCTCTACAACCACACTTGCCATTGTGCCAATAACGGGCTCTACGATGATTCTTCACATTCACGACTGGAAAAATGATGCTTATTGGTGAGAAAATAAATTTGAATTTATAATGAGGGTAGCAAAGACAGGTTGAGTCAAGTAGAATCCTTGTCATTAGATGAAAGATGATTTTTACTCAACTCACATGAAGGGAATAAATTTGAAAGATATTGGCACTATGCAATAGAAGATGTTTGATTGATGTAATATAATCCATGTGGGGATACTCAGCTCTAAAAGGCATGAACACACGTATGTATTGCTCGAGGTTGATTCTCAAAAGGTGAAAAGGATTGTATGTCACATCAGGATGTATGGAAGCACTTGAGAATTATAAAATGGGATTTTCTTACATGCTAAAAGGAAGGAAATTATTAGACAACTTTGAAAAGGGGTGACATGGTGCCCCATTCATACTTAAGAGAGTAAAAACATTATTAGCTCACTTTTTTTCCACTGTGTGTGTGGTTTTTTGCTTAAGATAAGTTAGATGAATAAGAACTATCACCTAAATAGTTCTATAACCAAGCTACGTCAAAATCTAGGCACCATTGAGATGAGAGCTAAACAAGATCAACACTAAGCATAATGCATTTAACTTTGAACTAAGATCAAGACTAACATGCTAAAGTATTCAACCCTCTACTTCTTTAGATTACCAACAAAAGAAAATGGACCTATGTAGACTCCATGACAATCAAATTGATTGTTTTGATCTTCAAGAACTTAGGAATGGGAGCTCATCAAAGCTTGGCTACAAGATCCTTTGAATATTCCCATATGACCCAAGAACTTGGCTATAAAATGCAAGAAAGGAGGCTTAGCTCTTCAAATGGTGAATTTCTCAAGAATAACAAAGAAAATCTTATAGTCTATTTGCTATGTGCTTTGCTTTTTTCTTCTCAAGGAATTTAGGTGTAAGTGTAAAGGTAGGAGGAGAAATATTTATATAGTCTAATGGATAAAGGAATCACTACATCCCTTTACATGTGGGATAATAGGGATGTTGACTAGTTGTGGATAAGGGGGGTTTAGATAGGGTTGATTTAACTTTAGGAGGGTTTAGCTTGTCCTTTAGTGACTCATGTGGATAAAGGGGGCTCATAAATTAATCAACATGATTTAATTAATAGATGTGCAAGCTTATAGAAGCTTTTAGAGGAATATTAGCATGATTTAGACTATAGAAGGGGATTAAATCAATTAAATATTGATTTATTGGTTAAATGAAAGGGGAAGCTAATTAATTAATAATAAGTAATTAGTCTAGATAGAAAGGGGGATTTATCAACGGAAGGTCATTAATTAGGGTACTTTTTGGATAGGTGACTTAATTAATTATCATAGTGTAATTAATTAATGATGATAGGAGAGAAGATGAGCACTTTTGATGATATGTCACAAAGTTGTATGAAAGGTGATAATTAGTGCAATTTAAGTATTTAAATTACTTAGGTGTAATTATGGGTGTCTACATTTTCCCCTCTTTGGGGTGGCGTAAATGACGCCACTTCAAATATAGTAGATGGATGAAATTTTGAAGGGGTAGAAGAAAAATTAGTATAAGTGAGATATGCCCCCTCGAGTGTCGATGCGGTGATGAAGGAATACGATCGATGATCGAAAAAGATGAGAAATAGATAGAAGAATGGGTGGGGGAAGAATGCCCCAGTGAAACAGAAGATTATGGGTGAAAGGAAAGTGATGTAGAAGAATTATGGAGAAGTGGAGAGAATAACTTAGCCTCTAGCCTCTGTATTTGAACAACTTTAGTGTCATCATATTGCCAAAATATATACGTCATCGGTCCTTATAAAAAATATAATCATATGACAAAAGTAAAATGAAATGAAAAGCCATACTATGAACAATTGTCCATTGCTGAAAACACCAACTCAATGCGACATACAAAATGCAATGCAATATGAGAAGGAAACAATCTCATTTAACAGGGAAAACAAGTACGAATGCACATATCCAACCCAAAAATGGTTAAGACAGTTGTACAAATGTTTTGTTATCAATCTGAACAGGCCCACATGTTCGTGATTGACAAAAAGGGTTAAAAATGATGCCCCGTGCAAGGATACATGCAAGGGGAAATGATAATGGACACTGGGTCCAAGTAGAAAGCTTTGTGTGCAACAAAATAGTCCTAAGCAACAAGACGTGCCCCAGAGTATAGACAAAGAAAGCTACTGGATTTATGAATGGTCATGAATCCGGTGATCCACAAGTCATGTAGATCGGGAAAGATATGAAATAAACTAGTAGGATATGAAAAGAATACCATGCGCAAGACACAAGTTTTAGTCGTAATAAGCAAGTTACCTATTTTTGTAGGTTTTTTATTTTTTAAGATTTTGTGGAAAATTTTGCCTTGCCTTATTTTTTTGTATTTTTGAAGTGACATACATACATACATACATACATACATACATACATACATACATACATACATACATACATACATACATACATACATACATACATACATACATATATATATATATATATATTGTTTTACATTTTCTGAAATGTGGTGGACAGTAGAAGAAAATACAATAAATAGAATGAAGTTCCTAGACACAAACAGAAAATGTCCCAAGGGGAAGAAAAAAGAAACAAACGACAAATAATGTCCCTATATAGTGGAAAAATTAATAAAATAATTATTTACGAGAGTGTGGATAAGAAGAAAAATTGCCTAGGAGCAATAAAATTGTCCTAGTGAGAAGAAAGGGGTCTTATAAGGAAAAAATGCCCCAACACGGTGAAAATTAAAAGAAAAATAATTATTTAATTAAAATAATTATTCAACGGTGAACAGAGGACAAAACGGCGGTCAAAAAGAGCCTCCATCCATCACAGGCTTTGAAAAATAGCTTGATATACCTCACCTGGTGGGGGTAAATCACCATGACCAATTAATTTGTTACTGACCACTGCTGAGTTTTTACCGCGAGGCTCTGACAGTGATGAAGACGATGGTGAGAGCATGAGACCGATTGAGACGGGAAGACACAATCTGAGGGTATGAGTGACACACAGATGATGGCGTCTTTGTGAGTATCCTAACCATATTTGTCAATTTTACAATTAATGCCCCTATAAGTAGGAAACTAGGTTAGGGGTGGCGTTGACATGCATGCGCATGGGCATAGGCACACTAAAGGTGGCGTAGGCATCCAAATGGAGATGCAGGCATCCTGGCGTGCATACAAGCATGTGCAAGCACACAAAAAAGCACCTACACACATGTGTATATGCCACACATGTGCATGCATGTGCACACACTACATAGTAGTGCACACACCAAGGGTCCATGCACACATGCATGTGCAAGCACCTGGATGATGGTGCAAGCACCCATAGGCGGTTGCACACATGCGCATGCATTAAAAGGATGGCACACATGCCATAAGGTGTGCATACCCCCAAAAGGGTGTGCACACACCCCAAAGGGCATATAGGAACACTTGGCAGATGGAGGAAAAATAGAAAAATGCCAAAAATGATGGCACTTAGAAGAAAATTTAGGATTTTTGGGTTAACCCTAAAAAAGATAGCCAAAATTTAGAAGAAATGTTAGTAACTTACACATGGACTAATTTTACAGAGACGCTTGCCACTACTTCACATGCATGAGTGTCATTCATGCATTGCAGATCTGGAGGGGAGCTTGTAGCGACAAGACCAACGTGCAGTGGCCATACTCCTAGAGGTAATGAGCCTTGGTCCCATATCCCAGATTGCATCTATTACTTTAGATCATGGGCTACTTACTGCATTGACTGAGCAGTGGCACAGTGAGAGTCAGTGTTATAGGATCCCTACTAGAGAGATGACCATGACCTTGGAGGACATGTGGCAGATTCTCTGCATGCCTATCTTAGGCTCATTGATCGAGTATACTAGCGACCTGGGGTGGATCAGGGAAGTTGTTAGTGCTCTGTTTGATAGAGATAATATATCGCATGATAGTATGACTGTTGTATTTCATGAGTGCATCATCGATCTGACACTGCATCATGGGCCTTTATACGCGATGTCACTTACCACTGGGTTTTTTCTCACTAATAAGACTAGGACATCCTTTCCTAGAGGGCTGATGAAATTAGTACATGGGATCTTCAGTGGTGAGTGCCATTATTGGGGCCAATGCATACTGGCATGTATGTACTTGGAATTTACATCTTATTACCTACCACTATCAAAAGATGGTGGAACCTGCCTCTCTGCTGCAGATTTGGTCATGGGACCACATAACTATTAGGCACCCCATAGGCACACTACATGTCAGAGCTCCAGAGGATCCATCCTATATGGCATGGGTTTTAGTAGGTGATGACATACAAGGTCACCTAGTAGTTTATACAGATATCGATGAGAGTTTGATGAGCTATTAGATAGGGATATCATATGGAGACCCTACAGGAAGATTCAATGTGCCATTAGAGGATGTAGTGGATCTCACTGTTTATACAGTGGAGCATTTCCTTCTCATCAGTCATAGTTATATCATTGAGTTATACAGGGTAAACAACTGTCAACGATATCTAGGCATGGTGCAGGGGGTTCCACAACTAGACTTGTGGTATGCCCATTGAGACTCTGAGAGGTCGACCATGGGGCTATGCATATAGGTGACCTGAGTGAGGGCCAAGTTTTTACAGGTGCTTCCATAGGTATGGGATCCAGTGTGACAGGTTATATATCTGGGCACCACTGTAGATTACTAGGCTTGGTATGCTACTATTTTACCATAACGTTTG
Source organism: Taxus chinensis (assembly GCA_019776745.2). Classification (NCBI taxonomy): domain Eukaryota; kingdom Viridiplantae; phylum Streptophyta; class Pinopsida; order Cupressales; family Taxaceae; genus Taxus; species Taxus chinensis. Next base: position 382,257,804 of record CM034156.1, on the reverse strand, counting down.
ACTATCCTAGATGAGGCTTGAGCAACAGGTACTTGACCACTGAGAGAGCTCTGTCATGGCGGGGATGAGAGAGATGATGCAGTGGCCCGTGACCTAACTGATCTATTTGATGGGTTACCACATGATGAGAAGGGTGCCACACAGGGACAGGGACAGAGGCCGCTGGGGCCTACATAGTTTCCCCAGCTTAGATTACAAGAGCAGGGATAGTCATTTAGAGCTGAACAGGGACAAGCCCTGGTGGTGTAACCAGTGGCACAAACACCCACCTTAGAACAGTAGCTATAGTAGGCCCTAGCAGAGAGAGACCAGGCCATCGCAAAGAGAGACCAATCTCGAGTATAGATTTTAGCAGTGGTAATGGAGAGTGATCAAGCTCAGGCTCAGGTTAGCCAGGGAGGTGACAGTGCTATTCACTTTAGGCAGATATGACAGATGGCTCAGGTGATAAGCCTATATCAGCAGACATAGGCCTAGCTATAGCCTATGATACTGGAGCGAGACAGGCTGAGAGCAGAGTGTGTAGTGGGTTAGGCCAAGCTTTCCCAAGCCTCAGCAGAGATAGCATCTTTTAGATGCATAGATGGCACAGTAGCAACTTCCTAGACTCACAGAGATTTAGCTATAGTAGATGGTAGAGAATCTTACTATAGATCGTTATATTTTGAGGTAATTATGGCTTAGTTGTGGGCACCTTCCTATAGCCATCAGTTGAGTATAGGGACCAGGTTAGAGAGGCCTCAAGCCTTAGTGGAGCAGCCACAGGGATAGGGAGGGAGACCAAGCGATGCCCGCGTTATGTTAACACCATGAGAAAGACCATCTGCCCCATCTGAGGTCTCAAGTCAGCCTTGATGATTGTATTGACACATACACCTTTTAAAGAAGGCTATGAGCATATTGTGCTCGATGTACACCATTATTTATTTGCATAGCAGTTTTGACACATGCCTCTTATGAAGGCCTTTTTGATGTACCATGGTTTTGACACTTGCGTCTGATGAAGGCAGTTGTATTCTTCAATCGATGTATATCATCTTTTTTTTATGCCTCAGATGAAGGCATTTTTGATGTATAACAGTGATGTATATCCATTTTTGATAAAAATATACCACGCACATGTATATATATGGACATTTTTTTGACATGATATATGTGTTTATGAGATGTTGGACTTTTTTTTTATTTCTTGATGGAGTACATGGATAGATAGATGTGTTTGTGATGTTAGCTGATTTGATTTCACATGTATATGTATCCCGATTTGTTGATGTATCGTATGTGTTTTGATTTCTAGATGATAGATCTTGTAGAGTATATCAAATGTATTTGCTTATGTGATGTTTCAAACTTAACGGACAGGATGATATGATGATATGGCTGTGGGGGGGATAGATTTTGATATTTTTGATCCCTCTTTCCCTCATTTGATGATACGATATGTGATGACTAGCTTAGCATTCATGTATGATGTATACTTAGCTTTTTCTTGATATATGATGTATAGATGATGTTAGATGTGATGATATTGATGGAAATATGATGATGTGATAAAAAAACAATGCACATGCAACAAGCAAACACAATCAAATGCTAACAAAGAACATAATGAACCAATACAACACTATACCATGATTCACTAGCATGTAAAAAGACACTTCAATATGCACAAGTAAGAATAAATCTAACCTAATCAAGAAAAGATAAATCTTAACAAAGTACGTGTAAGAAAAAAAACAAATGTACAAACATGAAGCAACTATACAATTAATCAAGCAAATAAATAAAATAGACAATGTAAGTAAACTAAAGTAAATGTTTTTGCAAGATTTGTTTTGTGAAACAATTTTCTATTATTTTGATTTATGTGAAACAATTTTCTATTACTTTTCTATTTTGTGAAACAATTTTCTATTGTTTTTGTGTTTTGTGAAACAATTTTTGAATGTTTTTGTGTTTTGTGAAACAATTTTTAAATTTTTTTGTGTTTTTCTAACAGTTTTCTAGAGCTATGCACAGGTAACCAAGAAAGCGTGGGTTCCCCCAACGTTAGATGGGGAATATACAAGGGAAAAAGCCATGTGCTTATAAATAAGAAGGTGGAGTCGCATAAGTGTCCCTAGCGTAAGATGAGGAATAGACAAAGACCATGCTCTTCATAGACAAACAAAAGGAGAAAAAGTTGGATTAAGGCTTGACAAGATTGGGCTCACATGGAATCTTAAAGGCAGAACTAGCCCTAGGATGAGTAAAAGTACCCTTCAGATGCAAGATGCTTGTGAACAATGAATCCTCCCAAGGTGTCAGAAACTATTTTAACCTAAGGACCTATCAAGAGTGCCACAATTGCGTGGTTTTCACTTATGGATGACCTTTTTTCTCTTTTTCCTTTTCTCTTTTTAAAAATTTTATTATTATTATTTTACCATGTTTTTTATTTTGCTTTTTCTGATTTTACACCATGTTTAAGCATAGAACCACTTAAGGTGAATGGCATTCATGGGCTCACGGAACTCATCACCATTAGGGTGAGCAAGTTTGTATGCTCATGTGTTGTACTTGGCCATAATAACATAAGGTCCTAACCAATGTGGTTTGAAATTTCCTTTCTTTTCTCGTTCTTCCCTTGTGTTGAATTGATTCTCCTTCATGACCAAATCACTAACCTCAAATTGACGAGGTATGATTCTTTTGTTATAATTTCTAGAGACTCTGTTCTAGTACACTTTGAGGTGATTAAGGGCGTGGATGGGCTTCTTGTCTAGGAGCACTAACTGAGCCAGTCTATCCACCCGGTAATCTTCATCCTTATCCAAATAATCCCTAAGAGAGATTCTTAGGGAAGGAAGATCAATTTCTAATGGGATGATAGATTATGTTCCAAATACCAGGGAATATGACATCACACCCCTAGGAGTGTGAATAGAGTTCCTGTAAGCCCAAAGAGCTGGGTGGATTTTAAAATGCCAATTATGACCTGTCTTATTTACCATCTTCTCCATTATTTGCACCAAAGTCTTATTAGTGGCCTCGTCTTGTCCATTGCCTTGGGGATAATATGGCGTAGACCATTTTAACCTGATTTGGAACCGATGACAGAGATCCTTTACCATTTTGTTCTTGAATGAATTTCCATTATCAGTAACAATGGCTGTAGGTATACCACATCGACAAAATGATATGATTCATGATGAATTTGGAAATATAAGCTCCAAATGTTAGTAACTAACACATGGACTGATTTTATAGAGATGCTTTCTAGTGCTTCATATGCATGAGCGTCATTCATGCATTGTAGAGCTGGAGGGACGCATGTGCCGACGAGACTGGCATGTGATGGCCATAATCCTAGAGGTGGTGGGCCTAGGCCCTGTATCCCAGATGCCATCTATTACTTTAGATCATGGGCTACTTATTGCATTGGCTGAGCAGTGGCACAAAGAGAGCCAGTGTTTTAGGCTCCCTATTAGAGAGATGACCATGACCTTGGAGGACATGTGGCAGATTCTCCGCATGCCTATATTTGGCTCATTGATCGATTATACTAGTGACCTGGGGAAAATCAGGGTAGCTATTAGTGATCTGTTCGATAGAGATGATATACCGCATGACACTATGACTGTTGCATTTCATGAGTACATCGTTGATTTGACACTATACCAAGGGCCTTTATGTGTAATGTCACTTATCAATGGGTTTTTGCTCACTGATAAGACCGAGACATCCTTTCCTAGAGGGATGATGACACTAGTACTTGGGATCTTCAGTGGTGAGTGTTATTACTGGGGATAGTGCCTACTGGCACATCTATACTGGGACTTACATCTTATTACCTAACACCATCAGAAGACGGTGGGGCCTACCTCTCTACTGCAGATTTGGTCATGGGACCACATAGCTATCGGGCACCTCATAAGCACACTACATGTCTAAGCTCCAGAGGATCCATCCTATATGGCATGGTTTTTAGTAGGTGATGACATACAAGGTCACCTAGTAGTTTATACAGATATCGATGAGAGTTTGATGAGCTATTAGATAGGGATATCATATGGAGACCCTACAGGCAAATTCAGTGATTAGAGGATGTAGTAGATCTCACTGTTTATACAGTGGAGCATTTCCTTCTCAGCAGTCATAGTTATATCATTGAGTTATACAGGGTAAACAACTGTCAGCGATAGCTAGGCATGGTGCAGGGGGTTCCACAACCAGACTTTTGGTATGCCCGTTGAGACTCTGAGAGGCTGACCATGGGGCTATGCATATAGGTGACCTGAGTGAGGGCCAAGTTTTTACAGGTGCTTCCGTAGGTATGGGATCCAGTGTGAAAGGTTATATATCTGGGCACCACTGTAGATTACTAGGCTTGGTATGCTACTATTTTACCATAACGTTTTACTATCCTAGATGAGGCCTGAGCAGCAGGTATTTGACCACCGAGAGAGCTCTGTCATGGCAGGGATGAGAGAGATGATGTAGTGGCCCGTGACCTAATTGATCTATTTGATTGGTTACCACATGATGAGAAGAGTACCACACAGGGACAGGGACAGAGGCCGCTAGGGCCTACATAATTTCCCCAGCTTAGATTACAAGAGCAGGGATAGTCATCTAGAGCTGCACAGGGATAGGCCCTGGTGGTGTAACCAGTGGCACAGACACCCACCTTAGAACAGTAGCTATAGTAGGCCCTAGCAGAGAGAGACCAGGCCATAGCAAAGAGAGACCAATCTCGAGTATAGATTTTAGCAATGGTAACGGAGAGTGATCAGGCTCAGGCTCAGGTTAGCCAGGGAGGTGACAGTGCTATTCACTTTAGGCAGATACGACAAATGGCTCGGGTGATAAGCCTATATCAGCAAACACAGGCCCAGCTATAGCCTATGATACTAGAGCGAGACAGGTTGAGGGCAAAGTGTGTAGTGGGTCAGGCCAAGATTTCCTGAGCCTCAGCAGAGATAGCATCTTTTCAATGCATAGATGGCACAGTAGTAACTTCCTAGACTCACAGAGATTTAGCTATAGTAGATGGTAGAGCATCTTACTATAGATCGTTATATTTTGAGATAATTATGGCTTAGTTGTGGGCACCTTCCTATAGCCATCAGTTGAGTATAGGGACCAGGTCAGAGAGGCCTCAAGCCTTAGTGGAGCAGCCACAGGGATAGGGAGGGAGACCAAGTGATGCCCGTGTTATGTTAACACCATGAGAAAGACTATCTACCCCATCTGAGGTCTCAAGTCAGCCTTGATGATTGTATTGACACATTCACCTTTTAAAGAAGGCTATGAGCATCTTGTGCTCGATGTACACCATTATTTATTTGCATAGCAGTTTTGACACATGCCTCTTATGAAGGCCTTTTTGATGTACCACGGTTTTGAAACTTGTGTCTGATGAAGGCATTTTTATGCTTCAATCGATGTATATCATCCTTTTTTTATGCCTCAGATGAAGGCATTTTTGATGTATAACAGTGACGTATATCCATTTTTGATAAAAATATACCACGCACATGTATATATATGGACATTTTTTTGACATGATATATGTGTTTATGAGATGTTGGACTTTTTTTTTATTTCTTGATGGAGTACATGGATAGATAGATGTGTTTGTGATGTTAGCTGATTTGATTTCACATGTATATGTATCCCAATTTGTTGATGTATCGTATGTGTTTTGATTTCTAGATGATAGATCTTGTAGAGTATATCAAATGTATTTGCTCATGTGATGTTCCAAACTTAATGGACGGGATGATATGATGATATGGGAGTGGGGGGGATAGATTTTGATATTTTTGATCCCTCTTTCCCTCATTTGATGATACGATATGTGATGACTAGCTTAGCATTCATGTATGATGTATACTTAACTTCTTCTTGATATATGATGTATAGATGATGTTAGATGTGATGATATTGATGGAAATATGATGATGTGATAACAAAATTATTCACATGCAACAAGCAAACACAATCAAATGCTAACAAAGAACATAATGAACCAATACAACACTATACCATGATTCACTAGCATGTAAAAAGACACTTCAATATGCACAAGTAAGAATAAATCTAACCTAATCAAGAAAAGATAAATCTTAACAAAGTACGTGTAAGAAAAAAAAAACGAATGTACAAACATGAAGCAACTATACAATTAATCAAGCAAAGCACTGAACAGGACCATGTAAGTAAACTAAAGTAAATGTTTTTGCGAGATTTGTTTTGTGAAACAATTTTCTATTATTTTGATTTATGTGAAACAATTTTCATTACTTTTATTTTTTGTGAAACAATTTTCTATTGTTTTTGTGTTTTGTGAAACAATTTTTGCATGTTTTTGTGTTTTGTGAAACAATTTTTAAATGTTTTTGTGTTTTTTTAACAGTTTTCTAGAGCTATGCACAGGTAACCAAGAAAGCATGGATGCCCCCAACGTTAGATGGGGAATATACAAGGGAAAAAGCCACGTGCCTATAAATAACAAGGTGGAGTCGCATAAGTGTCCCTAGCATAAGATGAGGAATAGACAAAGACCATGCTCTTCATAGACAAACAAAAGGAGAAAAAGCTAGATCAAGGCTTGACAAGATTGAGCTCACAAGGAATCTTAAAGGCAGAACTAGCCCTAGGATGAGTAAAAGTACCCTCCAGATGCAAAATGCTTGTGAACAACGAATCCTCCCAAGGTGTCAGAAACTATTTTAACCTAAGGACCTATCCAGAGTGCCACAATTGTGTGGTTTTCACTTATGGATGACCTTTTTTCTCTTTTTCCTTTTCTCTTTTTTAAAATTTTTATTATTATTATTTTACCATGTTTTTTATTTTGCTTTTTCTTATTTTTGCACCATGTTTAAGCATAGAACCACTTAAGGTGCATGGCATTCATGGGCTCACAGAGCTCATCACCATTGGGGTGAGCAAGTTTGTATGCTCATGTGTTGTACTTGGCCATAATAACATAAAGTCCTAACCAATGTGGTTTGAACTTTCCTTTCTTTTCTCGTTCTTCCCTTGTGTTGAATTGATTCTCCTTCACGACCAAATCACTAACCTCAAACTGAGGAGGTATGATTATTTTGTTATAATTTCTAGAGACTTTGTTCTAATACACTTTGAGGTGATTAAGGGCGCGGATGGGCTTCTTGTCTAGGAGCTCTAACTGAGCCAGTCTAGCCACCCGGTAATCTTCATCCTTATCCAAATAATCCCTAAGAGAGATTCTTAGGGAAGGAAGATCAATTTCTAATGGGATGATAGATTATGTTCCAAATACCAGGGAATATGGCATCGCACCTGTAGGAGTGTGAATAGAGTTCCTGTAAGCCCAAAGAGCTAGGTGGATTTTAAAATGCCAATTATGACTTGTCTTACTTACCATCTTCTCCATTATTTGCACCAAAGTCTTATTAGTGGCCTCGTCCTATCCATTGCCTTGGGGATAATATGGCGTAGACCATTTTAACCTGATTTGGAACCGATGACAGAGATCCTTTACCATTTTATTCTTGAATGAATTTCCATTATCAGTAACAATGGCTGTAGGTATACCACATCGACAAATGATATGATTCATGATGAATTTGGAAATATAAGCTCCAAATGTTAGTAACTAACACATGGACTGATTTTATAGAGATTCTTTCTAGTGCTTCATATGCATGAGCGTCATTCATGCATTGTAGAGATGGAGGTACGCATGTGCTGAGGAGACCAGCATGCAATGGCCATAATCCTAGAGGTGTTGGGCCTAGGCCCCGTATCCCATATGCCATCTATTACTTTAGATCATGGGCTACTTATTGCATTGGCTGAGTAGTGGCATAATGAGAGCCTGTGTTTTAGGATTCCTATTAGAGAGATGACCGTGACCTTAGAGGACGTGTGGTAGATTCTCCGCGTGCCTATATTTGGCTCATTGATCGATTATACTAGTGACCTAGGGAAAATTAGGGTAGCTATCAGTGATTTGTTCGATAGAGATGATATACCACATGACACTATGACTGTTGCATTTCATGAGTACATCATTGATTTGACACTACACCAAGGGCCTTTATGTGTAATGTCACTTATCAATGGGTTTTTGCTCACTGATAAGACCAAGACATCCTTTCCTAGAGGGATGATGACACTAGTACATGGGATCTTCAGTGGTGAGTGTTATTACTGGGGATAGTGCCTACTGGCACATCTATACTGGGACTTACATCTTATTACCTAACACCATCAGAAGACGGTGGGGCCTACCTCTCTGTTGCAAATTTGGTCATGGGACCACATAGCTATCGGGCACCTCGTAGGAACACTGCATGTCTAAGCTCCAGAGGATCCATCCTATATGGCATGGGTTTTAGTAGGTGATGACATACAAGGTCACCTAGTAGTTTATACAGATATCGATGAGAGTTTGATGAGCTATTAGATAGGGATATCATATGGAGACCCTACAGGAAGATTCAATGATTAGAGGATGTAGAAGATCTCACTGTTTATACAGTGGAGAATTTCATTCTCAGCAGTCATAGTTATATCATTGAGTTATACACGGTAAACAACTGTCAACAATAGCTAGGCATGGTGCAGGGGGTTCCACAACCAGACTTGTGGTATGCCCATTGAGACTCTGAGAGGCCGACCATGGGGCTGTGCATATAGGTGACCTGAGTGAGGGCCAAGTTTTTACAGGTGCTTCCATAGGTATGGGATCCAGTGTGACAGGTTATATATCTGGGAACCACTGTAGATTACTAGGCTTGGTATGCTACTATTTTACCATAACATTTGACTGTCCCAGATGAGGCCTGAGAAGCAGGTACTTGACCACCGAGAGAGATCTGTCATGGTGGGGATGAGAGAGATGATGTAGCGGCCCGTGACCTAACTGATTTATTTGATGGGTTACCACATGATGAGAAGGGTACCACACAGGTACAGGGATAGAGGCCGCTAGGGCCTACATAGTTTCCCTAACTTAGATTACAAGATCAGTTATAGTCATCTAGAGCTGCACAGGGACAGGTCCTGGTGGTGTAGCCAGTGGCACAGACAACCACCTTAGAATAGTAGCTATAGTAGGCCCTAGCAGAGAGACCAGGCCATAGCAAAGAGAGACCAATCTCGAGTATAGATTTTAGCAGTGGTAACGGAGAGTGATCAGGCTCAGGCTCAAGTTAGCCAGGGACGTGACATTGCTATTCACTTTAGGCAGATACAACAGATGGCTTGGGTGATAAGCCTATATCAGCAGACACAGGCCCAGCTATAGCTTATGATACTGGAGTGAGACAGGCTGAGAGTAGAGCGTGTAGTGGGTCAGGCCAAGCTTTCTTGAGCCTCAGCAGAGATAGCATCTTTTCAATGCATAGATGGCACAGTAGCAAGTTCCCGGACTCACAGAGATTTAGCTATAGTAGATGGTAGAGCATCTTACTATAGATCGTTATATTTTGAGGCAATTATGGCTTAGTTGTGGGCACCTTCCTATAGCCATCAGTTGAGTATAGGGACCAGGTCAGAGAGGCCTCAAGCCTTAGTGGAGCAGCCACAGGGATAGGCAGGGAGACCAAGCGATGCCCGTGCTATGTTAACACCATGAGAAAGACCATCTGCCCCATCTGAGGGCTCAAGTCAGCCTTGATGATTGTATTGACACATACACCTTTTAAAGAAGGCTATGAGCATCTTGTGCGCGATGTACACCATTATTTATTTGCATAGCAGTTTTGACACATGCCTCTTATGAAGGCCTTTTTGATGTACCATGGTTTTGACACTTGCATCTGATGAAGGCAGTTATATTCTTCAATCAATGTATATCATATTTTTTTTATGCCTCAGCTGAAGGCATTTTTGATGTATAACAGTGATGTATATCCATTTTTGATACAGATATACCAAACACATGTATATATATTGACATTTTTTTGACATGATATATGTGTTTATGAGATGTTGGACATTTTTTTTATTTCTTGATGGAGTACATGGATAGATAGATGTGTTTGTGATGTTAGCTGATTTGATTTCACACGTATATGTATCCCAATTTGTTGATGTATCGTATGTGTTTTGATTTCTAGATGATAGATCTTGTAGAGTATATCAAATGTATTTTCTCATGTGATGTTCCAAACTTAGTGGACAGAATGATATGATGATATGGGTGTGGGGGGGATATATTTTGATATTTTTGATCCCTCTTTCCCTCATTTGATGATACGATATGTGATGACTAGCTTAGCATTCATGTATGATGTATACTTAGCTTTTTGTTGATATATGATGTATAGATGATGTTAGATGTGATGATATTGATGGAAATATGATGATGTGATAACAAAATTATTCACATGCAACAAGCAAACACAATCAAATGCTAACAAAGAACATAATGAACCAATACACCACTATACCATGATTCACTAGCATGTAAAAAAACACTTCAATATGCACAAGTAAGAATAAATCTAACCTAATCAAGAAAAGATAAATCTTAACAAAGTACGTGTAAGAAAAAAAAACAAATGTAAAAACATGAAGAAACTATACAATTAATCAAGCAAAGCAATAAGCAAGACAATGTAAGTAAACTAAAGTAAATGTTTTTGCAAGATTTGTTTTGTGAAACAATTTTCTATTATTTTGATTTATGTGAAACAATTTTCTATTACTTTTCTATTTTGTGAAACAATTTTCTATTGTTTTTGTGTTTTGTGAAACAATTTTTGAATGTTTTTGTGTTTTTTGAAACAATTTTTAAATGTTTTTGTGTTTTTCTAATAGTTTTCTAGAGCTATGCACAGGTAACCAAGAAAGCGTGGATGCCCCCAACATTAGATGGCGAATATACAAGGGAAAAATCCACGCGCTTATAAATAAGAAGGTGGAGTTGCATAAGTGTCCCTAGCATAAGATGAGGAATAGACAAAGACCATGCTCTTCATAGACAAACAAAAGGAGAAAAAGCTGGATCAAGGCTTGACAAGATTGGGCTCACATGGAATCTTAAAGCCAGAACGAGCCCTAGGATGAGTAAAAGTACCCTCCAGATGCAAGATGCTTGTGAACAACGAATCCTCCCAAGGCGTCAGAAACTATTTTAACCTAAGGACCTATCCAGAGTGCCACAATTGCGTGGTTTTTACTTATGGATGACCTTTTTTCTCTTTTTCCTTTTCTCTTTTTCCTTTTCTCTTTTTTAAAATTTTTATTATTATTATTTTACCATGTTTTTTATTTTGCTTTTTCTTATTTTTGTACCATGTTTAAGCATAGAACCACTTAAGGTGCATGGCATTCATGGGCTCACAGAGCTCATCACCATTGGGGTGAGCAAGTTTTTATGCTCATGTGTTGTACTTGGCTATAATAACATAATGTCCTAACCAATGTGGTTTGAACTTTCCTTTCTTTTCTCGTTCTTCCCTTGTGTTGAATTGATTCTCCTTCATGACCAAATCACTAACCTCAAACTGACGAGGTATGATTCTTTTGTTATAATTTCTAGAGACTCTGTTCTAATACACTTTGAGGTGATTAACGGCGCGGATGGGCTTCTTGTCTAGGAGCTCTAACTAAGCCAGTCTAGCCAACCGGTAATCTTCATCCTTATCCAAATAATCCCTAAGAGAGATTCTTAGGGAAGGAAGCTCAATTTCTAATGGGATGATAGATTATGTTCTAAATACCAGGGAATATGGCATCACACCCGTAGGAGTGTGAATAGAGTTCCTGTAAGCCCAAAGAGCTGGGTGGATTTTAAAATGCCAATTATGACTTGTCTTACTTACCATCTTCTCCATTATTTGCACCAAAGTCTTATTAGTGGCCTTGTCCTGTCCATTGCCTTGGGGATAATATGGCGTAGACCATTTTAACCTTTTTTGGAACCGATGACAGAGATCCTTTACCATTTTATTCTTGAATGAATTTCCATTATCAGTAACAATGGCTATAGGTATACCACATCGACAAATGATATGATTCATGATGAATTTGGAAATATATGCTCCTATTACATAGGTTAAAGGGATGGCTTCCACCCACTTGGTAAATTATTCAGTAGCCATAATAATGTGGGTATGGCCATCAGATGAATTAGGGGTAAGATTCCCTATTAAATAAAGTCCCCATTTAGAAAATGGCCATGGGGTGGTGATGGGTTGCAACGGTTGTGATGGAGAATGGATGGAATTTCCATACTTCTGACAAAGTACACACTTTCTTACATATTTGCAACAGTTGGTTTCTATGGTAGGCCAATAGTAGCCTACTCTCAACAATTTTTTGACTAGAACCATTCCATTAGTATGTTCTCTGCACACCCCTTCATGCACCTCTTTGATTGCTTGGGCCAACATCTGTCATATCGAGACAACATAACAGATTCCCATCATAGCCATGACGATAAATCATACCTCCTAAAAAAGTATACCGAGCTATTTGGCGAATCAGGATTTGTTTCTGGGAATGGGAGATTTCAGGAGGGAACGTGTTATCTTTGAGATAGGTAAATATTGGCTCATACCATGGGGAATTGGGACCAAAAACATCACAAGCCAGACATGATTCTAGCATGTCATACATAGGTTGGCATAGATTTTCCATAAAGAATGGCATGTCATTACTTTCTGGTAGAATGTGGAGCATAGAACCCACTATTGCCATAGCATTTGCAGATCTTTTTTGCACTCTTGAAATTTATTCAAATGTGATGTGCACAAAATACTCTTTCAGATTTTCTACCAGCTTCTTTTAAGGTATGAGTTTCTCATCCTTAACCTTGTTTTCATCATTAACTTGCTTTATAATTAATTGAGAATCACCCACAATATTAACATGATGAATATCTCATTTCATGGAGAGCTTCATCCCTGTGATAAGTGCCTCATACTCTGTGATATTATTTATGCAAGGAAAACCAAGATGAAAAATCCTGAGGTATGGGGTTACCAGAAGGAGTAATGAGGACCACACCTACACCTAAACCATGAAAAGTAAAATGCCCGTCAAAGTGTATCTGTCATATGACAGATTCTTCAATGTATAGCAATGAGGCATCTAGAAGATCCAGATTCAAAGGTTCAGTGCCTTGAAAAGGTGCTTCTGTTAATTGATCAATGAGTACTTGTCCTTTAACCGAATTTTGATGCACAAACTTGATGTCAAATTCACTTAGCATAATGATCCAATTAGTCATTCTACATGTGAGGGTGGGTTTAGAAAGAAAGTATTTGAGCAGCTTAACTTTGGATATAAGCTTGGTTTTGGTGTTTAACAGATAATGACAAAGTTTTTGCAAGGTAAAAACTACAGCCAAACAAGATTTTTTTAATTTGGGCATAGTTGAGCTCATAAGCGATGAGAGTGCAACTAAGGTAGTATACCACTTTTTCTTTTTGACCAAGGTTGTATTGGGCGAGTAGCGCACCAATAGAAAATTGAGTAGTAAAGATATAAATTAGGATTGGCTCACCAGGAGTTGGAGGCATGATGATAGGAAGATTGGCTGAGTATTGTTTAAGAAAGGTAAAGGCCTACTGTTACTCTGGTCCCCAGATGAAGGAGACATCCTTTTTAAGCAGGTGGGTGAACGAATGACACTTATCGGCAAGCTAGGAGATGAAGTGACGAATAGCCTATATTTTCCCCTGTAAGCTACGTAATTGCTTAATGTTTTTAGGAGGAGGCATCTCAGTAATAGCAGACACTTTAGCAGGGTCTACCTCAATTCCCCTTCTTGATACAATGAAACCCAACAATTTTCCTGATAGTACACCAAACACACATTTGTTTGGGTTCAGCCGAACCTTGTACTCACGTAGGCACTTAAAGATACATCACAAAATAGCAGGGTGATCCTCCCTTGTCTTAGATTTTCTGAGGATGTCATCCACATAGTCTTCCATGATATCATGGATCATATAATGGAAAATTACCATCATTTCCCTCTGATAGGTAGCTCCTACATTTTTGAGACCAAACAACATTACCTGATAACAAAAGGTACCCCAAGGAGTTGTAAAATTTGTCTTGTGTTGATCTTCATCAGCTATCTTGAATTGGTTGTAACCTAAAAAGCCATCCATAAGAGATATCATCTCATATCCTGTCATTGAATCCACAATCATATCAATATTGTGTAGTGGAAAATCATCCTTAGGGAAAACCTTATTAATGTCTCTAAAATCTATGTAGATACTGATCCCGACAGGATTTTTCTAGACAGGGATGATGTTGGATATCCATTTTGAGTAATCAATGGGATGAATGAATCCTTCTGCAAGAAATCTTTCTAATTCCTCTTTGACCATGAGAGCCACCCTTGGGTGCATCCTTCTGAGCTTTTGCTTAATAGGCTTAGTGTCTGCATGTACAACTAAGTTGTTCATGACCAAAGTTGGATCTAAGCCTGAAATATCCTTATAGGACCATGTAAATACATTGATAAAATCCTGTAGCAGCATGGTGAACGTTTTATGTTCCTGTACCAAGAGTGAAGCTCCTAATTTTACTATTTTTGGGTCCTCTTCTATGCTAATGTTTACATCAATAGTTTCCTCTACTAGTAATTTTGAAAAGTCCTCCATATGCGTAGGATCGGGAGGAAGGTTGAGATATTTGTCCAAGGATGTCTCCATGATATTTTCATCCTTGGCATCGAAACTTTTATCATCCTTTGATTTTTGCACCTATTTTTCTGCCAGTGCCTCAAAGAGGTTTTCACTGTGTGACTTAGACTTTGATTTTTACCGAGGCTTTGCGTTAGAACTTTTTCCCTTGCTTTTTCTTAAGTTTTACTTACCACGAAGCTCAACCTCCTCTCTGAAGTAGGCGCAGGTATCCAAGTCAATATAGAAGCCCTTTTTGTGGTCTCCAATGGGAATTATATCCCAAATGCCCATGAACTCTGCGATAGCTTCATCATTCTCAAATAGATCTAGTGACATATGATGTTGTTGGTCCCATTCAACAAGGGAAGGGTAAACAAGGTCAAGTGTAGGTTCCGTAAGGGTTATGGTTAGGACAATGGTATTCATGAATAGGTTTGTGGAGGAAAGATCCTCATATTGGCTATAATGGGAATCTGTATCACTATCTAGATAGTCAGAGTTATCCTCACATTCAGAGCAGGTAGCATCTTGATCATTGGGATGTGCTCCATAAGGGAAAATTCCAATGTTATATCTTTCCATTTTAAAATGTGGGAGAGGCGTGGGTTCTCATTTCTTCTGCATCCTAGGCCCTTGTAGCCCATGGAGTACATCATTCTACTAGATTTCTCATATTCAAAGGTTTGATAACAGGTTAGCCGACTATCCTCTAGGACCCAAGTCATAGGTGGATCCAAAAAAAATTCTTCATCCAACAAGCCTCCAGGTAAAAAATGACCCAATAGTTTGCTCATTCCTATGTTGTCTGAAATGATAGTTGGATCGACCTCTAGTCTTAGGTAACAATGAGAGGTCTGAAACTAGGAGGGCTTGTTGCACATTATATTCTCCATAACCATATTCTAGAATCTTCATCTCCCATGAATCAAAAGGAGAAGTGGATGTAGAGGCACCATGGGCATAAGAATTGAGAGAATCTGAATCTACCAGGGACTCCATGGCTTCATATTAGAGAGGAAAAACTATATCGGTGGAGGGAAATGCATAGGTACCTTTACATGTAAAACTATTAAGAGCTCTACAATGTGCGAAGGGCTCTGAATCTCCTTGTATTGTGATAGTGTGTCCCTTGTGCTTCAGTTTAATGCATTGATGGAACATTGATGGCACGGCCTGCATGGCATGAATCCATGGTCAACCTAGAATCATATTATATGGAAGTTCCAAGTCCAGGACATGGAAATTTGTTTGATGACAAGTGGGACCAACTTCCATGGGCAACATGATTGTGCCCGCTAACTCCCTTTCCACGTTGTCATAAGCAGTTATAGTAATGATGTTTGACTCAAGGTCTACTTCAGTATGTCCCAGTTGTTTAACCAAATTTAATGTGCATATATTAAACCCTGATCCATTGTCCATAAGCACCCGTTTGATCTTCTTACGGGTAAAAAATACCTCAATATACAAAGGGAGATTATGCATTGGATTTTTAGTAGGGATTTCCATATTATCAAAGGTAATGTGTTCCATTGGTACAATGTTTGATACCACAGCCTAAATATGTGTAAGATCTACCTCTAGTGGCACTCTTGACCCCTTAAGAGTTTGATACAAAATTTCTTTATGCACATTTGATATCTTAAGAAGATCCAAGATCGAAATCTTGGTAGATGTTTTCTCAATTTTCTCTAAGAGGCCATACCTACCATTTTTCACGGTTGATGGATAGGGTTCAAGAATCATGAGGTGGGCATGCCTTGTTACTGTAGTGCAATACTTTCCCTTGATGTAGATAGTGTTGACAAGGTCACTAGGAGAGTGAATATATCCAATAAGAGAATCACAATTATTGTTGTCTCTTTTGGTATATAAATAATTCACTGTTTTATAACTCTGGGATGACTCTCCCTGATCTGGCTTTAACTCTTCTGATTTACCATGTTTGGGGAATGGCTCTTTATATATCCCTATCTTTTCATTAGGTGTCTGATTTTTCTCTGGTTTTTTCACCTCTATCTCCCCATTGTCGATGAGGTCTTGGATATAGTGACGAATTCATAGACATTTATCTATTTTATGTCCCTTAACATGATGTAATTCACAATAGTCATGCTCCTTATACCATGATGGTTTTGGAGCACTGTCATCAAGGGGTTGTGTTATGGGATAAGTCACCATGTGAGCCGCATCCAATTGTTTTAATATAACCAAAAAAGGCTCATTGAGAGGAGTGAACATTATTCGCTTTGGTGGTGGTTGAATAGGTCCTTTGGTTAGTTTAAAAGGTTGACCAGTTTGAACCATTTGTACATGTTTGGAATCTGTGATCCCATCTCCCACCACGTTTTTGTTTTTGTTAAATATCTTTGGATTCTTTGTAGGTTTAACACTTTGATTATCCTTAGATTGTGACTTAAGAGTTCCTTTGGCAATAAGATATTTCTCTATTTGAACCCCTTTTTCAACGACCTCATCAAAAGTGTGAACACAATGCATTTGAAGGTGGAAAGCAATGTCTGGATTTAGATTGGGTACAAAGATACTTACCAGTTGTTTTTAGGGAAAGCGCAAGGGAATCGGCTAGCTATCCCTCTACACCATTGTAGTAAGCTGGCGAAAGTCTCATTAGGGTGTTGTTTTGTGCCACATAAATCTGTCATGGTGATATCACTTCCTATATTGTATGAGAAGTGATGCACAAGCCTCTCTGCCAATTCTGGCTAGGTAAAAATAGACCCCCGAGGTAAACGAGTAAACCACTCTAAGGCTTGACCTCCTATACTCTTGGGAAAGAGTTGTATAAGATAATTATCACTATAGGACATCTCTTGACATTCCATATAGAAATCATTGACATGATCTCGTGGGTCTCCCTTCCCTCTATATTTTTCAAATTTCGGCATGTCAATTTTTTTAGGGAAAGTTTGAAGTGTCATAGCTTTTTCAAAAGGATGGGGACATAGTTATTCATATTGATAATTTCTAACGCTTCCCACATTGCTCTCTGTAATACTTGCGAGTGTTGCTTTCATAGATTGTACTTCTTGTGCAAGTAATTGTTCTTTAGTAGGAGAAGTAGGGATATATACATGATGGTACTCTGTGTTGTCTTCTCCTTGATTTTCCCTATGAAGTTGACTAATTTTGACCTTAGGCCTTGGATTTTGGACATTATTTCTTGCTTCCTTTTGTACATGAGAGGTTATCAAGGCTAATTTTTGGCTAAGGTTACTAATTTGTTGTTGAATAGTGACCTCTTCTTCCAAAGGTTCCTCTTCTTCTTCATATTGTGGAGGTTCTTCAACATTCTCGTGTCCTGACCTGATTTTATGTGGCACTTTGATAAAGGGTATTCTATGTCCCACTATATTATCATTTCCCACATTGGAGGTAGAAGCATGTCCGTGTGTTAAAATATCCTCCATGTTGATAAGAGGTCACTCCTCCTCATTAGCGTTATTTGTAGGTGGGATTGTTTCATTTTCAGTGGGAATTTTGGCCCCCAATTCTACAACCCATGCTAGCACCCTATCCTTGTTTCTAAAAAGGAACTCATCTAATAAGGTGGGGTCACAGTCAAACTCTGCATGTGGGGATGTCAATTCATCACCACTATGATCCATCATGTCTTCTATCTCTTTTTCTGTGGAAAATAGAGGCCCTAGATCATTTCCAATAAAAGGGTTTGACCCTTGTCTATTTGAGGCTTCCCAAGCTTGTGATTTTTTTACCTCATATGTTTGCTTCTTGAGCCCTAATCATGTTTTAGGAACCATGATGTGTAATAGTTTCACTAAGGTAAGTTGTAAATGTGTTAAAAAAATTGTGGCCACACCTACGTGAAATGCAAGATGAATGCCAAGAATATGAATGAGTATAAATGTTAGAATACCAATGTGATAGAATGATAAATCAACAGTGGCACAATGTTTGGTACCTAAGCATATCAAATGAATGAAGTACTTCCTAGACTGTTACTTCAAAAATTAGTTGGTGTCGCAATATAATTAACAAGATGTCCTCACTTATGCTAAGTTCAAGGGAATGAACAAGATGTAAGTAAATACAAGAAGTTAATGTGACCTCCTAACAAGGTATACTAGAAGCAAGCCCAAATTCAATTAATACATATATGCCAAAAATTTCTAGTTACAATTTGTGAGTGACACAACAATGTCGCCAAGATATGTTAACCAAACTTTGTGAGAAAGTAAGGTATTGATATCAAGATGATATTGATATAAGACGCATAAGTGGTAACACGTAGCACTCTTCAAAATTGAGGTAGCAATACAATCAAACCAAAAGCTTAAATTATAATGAAGAACTGTTAAAATGTATATAGTGTAACCTTATAATATAGATATTTAGGTCAAGTTTACAAGAAACAAGACGTAAATACCAAAATTATAGTTATACGATATAAACAAGGTAACCTTTCTAAGGAAGTTCAAGATGATGAACCATGCCTAACTACGATGACAATCCTTACATGGGTATCAAGATCACAAAGGCCACCAATGATATGAATATGCCTACACACACTTTAGATGTTTAACTTACCCAGCCGCAAACATGGATGGGTGTAAACGAACAAAAAAGTGGCAGAAACAATCAATTAGCAATGCAAAGGTAGTCACCCTTCTTTTGATCAACAAAGTGTCAAAAGAATGTGAACGAAGTAGATCAAAATGGGATGAAAAATGTTGGATTTACTTTGGCAGAGTTTCACCTCACCTTAAGGCAAGTGAAAAATTAAACAAAAGTAACGCTTCCCATGTTTCGTGATGAATGATGGCTCACAACTCAACACTGTTTTGAAATGGTCAAAGTGGGCTCCTGGCCAAAGAATATCTTCCTAGGTGGTTCTCTCTTCCTAGGTGTTAGAAATTTGTCTTAAGCGAGCGTGATTTACCCAAATAGTCCCAACTATCTTGGGAGTATCTAGGCTTTACTTTACCCCCTTCGAGCATAAAGGGAAACTAGTACGTCCATGTGTGCTCTCCATGGGGTCGTCATACAAACAACCTGTAACACTATTTCACAAGGAAATACTAGTTAAGTAGGTAGTGCAGAGCACTTCCCGTTTTGTCCACAAGGTTCCCTCTTGTGTGGACTATTTTGGGGTTCTTGGTACCACCCCCATTTTTGTATCTTAAGGCATTATTCCAAAGGGGTTATGTTCCAGTTGAGCGGATAGGGACGTACCCTTTTCCAAAACCTATAATAGAGTGTTTTGACTATGTTGTTCTTTTTATATTTTTTAATTTTGATGTGGTTTTCTTGAACACCTTTTGGCAACTTGTACGACAACTGTATTGGTATTTTTGACTTTGTTTCAATTCCACCTTTCTTTGACAAGTGTGTGTTTTGGTATTGCATAATGGGTTTAGTAATTTTCCATAAAAAGAGAAAATATCATTTCTGATTCTCAAGATCATCTAAGGACGCAAGAGAAGAGCATACATGACGTTTTCAAAATCCAAGAAGATGCTAAATGGAAAAACACTTAATTCAAACACACCAAGTTAACTCATTCCGATTCAGATATTCCTAACAATTTTAAAGCATCAAAAAGACCTAAGAATCATTTATGATTCCCAAGATCACCCCAAGGGACGTGAGAGAAGAGCATACACAACCTTATTCTCATAAGAAAACATGAAAAAGTTTATCTAATCTAGAAAAATCATGTAAACATACACTATAAAATAGGCATTAATTGGATAAAAACCTGCAAAGAAGTTAGCACCCTAACACCCTAATTTTAAGAACACTAAAAGACACCTACACCCCAGTTTAGGCATGTGCGTGCAAGTTACGGTAGATGCACCACTCTATGTTTTCTGACTTACAGTGCACCTATGCCACCAGAACGGTGTGTGTGTTAGGATTAGGGTGTGTGCACCAAGGAGGTAAACAATGGTATTTGGATCAGACAAAGCACCTGCACCATGGTTAGGGCATGTACACCATAATCGATAAAAAAAGTTTTAGGTTCTGACAAAGCACCTGTGCCACCAGAAAAATGCCTACACCACCAAAGAGATGAATGTGTGTGCACCGGTCTAACAAGTTTTCATGTTGTAGTGAAGGTATAGTATGAAATAATATCTTCACCCAGGTTATTACACCTATTCCCTGGTTAGGGTACGTGCACCAGGGTTAGTGCATGTGTGCTCAGGTCAGCAAATAGAGATTCAAACTTTGACAGTGCACCTACACCACCCAAGAGGTACCTGTGCTAGAATAAGTATGTCTGTGCCCCTATTAGTGTGCCTATGCCACTCCTGAAACCAAAGTATGGTAAAAAACACAACACAGCTCACAATACTTCAAATTTTAACAAGTTAGCTTGAAATTGGCAACAACCCATTAAAATGCTAGCAATAAATTAGAACCTACACATATAATACTAGCAAAAATCCCAAGAAATTGAACATTATTTACTATATGTGCATATCAAAGGTTAGCCAAAAATAATATAATTCAAGCTAAAAAAATTCTAAGGGACTAGGGATCCATCCCACTAGGCATGCCATATGTGTGCACGTATTTTTTTTTAAGCTAAGTTAGATGAATAAGAACTACCACCTAAATAGTTCTATAACCAAGCTAAGTCAAAATCTAGGCACCATCAATATGAGAGCTAAACAAGATCAACACTAAGCATAATACATTTAACTTTGAACTAAGATCAAGACTAACATGCTAAAGTATTCAAACCTCTACTTCTCTAGATTACCAACAAAAGCAAATGGACCTATGTAGACTCCATGGCAATCAAATTGATTGTTTTGATCTTCAAGAACCTAGGAATGGGAGGTCATCAACGCTTGGCTACAGGACCCTTTGACTATTCCCATATGACCCAAGCACTTGGCTAGAAAATGTAAGAAAGGAGGCTTAGCTCTTCAAATGGTGAATTTCTCAAGAATAACAAAGAAAAGCTTATATTTTATTTGCTATGTTCTTTGATTTTGTATTCTCAAGGAATTTAGGTGTAAGTGTAAAGGTAGTAGGAGAACTCTTTATAAAGCCCAATGGATAAAGGAATCACTACATCCCTTTACATGTGGGATAATAGGGATGTTGAGTTAGCTGTGGATAAGGGGGGTTTAGATAGGGTTGAGTTAATTTTAGGAGGGTTTAGCTTGTCCTTTAGTGACTCATGTGGATAAAGGGGGCTCATAAATTAATCAAGATGATTTAATTAATAGATGTGCAAGCTTATAGAAGCTTTTAGAGGAATATTAGCATGATTTAGACTATAGAAGGGGATTAAATCAATTAAATATTGATTTATTGGTTAAATGAAAGGGGAAGCTAATTAATTAATTAATAATAAGTAATTAGTCTAGATAGAAAGGGGGATTTATTAGCGAAAAGTTGTTAATTAGGGTACTTGCTAGATAGGTGACTTAATTAATTATTGTAGTGTAATTAATTAATGACGATAGGAGATAAGATGAGTGATTTTGGTGATATGTTGCCGATTTACAGGAAAGGTGATAATTAGCGCAATTTAAGTATTTAAATTTATCGGGCGTAATTATGGGTGTCTACATCCACATGAAAGCAAAATATGAGATATTTTAAAGAGTATAACAATAAATTAAGTTGTATGCTATAAAGAGCAATATTCTCTCAAAGGATCATGTTTTGGGGGGGAAAGTTGGAAAGTGAGCGAGTGAAATTGTATAAATGCGATGAGAATACTCTCACATATGGGCGTTAAATTTTTTTGAAATTTTTAGAAAAGAAAGGCGTAAAATGAGAGAAACCATTTTTCCAAGATCTTGTTTGAGAAACCTGTTAATTTATTTATCTTTCAAATCAAATCATGTCAAGATGGTTGCAAGTGTACAACCATTGAGAAGAATTAAGACTGTAAAAAATAATTTCCCTTGCTAATGAATTTGATGATTTCTGAGTTAATTGTGTTTGATCGTGAGCATTGTTGTGTTTAGTTTTATTTTAAGATATTTCAAAGTATTTATTCATGTTCTTTTTGCAATCTTATGTTAGGAATCCCTCTGAATCACATAAGACCTTTTTCTTGTGGTAACACTATGGTAATTACAATTGCATTGTGAGGAGAGCTTTCATTCCATTGTTTAATAAATAGTGTTAAATTCAATGTGCTTAAATTTTTTTGATGAATAACGTTTGTAAGTATATGAGTGTATCTTAGGTGTGATAGATTAGGGATCCTTCATGTTTTATTGAGTTTTTGACATGATATTTTATGTTTAAGTTCTCAAAGATTATGTGAAACTGTGTATTCTTGGGCTTCCATGGATGCACATCTTCTTGTTTAAGGTTCAGTGTTAGTTTTTTTAAGTTTTCTTATGTTCTCATTTGGTAGATCTTCCAACACTTATTAAAAGTTCTCAAAGATTTAGTATAATCAACTTTATCCTATTTAATTCCCCACCAAAATACATCCATAACTGATAAATCCTACAAGAACTGTCGTTATTTACACTGCTTATCCATAAATACTAAGCATAGTATTTGAATTCACCCATCCTTTACACAAAATATGCATGAGAAAGCTATTTTTATTGCTTTCTTTAGTAATATGAACCTTGTCTAGGATACATCTACATTTTATAGGGTGACAAATCATGAGATTTATTTTATGTAGAATTGACCATGTCTTCACAAGGTTATTTCTCAATGTCCTAAAAGGATACTCAAGTATTGTTGATCCATTCTTTTTCCTTACAAAAAAAAATTACAAAATGGGTCCTCTCACCCTGATTGAAGGTAGAACCTAAAGTAGTAGGGTAGGTCAAACCCTTAGCATGGTGTTATCCAACTTTTCCCAAGCTCAAGTAACAAATATACAGTCAGATCCTTCCCTGGCTATAAAACGATTCAAATTTTGATCTATCTTTCTCTAAGCATCCTACTCAACCTGTTTATGCTTCTTGACTTCAAAGGGTGAACTTATTTGGTTACCAACACCGCTCTGACACCATTTCTTACGACTATTTGTGCAAATACAGATAAATATCGACCTCAGGTAACATGTGAAGTATATTTGAATGAAAATTTATGATCTATATTCAATCCTTTATCTGGCTTTGCAAAAAATAAGCTAAATAAGAACTCAATTGCTTGATATTTTCTTGTTTTGAGGAGGCTTTCCATTAAATATCGCTTGGCTAGGATTAAATGTTGATAAAGGATGATGCAATTTGTTAATATTTGTTGAAATAAGTGTTTAGATTCAATTAACGCATTATTTCAAGTGGTTTATACATATAAGATACAAGATCTTAGTGGTGATTCTATTTATCCCAGAGAAATTCAGTAAATACCAATAGCTTAAGTCTCTATTTCTGAGGATTTGTTGTAAAAATTTTAAAACTTGAAGGAAGAAGGTCTTTCTTTAAGTCAGATCCAACTAGAATTTTTTTTCCAAAACTGGGGAAAACAAGTCAAGTAAGAAGACAAATCTGGACACCATTACGTGGTTCAGAGACAGAAATAAATGTAATCCCTACTCCTGATTTGGATTAGCAATTAGTTGAAGATTACTCTAGAGCATCTGATACTTTTGAAACACATAGCCTAAGAGGTATTTTTCAATCCCCCTTTCTGAGGAAAGCCTTCACAATCAAGGTATTTTTCAATCGCCCTTTCTGTTGTTTCAAGTTATTAAGGTTCACTGTGAGAGGGAGTTATTAAGGGATTTATCCCTGGGAGATCCTACTGCATTATTCCAAAATCCAATAGCTACCACTAACATTGTTAACCTCATTGTTTTCAATATCCCCATCAATAACATGGCTCAACCTCTACCTAGACTCCCCTTTGTTGTAAATGTATACTGACCCATAATTTTTTGGGTGATGGTGGGATATCCAAATGCAATACCAAATGCTCTAAGAAATAGGTTGCAAAAGTTTCAAGGAAACAATGCTTTTAGTAGTGACCAACATCTCAGGATTTTTGTTAACATCATGGAAGATTTTGAGATCAAACATGAGGATGTCTATGTAAAAATGTTTATCCATAATTTATAATAATATGCCTGATATTGGTATAAATCTTTGTTGGATAATTCTATTAATTCTTGGCTCACATTAAAAAATTATTTCAAGGAAAAAATATGTCAATAAAACTGATCTAAGGTTTCTTTTATTTAAATTTTAGAATATTAATAAAAACCCTAATGAGCCTATTCAATACTTAATGCCAAATTCAATAAAAAATTAAATAGACTTCCTGTAACATTGAGACCAAGTGATGAGTCTTGCTTAATTAAATATTGTGATGCCTTTGATTAGAAGATAACATATTATCTAAGGGACAAGGACCCTAAAAATTTGAGGAAAGCCTTCACAATGGTGGTGCAAATTGATAATAATATCAAGGCCGTAAGAAATCCTCCTAAGAGGGAGAGTTTTAAGTTGATCAATCCTAAGAAGCCTCAAGAAGGCATGGCAATGGATCTAGAATTAATATTTAAAACCTTGACAGGGGCAGTAAAAGAAATTTTATACAAAATTGTCAGGGTGGATAAGGGAATAGGACAAAGATCCTAGGGCCATAATTAGCCTCAAGGGATAAATAGGTGGTCATCCAAGAGGTGAGATTAGAAATGAAGATAGAGGAAAGGGACATATGGGATCAGGAAGTAACCAATAACCTTAGAGAGAAAATAAACTTTTTCGTTGATCCATTGACTTCAAATATGTCTATGGTTGAAGAGGCACATGTCATTGACTGGTGTGACATATCTTTTTTACCCCATCCTCCATATGATCCAAGTGAAGGGGATGGAGAGCCTGAAGATGATGCCACTTTTGGAGATGTTTGTATGAGGGAATTTCTTGATGATTCATGGTGTGGGGTTTCCTCCACTGAATTAATAAGTGCTCGAATTGTTGAGGGTTTTTGGGATTGTGTCCATCGGACCTCTCCTCTTCCTTCTACTGGTGATGTTGAGATTGATATGGTTTAGGATTTCAAATTTCATAATCATGAATCTGAGTACTTAAGAGCTCTAATGATTAAGAAGTATGATGGAGGAATTCCTTTTTATGAGTACCACCAACTTCTGATGAATGCGTTATTAGCTCAAGAAAAAGAATACAATCTCAGAAGTAGAATTGTCAAAGGAGGAGGGCCACAACCCAAACCAAAAAATCCCCTTCTCACTAATATCCCAAAATATCCTCCCAAGAAGTATACGTCTAACAGGGGTCCAATTATTCCCAATACATCATATACCCTTATCTGTTCCCAAGCTATGAATATTCTCATACTGTAGGAAGAATCAGTTACTATCCCTCCCAACGTAGGGTGACCATAATATACCAGTTGTGATATGGCTTAGATTTTCAGTCAGATTAAATTCATTATACCTATTGTTGAATTTATTAGGATCTCGTAGCATATGCAAAGGGAATTTGAGTATTTGGGATTCGAGGATGAAGTAGTGCCCCCGAGTAAGGATGCAATCAGTTTGGACACTCCCCCTGTCATTGCAGAGTTGGAAGTTTTGTATGCATTAGAAAACTTAGGAGAGTCTCCTGAAGTGTATTTAGGTACTTCTCTTGTTTAATCCCAACTTGTTTTTTATCCCTTTTATACTACCTTAATCATTAAGTACATGCTTGTGCATGATTGTATGTTTGATTCATGGGCTTCGTGTAATTTGATGCCTCTTGAAGTAATGAATGAATTGAACATAAGGTAATAACAACCTTTGGAAAGTGCACTGCTATGGATTCAAGGGAAGTACCAGTGATTGGGTATGTGAAAGGTTTAGTGGTGTAATTGGCAACTTATCCTAGTAAGTTTTTAACCATGAATGTAGTCATTGTGAATTTCCCTACTAAAGGGGGTATGTTAGTGTAAATAAAATGGGTTACCAGTGTTAAAGGAAGTGTGCAAATGGATATTTCATACTCCACCATACCACTAGAGGGAAATCTAGTCAAGTTGTATGGGGAGAAGAAGATGTTGCACCTAATTGAAGATCCTAGTAAGGCTACTTATGAAGTTCTGTATATAGATGTTGATGTTAATAATTTTGTTGGGTATGCATATTTTTAAGAACACAGTATTGGTAAGAGTAAATGTCTTGAACAAATTGGTGCTCCATAGAATTTTATGTTTGATGAAGCTTGCTCCAACTACGTAAATGGTGCAAGAGTTGTCCTTTTATATCCAATTCAAGAAAATTTTAATTTCTCCTTCAACCTTAAATTTGAGTGCACAAATAATATTGTAGAGTACGAGGCATTGATTTTGGGATTAAGGATTGCATGGAGATATGGTGTCAAGGACATAGTTGTTAAAGGAGACTCAAATTCCATGGTCAAACAAGTTAGAAAATTTTATGCTACAAAGAATCAAAGGATGAAACAGTATAAGAATGTGGTGTGGGATTTTATCAAAATGTTTAACTCATTTAACATATTATATCATGACAGAACTCATAATGTTGCAACAAATAGGTTGGAAGTGCTTAGATCCAAGTTTGAAAATTGCATTATTTCTCCTTATTTTGACTATAATGTTGAAGTATTGTCATGACCATATGTCCTTGATAATGTGAAACATTGGCAAGTTTTTGAGTATTTTTCCCAGGTTCAGATGTTTTTTCATAATGAAGGAGAATTTACCAACCAATGTATGGACTGGGAACTAATGGTTTCTATTTGTGATGGTAAGGAAACCCTGTTTGGAAAGGATATCATTCAGTTAAAACCCAATAACATTCCCAGAGGGTTGGTTTCTTTAGAATCAAATTTTGATAATGCTGACAAGGTGGTTCATAGACACATCTTTGCTTCAAGAGATGTTGAAGAATTTAATTTGGGAACTAGAGAAAAACCTAGAAAAGTATGGCTAGGAATTAATTTGAGAAAGAAGGAAAATTAGTTTTATGTTGAATTGTTAAAAAGGTACCAAGATTTCTTGGCATGGTCTTACTCAGAATTGAAAGGATATAGGGATGATCTTTTTCAACATGAAATACCTTTAGAACCTAATTTTAAACCATTTAGGAAAATCATATGCCAATTAATCCACTTCTCTCCCTCAATATGCAAGAATAACTTAAAAAGTTAAGGGATGGAGGGATAGTACATCCAACAAGATATTCCTCATAGGTGGAAACTTTAGTGCCTATAAGAAATAAAAATGGAGACATAAGGTTGTGTATGGATTTCAGGAATTTGAATAAGGCCTCAATTACAGATAACTATCCATTTCCTAATATGGATAACATGCTGCAATTAGTCACTGGGTATGAGTTTTTGTCTACGTTGGATGGCTTCTCAAGGTATAACCAAGTGGTTGTAAAGCCATTAGGATGAATTAAAACTGATTTCACAACTCCATGGGGTAATTATTTATATGTGTGAATGCCTTTTTTTCGGATGAATGTTGGGGATACTTTTCAAATAGCTATGGGTGTTGCATTATCAAGCTACATTAATTATTTTATTGCAATTTACCAAGATGATGTGACAATTTTCTCTTAGAAAATAAGTGATCACTTGAGTCACATAGAGAATATGTTAATTATATGTAGAGAATATGACATCTCATTGAATTCAAAGAAGTTCCATTTTGGGGTTCAAAAGGCAAAATTATTGGGGCACATTGTGTCAAAAGAGGGGATCATCATTGACCCTAAAAGAGTGGAATCAATTGGTAGAGTTCCTGTCTTAAAAATTTAGAAAGGGATTCTCTCATTCTTTGGTCAGATAAATTCTATTAGGATATTCATTTCTAAATTTGTTGAGATGACTATTCCCATTACAAGCATGCTAAAGAAGGACCGGCTTATCAAGTGGGAGGAAGGATCTCTCCAATATTTCACTAGAATTAAAGAAGCAATGAAGACTGCTCTAGTATTGCAGCCCCTAATTATAATAAGGTTTTCCAGATATTCTCCTTTGCATCCTAGAACACTATTGCATTTGTACTGTTGCAAAAGGATGGAGAAGGAAATGAAAGACTCATTTCATTTTTCAATAAAGCATTATAGGGAGATGAATTGAAGTATACCATCATGAAGAAGTATGCCTTTGCTTTGGTAAGAAAAAATAATTTTTTTAGGCCTTATATCTTGAGCTCTAAAATTGTTTCCTATGTTCCCCACACTATGGTCAAAGAAAATATATCAAAGATGGAAATTTCCAGCAAGAGATGTTGGTGGGTGAACAAGCTATAATAGTATGACATGGATATACAAACCACAAAGTTGGTTAGAGGTCTAGGTATTGAAAAATTGATGTCCAAAAGTGATGGAAGTCAATGAAATTGAAGAAGTAAAAATGGATTTCCATGAGAAATTAATCAATATCACATGGTATAAGGACATAATATTTTATGTCAAGAATTTGGAATGTCCAAGGTATATAGATAAAAATCAAAGAAGGAAACTCAAAATATCCTCCCAAAAATATATCATAACTAATTATGGGTTGGATTGGAATAATCTTGAAGGGGTTATTTTGAGATGCATCACAGAGGAAGAGGCTTGTAAATTGATTTTAGAATTCCATGGAGGAGTATGTGGAGGTCACTTTTCTGGAAGAGTAACTACCCACAAGATCTTAAGGGCAAGTTATTGGTGGCCCACACTTTTTAAAGATGCAACCTTGTTGGTTAGAAAATGTGAATTCTGCAAGAGGTTCTCAGGAAGAATGAAAGCTTCAGGTGCTCTACCCATACAACTGACATCAATAGAAGCTCCCTTTAAACAATGGGGCATTGATTTTATTAGAGAGATCTCATATCCGTCAAGTGCAGGGAACAAATGGATATTGTTGGCCACTGATTATTTTACCAAGTGGGTTTGAGTTATCCCCACTAAAAGGGTAACTCACCATATTTTCATGGATTTTATCCTGAATCATATAATTTGTAGGTTTGGAGTACCTAAAAAATAGTTTTTGATAATGCAATGAGTTTTAGAGATAATCCATTGGTAAATATGTGCCAATAATATGGTATAAATATAACATATGCATCTAACTAAAAACCTCGGGGGAACGGTCAAGATGAATCAAGAAACAAGAATTTGCTTAAGATAATCAGAAGAACAATGGAGGTTATAAAAAATAAATGGGGTGAGCAGTTGAAATTTTATTTGTGGGAAGATATAATTACTACCAAAAGAGCCACTTGAAAGAGTTTGTTTGAATTATTTTATGGATTCCAAGCTCTTTTACCCGTACCTATATCGTTATATTCTTATCAGTTCATATAGTAGCTTGAGGATGAAGAGTTGAACCCCTATGAGGATAGGATTAATCAGATGGTTGAGTTGGATGAAGAAAGAAGGTAGTCTCACCAAAGACACCTAAGGTTTAGAGAGAAACTCAAAAATTATTTGATAAAAAGGTGACTCCCAAGACTTTCAATGTTGAAGATCTTGTTTTACTATGGGATAGAAGACACGAAGATAAAGGAAAACATGGTAAATTTGATGCTTTATGGATGGGTCCTTATTGTATTGACATAAAAATTGGTGAGAATACCTTTTTCATGAAATACTTGGATGGATATTTTCTCAAATTTCATGTTAATGGCAGGAATCTAAAGCACTTCTTGGATTGATTATGAACAGGGTGCGCATTCCTTTATAGTGTATAGTCCTTTCACTTTGTTTTTTGTTTTTTGTTTTTTTTGTTTTTGTTTCACTTTTTGATTTCTTAGTCTATAGTGACTAGTTGCCTTGGTTTCTTGGTCTGTTTTTGTGAAATGCGTTGATGTTGTTTGACCTAGTGTGTACTTTGAATGACTCTGTAACCCTATGAATTTTGGCACTTGGTTTGTTGTATGTTTAGTCTATGTGGTTTTTGTGGCACCTATAGGGAGTTCCCCTCCCTGAGTTCAAGCTGGTGTTAGTTCTCGAGTTCATCTCACCCATTTTATCTAGATTATTCCTTCGAAAATTTTACTCTTACTATTTTTCTCGTATAAAAAATGTGTATTGGAATATAGTCATGATGAATGCAATTGAAAACTTTGAGTTTAGGGTGTTGATCATAATTTTCAGTTGAGGATTGTAAGAGTGTCATTACTGAAGATTCTCTGTGATTTTTCCCTTTCTAATGTTTCCCTTGTTGTCCCTAGTGTAAAATTCAAACTACAAAAATATTCTATGACTTAGCGGGTATTCAAAGACAAAAAATTGGGAAAACACGGAAGTAAGGAGTACCACCATGAAAAAAAATAAGATTGTCCACGTGTACCTCTAGTGAACCTTTGAGAAAGTACAAGAAAATTTGGAGCCTTTAAATTGCAAGAGTCAAACAAGTGGCTTAAGCATGGCAAAGCAGTCCCAGTAGGCTGAAAATTCAAAACAAAGGGAAAGAGCGCACAAGCCTCCACATGTCACCCAGACACAATTTCGAGAGAGACCAAGTCTACGGAAGGGAGGAAATCTTCGTATAAATAAGAAGAGGCCATGTGGATGGATATTCAGAGTCACGCTACTCTAAGTAGTGCTACGAAAACTAAGGTAATAGTGTGAGGTGGGTCATGAATCAAAATCAAACAAGTTGCCTCATCCGCTTGAGCCATGGAAGGTTTTTGAAAATATGTGATACATTAAATTATGAAGCAAACACATAGCGGGACATCATTGGATATGCATTAATAGTTTTTATTTTGCAAGAAATTTTGATCTCAAGCCCAAGAAGTTCTGAATATAAAACAGAGGATAATTGCATGACAAAAGAGATAAATATGCACATACGAAGACTAAAGAACAATCCTAGGCTTGTTTTCATGAATCACTCTTTTATCTCATTACAACTATTATCTTTGTTCCATGAAAATTGAATATCATTGTGAAGCAGTTTCATACATATTTGAAAAAAAGGACACAAGAAGAGAAACAACACTTAGTTATCCTTTACTCCTACTTTGAAATGTCCTCTAAGTAGAGGAATATTGTTCAATAGCTTGTTCTTCCTTGATATGAATCCATTTGAACCTAGAGATTTTTGAACAAATAAAACAAACCCACTAGATTATGATACATTTCCATATCCATTAATGACTCAATGGTCATTCTAGAACCATCCATGATATTCCCAATTTGATCTTCTTCTGAAAAGAATATACCTAGTCCAAAAGGTTTGAACCACCTGTAGGAAACGTTGTTTTCCCTTTTTCCTTGTAAAGGGTGTACTGACTAAGGAGGATATTATGAAGTGGCTGGAAGAGAAAGCATTGTGTCCCTTGGACCTAGTGGAACAAGAGATCTAGAACTAGAGCCACCTTTGTGGCTCCTTGTGAAGGGTGGATACTATCTTGGCAAAGGAACTGGCCAAGGTCCTTGTTGGCTAGATTTTCTACATAGCATCAAACCTAGGCAATCATGAGATAAATCTCCCTCATTTAACTGGTGAGGCTCCCGTGTCAGATTTGTTTATAAAAATGTGTTATTATCTATTAGGGGTTTTACTTTAACCACTTAGTTCATGAACCATAACTAAGAAGTTATGCAGCAAGTAAGTAGTTGTTTAAGAAAGGAAAGTTATAGAAGAAGGAAGTAAATGAATTACAGAGAAGAAATGGGGAAGATGTGCATCCCAATTAGTAGATAGTAGAGCTAATTGCATGCACATAGAAGAAACTTAATAGACGTGAACACACAGAATTATAAAACAAAGGCAACTCTAGATCCAGATCTATAATAACACAAAGTTTACTTAAGAGATCTAAGATTTAAAAGCAAGAAACACAGTACACCGTGACACAAAGTTCTCCGGAAAACTACTCCTTTGTATTCCTTTTCTCTAAGTTGCTCTCAAGGGTTCAGCACAAAGTCTAGAACTCAAGATTGCTGCTTACAAATTCTGATCGATCATTAACCCAAAGGTTCTTCTCCTACTTATAGAATGTAGGAGGGAAAGTACAAATGGAAAACTCAAACTGAACTAAAGCATGAACAACAAGTAAAGATGACATTTGGCAATCATCCTCAGCTAACTTCTTATTAAGTGACACATGTATCACTTAACTAATAGAATGGTTCCACATGACTTCAAGTAATGGTTGTAAAACCAATAACTTAGAAGTTTTACAATTTCATCCAGGAACATAGAAAATAGAAGAAGAAAGAATAGAAGAAGTTATGCTAGCTGTAATGTCTACATCTTCTTGTTTTGATATTTGATATACTTGTCGAACATATAATTCAGCATTCTTCCATTTGTTTTAGCCACTGCTTCTTTCTCTGTCTTGAATTACATCAACCCTTCATTCAACACTTTGATGCACGCTTCCACATCTTCCAAACTCGGCCCAAACCTTGCAATGTCTTCCTGCAGCACCACTAGTCTACTGATAGAATTCATCGTGAAAGGCTTGATAGCTTTATCAATTCTCTTTTGTACCATCAGAAGAGAACCTTCCAGGGAATTAGGCACCTCATTAGAAACCATTCACACATAAGAAGTAACACCTCTGACCACATCCTCTTCCATGAAAGAAATGATACTGTCGGGTAAGGATGACGTTCTACTTTCAAGTGCCTGCATCCTTTTCAGCAAAACTCTTCAGATTTCCAAATAGAAAGATACTGCAAATTCTAACTACTTCCCCTTCTCAACTAATCCATCCGGTACAATTTTTTCCGCAATCAATACATCTCCCGATAGCTTTTTGATCTCGGTCAAAATACTCAGGTTACTCTCTGCAACTATATTCATGCCTTCTATGTTTGCCATCAATTGCTTTAGTTGATTTTCTGCATCGTCCATAACCTTTAGGTGGGATGGAACTTCCCCAAGTTATACAGAAGCTTGACAAATAATCAAATCCTTCCATTCGTCAATGGCCTTTACTTGATTTCTTGCATCTTCCATTTCCTGCATAAGATGATCACTCACCTGCTCTGAAATGGGCTAAATGGAAGGTTTAGAAACCTTGGCTATGATCTCACATAATTGAGATACTTGCTTTGCAACTCTTCTTTCTCCACCTTCTCACTGTCAAGCCTAAGGAATAAAGCATCTATCAATGTCTGTGTGTCCTACTTCAATCCTTCAGTGGTGGCTTGACCAGGTGGTACTTTGGTCAATGTCACATCTTCTGCCATGAGCTCCTCTTCTATCTTTCCTTCTACCAGAATTGATATCTCAGCAAACTTCTCTCCCAAATCCTCGATGATCAACCTAGAAGTTTCTTTAGAAACTTAGGCCTTCTGTCTCTTCTGCTCAGATCCTGGAGTAGCTGCAAGTCATGCTCCTCTAAGTTCATCTCCATTCTCACTTCTGAAACAAACTGTAAAGCTAACCATTCTGAGAAATTACTTCTCGGAGAGTGAGAAGTCGCTGAGTGCACTACCATCTCTCGCTCTACATCCTCTCCATCAGAAAGTGCCACACTGTTATGGCTTCCATCTTCTGAATCATCCAAGGACAAATCCCTTTTGAATTCCGCCATCTGTAGCTTCAACGTATCCTCTGGAACGGGTGCTGAACAAAGTGGCTGAGGGGAGAAGATGAATTTCGCTGGATTCAGTGGAGGCATGGAAGCATCCTGCTACTGTGGTGCAATAGTTGGTGAAGCATTGGGTACTGGAGAAACTGGAGTTAAAGTCATGGTCGCATAAGTGATCCTCTCCTTGGATTGAGATATTCTATGCACTTTCAACTTCTCAACTTTCCTACTACTTTCTCCTCTGTGCTTTCACTTGAGGGAATCTCCTGTGCCGAAGTTTCCCATGACTTGATTCATCAATGCTTCATCAAGGCAATATCCCTTCATCAGCAACCAGTTTGAAGTATTCACCAACACAGCTCTCGACCTTTCTTCAATTGTGTTGCAGCCTCCTATGTTATTCTACAGTATGGCTTTATCTCCTTCCATTTGATGGTAAGTGTCAAGTACCACATTCCCATCATCTTTAAGATCTACAGGTATCTGCTCTAGTCCAAATTCAAACACTTGTTTTGCTGATAGCCTGCTGAAATATTTCTTTCTAACCTCGTACTCACTTTTGCACTTCATCCAGAAATCTTCTAATGAAGGCACATGTGTGTACTGCTAGGAGATTGTCTTCCTGGCTACTCCAAATGGATCGAAGTTCAGCTATGCAGAGAAGAACTCTTGCTCATACTTGGATAACATTTGCACTTCCATCCCGCAAGCTCTATGAATGCTAATGCAGCTGTAATATCCCACAGTGATTGGGAAGAACCTCGTAGACTTGTGCCACTTTGACTGAAGGTCGTGTAACTCCAAAATTTGCCTGCTCAACTCCATGGCGATCAATCTATCATTTGGATACCTGGGAATCTTTGTTGGTTCTCCAGAAAATCCCGTAACCCTGAGGTATGTGAAATCTACAAATTGAATGAATAGACTGCCAATCTTGGAAATGGCTTCCCACGCTTCCTTGCTTACCCTGTTGGCCTTCAAGTCTTTGTCTCTCCTGCAGATGAAATCATAGAAGAAGTCATCATTGATCACTTTGAAGTTTTTCTCGCATGCAGGTGCAGTAAGCTGCAGGTAGCATTCAAAAATGGGGTCCTTAGAAAGAACACCACATCTATCCAGCTTGTAAAAGACACCCTATGAAGTTGCAGCATATACCAAGTATGAAGTCATCTTGAATCTAAAAATACACTTCACGTTCCGGAGTTTCTCACCGATGTTGTTGATAATAATTTCTGACCAATTGATTATAGAATCAACCTTGTTGATTTCAATGGTCCTGATGAAAGCATACATCCATGTATGGAAAGTGTAAGAATTCGCTTCGCCATTCATCCTGCATAGCAATTTTATGACATCATCTACCTCCTGCACCAAATTGGACCATGGAAGAGTTCTCGGGAACTTTGAAGGAGATCTAGGCTTCTTCATGTATCGGCTATTCATGATGCTAATGCAATCAGATCTATGCTTCTCCCATCTACTGTCAGCATCCTGAATGCTAATAGAAGTCACCACCTTTTGCACTGGAATCTTCAAACAATAATTGATGAACTCTGCATCCAAATGAATTATTGTCTTTCCCGAAGCATCACGTACTGATCTGGATGAAGGATGATAAGATCCAACACACTCCATCATGAACTCTGGAAATTGGGTTGTACATGGAAAAGCTATAGCTCGGATAATTCCACTGCTTTTGACCGCATGCATGAGTGAAGTCTTTCCCGCTCTGGATCTATCTATCAAATCGGCAAGAGGTTTCGGGCCTAGATCTGTGTCTCCTATGTCTGCAAGTTTGGAAGCAATGCATAACTCCATCTTGTTTTCTTTTTCATCTCTTTTCGCCATAGCTTTATCTATTTTCGTCTGAATAATTCTTTTTCTTCTTACTTGGCCGGATTTCTTCAATACTGGTGCAGATCTGGACAATTCTTCAAATTCAGAGGATATTTGCAATGTGTTGGACATTGATAAAAACTCCTTTTCTTTTGTAAAGCACCTGTAATGAATTCCTGTAATTTATTTAGACAAAAATGGCCACCGGAACATGAATAGTGAATTTAAATTGTAAAAATCTGCACTTTTCAAGGCTGCTGCCCCAAAAAATGGTGTTTAATTTACACATAAAGAGAGCATGAATCCTTTCAATCAACACCTGAGCTCCTGTAACACCTATGGAAACAATTATGTAGACAAATATCAACCTTCTCTAAAGCATGCGCCAAATCTGGAAGCTTTTAACCTTGTTGTCACCTTGTCTGAGCAAAATCCTTCCCCTAATGGGGGCGCACTTTTCCACTTGGCTGCAATTCTTTACCTGTGATTTGAATAATTCACCCATATGGCTGCCCATGCTTATATAACCTTCACAATTCTATAATTAATAATTGCCCTAACAATTAAAGGCAATTAATTAATTAAAAATCATGCTTTTCTCTTTTAAAAATAGCATGTTTAAGGACAGCCATCCAATAAATTAAATTAATCCAATTTAATCCTTCACACATCACTTCACTTAAGCTTCACAGTGTGCTTTGACCATAGCCACTGAACATAGAAATTAATTTAATTTTTTAATGCCTTAAAAAATATTAAATAATACCCAAATGGGGCGCACTTTTTGAGAGGAAGAGGGCAGACATTAAATAAATTAAATTTAATGCTTTTAAATCCTTTCTTTTATTTCAACTTTGCCTTGTTGACTTCCTCCAAGCTTGGGTGCACTTTTTGAGAGAATGGATTAATTAAAATAATCAATTTAAGGTTGTCATTCTCTCACCAAAGGGGGCGCACTTTTTTGCACATGTAATTCTATTTTTAAGAATTTTTTCACAATGGGATTCTTTACCCTGCAAGGCAGGCACTAAAATCCCGTGATCCACTTAAGTGATTTGAATTTGACAATGGGATTATTTACCCTACAAGGCAGGCACTAAAATCCCATGATTTCACTTAAGTCACTTTCCTTTTATTTTATCATGGGAATTTTCACCCTGTAAGGCAAGTAATAAATTCCCGCCTGCCCGCGGCCTCTAACTTTCCCACTGCAGCTTAAGTGAATTTTATAACATGGGAAAAAGTACCCTGTTAGGCAGGTATAAAATTCCCACCCTACCTACGGCTTATATTTTTCCCATCATAGCTTAAATCCTTTGTTTTCCAAAAATGCGCCCATCCCTGCAGGGGCTTTTCTGTGCACGACTTCACTTTTTCCCAGTGATCCAGACCTCCGATGGTGACTTCCTCCGGGCATAATGTGCGTATATGTTTTCCAGCTGCTCCAAGCCAAAAATTGGGCTTACCCGACAAAGGAATTATTCCAGAGAAATTTCATAGAAAATGAAACGGGACACAACAAAAACACAAAAAATTGCTAAAAGTTACAAATAAAGCCCAAAACTTAAAACAAGTTAAAACCCTTCTGGCACATAAGAATAATAAAATATTCACTCATAATAGAGTTAAAACAGAGCGCAAATAGGCTCATACGGGGCTCAAAATAATTAAATACAAAATTCCCGCAGATAAATCCCGACGACAAAATAAAACAATTTTGGGCATCTAGGTATTTGGCGAAAAAGGCTAATATGGCTCTTTGGGATTATCTTGACGTAATACAAGAACTTTCAGGCAATAAAAACACTTATTTTAAAAGTATGAATTTTTTTTTAATAGGGTAGTCGTAGATTTCAGGGTGAAATCTGAGTAACACCAGTCCTGATAATTTTTTCTCCATCAAAGAAGTCTATCATACTGAACGAATGGAAGTTTGAAAGTTGAATTGTCCTTACCTTCCCAAGTGGTAGATAATGATGCTTTGGAATGTTGAAGAGATGAAGGTCCTACTTCCTCCTCATACAAAATGACAATTAGGGTTTGGAAACTTGATTCCCCCCTCTTCCTTCTTGAGAATTGTACTGGTATGGAGGATGGTTGGGATGACACGGGTCTTGCTTGACCTTTTTCAAGAGAAATAATTCTCTGCTCTAGTTCATCCACTTTATGAGAAATGGGAGGCACAATATCAATGGAGAAAATTTCATAAAGTATGTAGGACTACATGATAATCTCCATAAGTAAGAATTTTTCATCACACAGGAAGGGAGATTGATAGTCGGTCGCCCCTATCACAACAAACCTCCTTTTAATCTAGAATTTATTCAACTCTTTTGTGGATTTCTAGTGTTCCCACTGAAAAAATGATAGTACATAGATTGGAAGGCTGAGAAGACATGATTGATCTTGATCAATCTCAAAAGGAGTGAGAGCCGAAATTGCCAATATTTCATGGGTCCCTTACCATCCCCTAGGTGTGCAATTTCAAACAAGTCCCTAACAAAGGTTTCATCTAGACCACTCAGATCAAATATTTGGTTTAAATCTTCAGAGGAAACTTCCTTCAAACTATTCACTACAACCACACTCACTATTGTTCTAATAAGGGGCTTTGCGATGATTTTTCACATTCAGGACTGGAAAAAAGATGCATAGTAGTGAGAAAATAGAGTTGAATTTATAATGAGGGTAGCACAGACATGTTGAGTCGAGTAGAATCACTGTCATTAGATGAAAGAATATTTTTACTCAACTCGCATGAAGTTAATAAATTTGAAAGAGATTGGCATTGTGAAACATAAGACATTTGATTATTGTGATATAATCCATGTGAGGATACTCAGCACTAAAAGGCATGAATACAAGTATGTATTGCTCGAGGTTGATTCTCAAAAGGTGAAAGGGATTGTATGTCACATCAAGTTGTATGGAAGAACTTGAGTATTATCAAAAGGGAAAATTATTACATGCCAAAGGAAAGAAATGATTATACAACTATCAAAAGGGATGACATGGTACCCCAATCATACTTAAGAGAGTAAAAAACATTATTAGCTCATTTCTTTTCCACCTGGCAGCACGAGATGAGGTATTTTTAAGAGGATAACAATAAATTAAGTTGTATATTGTATAGAGGTATATTATCTCAAAGACTCATGTTTTTGGGGGGAAAAGTTGGAAAGTGAGTGAAATTGTATAAATGCAATGAGAATACTCTCACATATATGGGGGTTAAAGTTTTATGATTTTTTTAGAAAAGAAAGGCGTAAACTGAGAGAAACCATTTTTCCAAGAACTTGTTTGAGAAACCTGTTAATTTCTATAGCTTTCAAATTGGATCATGTCAAGATGGTTGCAAGCATACAGCCATTTACAAGGATTGAGATTGCAAATAAAACTTTCCCTTATTAATGAATTTGATGAGTTTCGAGTTAATTCATTTTGATCATGAGAATTGTTGTTTATTTTTTTAATTTGAGATATTTTAAAGTAGCTATTCATGTTCCTGTTACAATATTATGTTAAGAATCCCTCTGAATCACACAAGACCTCGTTCTTGTGGTAGCACTGTGGTAATTACAATTGCGTTGTGAGGAGAGATTTCATTTCATTATGCAATAAACAGTTTTAAATTCACTGTGCTTCCATTATGTTGATGAAGGTTGTTTTTAAGTCTATGATTGTATCTTAGGCATGATAGATTGGGGATCCTTGATGTTTTATTGAGTTTTTGACATGATCTTTTATGTTTGAATTCTCAAAGATTATGTGAAACCATGTTTTCTTGGGCTTTATAGGATGCACATCTTTTGGTTTAAGGTTCAATGTTAGTTTTTTGAAGTGTTCTTGGCTTCTCATTTGGTAGATCTTCCAACATTTGTTAAAATTTCTCAAATATTTTGTATAATCAACTTTATCCTACTTAATTCCCCATCAAAATACATCCATAACTGATAAATCCTACAAGAACCGCCCCTATTTGCACTACTTATCCATAAATGCTAAGGAGATTTGTTGAATTCACCCATCATTTACCCAAAATATGTAGGAGCAAGATGGTTTTATTATTGTCTTTAATAACTTGAACCTTGTCTAGGAGACATCTACATTTTCTAGGGTGACAACTCGTGAGATTTAGATTTTGCAACATTGACCATGTCTTCTCAAGATTATTTCTCAATGTCTTAAAAGGATACTCAAGTATTGTTGATTCATTATTTTCCCTTACAAACATAGGTTACAATATTGATCCTCTCACTCTGGTTGAAGGCAGAACTTATAGTAGGGTAGGTAAAACCCTTAGAACGGTGCTATCTAAATTTTCCCAAGATCAAGTAACAAAGAGACAGTCAGATCCTTCCCCAGCTACAAAATAATTCAAATTTTTATCTATCTTTCTCTAAGAATCCTACTCAACCTGTTGATGATGTTTGACTTCAAAGGGAGAACAGATTTGGGTACCTACAGGGTTGTTATTCAAATGTCAATTTTCTAGAACATTTTTTACTTTTTAAGGCTAACAAAATCCACATCTTGAATGTTCATCTATTTTTTACAAATTCCACATCTTGAATTTTTTCTATTATTGCAAATTCCACATCTTAAATTTTTATCTATTGTTGCAAATTCCAAATCTTGAAAACTATTATTCTACATAGTACAAAAACATGACTGAAATACTTTCCATTCTTAATAAATGAAGAGCTTCATTAATTTTTTATAACACCCTTTTTGAGTTCAATTTTAAAGTAGATTCATACTAACATGTGAACTATATTTACCAATACATGTCCTATTGGGAAACACATCAACATGTTTTTTTATACACTTTTTTAGAATATTTTTTTGCTATCAGGTATCTAAACATGGATTTTGAATCAGTTTCCCACCATAGAGAAAAATCATTTCACCACTATCCCATTTTCTCTTTAATCTATAAAATTACTCTTTCTCCAAAACTAAATTTTAAGCTAAGACTTTATGCATATTTTCTTATTTTTGAATTTCCATCCATTCCCCTTTTTCTGATAACATTCATGTTCAAATATTTTGAAGAGAAGATTTTGTTTTATCTTCATATCTAAAACCATTAATAGTTTGTTCTATGTTCTTATTATCTTAGGATTAAAATATGTTGTACTATTATTTGGATAACAATTTAAATTCATTATTTCCTAAACATATTCTTTTAGTTGACTTCTTCTTACCACTATCTTTTCCTTTCAGTTGCCACTCTTTTTCTATTCTTAAATTTTATTATCTTTTCATGTTTTTTGGATTTTGGGAACATTCAAGATATTTAAATTACATTGAGGGTTTCTCACTATCTAAAATTTAAAAAACATTTCCAATTTATTTTAGTTGAGGCTCCTTTACTAGAATTTTTAGTGTATTTCCATCTATTGTTCTTATAGAATTGTTTGGTGATCTATAAAT
Source organism: Taxus chinensis (assembly GCA_019776745.2). Classification (NCBI taxonomy): domain Eukaryota; kingdom Viridiplantae; phylum Streptophyta; class Pinopsida; order Cupressales; family Taxaceae; genus Taxus; species Taxus chinensis. The sequence goes on along the minus strand of CM034156.1, from coordinate 382,216,462 downwards.
TGACTTCTCGTATAGATCATAAATACAAGGTTGAAAAAATACTTTCAATACAATGAAATACATACCAGATTCATATTCATACATTTCATCTGGTATCAAGCCTGAAATATTTCCACTCTTAGTAATTTATATTATTCCTTCTCCCAAGATAAATTCTAAAAAAAATCTTCAAAATTTATGAATTATGTCAACATTTGTTCCTATTAAATATCCCCTATGAATGTTGTAATCACAAATATTCCCACATATTGTTTGATATGAATATGTCTATTGATTTTATGGATTATATTGAGCTCAAAGTCGAGGACAAAATATGGAATCAAATTTAGACTATGAAGGGTTTCCCTTTAGATGCAGGACATGTTTTTCTCTTGGTCACTTAGCTTCTGATTGTCATATTTTTAGAAAACCTATTAAAAGTAGAACCTCTTGGTGGAAGAATTCAGATCCTAGTTATTCGGTTGTTAAAGGTCACTTGGATAATGATTCAGAAGAGGATTTAGAGAGCGAGGATGATTTAGTTTCTAAGAATGAGGATGTCACTCCTCCTTCTTCTCATGTGGAAAAGTTTTTCACTTCTAAGTGTTGATTTTCTTGCAAGAACCATTTATTGTCCTCTTGTTTAAACATATTTTTAAACTCGTGTGGATAAGGAAAAAATTTAAATCATCATACTCATTCACAATATAATGAAAATGAAAATATGAACATAGGTGATGACTAGACTACTGAGTGCAAAAAGAAGAAAGGGAAAAATGTTAATGATGCCCTTATGATGCATTTAAGATCCCATGAGAAGGAGTCTCAGGGATAAGTTAGTTTGTTTACTTTTGTGTTTTGTTATGTTGTTTGTTTTTTTGTTTCCATGTTGTCCCTTTGTACCACTAGAAGAGGTTGGACCTATTTTTTCCTCATTCATATATCTTTATCTCCACTTGGTTATGTTATAACAGGGTAGGGTCCTCTCAACCAACTTTTACCATCAATAAAACAAAACATCTTATATGTAAAATATTCAACTCCAACAATATCCTAATTATTTTTAATTGATCCAAATTCTATAGTGGATATCAATTCAGTATCAATTTGATAAAATGTATAATCAATGATCCAAAATAATGCATTAAATCCTATTAAAAATTAGCTTAATATTATTTTCTAATAAATACACTCATCAAATTTTCTTTTATTAATTTATTATATTATCCATATATTCAATGAATTAGATGTCAATATTTTATTATACTTCATGACAATAAAAGGAAAGTATAAATATAATAAATAAAATCATGAATTCCAATAAGGTGTAGGTAGTTGGTAAAATGGGCCAGTTGTGTCCAGTTGGGCACCTAGGTTCTAGCTCCAATAAAAAAACATTTATTGATTTACAAAATCATGAATATATACAAATAAATTATAATCAATTTACTTTTCATGCAACATTGTGCCAAGTATTGAATTTTATTTTGATCAAGCTCTTCTTCCATGCATTTAGTTTTTACATCCACACTTTTAATGGTTGTCACTTCCTTTTCCTTGATTATTTTCCCAATTGATTCATTCGTTGGTCCTAAGTCTTCCACAATGATACATGTTTTATTTTTGCACAATAAAGGTCAGGTTTTATTTTTCAAATAAAACATATTAAATAAATATTTTAATAAATTTTTAATCCATGTAATTATGCAAATACCTTTATGGAATCTTTTCTATGTTTTGTATGTTCTTTTGAACAAGCTCGTTTTTATTGTGTTCACTATTTACCTCCATTCTTTCAAAGATTGTGAATGGATTCTCTTTGATGTATTCCCCAATTAATTCATGAATAGTTTTCAGTCTTCCAAAATGACATATTCTTCTCTTCTTACAAAAAATGGTTAATTTTCTATTTTTAAAATAAACCATCTTGAATGAATATGAATAAATATAAAAAAATACTTGTATACTGATGAATTTATTTATATGAGTTAGTTGTAAATTGAAATTCCATTCTACACCATGAAAATGGCTTGTGTCGCATCTGTGCTAAGTTATACTTATACCCTGACATTGTTTTAATGAATGTATATGACCACCTAGATTTTTTACGACTTCAACTATGACATTTATAACCTCAACTTATATAAACAACATCTTGCACCTGTCATTACAATTCATTGTCCAATTTTCTTCTATTTCATAAGGAGATCTATTTTTTCCACATGAAAATATAATTTTTAATGAAACTACCTAATGGAATATATAATATTAAATTTTATTGTATCAATATGTATTTCTATGAAACTTTCAACATTAATAATAGTAAATTTTTGAGTGTATTTCCCACAAAAGATATAAATATCTAACAAAGGTTCATTCTATAAATGTGTTGTTATATCACATTTCAAAAGTATTCAAGGTTAGGCTTGTATCCATTTATGGTGCTACCTCAGTGATGCTCATGAGCTTCTTGAAGTACTCAAGAGCTAGTTCTAAATGGCCACTCTAAAGATTAAATTATTCATAGATAATTCTAAATGATTTTTCTGGAGTTGAAATACACCATAGATTATTTTAAATGGTTATTTTATATATCTAATGCTTTGGATATACTTTTGAAATGTCAATGTGAAACTATTTATGAACACTAACTCAAAATCTAAAATACTCTTGAGCTATTTTGAATGCTAATTTTCAATGGTTATTTCAGAGCTCAATTATTTTTAGCCCTTCATAGTCAAGTGGCCTCTTGACCATGGGAGGAACAATTTTTTTGGAAATTCCCATGGTTAAGTGATATCATAATCATGGTAGGGCCCAATTCATCACTTTGAAACTATTTATTAATGGTCACTCCAATGTTGACATATTCCAAAGCTATTTTAAATACTAATTGTGAATAGTCATTGTGGAGCTGAAATAATTTGGAGATCAATATTTTTTGGATGTATATCATCAAGAAATTTCTTGACCATGGGAGATTCCAATTTAATATGGCCCTCTTACAGTCAATCATGTGCTTAAACATGGAAGGTAATGAAAATTGGGCCCTCTATGGTCAACAAGATACTTGACCATAGAGGGATAAAAAATTAAAATCTCTAGAGTATTTCAACTCTACAATGACCATTCACAACTATCATTGACAATAGCTTTGAAGTATGTTAGATTCAAAGTGACTGTTTCTTAACAATCACATAGGAACTGAGATACTTCAAAAAAAATTTCAATGATGATTTTGAATGGTCATTATGAAGTTGAAATAATCCGGAGGTCAATTTTTTTACCTCTCACAATAAATTAGCCACTTGATAATGGGAGGTACCTATCATGGTTAAGCGGTTTCTTGATCATAAAAATGCCCAATTTTTAGAGCTAAAATGCTATGGAACTATTTTCAATGCTAATTTTGAATAGTCATTATGGAATTGAAATACTCCACAGTTCAAATTTTTTCTCTCCCTCTCATGGTCAAGTAGGATCTTGACCATTGAGGGAAATAAAAAATTTGGCCCTCATTGGTCAAACAACTTATTGACCATATATGGTTAAAAAATAAAAGATTTGGATTATTTTTCTCTACAAATACCATTCACAATTATCATTGACATTATCTCTAGAGTATGTCATCTTTGGAGTGACATGAGTGAAATAACATGGAGATTTTCTCAATACTTATTTTGAATAGTCACTGTGGAGCTAAAAACACTTTGCATCTAAAAAAAATCCCTCTCATGGTAAAAAGGTCACTTGACCATAGGAGGGCCTAAAAATAGGGCCCTATCATGGTCAAGTGGACACTTTACCATGAGAGGGCCCAATTTTCAGAGCTAAAATACTCTGCAGCTATTTTCAAATGCTAGTTTTGAATGGTCATTACGGATCTGAAATACTCCATAGTTTACTTTCTTTTTTCCTCCCATGGCCAAGAAATCACTTGATCATGTGAGAGCCCAAAAACACTAGGCCATATCATGATCAAGAAATTTTTTTAACATTCTAAATTTGTTGTCTCCAATGTTAAATATTTGAGGAAAATGCCTCACTTTTTTGCAAACTAAAATTTAAAACAAAAATGCATCATTTTTAGTGTTTTTTAATTTTTTTGTGAAAATAGTTTTTTGTGTAGCCTTATAATTTTTTGAGAAAAATGTCTCATTTTTAGTGAAAAATAGTATAAAACATGTGTTGTTTTCAATGCAAATTATTAAATATTTTCCTTGTGTTTAGTGAAAAATCCATAAAAATTACCTTACAAGAAGCTTCATAATTATTTTCCAAGCTAAAACAAACATGGTTTCTCAACATCACTCTTGTATATATAATTTTAATATTGGATACTAGAATCATGGTGTGTCACCTCTAAAAATGGTATAAAAATTTAACCTAATTATCTTAGATTGAGCTCAATAACATCGGTATCACTCTCATGCTCTTTGAAGCAATCTACCTCAAAATATATACAACTACATAATTGATATCAAGCTTGTGTTATTATGATTTGATTACCCAAGAATTTGTGCCACGTTATTATTGACACCAAACATCTACACAAATATTCATTCCAAATTTTCCATTTTCCTGAGCATGTAACATCCATTTGACATTTATATGTATCGTCTACAATTTTATCCCATGTAAAGGGAGTCTTCTCACATCTCTCTAGAAGGAAGCATGTGTACTCATACATTTGTCTTATCAAAGTTAGATTACAAAGATATCACATACACCCTTTGTCATTTTTATATATCTATAATAGATTCTACACCACGGTACTTGGATTAGTGGTACACTCTCAAGCACCTTTAAACAATGTTTCTTCAATTCCACGAAAAATCCCATTATGAAAACAATATGCACCATCAAAGTAAAATTAGGTAGATGTACCTTTTCTTATTTATATGATATTGTACATTTCTTCTTAAGAATTGGATTCAACATTGACATGTTACTATATTTTCTAATTTGCAACATCATCACTCCAGAACCCAAAAATAATAGTAATGGGGACCATCACTTTATAAGGAGTGATGAATGATCCAAGTACATGAGTGGTCACTCAAGACTAGATTTTCATTATGGTACTATTGTTGGATCTTTCTTACAAACCTGGCATTTTACATCACATCAAATAACCATCAAGTAGATGTATATATCTTCTAAGGAAATTGATATTCCTTCTCAATGATTGGAGTAAACATTTACATGCCACCAATTTTATTGATCAATAAAAAAATGTGGGAACAATGTTTTATAGAAAAACTCAACATTCACACACTCTACATATAATGAGGAGTTATATGAAACTTTAATTTGACATGTTACATATATATGGATTTCCCCCATCACAATCAACTTTCCTTACTCAATTTTCCACTTGATTGAAACGCCTTGAGGGAGTGCATGAAACAAAGGACTTCTACACAAGTTATTCTCAACAACCTATGTGCCATCATCTAAACATATTAACATTATCTTTTAGCATTTTTCATTTAATTGACATACTGCAAGTTGAATAAAAACACTAAGAAAACATATGTATACCACACAATATCACATATGATTGTGTATCTTGTATAGCTTAGGCACCCATGTGGTAGTTTGAGCCAATTCTTGACATCTTGCATCGTGCACCTAGATTTGAAACACCCTTACATGCTAGCACAATGCTTGATAAGATATCACACACCAATCTAGCTTTCTATAGGGATTTCAACAATCTGCAAAATTCATGGATACTCTACACATGTATATGTTTTCATAGTTCTAATATGTGTACCACACATAAATCAAACTTTTTTCAAGATTCAACAATAATTTAGACATATTGTGCAACATTGCACCACTCCAAGTGATATTTTCTACCCAACGCCTTGTAAAAAGATATATTAGCATATCATACACTTGGAATTCCAATCATCATACCTATAAGAAGGAAAACTAACATCAATAATGAAATGTGAACCATTTTGTAATCATTCCCTTTAATTAATTTGCATATGTTGCATCTACTTTCTTGTAATGCTATATTAAATAACCCTTTAAAACTTGAGGAAACCACCAGAATGGTGAACACCACCAACATGGAATAATGTTAGCATGTCCTAAGTATTTCATCTCCCAATGAATAAATGTTAGTTGGGATGTGCTAGCTACCCCCTATGATAATGGGAATTATTATCTCAAATTTTTTAATCATTTGTAGTCTAGGAGAGCTACCATTATTGACATTATCCATTTTTCAATCACATGGATTCTTATTCTCAACCTTATTCAGCATTACACACATTTATAATTTACCCTATTCTTTATCATTAATAGAAGTAATATTATTCTATTAAATCATATGCATTTGAACGTGTGATGGTATCATGCTTCTTATTAGTATATTTCATTACATGTTCTAAATTTATGACTCTATTTGAATAGATTCATCTATCTTAACTAGTTGTAGTTTATCCCCCATGTACCTCTTACCCACATAGAGAACATGAAATCCACGAGAATTTTGTATTTAGGACATATGCACATCTAATGTTGGTTTTATAAAATAAATGCACTGTAAATTTGCATTTATGAATTACATACATTATATATATATTTATAATATGGTTTCTATATTTTTTAAGTTGTGAGCCAAGTTTATTTGGAATCAAGGAAAGATCTGAGTTTTTGGAGAAATAAATGATTGCCCACAAAATCTGAATGAAATTTTCTAACAAAAGCATGTAATTTAAGGTGGTTTCAGTATTCTATGATGATTTCATGATAAAATTATAGTAAACCACATCTTACAATGAATATTGTGTCTTTGGAAATAGATAACAATTAGCGTTTCAAAACTTCGATAATCTCTCTTCATGATAAAAAAAATACCTATGGTATTTCCAACACTACATATTTGAGAATGGTGTATTGGTGAATACCTCATTTCCCCATTGGCATAAACTATGTACCATTCTTGGAATTTTTAGTGCTTGAAAATTGAAAACAACTTGAAAATTTAAAGACCATGAAATTCAAGTGGAATGAGTAGAAAAATAACAAATGAAAAATTTAAAGGTACCCTAAATTATTTTCCAAGGATCCTTCAAAGTTTAGGATAACATCCTAAGTATCTTATGTTTTCCCTTCTAGAGTAAATATGAATTACATACCACACACAACATACATTATTCGACAATAAACCAATCACATGAAGGATACAAAACATAGATGAAAACATATTAAATATATAGCAAAACATAGAGATTTTATCGAAATATCTAGAAAATGGGAAGTTAATCAGGAGGGAGAGCTTGGATACATGGAATTATAGAGACAAATATTTGTCATCCATTAAATTTTTTTCAATATCTCTTATGGATATCTCTTGGTTTCATTTGTCTCTATATTATTCTTTTTTACCTTTATGTTTTTTATATGTGTCAGCCTTCATATTTTAGGATAAAACCCTTAGTTTATTATGTTTTTCCTTCTAGACTAAAGATGAATTACATACTACACACAACATCCAATATTCAACATTAAACCAATCACATTAACGAAACTAAATATTCATGAAAAAACATTAAATATATAATAAAACATGGAAATTTTATTAAAATATTTACAAAACAGAAAGTCAATGAGGAGGGAGATCTTGGAGACATGGATGTGGGGAGACAAAGAGGTGCCCTCCATTATAGTTTCTTCAAGGTTTCTCCCATGCATCTCTCTCAAAAAAAATTAACTCTATATATTCTTTGTTACCTTTGTATTTTTGTTTTGTATGTGTTAGGTTCCACACTAGTAATAGTGTTGATATTTATAGTTTTAAAAAATTGTGTGTGTGTGATTTTTATTAAGTTTATTTTCAATTTACTTAATTTTCTTTTTTTATGTGGTTAAATATTGGGGGAAATAAGGTAACATTAATGCTTGAAAAAAATTGAAATGACAATACACTATGTGGTGGAGGGGAAAGAAGGCTAAGAGATGACTCGTGTAAAGTTAGGTGAAGACATGAAAATTAAAGAGCAAGATGGGAAGGGAAGTAATGGGAAGATAGTGTAAAAATATACAAACAAAGATAATGCTCATAATGGCCCTAATAAAAAAACTAATAAACCAAGCACAATAAAAATTATTTCAGCAAGGCTCTCTATGTGGAAGGAGAGATGAAGCATTAAGAAGGAACGTTGTTTCTCCAAGATGGATGTGGGATTTCTAGAGATAAGGACCCCAAGAAGGTACCAAAACAAGAAGGAAATCCCCCTAATTTAACTCTTACTTTTAGATATGAATAACGATAATAGTTTTTAATAAATTAGGCTGTAAAATATGAGAATTTTATTTGTGTGTCTTAACCAAAATGATCTTCCATATAAAGGTGTTTTTTATAACTGGCTAAATACAACTTGGGGAAGGGGGATATATGCTAGTTTCTACAAGGGATTCTCCTAGTTCTTTTCAAAAACTCTAATACACATATATGACAATTATAAAACCTTTTTTCAATATGGGATAATTGGTATTTAGGGTAATTCCTTGGAATACTAGTCTAGATTGTGAATAAGATTTTTTATAAAACAACTCCTAGATGGATCAAAATTAGGGATATGCCTATGCAATTCTGGAATTTTCAGTCCCAAGCTCTCAAACCACTAGGATAAGTTTTGAAAGTAGGACACAAAATTTACTCTAACACATATGAATGTGAGGCTGATAATTTATTTGAAATCTAGGGAATTTATCCTTAAAACCTTAGAATTTGACTTGAAAAAGATAAATTCTCATGCCCATTGTTGGGATGGAAAGATGAAATTTATGATTTCTAAATAAAAATATGGCCACGCAAATAAAAAAAATTGTTTCCTTATTTTCCCAAGAAAACTTTAAAATACTAAAGTGATTTAGAAAATTGAGATTGGAGTGAGTGAGAAGAATAAATTCAAGGTTATGCTTATAGTTGAGGTAGAAATGACTGGTAGTCCCCAATCTAAGAATAGATGTAGCACTAAAATAAAAAAGATACACATATATATCAGTATTCTCTCTCTAGGTATATATATTGCTAACAAAGAAGTGTCAAAATATAATCCAAAATATCTATATATATCCACAAAATCATAATTCCATGAGATTAAATACACAAATCATATGACATTCCCATAACTTGAGTGATCATATATAATAAGTGATGAAAAAGAGATAGAATTCTTACTATTTTCATCACCTGATGCAATGAGGGACCCAAAAAGACATCACACGCCCCGAGAAGATTTCTTCTTGGAAGTCACTAAAAAAAGGTGAGGGTACTACTCTCATAATAGTGTTGCATCCTCACATGTTTTGACCCACTCGTAATACTTATCCCAATCGAATCTAACCTAATCTAGGTATCATTATAAAAATGTCATCTTATGATGCTCTAGTATCTTAATGAGGCCTAAGGTATCTTTTTCGTCATGCATTACATGTGGAGATGTTGTCCCTCCCACTGATGAAGTAAAGAAATATAGTTAATTGCATTTCTCAAATAACGTGTTCATTAGTGCTTCCCCTTCCCTTCCCATGGAAAATTTTCAACCTTTTTCTCCCTCTTTACCCCCTACTCTTCTTTTCCCTCATAAACACCCCCTCCCTCTACATTATGGAAGAATATATTTCTAGTGGACATGTTTCATATCTCAGTCTAAATGGTGATCCTCTTATTGAGGATATTGAGTCTGGATTTATCCCTCAAGTTAAAGAGGGGAGAAGAAAGGAAGAATATGTAGTTTGTTGAGATCTTAGATACCTATCATGTGACATATGAATGTTGTGTATTTTTGCTAGAAGATGAAATTTAAAGAAAGGTATGGTATCCCTAAAGTGTGCTCCTCCATTCCACTATCTCCATATGGGTCGAAAATGATGGGGATTCCTAAAAATTTACCTAAGAAAGGGTTAGCTACTCCAATTGGTGATAAATGAATTGTCCCACGCATTTCCAAGAATAAAACCAAGAGCCTTGAGACTGAATTGGTTAACACATTACATCATAATAGTTTTCATAATGTATAGTATACCAAAAATAAGAATACCCAACCATCTCTGAGAGGGGATGTCCAAAAAAATAAAAAAGAACAAGATCATAGAGTGTTTGAATAGACAATATTACAATAAAGGGGATCTCAAGTCTCCATCATAAGAAAACTAAAATCCATGTATGAAGGTCATTATTTAGAATATGAGAGGATTGGAGATCCATGACAGGAATCCTAATTTTAGGAAATTTAGACATACTAGGAAGAAATTGATATTTTCACTCATGTAAGAATGTTAATAAATTAGACTAAATTCTAATTTTTTGTGGGTTTATGTAAACTAATGTTATTTGGATCTCTACCAAGCACTCAAAAGGAAAAAATGGGTCTTTTATTTTTCTTGGTCACAAGTGGGATGACTTGGTTATTGATTCTAGGAATTCTCCCTGTAATAGAGTTGTTTGGGTTACATTGAATCATAATGAGAAATAATTTGGGATTTACTTGGTTCATGCATCCAATGACTATAAAGAGAGAGAACCATACTATGGAACTAGTTAGTTTCTAACTTATGTGATGTCTCATGTCTATTTGGAGTTTACTTTAACATGATATAAGAGGAGGATTAGTGAGTGGGTTTCATGTTTGTATGGAAGGGAAACAAACTTTTCTTCTCGTCCAAATTTAAAACAATCAACTAGTAGTTTTTTTTTATTATTGGCAAATAGTTTTTTGAAAGGGACTATACCCTTGAGTACAAAAGATGGCCTAGGAGCCAGAATAGGAATGAGAACCAGAGAGAAAAGGATCAGAATCCAAATGTGACAATGAAGCTCAAAATAGCCAAAAAAAAAGCTACCCAAACAAGACAAAACAGCAAAAATACTGCAAAAAAGTAGTATAGAGACCACAAAAAAATAGCATAAAAACATACAAGAACAGCTAAAGCATCTACAACTACTTTTTGGCAGCTTTTTCTATACTGGTCTTGATATTCTTCCAGGAATGGAACATACCCAAAGTTGTCATGTGGGCAGCGTCAGTATTATCCAGCTGCTCAATGGTCCTTTTACTTTCCTTATCATTACCCCAAAGTGTTCTCAGAACTCCGCTGAGGTTGGAGACACTTTTGACATGTTACTCAATGAACTCCTCAATCGCCCTAAAGATAGCCATGTTGTAATCATGTCGAGTTTTGGCCTTCCCTAAACGGGAGTCTAAGGAGTTCAGCTTCTTATAGATATCATCAATCTGGCTGCTATCAATATCCACCTCCTCCTCCTTATTCCTCTTACCTTTCTGTTTTGCCAAGTTTTTAACCTCATCCTTCAACAGTTTCATATCAGCCTCTAAGGCTTCCAGCCTTTTTAAAGAGCTTTCCATATGCACATCCTGGGGACTGACACTACTAATATTCAGGAGGTCATGTGCAATTTCAATTTCATGAGGACCCTCCTCCACAGCAAGAGTCTCAAGGTTAAGCTTTCTAGAAGCCCTGGTAACCAGTCTATATGAGGTGGAGGTGAAGTGGGGGGCAGGAGCAGCAGTAGGGGGAATGGAAGAAGAATCCTGGATGGCCGGCAAGGGGGTGACAGCAGCGGTGGCGGGGGCAAAGAATGGAGAAACAGGGCTGGCTATAGTAGAACCCAGTAGAGGGGGAACTAAGCTAGGAGAGGATGGGAGACCAGGATACTTAAGAAGACAACATTTATGCAGCAACAAAATAATCCCCTGGTGTAAAGGAACCACCCAAGTATGCTTTTGAAACTCCAAAATGGAGCACTCAAGAGAGTTCAGTAAGTAATGGGGGAAACAAACCAAGCGATTCCTATAGAAGTCGTTAAGAAAGATAAGGTGCTTAGCAGGTACATTGAAAAACCTTCCTTCCAAGGAGATGAACCGTATCATCATGTGAGTAACCTCATCATAAGGTGGAGGGATCGAGCTAACAAGCAGGCCCGCTGTAACGTAGATCAGCTTCTCAGATCCCTCCATAAATCTCCTCTCTTCAACATCTCTGTTGACCCTTTTGTTAAAGAAACGGTAGCCCTCCAAGCCAAGGTTGGTCACTTTAGCAATAAGTTCTTCATTGACCTAGATCTTCTGCCCTCTATATTCTATAGTCCGCTCCTTCCAATCCTTTGCAAAACACATAGAGATGCTTTGATCATGCCCCTGAACCTTCTCCATGAAGTTGGTGATGCCACCCTTGCTGAGTATGCTCCATAGCTCAATATTATCCTTCCAGTCTGGGTCCACACTAGGCTCAATTTTGCAAGGGGGTCCCCCCATCTTCTCTGTTCTTAACTGTTTGCAAAAAATTCCCAAATTCTTGTGAGCGCTAAAGCCAGTCTGATTTTTGCTATTGTAATCCGCACAACATTGGAAATGATAGCCGTTGCTTTTCCCACGAACGGCTGCATGTCTGCTGATCTGAGCCTGCGGAAAATCACATATGGGAATAGCCCGCTCCCTGTCATCAATCACATTACTACTGTCTTTGATTTCTGTGGAGCTTTGTATCCAACTTTTAGCATTCGCAGTGCAGCCCGCATGCGTGATTTTCAAATCAATGTAACTCCACTTGGAATTCCCCATATATTTCACACTATCTTGATTATTTGACATGATTTGCATAATCATATTCTTTAAGTCAACATGTGTGGGAGTATTATTGATGTTGATCCACACCCAAAAATCATAACTTAGCTCTAGATATTGCTTGCGCATAGAAATCCGCATGAATGTTGTTTTGAAGCTACTTAGGGATGTTATTATTATCCCAAATAGTGAGGTTAACATTAATGCCATAATTAGCTAGCGTATCCACCAATTTATTACCCTCCCGTAAAGTATGCATGATCCTAGTGTTATTGAAAGTATGACTAATACTTATGGACTCTAAGATAAAATCCTTGATGCTCCAACTTGGAGATGAGCACTGTTTAAGAAGATTAATGATATTCAGGGAGTCCCCTTCAATAATGAGGTTCTGAATATTTTGAGTCTGGAAAATTCTCAGGCCCCATAGAGTAGATAACGCTTCAGCAAAATGATTAGTTTGAATTCCCATTTTCCCAGCATACACAGCAATCAAATTACCTTTATGATCCCGTATCACTCCTCCCCCTGCTGCAATCCTAGGGTTTCCCTTAGAGGCCCCATCAAAGTTCAACTTATACCAATTAAAATTAGGAGGATGCCATTTAATCAAAGATCTATCAATGCTATTCCCAGGATTGCTCTGACTATTGATAGTTCCAATCTGCCAATTGGATAAGATGTATTCTTCATTCTCTGGATATCTCTTGTTCTTGGGGGGTTTAAATCTAGAAATATTCTCTTTGATATCATTAGAAATTTTACCAATACTAAGTTTATAGTTTTTCTTCTTATTTCTGAAGATAATATCATTTATATCCTTCCATATCCTCCAGATTAAATGAGGGATAACCAGCTTCCAGATCCTTTTAACAACACAATGCCTAAAGGGTGGGTTCCATTGAGTCCATAGCTGATTAAGATCCTTCGGCAACACCCAGAGAGCTTCAAATTTAGAGAGGGAAAAACTCCATATTCTGGTGGCATACTCACAATGTATGAACAGGTGGCTGATATCCTCAGAATCTTTCTTACAGAGATGGCACCAATTAGGGATTATAAATCAACTAGTAGTTTGGTCCTTTGTAAAGAACCAAATCTAATAGTAAATGAATATGCTACACATGTTACAATAATAAACAAGGGATAAGAATATAATACTATATCCATAATAGATATGTTAATAAAAAAATTAGTATACCAATAAGTGATGAAGGGAATATAGTAGAATTTTTTTCATTCACTATCTCTGACCATCACACTACATGATGAAAAGAAATGAAATATTTTAATGAC